>NHZP01000005.1:1200000-1800000 GCA_003313425.1 Pseudopyrenochaeta lycopersici
ATAATACACAAATACGACTAGTAACACAAGATTGAATCTGCTCGGTTTCAAAGCGTGCCAAAATATCCAACAAAGCTCTTCAGTATATACACCATCTCTTGTACTGCCGTGTGGTCTGCTTAATCCTCTCCGACAATACCTTCCTTTTCCCGACAGACTACGCACCCACGTCCGATTGCACTCTTGATGACATGCGCATGCGCGACTTTTGCACCAACGCTCCTGCTCCAACGGCCTCCACCTTCCATTGCATCATCTGCGAGTGTCTGCTGCAAAGTTGCCGCCACACTTGCACTTGCACTGGTCTTTGGCAGCAGACAGCTCAAATGGAAGACATGGCCACAAGCAAAGCCGACAAGTGTGTCACGAGAAAGTGGCAAAGGGCCTTCGACGATGCCCTCCTCTTCAGCTGTGGGTAAAGTGAAGGGTCGATGACAGCCTGTGCAATGACCTGGTGGCGCCTCGCCTTCTGGGTCTTTCGGAGGGATGGGATCTAGTTGCGGAGCATTCGTTGTTGATGACACGGCGGTTGTTTTATTATCAGCTTGCCCAGCCACTCTCGCTGCTATGACGGGATTAACGCCTTTTGGTTCGATGTTAACCTTTCTGCCATTGCCATGGTCGTGCTTCTCATGGCCCGGAGTGGCATCGTCACACGGCTCGACCTGGAACTTGACTCCTCGCTTCTGCCCAGCGCGGAGCGTATCCATGCCTGCTGCTACTTCGCCGCGTAGCACTCTGGCTACGCCTTCGGAAATCGAGTATTGGATCTCGTATTCTCGGACCATTCGACCAATACCATCTCTCAGTCCTTCGATTTCAAGTCCCTCAGGGATGCGCCGCACGAGCTTGATGGGATCGATAGCTGTGCCAACTTCCTCTAACAAACCGCGAATGAAGTGTGGCTTGTCCATGGAATACTGGAGAAGATCGTTCCAAAGATCAGGATCGTCCTGTTCCTTCGCGAAAGATATCGCGAAGCTGACGTCCGACAGCTTTTCGATGATGAGATACAAAGCGCGTTTTGTCTGACCTGTCTTTGAAAGTATATGTCTGTGATGGGTTAGCCTTTGGTTCTAGAACCAAAAATCTAGAGTACTTACACAAGCTCAGGGATGTACTCCCTCCGCTCGCACTCAGCTGTGGCCTTGCTCAAGTCGTAGCTTTGCGACTTGCGCAAATACTCCATCAAGAGCGGGCGGTCATAATCAGCAAAAAGCTCGACCATAAGATCGGCAAAATCTTCCGCTACTATCTTGCCATCAGCAGCGAGACGATCTTCAGCCACACGCTCTTTGGCTGTTTTGGCTTTGCGTTCGTGCATCTCCGGCTTCCAAAGTCGTCGAAGGTAGAAAAATAAGAACGGTCTAAAAAATTCTTCCTTCCCGCGAAGCTGGGTAACAACGTCGTCAGCAGGTATGGTACCGCGACAACCCTCCTCAACCAGAACATTAGTAGCCTCCGTTGACGCTTCTTCAAGTTCGGATAATGGTGCGGACTTGATTTGCTCTTTCGAAACCCCCATCAGTATGAAGCCCGGGATATCGTCGCGAACAGCTTCCACAAGATGGAAATCACGAATGAGTGTCATCGCAGCATCCGCGTTCTGTAGACGAATGTAACATCGTAGAGCTTCTCTTTGCCGGCCGCTGGCGAGATACAGTTTCGCAAGACCATCCTGCAATATCCTCCAATCGCGACCCCGCCCGCTTCCCTCAATAGAGTCCTCAGTAACATCGCCAACAGACAGCTTGCTCTTAATCGCCTCGATCACACTGTTGATGTCGAACAAGTCCGGATCCCAGTCTTCGAGTAAGTGTTTGAAACGTATGCGGTCATGGATAATGTAATGGCCGAGGACAACCTCGTACACCATCGACGCCAGCGGCGGTAGCATTGGTTTCGTAGGAATGTACGGAGAAATCTCATTGAAATGGTTTGTCTGGGCGAACTTCCACACCCAGTGCTCCCACCGTGCGGAGGTACCGAGTACACGACCGGCTACCATGCCTGCCTGTTTCCAGTCCCCAGAATTAACGAGCTGCTGCACCCATAGATCACCGATACGTCGTTTCTCTTTTTCCACTGCCGAATTTTGATTTGCCTTTGTGGCAGACAGGGTAGTCTGCGACTCGCCATCGTCCGCAAAAAACTCGTGTAGACTCCCTTGGGCTTTCATGGGAGTGCCGGCTGGAGAAGCTTCCGAGGGTAACTGAGAGTTCGACGTTATGATTTCGGGATGGTCTTCTAACAGTTCCCATGCATCTTTGTAGTTCTCGTGCTCTAGCTCCCAATTAAAATGATCTGAAAGTTCCCGCTTGATCGCCAAAACGCAGTCGTACGGGCTATGAATGAAGACCTTGAGGCCAGGGTTCGCAGCGTTTGGGTGAAGTTGCACGGTCCTCTTGCTGGATACTGATGCAGAAGTATTTCCGGCACTTGCCGAAGACATTGATGGCGCTCTCGATGGTGTTTTTGTATCTGAACTAAAGGGCGCGTTGATGACACTTGCTCCTGAGCTGAAAATGCGTGCTGCGCCAGCCCCGACGTCCCAAATGCCGCCTCCGATAGCTTCCAGTGCGCTTCTCTGGGCTGGGGTCATCGTCTTTGGATGCGGTACGTATAAAGTTCCCAAATGATAATCAGCAGCGGAAAGAGTTTCAAATCTGCTCACTGTCAGGGAATCCACCTCGACCTCATCCGAGGTTGCAGCATCTATGAGCTTGAGCTCGGGTTGAAGTCCGTTTGTACGTCGATGCATTCCACGTCTGGGAGTGGTGTCGATTGTGGTGATGGGGTTGTCGTCATCGTCGCGTGTTCGGTATGCAAGAACAAGAAGCAAAGAAGGGGTATATAGCGAAATGCCAGAAACAACACAATCGTCGAAACGAAGACTACTCTCTTGTCAGCAGTACACGAAACAGAAGAATTGTGGAGAGCATACAAATGAACAACCTCGGCACTCCCAACCGATATTTCACCCACATCTCTGCCAACTCCGGCTCCACCTGGCTGCACATGAACCACCCAGGCAGCGTCTCCCCAGCCTATCACTAGTTTTTCAGTCTTTTTCTTCTTGTTGCCTTTAGGCTGTTGGGGTAACCGATGATGCGGTAAGGTGGCTTCGGCCTTGTCCGGAGCTTGATGCGCATTCAAGCTCAATATTGCATCGTCATCAGATTCGAGTGATCGATCATCGACCCACTCCATACGAGCTCTCCATACGCCAGCCATTTCCTGCCATGCACGGCGGTTTGGTTTGTCAATAAAACCGATTCGCTTCCACGCAGACTCGGAGTCTGCTCCATCCAAATGTAGATTTGTTCGCATGATGCGAATGCCGTGTTCATTCGACCAGGCCACGAATTTGCCAGAGAGCGACCATTTAATGGCACTGATAGTGCCTTCTCCCGAGTGTAAGATGGTGTCTTTGCCTCCATGGCCGCCGAGACCGATTGCGCCAAGCCATCCCTGGGCCGTTTGTGAAGCGGAATTGGTGTTTGCATTTGATCGCACTCCTGTTTGCCCTCCTGTAGTGAGAATCAACTCCCCTGCCAAACCACCGGAGAGATACGAGCGATCATTCTTGTAGTCTGGCGATAAAGCTACTGCCTGCACAGGGCGGCCAAAGTTCCGCAATGTGACATCCTTGGGGTCCACCAGAGAAGAAACGCAAACGTGCCCATCTATTGACGAAGATCCTATATATATTTGGTTTGAAGGTATTGAGGGTACTTGGGCCTGGCGAGGCGTGCGCGGAGACGACGTATGGCCCTGGGAAGCTGACTGTCGAGATGGGGTATCTGGCTGATCTGTAGACTTGATGGCCGAGGAGGCCTGTATAAATGGCTGCGAGACTAGCAAAGGCGACACTGATAGAGACGTCACAGAGGCAGACGGATGCGCATTATAGGTGCGAAGCGTTTGGAATGAAGGAATGCTTAAGGTGTTCTGTCGAAGTGAGTACACATGGACCGAGGCTGAGACGCTATAGAGAGACTCACAATGTTACCATTATGCGTGCCTATAATCTATGTAGAACTTAGCGAATACTCTGCGACGTCTGACAGCTCCCAGACCAAGAGCTCGAGCTATAACCATACCATCTTGTCCCCCGCGACCATGAAGGTGCTTGTCGCGTCGCCGTTTCGATATATGGGGCCCAGGTTGCTTGTCAGACGGCTGTACTTGAGCTTCGGCTCCTCCTCCGCTTCGTCCTCCTCTTCCTCGTCTCCATCTGAGTCCTGCTCGATGCTGTCCTTGCCATTGCTGGCTACCTGTTCGAGGCGCAACTGGTCGCGCACCGGCGTTCGCGGTTCGTCTTCGGTAGTTTCCGCAGCCATGCTGACGGCATGAGCTGCGGTCGGCGTACTGGGATCCTGCGAAGCTCCGGCGCGGGTGAAGTGTGAAGCTTCGAGGTGACTGGTGCCCTGTCCATCTAGCCGATGATGCGGGCCAAGACCGATTCCCGCGGACGTGCATGGGTCTAGCTCCCTGCAATACTCCACCATTCTTCGTTTTGGCCGTTTTCTTAGTCGCTCTGTAGTCGAAATATGTTCCAAGCCCAGTTGAGCTGCAGGCTGAGCTGGCAATGAATTTTCTCCGTTTGTCCACGCTCAATGCTTTGAAGACGGGTCGTGCGCCCACTGCGCAAAGTCGACTTTCGCAATCGATACTGCGAACATTCGCCTCAGCCAATACACCATGGAAAAAAATAGAGCCCAGACAGAAACTGGACGAGGCTAGTACAATTGATGAGGCAGACAAAACTACCTATAAGAACGTTCTCAAAGGAGCTCGAAAGGCTGCTGGCAAGACATCATCGCTACGAAGTGTAGCTGTGGAGGCACAAAGGTCCAGAGCCTTCGTGAAGTCACGCGGACGCACACGCTTCATTGATCCAGATGCCGACACCAAGACTGTCACAGCTTATTGTGCTGCAGAGACCTACTGCATCTCCTCTGCAGCTCAACTAGTGAAGGCTCAAGGCTACGAACTCGACCCCCATCAAACAGGGCTATACCCGCAAGTCATACATGTTCAGACCAGTGATAGGCCGTCCGAAGTCAAAGACTATCAGCAGGGTGACATCTTCATTTTCCCATCTGGAACGGTGGTGACATGGAATGTCCGAGAAAGAGAGGCTTTGAAGCTGGTCAACCAGGTGCTTCCTGCCGCAGCAGAAGGCTCTCACCTGGATCTCCTTGAAACAGAAGACCTCGACTACCTGGAAAATCCAAGCAAAGAAACCAGTGAAGTAGTCGGCGACACGATCGTGCTGGGGACGAAAGCAGAACCCAACTCCGATACTCAAAAGGAGGCTGGCCCAGACAGCAGCGAACAACGCCAGGAAGTAGACACCATTCTCGCCAAGATTGCCTTTTCCTCCGGTCTTGCGCGAAGCACCAAGCTCGCCGTCCTCGAAACCCTTTTGTCAAACTATCAGCACTCTACTCGGGAGATTCCAACCATGCTCGCCTCCAACAAAACGCGCTCAACCCTGACAAAGCGTCGCACGCCATTCACGCGCTCCTTCATACTGCGGAAGACCGGAGAACTCTTGTCAATCCGCGCACAGTTGAACCTGTACAGTGAGCTTACAGACAGCATGCCCGACATATTCTGGGACAGCCGCCATGAGCTGGGTTTAGGCGAGTATTATGACCAAGTCGGCCGTGCGCTTGACGTTGGTGTCCGGATCAAGGTGTTGAATGAGAAGATTGGTTTCGCACAGGAGATTGCGAGCGTGTTGAGGGAGCAGCTGAGTGAGAAGCATGGGCTGAGGCTGGAGTGGGCGATTATAGCCTTGATCGCAGTAGAAGTTGTCCTGGAGTTCTACCGCCATTGGACGGAGCGCAAAGAAAGAGATGACCCGGCAAGCACGGAGGCATTATTCAGGCAATACTTGCTGAAATTGGCAAAGGAAGAGAAGCAAGCGTAGAAGTAGCAAATGAGTTTGCTTGTTAGACATGATACCCCACTCAATAGATTCGTTTTTCAACTCTCCAGATAACGTGTTCGATGCACACAAACGAAAGAGACTTGGTTCTACAGACGATTCCTGCCCAATGTAAGAGCACAGATATTTACAAAGCAGTCAATCCCCTCCTCACTAGTCCGGACCACACCTATTGGTCATCAAGGACGTGCAGGTACTTCTTCTCTTCCCGCTTCTCCTTCTCCGACATGGGTGGCAAATCATAGTACGAGGAGCTTCGGTATGCCTTCAAGTACTCGTATGTCAGGCTCTTCAACTCCACCGGCTCAATATCGAGATCCGCAAAGGTCTTTGCGGTCTTGTCGATAGTCTGGTCAATGAATTCCCTTTCAACCTCATCGGCGGAGTGGATGGGCCACCAGAGGTACTTGTTGGCGTAATGTGCGATGGGCTTCATGATGCGCTTGGGGACATTGACGTGACGGCGCTTCTTCATGGCTTCCTTCTCAACTAGCTCGTTGATCTCAGCCATGGAGTACTCCGTCGGGCCATAAAGCTCGTATGTCTCAGCGGCCGTGGTGTCGTCGTACAACATCTTCTCAAGAGCCATTCCCACATCGATGGCATGAACGGGACGAAGACGCTCTTGCAACCAATTGGAGGTGATGACGTTGGAGGGAGAGGCGAGGCGGTGGAGAAGACGGTCCTCGAAGCCGAACATAGGCGCTGGTCGGACAATAGTAGTCTCTGGGAAGACGGAACGGGCTACTTGCTCGCCCTTGGCCTTGGTGCGGTAGAACTCGGATGGAGAGTCGAGCTGAGCGCTATGCGACGAAACCTGCACAAAGCGGTCAATGTCGTATTTAGCGACAGCTTCGACGATGCGCTCGGTTCCCTCAACATGAACATCCTCCAAATCGAAGTTCTTGGTGGGGTAGTCGCGACCAATGAGATTGTAGACAATGTCAGAATGTCGGACACTTTCTTCGATGGACGCGGTGTTTCGGAGGTCCATTTCGATGAAAACCACTCGGCCCAAATCTCCAGTGACCTTCAAGTGACGCTTTGCCATCTCCTCTCGGAAGGGGACCACCACTGTGCATCCCGCCCGGGCTGTTTCCTCGGTTAGTAGCCTATTCGTGTCTATATTGCCATGTCCACGCACCCAGCCTGTTCACAATATATCGTCCCAAGAATCCAGTGGCACCGAAGACGGTCGCAGTGTAACCTGTAGCTGTGCGTGAGCGGTTTGCTGTCTGTGCGGATGCGGGCTACTGCGTACCTCCAAGAGAGGATCGTCCGCCAGAGACTGTCAAAATGGGCTTCCCGGTCCTGAATGCGTATTAGCGCTTGATTCGCGATGTGCAGGCTGTCGACAGTACCTAGTTATCCTGACGTCTGAGTTGATCTGTTGCCGGCATACTGAGGTCGAGAACTTCGCAATGCGCGTCGAGGGCAAGGGAGCCCGCAACGCCGCTCCAGAGCGAGCACATCGGAGTGGCAGGGCCATGGTTGCGGCGTTCAATGGCTGGGGTTAGGTTCGTTCGCAGCTATGCGAAGTAGCTTGGATGAAGGGACGTCGGTGGTTGATGTTCTTGGCAGTTACGCTAGTTTGCTGCTCTTCCGCCGCAACGCCATCACTGCAACGCATCCCGCACTCTCAAACACACGCCTTGCTCCATTTCCCCACCCCCACGGCCCTCCCTACCCACCAAACTTGTTCTGTAGCTGCTTCTCGACCCATAGTAATATACAGCCATGGCGATGGACACGGACACGATTCCGAACCTGCTAGGCGATGCGCGGGACGAGGCACCCGAGGAGCTCCAGGAATACTTCATCGCCTTCGAGGACTACTGGGAGCGAAAGCTATGGCACGAGCTGACCGACAAGCTCATCGAATACTTTGACCACCCCGAAAGTGCAAAGCAGCGGATACCTTTCTTCGAGACGTTCATCAAGAGCTTCGCAAATAAGATAAACCAGCTCAAGCTTGTGACCTTGGGCCTGAATGCCGCATCACAGTGCAAAGGTATTAAAAAGATGCCATTATCGGGGAAACATTCTTGGACTAACACGCACAGATGACAAGGAGCGCCTCACCTTCGTCGACAACCTCGCAAAGAGCGTAAATAAGCCCGCCTCACAAGACGCATATGTTTACGCCACAGTCGCCGCTGCCAGCATCCAACTGCGGTTACGAGACGAAGAAGGTGCGAAGAAGAAGCTGGAAGAGTGCGAGCAGATACTAGACAGCTTCGACTCTGTCGAGACGGTCGTGCACGCCTCCTTCTACCGCGCAAGCGCCGAATACTACAAATCAAAGCACGAATTCGCCGCCTACTACAAAAACGCCCTCCTCTTCCTTGCCTGCGTCGACCTTGCCGACCTCGAGCTCCGAGAACGCCAGTCACGCGCCTACGACCTCAGCATTGCTGCTCTCGTCTCAGATTCAATCTACAACTTTGGCGAGCTGCTACTACACCCCATCCTCGACTCGCTTGTCAACACACCCCATGCTTGGCTGCGGGACCTCCTCTTCGCTTTCAACCGCGGCGACCTGATCGCATACGATGTCCTCGCAGGAAATATCTCCAAAGTCCCACTTCTCAAGGAGCACCAGACCTTCCTATACCAAAAGATCTCCCTCTCCGCGTTGACCGAGACCGTCTTCCGCCGCCCCCCACATGACCGCGCCATGACGTTTGCTGAGATATCGCAGGAAACAAAGGTTCAACCAAATGAGATTGAGCATTTGATCATGAAGGCACTGAGCTTAGGACTGCTGCGGGGTCAAATCGATCAAGTTGCCGAGATTGCGCGGATCAACTGGGTACAGCCCAAGGTGTTGGATATGAAACAGATCGAGAGCATGAGGTCGAGACTAAAGGAGTGGGACGCCAGCGTTAACCAGCTCGGCAACTGGATCGAGGGTGTTGGCAAGGACGTCTGGGCTGCTTGAGTGGGGTAAAATTTCCCTGCTACTGACAAGAGCCTGAAACTGAAGAAGTTAATAGAAAGGCCGTCTCCGCTTCTAGTCGAGCGGCATGCAGAAGCTGTAAGAACGACGCCATGACCGTCACGTAGTCATAGATCATAGCCCAGCCCAGCTATCATAGAAGGCCGGAATTGGAAAAGAACCATGACTTGAAACGACAATTTGCATTTCAATAACTGTTGTTTTTGTTCGTGCACATCGTGCATCCATTACTTTTGTCTCCTTTCTATAACCATCGTACACTTTTCATTGTAGCGCCAAGTCGCCAATTGCACATGACTGACAACATTTATTCAAACACTCCAGAAGCGACAATCACGGTTCCCGCAACCCACGCAGGTAGCCAAACAAGCCAGACGACAACCTGCGTCCACAGGCCCCAGATATGCCACCCCTGAGCAGCCTGGATAAGCAACGTTGTCAAATCGCCGCCCAGCGCTTTCGTGCCCAGCTGAACGACCATGACGGGGTTGAGCAGCGTCAAGAAAGCCAACTGCGCTAGGTTCAAACCGAGACTCTCAGTGCGGCGCACAAACGACAGGGGGATCGTAGCGACGCCAATGAGGAACGACAAGGAGAAGTTGAGGGTCGCCAATGCAGCGAGGAACATGCCCAAGAGGAGGAGGGAGAAGCACTGAATCAGGGTGACTTCCTGTTGATTAAGGGGGGTGGTATAGTTGAACAAGAAGGTGACCATGATCGGGAAGATGGATGTCACGTTTGCGGCGGTGAGGAAGAGGCCGCGGAGGTGGTCTTCATCCCAGTGGTTGAACAAGAAGAGGGGGACTATGCCTACGAAGTGCGCTGCTAGAACGAGGAGAGCGGGTTTCAAGAGCTGGCGTTCGGTGATGGTGGTGGCAGCAGTGGGAACGACAGCGATATCTTTGCCGTCGCTGACGACCGTGGTTAAGGAGGCCTTGTTGTCTTTCTTCTCTTTCAAGTCTTGCTTTTCTTTGGCAACTGTCTTGTTCGCCGTGGGAGTAGCCTCATCGGATGTCTTACTCTTTGGTGCAGTGGATGCAGGGTTGGCGATAGGCTTTGGTGAGCGTCCGCTGTGGACCCACAGCGCCATGGCTGTTATGCTGAAGTTCACTGCGATCAACATGGCCGAAGGAAGATAGGTACCGATGCTGACAAAGCGATTTGCCTGCAACAAGAGGTAGAAGAAGAAGGACTGGTGCAGATGCTCGAGGAGATTGTTCAAGCTTCGGAAGAGTGACTCGACAGTTCGTCCAAGAGACATCTCGTCGTGCCAGCCGTCCCCGACGGTGACTAGGGTGACCGCATCGACATGGTATGGGATGAAGGAAGAGTGTGGCCCGGTTGCGTGACCCAGGCCTTGCGACAGCATGCCTCGCAGCATCGTCTGGAGGCGCTCCTTGTATGAATCGTCGTGCTGCCACATGCGCTGAATGACACATCCGATGCCCATCTGGCCAGACGCGATCTGAACGGCTGTGTTGAAGAGATCAAGGTTGGGTAGCTGACCGTTCGTGCCATCGTACACAACGTGCAGCTTATCATACCGATGACCCCACGGCCCGGCAGGATAGTCAACCGCAACAGCACCTTGCAGAGCTCCACTCTTGATCTTCAGGCTCTCCACATAGCGCTCGTCGTGACCGTCATGATAAGCATCAACCCAGGCCTGCGGTCCGCTCGTGCTGTCTCCCGAGACTAGGAAGATGATATCTTTGCTCCACAGACTCCAACGCTTGAAGTAGCGGGCCAATGTGAGGACCAGCGCAACACCGGAATTGTTGACCTCGTCGTCCATGTTCTTCCACGCTCCGATGAGGACAATGGCTTCAGTGGCGTCAGCACGGGGGCCTTGGAGAATGGCGTAGACATTCTCGTTTGCGATAGTGCGGTTCGAGACAGTGTAGTTGTACTTTTGAGTTGCGACTTTGAGGTTTTGTTCGCGGAAGACTGCTTCCAGGGCTTGAGACCGCCTGCGGTAGTGTCAGACTCCAATGCAGTCATCACATACGAGTAGGGAACATACTCCTCAATAGACTTATCAATCAGGCCGTAAACCTCCTGCCTGTACGCTCTGAAGACATTATGCTCGCTGCCCGTGAAGTAGGTATGCACCTGTCCCGGCAACAGGGCGTTCTCAGATACATATGTGTTCCGCGAGTACTCGTTTAGCGGGAGGACGAGCAGCCATGCTATACCGACGATTATACAGAGGGCCGAGAGATACGGTGGAATCTTGAGGATGCGTTCATCCCGCCGCAGCGCAAGTAGCGAGGCTTCAACGATCAGCTAATACCGCCAAATGTATGCACACAAGACTTACATATCAAAGCCATAGTCCTCGTTTTCCAGTATTCCACGGGCAAAGAAAAGGAGAAGCAAGAGTGTTAACCTTTTGTCTTGCCCAGCATCTCGGGCAGGCCCGCGTAGTCCTTCTTGGAAGGTGATAATGCTAGCTAGGCGGGAGGATCGTCGCTAGCGTGGCGCGATTTCTGGACCCTAGCCCTACTTTCTCTCGCTCATCAACAACGCGCCTGCATACCGTTTTGTCTGTCTCACCTTCGTCGCGCGCCGCAATGCCTTCGCTACCACAGTTTAATCCTGCGCGCATACGCTCCTACATCTTCCGCCTGCCGTTTTGCACAAGACTACTGATCCTCGCCATCGTGGGGCTATGGATCGCCACTATCCCGTTTCCCTGGGTACGGGAGTTTGGGCGGCTGGAGCCGGCTAAGATGGACCTTACACAGAGTAGGTGGATTCTCTCATATCTAGAAGGAACAAAGAGCATAGTCGACATTCCATCAGGACTGGGGGGCAGGGAACCCGGAAGCCCCGGAAGTTCGGGACAACGTGGAGATTGTATAGCTTATGGGCTTACTTTGAGGGCAACGACACATCAAAGAGCCTGGGGGATGTCAGGACGGGAGTCTTGTTGTTTATGGACTTGAACTAGAGCTAATGGAATAACTTGTATAGTGCACCGCCTCAATCTGTTCCCATTGATGCATCTCAACTTCTTCCACATGATTTTCAACCTTGTCGCCGTAACGCCGCTGCTCGAACGTTTCGAGTCCGAATATGGGACCCTCGTCGCGTTGGCTCTCTTTACTGGGCGTAAGTGGTTGTTGGTCTATACATTGACGACTTGAGGCTAATCAGACTAAAGCGTTCGGAACGGTCCCAGGAGGCGTGTACACACTATTGGAGAAGTTCGTATTCAGGAGCAACACGACAGTCATGGGCGCAAGGTATGCAAGAGATTTTTGAAGAGATTTACCTATGTAGAGACTCATCTGTGGCAGCATATGGGTCTTCCTCCTCCTATCCGCAGAGGTCATGAAGACAAACAAGACAAACCCAAACTTCAGGTACATTGTTTTCCGTCCCTTTTCGCCCATCCAGCTAATAAGTTACAGCCTCGGCCCATACAAAGTTCCAACCTGGACAACACCCCTCATGCTCATCGTCGTTACGAGCATACTGGTCCCCAACGTCAGCCTAATAGGGCACCTCTGCGGCGCTGGGCTTGGTTATCTATGGGCTTCAGGCTATATTAAATTCCTCGTTCCGCATGAAAAGATCCTGCGATGGCTGGAAACCAAGCTCAACCTGCTAGGCAGATTACCACACTATGTCAGTGTGGACCAGAAGACGTATGGCCGGTATGGCGTATTGCCCACTACCACTGTGCCATTGGGCAGCATACCGAGGAGTCCGGAGCCGGGGCAGAGACTTGGGCCTTAGTTCCCTCCTACATTTGCGAGACATTTAAACTGGCGTTCGAGTGTTCAGGGTATGCATCGTCTCGGAATATTGAACTTGGAACGGCGTTTGGTCATTGCATAAAGATTGGAGTTCTAGGTTCAACCGGATTCCTCCCTGTACAAACACCGTAGATGTATGTAACGAAGGTAATATTGTTGGATGTATGATAATGATGCTTTTTAATGTTCAAGATTATTTATTTTTATTAGGTGCTTAGCTGGGGAGAAGAAGCGTAGTCACATCTAGCCCCTGTCTACCCCTCAACCGGCAAACTCAATTTTCTGCCCCACCAACGACTAAGTCTTGCTCCACGCTTTGATGGCTAGTATAAGTTCACCTCTTAGACGTGTTCACGGCAAATTAAGGCCGTAAAATACAATAATATATTTGCTGCATGATCAGAGTTTGTCATCAATCAAGCGAATCATGCCTTGGTCTCGTTGGTGTAGTTGGTTATCACGTGGGTCTCATACCATCACATATGACTGCTCTTAGAAGCAGAAATCCCAAGGCCGCCAGTTCGAGTCTGGCACGGGACATCCTTTTTGCTCAGGCTCATGTCGGATCAGCGTATGCTCTCCAACTGTGCTTATCTTTTGCATCTCATCGCCGTCTATGTAGGTGACAGGCCAACAGCCACACTATTTGGCACACTACCATGTAATTGGTTTTTTGGGGGCGCAAGCAAAACAGATCTGACGGTGAAACAACTACTATATTTGGAAGGTTCTAGGGGAGCTGTAGATTGCAGAGCTACCGGAGGGGCAAAGGTCGAGGACGAGGGGCACGAAGAGGCGCGCGGGGCTGCGGTAGAGGGGCACGCCCTCATGCAGCTTCCCCAGCATCATCATGGCCTTGCAATGCCTTTTTTCCGCTCCTGGCTTTGGTAGCGAATTGTCTCTCCTGAAGCTGCTTATCCAGGACTACGTTACTATCTTCTATTGCGCATGTATCTATTTCCAGACCCACTCAGGGGCTTCCACTGTTTATATGGAGTCTATACGGAGTGCTTTTAGCAGCTGCAGTAGATTAAAGTTGGTACACCATTAATATTTCTCGAGTAGTCGGAGTGGAATGAACACTTGGTTGGGTAATATACTTCGAAGTGGATAAGATGCTGGTCTTCTTGACCAGGTTCAAAGATTACTGATATTCCCAATATTTACAACAACTGCACTCTCAGCCTAATTTGTGGACATGGAAGATTGTATTTTACACGACCGCGAGGCTGAAAACCTCACCGCTGATGATACACTGTCTTAGTTACAAAACACTGTGCATGACCAAAATGGTAGTATGCATTAATTTCACGACAAACATCAACAGAATATTTGTCTGTGCAATCAGTAAACAGCTAGCGGATATATCAGTGATTTCTTACCAATGAGCATATTTTGTTGACGGTCCGGGCACTACCGTCATATTGCTAGTGACTTCTCGAGTGTGAATTAAGGAACACAAACAATGATCACTTCTTCGCTCTAGCGTCAAATGAATTCAGACAACCATGTTCAAGTGATACTATTTAACAGCACCAAATAGGTCTCGAATTGACCTAGGCCATTTACTTGCTTTCTCGCACTTCATATACCCAGGAACTGAAGTAGTTTCTGCCCTGAACGCTTGTGCGCAACCCCTATTTTCTATGTGTCCTACTCCGCCATCCCCATCTGCTTAATAGTTTCGAGAGGACATAATGACGTCTTTTCTGTGCAAGGCTCCTTTCCCTTTGTTGCTTTCATCATGCCGAAAGCAACGAAAAGAACATCATATTACAACGTTGCGGGTGTTTACTTTCCCGATTCTTCTCATCTACACCCCCTCTATTTTCCTTGCCTGTTCTAATGTTGGACTGCATTTCAAAGTAGAGCTACCAGTTTCTCTCCCAGAATTCAAGGCATAGCCAGTTTATACCTGTTCTAGATGATATCAACAATGCCTCTGATAATGATTCGAGAGGCGGAAAGACACTATGAAGAGTGTAGCGACTAGACTACATGAACAATAAAGCGGCGACAAATTACCTGCTGGATCCGGAAGACTTGCAGATGTGAGCGTCGTAAAGAACGTGCAACCTTGCTTGGAAAAGTACACTGACATCAACAGTCTCTGTTGATCTCAAGCCTTACAGCTGATATTTAGCACTGTAGCAAGGCTCCTCCTTACAAATAGAGAGTATACAAATTTGGTACGAGCTTGCGGCATCCCTAAGTAAGGAAGAAATTACTAGAGGGTATGAATACATATCCTGGAGGTGCATTGACAGGGAGGGACACCAACTCTTCATATTTAACCCTGTGGCTCTTTGGGTATCCTCAGTTTGCGAATACTGTTCGCACTACTTACAGAACAACGTCTTTCTCACCAAGCAAGTCCAATGTTGGCACTCCTGCCTCGTCCGCCCAGACTCCGTTCCATCTTCCTTCTTTGATTCTTCTGGATGAAGTCTCACTCTCTTGGCTTTACGACTGCACCTTGTTTCTCCAGCTTCCCCAACGCAGCTCGAACCCACGCCAGACAAGAGAAAGATTGCGCGTGGACTTGACTCGGATCATCGATCTGGTAGATTGGCACTTCTTGGAAGATTTTCTTGAACGCATCAGTGGAAGTAATTTTAGCAATAACGACGCGGACCACGAGACGGTGTTCAAGCAGGACGTTAGATACACCCACACTTTCGAAACGCAAAGTTTGTATAGCCTCGCCGCAATAGTTTGGAGTGTGTTTTTGACGCGATATTTGGTTGCCGAATTAACGACTTATTTTTCAGCACCTTTCGAAGAAATAAAGAGTGCGTAGTGATACGTCCCAGGATGCTTCGGTCTCGCGTAAAGGGCGAGCTGAAGGCGAAGTTTGTTACAGCGCATCCTTACGGCTATATCTAATGAAAGCGGCATTACATTCGCAAAAGTGAGTGTAAAGTAAACGGTCACATTGAAACGGCGCTTAATTCTTCCATAAATGCCAAAGTAAGACTCCCGCCGGCCATATCAAGCGGGCGTTTATAGTCTAGAGGTAGTCTCGTGTTTCGCGTGGCATTTAAAACAGAATTACGATTTGCCAGCTATTTAAGTTCTAAATCTTCTTCTCCATAAAGAATTAAATAGGATCTGGGTGTTCCAAACGCCATAATTTCTATTGCCCTCTCCTTGTCAATTAGGTCTGTATGTAGAAGTCGACTCCATAGACAGATATAACTAATGGAATCGAGTAACTTAGGCCACCTCTACTCACCATAATTGTTGCGGACAAAGACCGAATCTACATTGCCCTCTATGCTCGTGGTGGGCAGGACCCTAACACGTTTCATTGGGCCCTCATTGTGGGACCTAAGCGTGAAGTTGAAGGCGGGAGGGGTTTTCGATACCATACAAGGCAGACGCTTGATCCTACTACGGGGCGTCTGGGATGGGTCTATGGGGCATTGCAAATCCCACTGGTGCAGACTCGTATGCTACTCGTAAGGCCTATGATTGGAAAGGTGATTGATGGGAATCAACTAGCGGCGGTACTTGCCCAAGTGCCCCTTGTCCAAAACAATGCAATATGGACTTGCCGCATCTGGGTGAGAGATGCGATTGCGGCGTTGGAAAGCGATGGAATATGTTTGGAGATGAGGATGACGAATTAGTCGAAAGTTGAACAAACATCAAACGACTATGTCGCACGGAAGCGGCAACAAAGGCGATTCGATGAATCAGGGGCGTGGCAGGCCGGTACTGTGCCCACATACAATCTGCTGGAGGAGATTGAAGTTATTCCCTGAAGTGTACCAATTCCCAAATCTTAGGGCAAAGATATGCCCTATTTTACCTTGTGAGCAGAGGTATAGTCTTAGACTCATTTGAATTCAATAGTAAACATCTGCTCTTCAGCCTCGTCGGTCAAAACGCTCCAAAGTACTTCTGTCGGAGCTGCTCCATTTTAATTGCATCCGGATATTCTTCAAGAAATTGGCCGATCTCCTTCCTCCAAAACTCATTGTACGGATTAACATTATGAGCAGTTGTATACTCCCAATACTCAGGGTACCAACCAGCTGTATCCCAGTCAATAATGCCTGTAATCTTATTCCCTTTGATAAGTATATTCATGCTGTTTAGGTCACCGTGAGTGAAGCGGGTGGAGTAACGTTCCAGTTCATGTTGTTCTATCAGCTCATTGACCTCTGAATTCTGTTCCCAACAAGCGGTGATTCCATCACGGAGAAATGAGTGAAAATTGCGAATTGAATGGAAAGGTCCAAATCCTTCCAGGCCACCATAGAGACGCATATCGTAAAGCTTGCTACCATGAACGCCTTCAACCACGCCAAAATTTGGAGGTCTAAGCCTTCTCATTTCCTCTACGTAGGCTTTTAGCTGGCTCATTAGATTCTCCTTGGACTCTATAGGCCGGCTCTCCCAGTTGTGACCAATAGGAGAACCAGCTATGCGAGACATGACGATATATGTAACTCCTTTTCTTTCGAATGCGGAATATATTTTTGGCACCGGAATGGAGGTGAAAGAGGCGATAAATTGCATTGCGGCCGCTTCGGACAAGTGCTGGAGCGGGCCACGCTTGACACAAATGCCGCGTGTGAGGAAGAGGACTGACGCATTATGCGGGCGAAAACGCCTCAAGATCGCGACGGCTGCGATCACGAGATGACGCCGAAACCATGAGGCATTGATCGAACCGTTGTGATTCTGTATTCAAAATCAGGTTGAGCTATAGGCTCAGCATGCACATCTTACCATGACAGTAAGGGTCGCGGCAGTCGTGCGCAGATTGGAACCCGGCTAGATTGCACTCCTCCGTCTTCGTGGTGGTAAATCAATCGAAAGAAAAGTAGGAATGTGAACCTAAATAACGGAAGAAAAAGGGCCACAGGTGAGATTAGCGCGAGCAGGCGTCTCTCTGAGATTACTAGATACGTGGTTGCAGTAATAGCATTGCGAAGCTGAAAGCACGAGAAGGCTAGCCAGAATAAGTTCAGGGTTCTCCGCCTCTCCACTAAGCTGCACCAAATCAGAACGGTCGGCTCCCTTGGGTGTCACACATCTGAAGCTGGCCTATGTACCCAAGAGCCCAGTCACCATTCATCACTCAGCCATGGCGGCAAAGCCCAAAAACGCATATCGACAGCAATGCGGAAAAGGCACGAGCATGGCACGACAGAAAGTGTGTAACAGGCCTCAGCATCTACACAGAACGGCAGCGGCATCGACGACGAGATTGGCGCAGCAGCAGTGTGTTCGCTTACGCAGCAGACCCGCGCCGTACACATGGGCTCATATACGGTCTCGACAGTATCCGCGGCTGAGCTATAGGGCCTAGCTATGATGTTAGCCACGAATATCAGCCCCATCTCTAGGCCAGTCCTTATAATGCACGGCGGTATTGTGACTACTTCTGTCCTAAAACCTATAATGTCCTGAGACATTATTACCCTTAGTTAACTTTAAAACTTTAAACAACAGATTCTCTACTTGTGTTAGCCCTATGGATTGACCTGAGCCGCCATAGCCTATTGGGGACTTTTGCGGCCTAATTAAGGCTAGAATATAGAAGGGAACCCTCTCCGTTACTCCTTAGTAGTGATATGTCTATTAAAACCCCGCAATACACTCTTTATTGCTAAACTATCCTGTCTATGCTAGTGAGCCTCTAACGGTCCCTGATATAAGGTGAGTTTGGTGCGAAAAAAAGAAACCCTAGGGAATTCATGGTAGTGAGGATGGAAGAACTAGTAAAATCTGTGTTGAGGAATGCAATTCTAGCCACGATCTCCATGTTTACCTACCAAAATATCATCCCTCTCGTGTTACCAATAGCACGGACGCCAATTAGTTGTGTGGTACACGCATACCTTCGAAGCTAGGGTCAGAGAATTGCCAGTTAACATACAACCTAGACTTACCACAGGAACTGGTCTCATTCCCAAGAGGTCACATTCCATTCCACAGCTTCTTTCGAAAGGGCTTGCCAGGTATAAATTAGAGCATCTACCCAGCCTTGAAGGTTTTACCGCCGTCTTTCTGTTGCTCGTTGCGTGCTGAAAGTTGTGCTCTCGTTTGACTTTTAAGTTACGGTACTAACAAACAGTGTTTCCTTTTATTTTTTCTTTTATTATTTTTTCTGTTTGCAGAGCAAAGCTTTGAGCATATGAGACAGTCTAACCTACTGCCTTCGGCAGCCGCTGACTGTTATAAAGCCTCTCATCATCGATTTCCCGCCTAACAGATATGTGGGCTGTTACCCGACCGACAGGGGCGACGGCAGCGACGCTCAGAACCGAGACCCAGCCCTTTATTACCTGACAGCCGATCCCCTATATGACCGGAACGACATGACTCACGATCGCTGCCTCCAATACTGCAACGTAGAAGCGATAGGTGCGCCGTACCGATACTTCGGTATTTCATTCGGTCGCGACTGCCACTGCGGAAACGGTCCAGCCTTCTATGCCAGAGCCGATCCCTCACAATGCACATATCCGAACTCAGGAAACAGCTCGGAAGTCGGTGGCTCGAACAGATATCAGAACATCTGGGAGAACGCCGCGGTGACTGTACGTCCACGTTTCATAACTCTATGCTCAAAGCTCTGCAAACAGATTTCTTTACTCGTTCAAAGTAAGTACTGGGTAAGTTTGGTGCTATGTTTGCGCTTCGGCCCAGACCTTACTAGCAAGAAAGAGTCGGATGCGTTCAGAATGGGTCTTTCGGTCGAACATCGACACGAATATCTCGACACAATACGCATGACAACTGCACAATACTTGACCCACCTTGATACAACACGACTCAACTTCTACTCGACTTCAACGCATCGACTTCAACACATCGACTTCAACACATCGACTTCAACACATCGACTTCAACACATCGACTTCAACACATCAACATCTTTCAACACCAACATGTCTCACTTCAACTTCTTCCAACATCAACCTTTTCCGACACATTAGCTTCTTCCAACAACGACCTCTTCCACTTCAACTTCACTCCACGTCTTCACACTCAATACGACTCAACACATCTTATCCAATGTTGCATCTATCAGTAGCATAGGTGTCGAAGTAAGTACTCATGTTGAAATTGATGAACCACTAAACGCCCTAGTGCAGTAGTGACATGTCGGTTCCACGCCTCATTGGATGAAGGCGTTATACAACAGCAATACTCGACAGCGTATGGCTATCGTCCAATGCCTTCCATTGTGTAGCCTGCACGAATCGAATGGTAAGTGATTATCATACTCTATGAGAAGGCTAACTACACCGCAATAGATTTCAACACGATATCATGAAATATGATGGGTGATGATGTAAGAGGTAATATAGTTTGAAGGAACTATCGATGACTGCAGCACACAGTCAACATGTGAGACTAAATCGATGACCACAGTCTCGACACATGGCGACTTATCCCTTCACCACGTTCGCCAACGACTTCCAACTGCAGGTTCTGGTTCTGGTATGGGACAATAGTGGTCTGTTTCTTTCTCCCCTTGCTATAAATGCGACCTCTGCTAACGAACTCGCCCAAATACCATCGCAAAATACAGGTTCATACTAGCGATGGCGAATTTTCGATACTGTTATCGACCTGAAGCGCAAGAGGAGGAATGTCTGAATCGTAGACGAGACACCAAGCAGTTGGGATATGGAAAGCAACAGACGAGGGCGGACAACATCATTGGAAGGGAAGTGTAGGACATGGAAATCGGGGTTGAGGTTGAAGTCCTTGGTGGAGGTACCCGGAAGAGTGGGGGAATATACCATAGGTTAGTGACCTGTCATGACGATTAATTTGGTCCTATGTTGCTAGAATTCGACAAACTAATTTAATACAGATCGCAATGTCGAACCCGATTATACTTTCTGGTATACTCATCTTACTGTATTCACATCGTCCAAAACCTAACAGTCCAACTCATCCATGCTTATTATGCCTCAACCTTATCGTTACCTTCGCATCTTTACCATGTGTATTATACACGGACGGCTCATGTGACGGAGTTGTGTTCTGTCGAGGTAGAGCTGGATGTCGTAGGTCGTAAACTACCCTCTCTCTCTCTCTCTCTCTCACACACACACACACACACACACTCTCTCTCTCTCTCTCTCTCTCTCTCTCTCTAACACACACTCACTCGGTACGGCCTCTTACAATCATTCATTTCATGTTGCGCTATAAGAAAGGACTAATATCCTCGGCATGCTGGGTTCATGGAAAGGGAAAGTGTAAATATGATCCTGCTCTTCACCAATACTCATAACGGCAAGGCTCGACAAAACATTCAGGTAGACCAATAAGACAAGACAAAAAGGAGTTCTAATGAGAAATAGAAGGGGCGGGCACATCAGATACTCGGGAACCGCATCTCACGACAACTTCTGATTCCTGGAACGATAGGTGCGGCGGTGTGACGGGTTGAAAAGCAAGGAACAGAGGGGATCCTTGTTTTGACACGTGGTGATTTCGGTGGAGCTAGAAGGAGGAAAAAAACAGCGTAAAAGAGGCAAGGGAGGCGGGTGAGGCGGGTGAGGCGTAGAATGTGAAGGAGGCGTGGATAGCGGGGGAGGCGTGGCAGAAGACTCTGAACCACCAACAGTATACGTGTAGTGAGTATATTGCGGCGGCATAAAGAGGACGAGAGCGGGGTAGGGCAGAGAGTTGAAGACCAAGGTCAAGGGCTTCAAGGGAATGCGGTCTAACGAGGGCGAAGAGGAGATAGTGCTTACGCGATGAGGTAGACTGTTTTAGTATCTTGTAGAATAGGAACATAGTGATGTAATGAAGGTGGGAGGTTACGAAAGGAAGAAGTTAGTGCTTGAAGAAAGCAATCGCGCTTGTTTTTCCAAGGCAAGGAATTGGAGACAGGATGTGAGTTAACAGTGAAGGTCATGAGCAGTGATAGAGAGTGCTGTGTCTTCTGTGTCGTTTGATTATGTTTCAACGTCTGTATACGATTCTATATTGTCGATTACAAGTAGTGATTTTGCGTTTAATTATTGTTTCCTCCCTTCTCGTCAGGCGGTGGCAGCATGACCACATACTCCCTTTCGCTTCCGGCGAACTTGAGAATATCTTTATCCCTCAGCTCAAAGTAGCGACTAGCTTCGATAGGCTTATCGTTCAGCTCAGTACCGTTGCTGCTTTCTAGATCAATAATAAACGGCTTCACTTTGCCTCTCTTACTCTTCACCCCAAACTCATCCTCTACCGTTTTTGTAATGTAGCGGAACTGAATTACGGCATGTTGTCCGCTTGAGCTAGGATGTTCAAGCACATAGTCGACGACCTCTTGTGATCGGCCCAGTAGCCAGCAGCTCTTCTGGCATATCTCGATCGTGTCTACAACATCCTCGCCTTTGAACACAAATATACGCCACGGCTGTGACGATGGTGGTTTCCGAGCTTCAGCCGGTTCGTGGTACTTGAGGGAGATTTTTGTGCCCTCAACACGATTAGCGTGTTTCGCAAGTGCACCAGTGGTCTTGAAGTTGGGTTTCTCCTTGTCAGGTGGTGCTCCTCCATATTTCGAGGGCGGCTGCGCCGAGTCATCAAGACCGCGGAAGGAGACTTCCTGAGATGGCAGAGGTTGTTTGGTCCGTTTGTGGGGGGATGGTGAGCGGGAGCGGGAGTGCGATCGTGTCCGCCGGCGGCGTTTAGGGGGTGGAGATGTAGACGCGGAAGGTGAGCGGGAGCGGACTTTGAGAGAGCGGTGGGGTATGGGAGAGCGGGAGCGTCGGCCATCTACAGTCTTGTCTTTGTCCCGTCGACCCATTGAGCGTGAGCGGTCTTGTCTGCCATGTCTGTCCTTGGAGCGATCTCGTTTTCTGTCTCTTGCCGCGTCCTGGTCTCTTGATCGATCGCGTCGCCTGTCTCTAGAGCGATGCCTCCTTCTCTCACCAGACCTGTCTCGTCTCCTGTCTCGTGACCCATCCCGTCGCCTGTCTCTGGAAGCACGTCTCTTGCGGTCCCTCGAGCCCTCGCGCCTCCTCTCTCTGGACTCCTCTCGTGGCTTCCGGTATGGTTCGGGTGACGGCTCTCGGTTGCGAACGGTAGGGACCTCCTCGATTGGCCCGTCTTTGGGGGTGCCCCTTTGCTTGTGCTCGCGAGAAGCGCTTCTGGATCGACGTCCGGATGTGGGTGGAGGCTCTTTCCTTGCTCGTTGCGCCGCGGTCTTTGAGGAGCTGTCACGGCTTGGACTCCTGCTTTTGCTCTGCTGGACAGGGCTGCTCTTGCCCTCGACCAGTTGCTGAGTCAGCAGCCTTCGTGCGCTGTACGGCGAAAGGTCTCTCGCCATGTCGGGGCCGTATTCTGAGAGTGTGCGACTTGGGGCGGCGATTGGGGGCGGCAATGACGTTTGTCACTGTTTTTTTTCCGGCGCGGGTGCAACAATGAGCCAAGAGTCCCGCAGGAATCGCACGGAGTCGCACGGAGTCGCAAGCACTGCAGGGCTTGCCGGCTATATCATTGCGGCGGCGAGGATGGCTGCGCACGTGCAGAGCTCTTCACAATTCTGTGCGGCGACACAGCAGTTGGTTTGCTCTCGACATGTTGGAACCTCGTCGGTCCCCGTTTCCCCAGACGAGCAAGTGGCCCAAGCTCTCCTGCAGCGTGCATCACTGAGCAGCGCTACCGCGCCGGCTTGCCTTCGCCTCTATTCGCCTCTATTCGCCCCATCTGCTATACGTTGCCTAAATCGGCTCCGAGGCGCGTATCTGAGGCATCGACATGTCTAACAACGGCCTCTCATCCACTCGGGATTTTGGCCCCCATAAGCTTTGTGTGCCCAGTGCTCCTGAAAAACGGCGTGGCTCATTACGCACCCCGAAACATGACAGCGGCCTTTAAGAAGAAAATAGACGCCCGCAAACATGTAGCAAAACAGCCGTTATGGTAGGCGCGAACTCAACAAGCCTTACTTTTGCCTGTCTCCTGTCCATTTCCTCTCTCACTCGGTCGCACATTCTTTTCACTTCTGTCACTCGTTCGGCGCTGTGCTTCCGTCACGCCTCCATGATTCGATCCCATGTCCAATGCTGAGCGCTGACGGCGCCGACATGTCGCAATGAGCTCCAAAAGGATGTTCTCCTGGTCTAAACGCCAGTCAACTTCAAGCGCAGAGCCCTACTACCGAACTGGGGGGTTGCTCTCCATCGATGCGAACGGGACCGGCTCCAGCAATGGCTTCGAGGCAAAGGTACGAATGGAGTGCCCCAGCGACTGCGATGCGCTGGCAGAGTTTATCGACGTGGTTGTGCAGAACAAGGCGAACTCACGAGCGTTGTCAGAAGCAGGTGCAGGGAAGCTGCGCATCGAGACGCACGTAGTTGCCTTGTGGAGCTTCACCATTCGCTGACCATCCCAACTAGACCATCGCGAAGGCTGGACGACAACGGCCATCCGACCTCAGAATTATACCACCAGAAAACAAGCAATTAGCTCTGAGCCCTGTTTCAGCCCCCTACAATGCAGCTCTGGCCAATGCTGCGTCCAATCTGCAGGCGGCTTTCAATGACATGCTGCGCTCGCCAGCACCAAGTGCCGCAGCTTGCGCCGCATCACCATTGATACAAAAGCCTCTTCCTAGTCGGCCTCGCTCTATTTCCGCGCCGTCAACTCCAGACCTACCGGCCGAACTGCCTGGGTCCCTTCTGCAAGATAATCAAGGGTTTCCATTGTGCTCATCCCCAGTGGACATCGCGCCTGCGCGACCCACGTCCCAGACTATTCGAAGGGGGACTCACCCACCTAGTAGGCGCTCCGAGGACGTAGAAGGCCTCTCGCATCTTTTGAACCTGGTTCCTGAACGATTGACCCATGCAAAAAGCCTTCAAGACATGAGCACGCGACACAGCACCATGAGGTCGGTCCGCAGCGGAAACGCTCTCAATTCCAGCGCTGCTGCTAAGCCTAGTCCATTGAAGGTGCAACACAAGAAGTCTTTGAGTGAGACCAGCTCACGAAGACGCTCGAGACCAAGCCTCGTAGAAGCACCGTCGTCTACTGGTAGCAAGCTTACGCCATGCTCCGTCTTGGCCAACGCGGACTCTAGCAACGACTCCAGCAAGTCACGCGTCAGTACGGCCAAGCTGTTGCAGCTGTCACCGCGTATCTTAGAAGGGAAGCCCTGGAATCCTGACATTGACAAGCGCGAAAAACTCCGAAATGAAGTAAGTACCATTTGTTTCTTTCTTCAGGTGTGTTTACTCGCCAAACGGCATGTTGTGCATAACGAAACAGTTTCAGAACGTCTGTGTACTGTCTCCCCAACCCCGATGGGACACTTTGCGCCTGAGGTAGATTTAAATTCGCTACGTATCTAGCCGTTCTATGCTGTTCCGATCTACGATCTTGTTGTGGTAGGCCCGAAATGTAGCACCATGGGGCAAGGAGATGTGGTGCGCAGTTTCACAGTTCGGGTCGCTTATGGTAGACATTGCCGAGCCCGAAAGACCTTATGAATGCAGCGCGATTTCTTGATCTCGTTGCATTATCTAGTCTAGGCGGTGATAGTTGGAGTCTTGGGATGAAATGTTGAACGAATACTAAACATGCACAGCTTGGCGTATCCACCACACCGACCCCAACGACAACACGAAGCAAACACATCGAGGAACTGAAAGCGACAATCACGACTCAGGACCAAACGATATCAACACTCCAAGCTCAATTTGGTAGCTTAAGGGCATCCCACGAGGCCTACGTTGCCAGCCTTGCAGGAACGCACTCGGCCGAAGTCGCATCACTGAAGAATTACGTGAGAGTACTTGAGGAGCAACTGGCGCAAAAGCCCAGTCTACATCACGGTAAGCGCTGTTCTAACTTCCTAGCAGTCTTCAACATGCTTTCCCAAGCAGAGATTGAGGGAGTTGCCCATTCATTCATTCATTCATTCAGTCATTGCCCATTCACCTAGTACGCCGCAAATATCGACGCAAACCTTACCTGACACTCACATAGCCTCGAGCAATAATCTTTTGTTTCTACTTGATACCACCGAACCACCACAAACGCCAAGTCGCGAGAGTTCTCAGAACACAGCAGGCAGTGGATCTGCGAGCTCGATCACGTCCTTTCAAAGTGCGTTAGAGAAACAGCAGCGATCTCCTCAACGTCAGCGGAACAGCCCGGAAATGGAGAGTCTAAAGCGGAAATTGAGCACGACGCGGCGGCCAGAGACGACAAACCGGAACCTCCTTCCAGAGCTCAATCAGTACAAACAGAATAACGTTGCTCTGCAGAAGCAGATCGAATCATTGATGGCAAAGTTGAATGAATCAAAGAAGAGTGAAAGGGCCTTGAGAACTAAGCTCGATGAAGTGGAGCAAAAATGCGTTGAATGGCAGGACGAAGCGGGCAAAGCCGACAAACTCACCAAGAATGTGCAAGCTTTGCAGAACACGATTGACCACCTTGAAAACCGGCTCGAGATTGCCAATACCGAGCGATTAGACGCGGAGGAGCAGCTTTTCAATTTACGGGATCAAAAGTCGCCGTTTGATTTGGCATTGCCAAAGCTGCAAGTGCCAACCGCCGTCGATTTTTCGGAGAAGAAGGTGCGTTGTACATCCTGGTCAACTTTATCATCCAACTTGCAGTGTCTTCAAAGCCGGATTAGATCTCATGAGCTAAAATTTTGTGTAGGCGGCGCATGATGCTCGCATGAGCATGAGCACCGTGTTCTCTTCCGGATCACCAACTAGCCAAGAAAACGAATCTCAAGAGCTGTCCACTCTAGCTACATTCATTGCCCACATCGAGCGACTTCAGGATCAGGTCAGGCAGAAAGATACACAAGTTGCAGAGCTGGAGGCAGAGCGAGAACAATTGCGACAAAGACATGACCAGCTCGCACAAGAACACAATGATTTCGCGCTCCAACTAGATATCCAGAACGAGCTACTGCGAAAAACACGGCAAACAGACGCACACGTTGAACAACTTCGAACCGCAATCATTGATCGCGAAGCAATTATTGGGGAGAAAGAGAACTCGGCCCGTGCCGTCGAAAGGCAATTGGAGCACCATAAACTTCTCTTGCAAGCAGAGATCCGGAGAAATGCGGCAATGAAGCGCCACGCCACTGTTGAGGACGATGCTCTTCCAGAGCTTCCTTCACTCGCTGCAAGGAGCGATATCGATAGGTGGATCAACAAACTCAATCAACGCCTGAAGAAAGAGCGGCCGTCAAATGAACAGAGTGAGCCGGCGAATGCGGTGGAAGCACAAGTGGAAAGCTTACAGCAAGAGATCGACTTTTACGTCCGAGAGATTATCTACTTCAAACTTGACATCAAAGGTTACAAATCTGATATCAAAAAATTGAAGAGGATCACCGCTCAATCAAGCAATTATGGAGGCAGGGCCAGCGACCTTGAGTCTGACACATCATCACTGAGGCCAGCGACAACACCTAGTCGCCTGCGCTTTACTACAGCGACCCCTGAGCTCGGCGCGTCTGCTACTACCTCGCCTATTTTACCAGGACCAATCTCTGCTTCTGCATCAGTAGATCGACCCGTCACTCCACAGTTGACAAGTCCTCCGCTTGCTCACAGTTTCTGGCCGATAGGTCAAATAAAGTCTACCAATGAACAAGTGCACCAGCAACTCAACCTCAATGCGCCTCTGACACCACAAACACCAACAAGAAAAAATAACCTCAATTTGGCAAACGATGCTGATAATATCGATCCTGGGATCTCTCCTCGTTCGGTCGCAAGACTATCGCCAGAACGACGGAAGCCAACGGTATGTGCTTCTACCGTCTCCGGTGGCAACGACAGGGTCTAACGTCTGCTTCAGCCTCCGTCGCCTGACCGCGAGAGGTTTGGTGACTTATTGACCAACTTCCCTTTGAGTACTCCGGCCGCACCACGGAGACATGATACGCAGCGCAGTATGAGCGAGTCTATTGTCCAACTATATACGGCACCTACTACGCCTGAAACATGGCCAGCAGTGCAGGATCAGGGAACACCCACGAGCCATAGGAAGGCAGTAGTATTTCGGGGGCGATCAGCATCAGCCTCGGAAACGATCAAGGGTAAAATCACACCCGAACGGCCGCCGCGTCCAAGATATGGTCTATTCGAGTGTTCGCCTACTGTTGGTATAGCAACAGCTACTGCCAAGCTGTCTACTGCTCCACAAGTTGATGTTATGGCCGAAGCGATGAGGCATTCCCCAGATCAAGATACGGCAATAATTCGACCATTGCAACGGAACAACTCGAATGCATCTAGTGTACGTATGGTACCACCTCCAATCGCGAAAGATACCCGTGATAGGGCAGCAAACTCCCCTTCGCCAATGTCACCCACGATCCTGCGCTCTCGAGCAGGATCCAATGCATCCAGCATAGGCAACTTCCCAACCCAGTCGCCACCGCCGGAGCGCAAATTGAGCGTTGCATCAAGTTCGAGTATTCCTTTCGTGATCTCTATGGGCTCCCCGCATAACCCTGCTCTCATCTCGCCAACAACCAGCGTGCCACCTACCGCGTGCTCCATCACTCGAAATGCGCCGTTGAAGATCATTCCGTCGGCTTTAAGGGCTGGTGTGGGTGGGACCATGGCGTCTTCCACACCAGTCACCTCGCCGATCTCACCCACAGATACTTCTAGACTGGAACCGCCTCCGAAACCAGCATCAACCATACCTTTGACATCAACAGCGGCACCACCAACGCGCAAGTTGAGTTTCACAAGAAAGCAGGAGAGTCAAGCATCGCGTCTGCCGCCAACACCGTCGCATTCGCGCAACACTAGCGGAAGCAGCATTCGTACCGCGATTCGTCTTCCGAAAATACGAGACAAGGAGAAGGAAGAGGCACATAGGAAGAGGAAGGATAGCATCAGTATGCCAAGACCATTAGGAAGTCCGTTTGGTATGGAATGGTCGCTATCAACAGGAGTAGATGGACAACGACCAGGGGAAGGCATGTCAGGTGGTAGGCATGCATTTGGAATTGGAGAGGCACTTTGATTGTATTCCAACTTGTGAACTTAGTTTCCATAAGTCTAGGGAGTAATGGATAGAGAAGTGTGATAGAGGTGCGTTGTCTGGCCGCACGTGTGAAATAGCTGTATCAATTGTCATGTACATCAGTGTTACGTGCTAAGCAATTCGTTCATAGGCAGCCTTCTGTCCACAAGTGCTGAGAATATGTATCACCAGAACACTTCACAGAGTGTATGTTCCACAAAGTGTATGGACACACGGGTGGGCGCCTACACCACGACGCAATCAGTCTTCCGTGCGCGTCGAGATCGGCTCGGAAAGGGGACTGCAGGCCTCAAGCAGGGTTCACGCGGGACGGCTGATGGACCTAGGGCAATGTGTATTAAGAAAGGATTTATTGAACAAGATGGAAATTCGGGTATCTTATTGCGATAAACACAGACTAGAGTTACGTGCATTTACCATATAGTACAATGAAAAATCTCGCTCGAAGAGCCCACTGTTACCGTGTGGGGATGATTTCCCTTACCGATGACGCCGAAAGCTGAGCTGTTTCGCTTTCAGAATGAAGCGGCATGGATATCCACGAATGGTGATGGGAAAAAGACTGCGCAAGTTTCGATATTAGTAGAAAGCATCCGGATTGTTGTCTTGGCCCCGCTGTCCATAGCTGTGATCAACATCGTCCAGGCTCCTGTACTGTGAGGGTCCTCCTCCACGGCTTCGTCCTTTGCCACCGCCACCACCGCCGCGCTCTCCGCGATACCCACCTCGAGGGCCTCCCCTGTTTCCATACGAGGTGTTCCTGTGGCCGCCAC
This sequence comes from Pseudopyrenochaeta lycopersici, assembly GCA_003313425.1. NCBI lineage: Eukaryota > Fungi > Ascomycota > Dothideomycetes > Pleosporales > Pseudopyrenochaetaceae > Pseudopyrenochaeta > Pseudopyrenochaeta lycopersici. The sequence goes on from NHZP01000005.1 coordinate 1,229,470, forward strand.
GACCGCGATCTCGGTTGCCGCCACGATAACCCGGTGGCCGATTGTCATCTCGGCCCCCACGTCCGTGATGTGGGCGGTGATCTCCATTCCGATCATGCGGCTCTTGGGATCGCCGCTCCTTACGATGGGCCTTGTTTGCAAAGTAGCTTTCATACTCGCTCTCATTCGCGGTCTCCTCTTCAATTCGGAGCATTTGCTTCTCGCCTACTACGCTTTCAAACTCAAAGGCTTGCTCTTGGGGTACAGGATGCCAGTTGATGATACGCGCGGCATCTGCTGGCCGACCATTCTTACGGATCGCAAGCACTACCGTCGGCGTTGGGTTCTCGGAATAGTATTTTGTAGTCTTGGGTACCGGTTCGCACCTTGCAGCCCAGAGTTTGTTCTCGAAACATGAAATGCCCGTCACCTTCCACTTAACCTTGGCCCCAATACCTCCTACTTTGTCTAGTATGCTCTTTGGGCATGGCTTTGGGGTAATCAGTATGCTATTCGCAAGGTACCTGATATCATCCTTTGGAGCATTCGGGAGCAGGGTGACGAGCGAGGCTAGCTTCTCGGTCATCGCTGAGGGAATCATGTAGCCAGTATAGAACACTGTCTTCTTGATCTGATATGGCGGTGTACCAGGGGGAACATTGCCCGACTTAACCTGTATGTTGTGTGCATTGATCATTTTCTGTATCTCGGCGATTTCTGCGACAGGGTCGAGCTGGGTAGCATTCTCGGCAACTTGGATCACGTCGGTGTTTATGGGCTTGCGAGACGATTGGGTTCGTGCGGACATCAGTTCCTCGTTGAATTGGAAGAAGAAGTCTCGGAAGCCTTTGGTGTGCTTGACGCGGTCCTCGTATATCCTCAGGTTGTCGGCGTCCTTGTAGGTGTAGACAATGTCCTTTAGCAGCTCTTGCTTGAACTCCATGGTATTCCTAAACTTTTGCCCTGCTGGGCCGGTTGTAGGCTTCAGACAGACCATGTCGAAGTCGAGCTTCTTACTTCGTGCGATGCGCTTTACAAGGTCGGCAAAATTGGACTCGCCTCTGCCGGTGAGGAGCACGCTGAGGGCATCCTTCTGCGCCATGGATGCTTCGACGAGCGTCACAATGTCTTCATTCCACCAGCCCTTCCATGCGCGAGGCTCTTCCTTTTCGAGGCCTTCCCCCGTGGCTGCCAGGATGCTCGCGTCGTGCCACCACCCGCCGTTGAGGAACATGTCGGGGGCGCCGAGCTGCCCTATGGTCGCGCTGTTCCATAGCTGCTTGTTCGGTAGAGGGCTTGCGAATACTAGAAGGGTCAGATTGACGACAGAATGCAGTTGCGACAGGCGTACAGGTATTGTCAAAGTCGTAGACGTGTATTGACTTGATGGCAGATGCGGCAGGCAGGTCCTTGTCATCACAAGACCATCTCTTGAGCGCTGTCACGGTGTGATAGGTAGCCTTTCCATTCGGTCCTGCCACGGCAGGCCGTGTCGATGTTGCTAACATGGTTAATAGCGAGCGACGGGTGGACAACGGAGAGAAGCGCCTTGTAGCCGCGAGCAGCATGCACGGCGAGCACTATGTGGGTGTCGCCTGGAGTCAAACAGTCGCAATTATGCGTTCGCACTCTTCCTACGCGTCCAGCGGCAGTGGCTTCCAGCGAAAAGTGGCTGTCGAGCGGACGAGTCACGCCTTGAAGGAAGTTGGGACTCTGAAAGTTGCCTGGCCTGTGCTGACATGTTCGCCGCCGCACTCCCGGACAATGACCGTATCCTGGGCGCAACATCCTCCTTCCACCAACACCGACGCATGGGAAGCACAACCGTTTCGACAAAAGATGAGTCTGAAGACATATGTGTAATATGCCTGTCTTCGGTCACCGAAAGAGCTGTTACCGTACCTTGCAACCACTTTACATTTGACTTTGTCTGTTTGGTCAGTTGGCTGCAAGAACGCTCGACTTGCCCACTATGTAGGTCTTACACTGGACTGATCCTCCCGTGCATTTCGCTGATTTAACGCAAGGTAAGGTAGAAGTCACTGCCGTCCAGTACGATTGGCGTTCTCCTACCGACTTCAAGAGCTACCCCGTGCGCCCTAGCCACCCACAGAGCAATGCGCCAAACCACCATGTCGCCCGGCCTGTATCGCTGTTTACTCCATATGGACTACCAAGGAGACCGCGAGGCGTAAGGCGCCCATACTCACCTCCCGTCGAGGACATTGCACTTCAACGCCGCCGCGAGGTATATCAGAGGAAGCTGTATTCTTTCCACATGGGAAGCAATCAATTTTCCGGCTACCGCGATGTTTCTCCCCAGATGATCGCAAATTCACCAGACCTTCAGTCTCGAGCTCGTGCCTGGATACGACGCGAACTGCGTGTCTTCGCTTTTCTCTACATGGACCCTGCGGACGCATCTTCTTCTAGTGAGACAAGCACAAGAACGAGCAATGCTGAGTTTTTGATCTCTTACATTGTGTCCATCCTGAAAATGGTTGACTTGAAAGCGAGTAATGGGCATGCTGAGAACCTGCTCACAGAGTTTCTCGGACGAGAGAACAGCAGATTATTTCTACATGAGTTGAACAGTTGGCTGAGGAGTCCGTTCACTAAACTAGAAGAGTGGGACCAGAATGTGCAATATGCGGAGGACCTTGAGCATCGTTCGCTCTGCTCTAGACCGCTATTGAGTGTGAACGACAACGACATTAACTAGACCTGCAGAGAAGGCCGTGGTTGGTGCAGCTGCCGAAAGTCTTGAGTCAATGTCTACTATATTTCAAAGTTAAACCTCTTTGTTGGGATATCTCGATTCCTGTGAGGGTTGACAATCTTGGTTGGTGCCCCAAAACTATTGTGGCCGAATGCTACCGTGCTGAGCTTCCTCTATCCCAACTTCAGATGAAAACGAGAAGCGAGAAGCCAACTGACAGTGTCCAGCCCTCCGCACCCAGTGGAAGGTGCGACTCACATTAGTAGACCATGCCATTTATGGATTTGTACAGCACATTACTATCTTAGCTGCCAAATATTAGTGATATCATACGCCCTGCCCGCACTTCCAAGTGGCGATGATAGTTCATAGAACTAGACAGCTGGCTGTACTGCCAGATCAAATGCAGATATCTATTCGTGCATTTTCCTCTACATCGCACAGCTCCCATCCACTGCGTATGGGCATTACTTCTTTTCCTCGTCTGTCTTCGGCGCCTCTCTCTTCTCCAAGATGCTATCCACAATTCCAAAATCGACTGCCTCTTGAGCATCCATAAAATAGTCTCGTTCCATATACTTCTCAATCTCCTCTAGCGTCCTCTTCTTGGTTACATGCGACTGGTAGATCCTGTTGAGCTTGTCCCGTATCCTCAAGATCTCCTTGGCATGATCCGCAATGTCGCTCGCCTTGCCTCGATATCCGCCACTCGGTTGGTGAATCATGACTCGAGCATGCGGAAGAATGTATCGCTGACCTTGGGCGCCGCCAGCCAGCAGCAAAGAGCCCATCGAAGCCGCAATGCCCATGCAAATGGTGCTGACCGGGCACCGAATGTAATTCATGGTATCGTAGATGGCCAGACCGGCGCTTACACTTCCGCCGGGTGAGTTTATGTACATTGAGATAGGTTTCTCGGGGTTGTCGGCTTCGAGGAAGAGGAGTTGTGCGACGCAATTGGCGGACATGAAGTCATCGACCTCGCCGTTCAAACAGATGATGCGCTCCTGTAGAAGTCGCGAGAAAATGTCGGAGGTTTTCCAGCCTCCACCCTACAAATTCAGTTTGAAGCTATAGAGCATATGGTAAAGGAGGCTTACAGTGGTCTCTGTCACATACGGTATTGGTAGTGACAATGCCCGCGGTGCCTGGTGGACCTCCTGATGTTGCGGGGCCCATTGCGGCGCGAAGCCGAATTGATTTGACAATGACCGCACGCCATGTCTACAGGATCTTTGTAGTATTGATGGCCTTGCAGCCCGCCGTAACATTGTTGCCATGATATGTGTTCTTTGGAGTTGTCCTTCGAAGTTCGAAGCTATATCAGAAGCACGGCCGCTAGTAAATCGCGCTAGGGAGTCCGATCATGCATCTGAATACTGGATTATCCGTCGCTTGACCCTCAACCAACCCTCCTTATTCTACCTGATGCCAGGCAGATGGACTCGCCGCCTGGAGTCATGTTCGAGCCTAGCTAGACACTCCGTCTCGGCCACAAGCCGCCACTTGCCTACGCATGTCCCTGGCCGCACCTTGAGAGGGGACGACCTTGGACCTACTCGCAAAGGTGCAAACTCGACATTCCGCATTCGCAAAGATGGAACGGCAAAGGCGCTTCCGCTTCCACCGTTGCTCGATCCTACAGTTCTGGAGAAGAGATCGCTGTGGGAACAGCCCAAGCAAGAGCCCAAGTTTGCGGAGTTCACCCCATTTCAGAAAAAGCTATGGGAGAATCCATTTGGTAGCCACCCTTCTCCTCATAATGAGAGACATAATACTAAGACATTCAGCTCACGTCTTAGCATCGCCAGTTCGACAATGTCGCGCGACCCACATCTCTCTTCCTACCGCACTTCTTACATCCCTTCACGCACGCCCACATCCCACCACGAATGAGCCATGGCTCCTTCCGGTTGCCCTGACTACGGACAAGAAACACCTAGGACCTCCATACCGATTCCTTGGTCGGCAGCTTGTCGCTGCTCAACTGGGTCGAAAGAGAAATTGGGAAAAAGGTCTCTATGCACGCATGGCCGAGAAGCTCGGCGGCAACAACCTGCGAAAGATGGTTTGGAGAGAAGACATGCCCGACCTCATCCTGGAAATGATGCGCAAAAGATTAGTCAAGAAGTTAAGCTGGAATTTTGGCTTCCGAGGACGCTTGACACCTGTTCCCAGTCCAAGGACCGAAGATATTGAGGCTGTTGAAGATGTTTCCTGCGTATTGCTATTTAGATCCCTACATACGCGTGCGGACGACTTGAAAGATCGCTTGGATCAGATCAAGTTGGAACTGGAAAAATGGTCCAACTATTTCAGCAAAAACTTGGCGGCAAGGCTGGACCCGCATGCTGCCGCTGAAGTCACGCACACGTCTCCGGTATGGTACACAGAGCCGCTTGTTCCTCGCCTGAAACCTCGACTCCAATATCCTGAGCTAGAGTTCAAAAGCTCGGTCTGGCGTGGAAGCAAAATCGCTGTTTACAGTTTGACCGACCTCCTAGGCGAGGATAAAGCTCAACAGATGATTAAAGGGAGTCAATACGAAGGTGAAAGCTGCGTTATTGTTAAGAGGGCTAGACACAATGTGCCAGTTGAGATACTGCTCATGCAATTACAGGCCTACAACGCTCAATCTGGAATCTAATAACAAAGGATACAAATCATTTCGTCTCAGTCTACTGGTTGTTGAAAACACCGCTCACTCTCTTCTCCCAATCCTTTTTCGTCAATCCAAAGACATGCAGATCCATCACCTGCCCATTCTTCTCACAGTGCCCCTTCATCACACCCTCCTTGTAGTATCCACACTTTTCAAAACATCGCATACTTCCCACATTACCGCTGAAGATGCCGCCCCACAGCCTCGTCAACCTCTTGCCATCGACTTGCCTTGTCTGGAACGTCCACCTTGTGAAGCCTTCGAGCGCCTCCGTTATATAGCCCTTTCCCCAATAGTCCATGCCAATCCAGAACCCGACTTCGGCAGTATGAGCGTTTACATCTGCGCCGAGCTTTAGGCCAATTCCTCCAATGACCACCTCCGGTGATGACTTCAAGGCGATGACGAAATTGTTCTGGTGCGGAAGGATGAGGTTGGTGTTTATCCACGTGTCGGCGCGGGAGAGTGTGTAGGGATTCGGGAAAGCCAAGGACATGTACTTTGCCACGAGAGGGCTGTTGGCATTGAGGACCATTGAGGATGCGTCTTGTGAGTGCATCGGTCGGACAATGAGGCGGTTTGTGGAGAGGATGGGCTCTGGTATCGGTTGGTCTGATGGTGTGGCAAAGGACTCGAGTTGAGCTTCCATCATCGCTGGATGGGCTGGTGTTGATTGGGCGACCATATCGTCTGGGTGTGTTTTCTTTCCCACTTGAGGATCTTCAAACTGTATATATAGCCACTTGCTATAAGATGCTCATACGCAAGGTATGTTAGGAGTCAAAAGGCCCTGTGAGGACAGATTTGTATGATACAGATTGGCTGTTGATTTGCTTATAAACTCATTCAGTTGAGTCATGCTATTGACTCAACGGAAAAGGTATGACTTTGCGCAGGCTTTGCGAGCGATGCGAAGAAAAAGCGCGGTGCACTGCGCCTTCCTATGCAGGGATGGTGTATGACTGTTGCCTCAGGCCAAATATGTGTGCTCACCGCTTCGACTACTGTTCAATGCAACATGAGTACAAGCACAAGCCAATCGGTATTGTGTCAAAGCTACCATTGGGATACTATCGCTTTTGCATTCAACATGTACCAAATTCTCCGAAGCGGGTCAAGGTGTGAATGGTCTGAAGGGTGACGTCGTGAACGCTAGCGCGACGCGCTAAAACGCGCTTCGCCAGGACAGTCCACCACCAGACACTTATTGTACATTACTATTTTGCAGCGCCACGATGTCTTCTTTTGCAGCAAAGTAAGTTTCCGTGCACTATGAAGCTGGCAGAACTAATTATTTCCCAGAAAGGTTGTCAGAACCTACTCGCGACAGAAAAAACGCCCATTATATGATGAAGCACCGCCCACCAAACGAAGACGCGTCGAAGGCACGCTTGAGAGCACTGAGATTGAAGTGCCTACAACAGCGGCCAGTTCTTCACCTGTAAAGTGCTCCTCGAAGACGTACGATACTTCTGCACCGCCTACATCAAGCCCAAAAATTTCGTCTGCAATCTTCTCGGACGAACCATTGCGGTCTAGTCCACCCTCGTCTCCAGCGCCGCACAGCTCTCCTCCAGCTCAACAGAAGCGGCGTCCAGTGTTCTCCTTTTTCAAAAAGCAGGCCAAGCCGATCGCAGCCGCTAAAGGACCTCTCTCAGAAAGAAGTCACAATGTGCAGAGCGCGCCGAACCAACCGCCGAAGAAGAAGCGACTGGTGCAGATGCAGTTGGACCTAGCCACAGAGCATCGCAAGACATGCAAGACATGCGGTATGGAATACATTCCATCCAATGCTGAAGATGCGGCCGTGCATCGCAAATTCCACGCGATGAATCTAGGGGGGGTAGATTTCACAAAAGCAGTCATTGAGCGCTTTCGGAAGAATCAAGTCTGGAGTGGTGGTGATGGAAGTTTCATTGCAGTTGTCGGACGCAAAGACGCGCTTGTGCTGCGCAACAGGGCGAGCGATGTTCTCAAAGTCGTCAATACTGAACTCGCAGCTGTTCCCATACTAGACGAGGAGCTGTGGGGTCAAACAGGCAGTACAAGCTTTGCAGACGCACCGAAGGAGATGACCACATTGGACACGGAGCCGTCCACAGGTAACGAATCTGGCTCACCACTCGTTGATCGTTTCAAGATGTACCTTTACCTACGGGGCGGCAAGTGTGTTTCAGCATGTCTAGTGGAACGCATCTGGGAGGCTTACACCGTATTGGACCAGAATGACGCGTTCGAGCCAGCATGTCAGCTTCCTCCTACGCCGCAAAGCTCTTCCATCTCCATCAGTACGGTGTCGGATCCGGCCATTCTGGGCATCTCGCGTATATGGACGTCTAGCCAGTGTCGCAAACAAGGTGTCGCAACAAGACTGCTAGATACTGCAAAGTCCGACTTTCTATATGGACTGAATGTCGAGAAAGAAAAGATTGCTTTCAGTCAGCCCACAGAGAGTGGAGGAAATCTGGCGCGGAGATGGTTCGGCAGGGACGCGGGATGGCACGTTTACATAGACTGAGGAGATCGCCGAAAGAGCGTTCTGTGGGCGGTTCGCGAGTATCGCGCAAGAACCGTGGTCCAAACAGGCTCTGTGGGATCTATCGTGGCATCGAAATGCTCTGCGCCTACATGAAGATCATAAAGCATTGATTGGAGCGAAGATATATGTCAAGTGCTGTCACAAGACTGCCTCTGCTCGTGAAAGCGTTGGGCTGAGGCGTTCAAGCCAAGGATGGTGGACGATGGTGGGGTGTCTTCGCTGTCCCTCCGGATCTGCGCCTGTCGGCGTTGATCCACTTCCAGGGCCGAGCATCAGCAGCAGCACTACTCCAGTCAGCAGCTCTACACCGCTTCTGACGAGCTTCTTCCATGTACATAGAACAATGCATTGTTTTTGATTTCCAGCATGTCATCCGGGAACCCTTTCCGCGCATCCCAGTCATTCAAACAGACGACTTCCACGCCCGGTCCGCAGACTTCCTTTATCACGCCCGATATCAGTGTGCCTGAGGAACGGGGCAGAAACAGTGACTATGGTATACCTTGACCTTGGCTTAATGTGCGACGCGACGAAAGAGTAATTGTCTTACAGTCCTCCAAGACTCGGTCTTGCCGCCCAAGACAAAGAAACAAGTCCGCATAGAACCGTCCACGACATTCATTCCTCCGCATGCGGACAGCGACCATGTAGATGATGCTCTGCATGACCCTCTCGCCCAACCTCTAAGCCAAAGTCACGATGCAGGCTCGCTGCCTCCCGTAGCCTCCGCTGGCTTCCCTAGCACTGCGGCACATTCAGACTCGTCGAGGGCACAAGATCCCGGCGAGAGATATGCCATGGCTGCGCCTGATATTCTCTCAGGCTCGAGGCTGCATATGGACAAACCTCAATCTGCTCTGTCTCCGAGTAGCGCCCCGGCCAATCCATTCGCAAGAACACTAGCTTCGCTGGAACAGCAAGAGAGGGGAAGCGAGGAGGATCGGACGAGTACGGAAAGGACGCCTCTAGGCAACAACAGAGCTTCACTGAACGTAGAGAGCTTCAAAAACCTTCTCATGACGGGCAACCCGACTCCGCGCCCTTCCGCTCAGCCATCGCAAACAACCGTTGCACCAACGCCCCTCAGTGGCCCACAGTTCGAGAGTAGCAGTAGCACAGATACCTCATCAGTATCACGGCATTCATTATTCGAGCCTCCACACGAAATACACATAGAAACACCGAGGACGTCATATGAAATGGCAGATTCGGATGAAGATGAGCGAAGGAACGTGGTATCGGAAGTGAAGAAAGTGAAGAAGCAACCACCGCCTGCACCAAAGCATCGTCATGGCAAGCTTGTCACGCCTAGACAACCACAGACTGTCTCATTCGACAACTTCGCCGCTACAGAGCCTACGCCGTCTCCTGTCACTAGATCGAGGGACAACTCCGACGTGAACAAACCACTTCCCCCTACCCCCGTTATTTCGCCCCCTCCGGTCCACTCCACGACACGAGATTCCACACCAGACCAGCCAACGCCAGTGCAGCAAAGAGCAAGCGAATCATTGGCGCCAGCAGATGTCTCAACAAACACCCAAAAGAGAACCCCTCCACCTGTACCTCTAGCTCGTAGACAGAGCCAGCTTCGAACTTCCGGGACTACAAATAGGTCACGAAGCAACTCGTCGCTCACAGTCTCGTCACAGCACTCGATTGATCCACTTCCTAGCCCAATTCCGAGCAATCAGGACCCAATTGCAGGTGCAAAATCGCCGCCTCCTCCGCCGCGCTCACGGCATGGTGCACGACTAGCAAACTTGGGCACATCCAGCGCAAATTCCTCCAGCACCGACCTTCCTCATCGCTCCAGTTCAGTGCGAACTGCGAGGCCTGCACAGGCGCCGTCATCGTCTCGCCGGACTACATTAGATTCCGATTACGAACCTTCACCTCCCGCACCTGGCATTCACCGCACGTCGTCAATATCGTCGAATCGCAACACTGCGCGAGTTGTCTCAAATGAAAGCACAGGAAATGGGATGCCACCTCCACCTCCACCCCCTCGACGCAGACAGTCCAATCGCTCAAGTTTGGATCAACCACGCCCACACAATCCCACGTCTTCTCCTACCGAAAGCCGGCGGACCAGCACAGAGATCAGGCGAACGAGCGTCGATAGCAAGAGGAGGACAAGTGTCGCTAGCGAGAGCTCATTGAGGCGTGAGTACACCCCTGCCGAAGAGAAAGGGGGAAATGAATACGCACTGTATTCACCGAAAGAGGAGAGCGACAACAAGCTAGATGCTGGCACGTCACTCGAGGGCACAAGAAGTGATTCGAGCAACATTCTGGACGACATGGAAAAATTCCAACGGGAAATCGATGAGCTCCGAACTAGGTACAAGCAAGGGGAATAGTGCGTCGCTTGGTGTTGGACCTGAACGTAGTACGTCGGGGATTGCTCATCAGTATTGGAACACGGTATTATTTGGAAGGGTCTTCCCGCATCATTGCTGCTATGAGACGACCACATGGCATCTTCACGCCTTCTAGTATATCTATTATGCATCACGATTTTTCACTCTTCCATGTCTCATCTCCATGGAGATTCGCAGTGCATATGGGCCTACCTACACGTACTATGATTATATCCGTGCTTTCGATCGATACTTGCTTGAGGTGCTGTCTACTAATTGAGACTCTCTATGCTCCTCATTCATACTCCTGCACTGCCAACAATCGGGACGGCCAACCCTGCAAACTGAGGTAGGTTGACTGTCCTCTTCCCGAGTCTTTTTTTTTTTTCAAAGACAGTATTGGGCAAGGAAATTGACGAGTGGGGAGGAACTTGGAGGCAAGGCAGCCCAGTTTAAGCTAATAGTTAAGTGTTCAGCTTGAAATGGGTTCGTTTCAGGGGCTCGACCGAATTCACGGAGAGGTCTTGAAGCTGAAGACATGTTATAGAAAAGTGATCGAGTCACTTTATGTATTAGGCATTGAGAGGAGCTACAAACATGCTAGTCATGGTGCAGCTGTTCAGCAATGATAGACCCGTTCCTCCAAGAAGCCACCAGATACAGAAATGGTCCATGTGATGAATTTCTGCCTAGGCGACAGACTATCAAGACGGAACAGAATAGCACTCATCGACATCAGGCCATATGCTAACGACCTTGACCTCGACGTGATATGGAAATGGTGTGTGCGCGCTCAGACAACACCCGCCATAGCTGCAGCTCCAGCGATGACAAGCGAGCCCAGACCGAAAACGGGGGTTGCAAGCGGGGCGCCAGCGGTGGAGATCTCAGTAGGCTTGCTGGACACCGAAGAGGAAGGGCGGTGATTGGCAGCAGTAGAGGAAGGGGCAAGAGTCGTAACTTGGGAAGACGCATTCGAGGAAGGAATGGCTGGACCATTGGAGGAGGGAGGAGCAATGGCAGTACCAGAGCTGGGAGAGGCAACCGCGGTGTCAGACGACGGGGCTCCAGGGACAGATGGAATGCTGTTCAGCGGAGCAGTGGCCGTGGACTCGACCGAATTGACCAGAGAAGAAGGAAGCGTATGAGGGCCTGGAGGAGTAGGGGCCGGATTGACAGGCTTGTTAGCACACTCGGAGACGGTGACCGTCACAGTGGTTACACTGTGAGCTCCCTCACAGGCTATTGGACAATACGTTAGTTGTTACTACACGAAAGTTTTCTGGTACATGCATACAGTGGTGAGGAGCATCGTGAGCTAGGATAACACAGGCGAGCGTGGCCACTACCAGGAACTTGAATCCCAACATGGTGAGAGTAATAGCTCGTTGCTGGCTGAGAATTAGGTAGAGCTGGATAGGTTATGGTACGGCTGAATGGATGCAACTGCAGAAGATAGTGGGTGGACGAGGGAGGTAAGGTGAGGTGTCGTGGAGAAGAAATGGAGGGCACGGGGAGTTTGTTGATTATATGTCTGTGTACGCGAGGGGCGATCACGCGTTTGTAGACGGCGAAAATTTGCTCAAGTGGCCCCAGGGTAAGGCTACATGGAAGCTACAGGACGGTAGTCGAAACTTGAAGTGAAGGAGCCAGTGTGAATGGGGAAGGAACGCGTGTGTCTCCATGGACGCGGTAGGAGCACCTCAGTGTCACCGCTTCGTCCACACAGACGGTCAGTGAGATGACGCAAATGCAATTAGCCTATTGAGCCATCTAAGCAGGCACTAAGACATCCAATCCTCCTTATTTTTTGATTGTGATAGCCTTTATCTGCTCTAATTCTGGGTAGACCTGTCAGACCTGACCATGCTCATGCTGGAGAGTGAATGATTTCCCACGTGCAAGTTCGCAATTTCCCATCTGCTGCGCTTCTGACCCCAAAAATCTCAGTGGTTAAACCAAAAATTGCCACTTCCGGTCACCTTCGAGAGCGCCTGTTGGCTCTTGCGCTGTTTGTTGTGGTGCGGGAGCGCACCTTCCCTCCCTTCATCTTAGATTGGCCGTTGCTGCCTTGGCGGTCGTTCCTGTGCCGATAAACTATCGCCAGACTTTGTATTTCTTTCTAATAGACACCAACTTCCCACACTCGTTTACACACGCTCACTCTACTAGCAATTGACCAGTCTCGTAGCCCACAAAACACGCTCTTTTACCCTCTCCAATTACTGCCAGCTCGGCTCCACCATGAGGCTGCTCCAATTCATCACCCTCTTTGGAGGCATTGTGCATGCAGCTCAGTCTCTTGCAGCTCCACGTAAGTCGTTCCTCCCTTTGCTTAACCAGTGTTCACAACGCTTTGATTTCGGTTCCCGCAACCAAGAGCTCGAAACATCACTGAATTGCAGCACCCTCACGAGCCATTCTCTGACTCCTCTGACTTCTTTCATAGGCCTCTATGATCGTGCTCTCAGCGATGTCACTACTACGGTCGTCCTTGTCACGTCAACGTACACCGTCACTAAGTGTGCAACGGATGCTACGAACTGCCCTGCTAGTGCCACGGTCATGCAGACATCCACCACCGTCATTAGCGTCACAACTACCATCTGCTCACTCATCTCAACTCCTGGCGTCCAGCCTCCGGCATCCGAGGACTCGTCAAATCCAGCTGGTAGTTCGGCTACTTCTACGCGTGTGGACTCCATCCCTGTTAGCATCATCCCTCCGACTCCCGCAACTTCAATCTCGCTGCCAGTGGCTTCACATTCATCAGTGTGGGTCTCTATAAGTATCATTCCCGGGTCTCTAATCTCACTACCGGTGGCCACAAACACTCTTGCAGACGGTGTTCCGGCCTCCTTTCCTTCAGGTGTCACTTCGACAACTGGCCGCAGTCTTCCAGCTTTCAGCCTGCCAGTGACCGACGCCAACTCGATTAGCAGTCCAGATGTATCTGTCACGAGCTTGCCAATATCAACTGCTACTGATGCAATCTCAGCTTCAAGCAGTGCCTCCGGTAGCAGTTATAATGTTCCTGCTAGTTCAAGCGGAAACCTGTCAGTTCCTTCCGGCCTCCACACAAATTCTTTGTCGGCGTCTTTTACTACCACTTTGCCTGTCTCTAGCTCTGTTGGGCGTCCCAGCGGACGCACTACAATCCCTACCAGCTCAAGTGCTCCCTCAAGCGCGGTTCCAGACACTTTGTCGTCCTCTTCGTCGTTTTATGTCCCAAGCTCTACTGCAGCTCCTACTCGGGGCTCGTCAAGCACCACCGGAACCTCCTTTGGCACTTCCCTGAGCACTAACTCGAACACCCAGCCCGCCGTAACTTCAGCTAGTTCTGCTTACCCAGGTTTACCTTCTCCAGATGCATCCCCCGAAGCCGATAGCACTACTAGGATTACGAGCTATTTGACACACACTCGGACGTCCTTCATCACTGTGCGGCCTTCTACCGGCAAATCGAATACCGAAACCGACACCGACACCCAGGCTATACCTACGAGCCGTCCGTCAAGCGTCTCTGCACTTCCATCTGGGTCTGGGTACGTCTTCTACGTCTTGTTATGCTTTGCGTAAACGGACATCTACTAACAATTGCATACAGCTACCCGTATCCGTCTGGCACTGGTAATGGCACAGTCATTTCACCCAAGCCCTCGTACAGCGATATCCCTATCAATATGGGTCAAATTGTTGGGGCTGGGAAGAGCTCCATTGCGGCCATTGTGGTCGCTCTCGCGTTCGCCCACTTCGCATAGTCATGTCACCGTTCCCAAAATTGCAGGACCTAGTATCATGAAAGTGGTGCGCGGTCGCGGTAATATGCCAAGCTTGTGAGAATCTCTTGCATCGCCTACTGCGTATAGCATTGCTTGAGCAATCTGGCTTTATCCACATACTTACACTGCTGTACCATGGGTAATGGATGGTGTTATGGCTTTCTAGGGTGTGTTCTTTAGCTAGACAGGGCTTTTCTCACATGTATTACCAATTACAAACGACCGGAAGCAAAGTCTAGTATGTAATATATAAACACCCTCTACTGCGGTCGTCAAATCTTGTCTTCAATGTGGTGAAATTAACGTACAACGATTTTTGATGCAAAAGCGTGAGATGGTTGAATATGTACAGGCTTTGCACCTTTCGAAGGTTCCGATGTCAAACACTGCACCTTCAAACGCCATTCAGTCCATCACAGTTTAATGCCCTATTGAAAACATCACCGAGGTCAACCTGACCTTCTTACGCAAATATAGAGTACAGAGAGCATGCAGAAAAATATCATACTGTGTATTGCACATTACGAAGGTTACCAAAGGCGCAGAATGCTGCCTGTGCTTTTTGACAATTGTGAAAATCTGGTAGTACTATCGGACTCAATCAAAGGAAATGCCCAAGGTGCTTGCACCCTGTTTGGAAAACGCCTCCCACACATACGCCAAGCCTGAACGTTCCAAATCTACGACGTCCGCTGAGGTAAGTAGGCACCGCCCGCCAACACTAGGTTCATTCTCGTAAACTGAACCTTGTACACTGGTGATTCTTTCGTAGGGAAGGCGCTGATCTGGTCAGCGCTTACTCCCGTCTCCTTGTTCGACTTCTTCGTAGTAACTGTCGTCCCACTTGCACCCTTTGTAGTGATGGCGCCATCTGCCTTTGCACCCGCCGTACCATCTGCAGCTTTGTCACTGGATTCTTGCAGGACGTCCCACACGCGGACTGTCTTGTCGGCGCCGGCGGAAACGAGGACGCTGGACTCTACGCTGAAAGAGAGTGAGTAAATACCACCTTTGCCATGACCACGCATACGCTTCCTTCGCCGGCCGGTTTCGAGGGTCCAGAGAATGATATTACCCGCATCGTCCGCGCTCGCCAGCGTCTTGCCGTCTGGGGAGCATGCGATGGCTGTAACATTGCCAGTATGTCCTGTGAATAGGCGGAGGCAGTTGCCGCCACTTATGTGCCACATGCGCACCGTTCTATCACAGGAGCCGGTAAAGACGTACAGGTTGTTGGGGTGGAAGGCTACGCAGTCGACATCATTATCATGACCGACGTAAATGCGTAGCGGCTCGATATGGTCCGTCGACCAGAGGCGGGCGGTGCGATCATTAGATCCAGTCAAGAAGTAATGGCCGTAGGGACCCCACTGAAGATCCCAGATTGGGTTGTCGTGTCCACGATAAGCGACAAGACAGGTGAAGGTGTCAAGAGACCAGAGGCGAACTGTTTTGTCTTCTGAGCAGGAGAGTAAGCATTGTGAGTTGGTCGAGGGTCCGTTTGGGTCGGGGTTTGCTGTGGCTGGGGAGAATGCGACTGCGTAGACAGGACCTGAATGGCCGACTAATCGGCGGGAGGATGATGGTTGGGTATTTGGAGCGTCTTCTGAGGAGGAAAGAGGGCTACCGTCCATAGTCCATACGCGGATATAAGACTCAGCCATGCCAGCTGCGACATATTGGTTATCCCCGGAGAAGTCTATGCAGTTGATGCTGAGCACAGTGGTTAGTATTGGTGCTGTACAAGAAACCGGTCTGACTCACCTATCGTACGTGTTATGGAAGGTATACATGGTAACGCTAACTGCAGGGCCAATACCGCCAGTCCTGCCCTCCATCTTGTACCGGTCTCGGTGCTCAATGATCTTTTGTACTTCCATAGAGACGTCACGCGCTAATGAAGGTGGGAGAGGGACTGTGTCGCGAGAAGGACCATCCTCTGTCGGTTCGCGTTTGATACGTTGCTCAAATTCATCCACAAGTGTTGATTGCCCCGGCCTTGGCGCATTCTTAGCATCTTCGTCCTGTAATGTTGCTCGGACATCTTCGTGCAGCTCTGGGTCTTGCGGGTACGCGCCTAGCTGCAGCCGTATTCGCGCCGCATCTGCTTCAGGGTCGTGACGGGTTGTGAGGGGGTGTCCCGGGTTATGGCCCGGGATGCCCTCATCTTCTGCTGGAAGCTCGTCATCACCCTGACCACCTGCGAGAATCGCTGCGATGCTCTTCTCAGCCGTCGCTGTGCGATCAACTGTGACGATGTTCAGATGATCTCGGATTACGTCCATTAGTGCTTGGCCTCCTTCGAACTGCTTAGCCTCCAGAAATTGAATGAGGTTATAGAACGGCATCGTTGTCAACGTTATTCGGTACTTGTTGTCGATGTACAGCTTTGCGATACGGCTCTCCTGCAGGTGTACCTGTAAACGTACTTGACGAAGCGTCTTCACATCGTCCTCGTGGTCGCGCTCGAACATTCCCTGGTACGCGGCAAAGAATGTTTCGGCATCCTTGGTATAGAAATCCCTCACTAGGTCCAGAAACGAATATACGAAGATGGGCCACAGTAGCTTTCGCAGTTCTGGCCTGTACAGATCCAAGTTGTCCTCTGTGTACTTCCGCAAGAGCTCGAAGGCCTTGGTGTACTTTGCGCCACCCGCTTCGGTGCTCTGGGTTGCCAGAGTCTGGCCGTTAGGTTGCGGTTCAGACTCCTTGCGGAGCATCGCCTCGGTGCGAACATATCCTTTCTTCGAGAGATATTCTAAGACCTTTTGCGCTGTTAGCGAAGATGCATGCATGCAAGGAATCACGAGGACAGAATGATAGAATGGAAAGGCCGATAGGGCCCAGACACCAGGAAACGAACGAAAAGCGAAGTGAGAAGGTCGACGACGTCCGTAGTGCTATTCGGGTAGTTGTGTTGACAGGTGTGGGGATGCGTCTGCCCGCCATACTCTCTGTATCGAGGTGGGCCAGCGCTATGGTGATATTGCGTATGGTTCGGAGTGTCTACTGGGAGGATGTTGGGCGATGGGTGGGTCATATTGACTTATGCGCGTGTTTGAATCCAAAAGTGTAGGAAACATATGGCCAAAGGTGTTATGCACAGTTTTGAAACCATGGCTGGGACTGGCATGCTCTCACAAAGAACAGCAATCTCGCTCCTTTCTAGAACAATGCGCCTCCAGGCCAAAACTGTCTCAGATGCGCTAATGACGGTAGAGATGCGGTTGAGAGAGGAGAGAGAGAGAGAAGAGGAAGTTGACTGACAATTTGATTGAGGTTTTGCTGCGACTGTGGCCCTGCGGAGCCGGCTGGCGGAGGCACATTCTGCTGCGGAGGCATGCCGTTATGCGCTGGGAGGCCTGCACTCGGCGGTCCATTGCCAACACTCATGGCCCTCACAGGGCCGGGCCCGGGCAGGGGCCCTGACATTGCTCCTGTGTTCCTTCTCTTCTATGCCGGCGCGCAGCTGCTGCCTCGACTCTGGGTATGGCAAGAGCGGGTCGCGTTGCCCATCTAGGGCCGAACTCGGGTAGTAAAGGCGATTATGGGCGCGCGAATGGTAGTGGAGCTTTATTGACGCGTGATGAAACGGTGTTTGATGGCTGTACCACAATCGAGGCTCGTCAGGACGTCACCGTGGCTGGTCGTAATGCGGAGTGAGGACGGAGGTGAGGTTCAAACCGCAATTGTGGCTGAAAGCGCCAAGCCGTGGCGGGGCATCTCCACGGTCGAGCAGGCACAAGCATCTACCTCCAATCCGGTCATTGAGCACCCCAACTGCTGTCGCATGGCCTTCTGGACACAGTCTTCGCATCGTGGAGGGTAACATTACCAGACATTGCCATAATCAAACCAAGTCTATACTCAGCCCTTGCAGCGAAGCGTCAGAACCCCGAGTGTCTGCTACATCCCCACCATGTCTACCCCAGATAATCCACAAGCTCCAACTGCACAACCACAAAATGTCGCCCGCCCAACGAAAGACGAAAAAGAACCCCAGAAATCAACCGAAGCCCAGACGTACCGCCAGATCGCCGCTTCCCATATCGATACGCTCAATGAAATCAACCGCCAGCTCCCCAAAATGTTAACCTGGTTCGCAACCGCCCTCACCCAGCTCACCAATTCGCCCATCCATGACGCCGACCAAGTTGGTCAACCCGACACGCTCGAAGCCCGTCAAGCGACCTTTAGAAAGTACACTATGTACGTCGGACGAATCACGGAAATTATACGGGAGGAGCTCACGAAGCAGATCAATGATCTAGAAAAGCACAAGGTCATTCCGAAGAGCCACCCAAAATATACCTCGGTGAAGAGGCCGGGGGACAAGGACACCGTGATAAACGACACAGAAAAGGACGCGAAGAATGGAGGGTACGGGGAGTTTGATGTAGGGGTATTGAATGCGAGGGCAAGTACGGGACAGGTTGGAGGGGAAGATGTATTGGATAGACTTAAGGCGATTTTGGAGGAACTGCAAAGAAGAAGTGAGGGCGAGGTAACTGGGGAGGAGATGGCGGTCGATGGGTGAAGGACTCCTGAACGCCAGAAGAAATCAAAAAGAGACACTGCTACGTCTACGCGCCTGATCAGCCGAAAAGGTCTGTGAACATTCGAGGTAAATTTGGGTACGGTAAAATATCTTCAGTCAAGTATATGACCTGGCTGAAATGCAGCCGCAACCCCAGTTGTTCAAGGAAAGATCGTTGTAGGCAAAGATCCCTCCAGGGCGATGAGTATCACGCGATCCAGAGAGGTCGCTGTATTAGTTGAGACAGTACGAAATCCAATGTCTGCCTTTCACAGAGGCAGACCTTGGGTTTGAGATAAATCTATGGATATCACACAACATGCTTTGCCCTCCACTTCTTCTTGTCACGCTCACATAACCGCTACCGAGAGGCCTCCAACGCTTTGCGCATGACTCCAATATCCTCCGGACCAGTCCGACAACATCCTCCAATCAACCCAGCACCAGCTTTCCACCACTCCACTGTCTTCACAGCCAATGTTGACCCTTCCGTTCTGTTGCCCTCCCACTCTCTCGCCTGCGCATTCCACTGCTCGCCAGAGTTTGGATATATTACCATAGTGCCTGGCTTCACAAGCGGGGACAGAGCTTTGAGCGCTGATAGTGCAAGATCATCTGGTGTGCAATTGAAGCCCAAGGAGACCACTTGATCGACGCCGTTAAACAAAGACGCAATGTCCGTGAGTGGTGTGCCGTCGCTGATGTGCTTGCTATCCCGTAGCGTGAAGGAGAACCAGGCCTCTGTGTCCGGGAACTCGGTCACCAGTAGATCGAGCAGGGCTTCAGTTTCGCCTTTCGAGGGTATGGTTTCGCAGGCTAAAATGTCGGTACCTGCTTCTACTAGTGCTTCGATTCTTCCGCGGTGAAAGTTCTTCATCTCTTCCTTGGGGATAGAGTAGTCGCCTCGATACTCTGACCCGTCTGCGAGGAAGGCACCATATGGACCTACACTCCCCGCAATGAAGAGGTTTCTTCCTATATTTTGCGCCAAATCGTCCCCATTTTCCTGGATCTTGGCTTTTTCTGCGTCGGTCAAAGCAGCTGACTTCTCGGTGACATACTCGTTCTTCGCCTCCCTCGCCAACTCCACGCTCTTCCTCACAACATCTTTGGCGTCCTTTTCGCTCAATTTCAGATGCTTAACCAATCCTGGAATAGATGCTTGGTACGATGCGGTGATCGCAACATTTGCGCCTGCGCGGTAGTAGTCCAGATGTGTTTTCTTAATCAGAGAGGGTTGCTTGAGAAGAATATCGGCGGACCATAATGCGCCAGAAATATCAGCGCCTAGAGTTTCGAGATAGGTTGCTAATGCACCATCCAAGACGATTGGACGGCCTTCATCAAGAAGGGTCGAAATTTTATTAGGCTTAGATGACGTTGATGCAGACATCTTGATTGTCGTCAGAGTTCTTAATGAATGGTGAGACCTGTGATGATGTGACTTCTATTCGACATCGACGATAGGGGCTAAAATTGTACTGATTTTTCTTTGGTCTACAAATGGCATTATTAGAAGCTTGAGTAACGCAATCTAGCTCCGATGTGCGGAGAACAAAGGACCGAAGCTAAGCGGGAGATATCTGCAGCTTAGTAGCCCGTGAAGAATGGAAAATTATCCTAAGTCGCCAGCTCTCGCTTATTAGAGGAGCCAAAAGTGTGCACAACATAAGTATAATTTATTCGTATCGTTGCTCCCCGTAAGCCACACTGCCAATATTGACCATCAAAGACATCGGAGGATGATATCGATAGCCAGAAGGCCCGAGCTTCGCATCACCTCACACGCTGCATTCCTCTCATCAACCTCAGTGTTTTATGAGCTTTTCTAATACGTTGTGGTTTTTCACTGAACCAGTGCAAATCTGCTAAGTGAATACTGTACTGCTGGCCGTAACAACAGAACATGCCATGACCGCTGGAGCAACTGCTTAAGGCGACTTTGGTTATGGCCACTTCCGTTTGATATTGACAGACTTAACCTGAGACATACGCGTCTGTATCGCAAGGTTTCAGCACCCAATTTGTACTGTGCTGTTTAGAGCGGACACGTATTTCAGCCTTCCTTTCCCACGTTAGCCAGCCCTCGGTCACCTTAGGAGGAGTTCATCAGTCTGGCACTCCAGGTATTGATTCAGTGTGGTCAACAAGGCCATGTCGTTCTTCGATACGTCGTCAGGTCAGGTCTATACAGAGACGACATCCTCCCAGGTTAGGTCGATGGTCCCAGCGTGGACAACTCGGGCACGGGGCAAAAAAAGTAACCCATCATGTTATCGCAATCCTGGAAAAGGCTGTTCGTCTCTACAGCAGATGGCTCTACGCTCCTGTGTTTGGAATATTGATATGATGGAGCTTGAGGCCTTGCAATGGCTAGGATGGCATTACGTCAGTCGGATCTACGAAGAGCTTAAGTTCAGGTAGGTGATAACCCCAGTACCAGTGTCACCTCGAATTTGGATGGTAACTGGCTGCAGCGATAGTTTAACCTTCAATACGTGGAGCACCCTCACTAAGGTATATCCTGAGGAGATTGACCGGAATCATCAATTCTACGTGCATGGGTACGAGGTGTGGTTCTCTACGAAGAGGCAAGATTTCGACCTGGCGCAGCTACCTTCTGTCATTGACCGCCTTGGAAAAATCGACAGCAGCATCCTGACTTTCCTCTGTGTCGAAGGACTGCCGCATCCTATCGATTACATGGCATTGATCAAGCTTGACACTCTCGCTAGCCTTATGCTGGAATATAAACGGGGATCCGACTTCGATGTAGAAGGATTGGGTGAAAGACAAATTAGGAGTTGGGGACGCGCTGTCCTCGAAAAGGGCGCTTTCAAGAGGCTTAAAGTTTTCGTTTTGAGAGACCGCGGACTACGTAGGGATGCGATCATACAAGGAGTTTCGGCTTTCCCAGCACTAACGCTCATTGGAACCAATGGATGGACAGCTGCGAAAGGTGATGCCCGAAATATTTGTGGAGAGTGGTGTGCTATCTCTGACGCGTGGTAATTCATACACGAATCTGATATTTCGAAGCATCTACTGACGAGGCCAGGCTGCTAAAGCGTGGCTTTTCGGAGCAAGAACAGAATCCCAATACAATATGGGCAGATTCTCACATGACGACAGCGCGTAAACTGGAGAAAGTCTATACCATGTCGAACAAGCTTTCGAAAGTCCCCTCGCTTGATGGAACTAAAGATCTATCTGTAGGCGTAACCTACGCTGCCGGTCGCCAAATTTCACCATCAGACGCCGGCATATGGTTCTTTCGGGACCCTGGAGAGACTCAGCGCTCTGTGAAGCGTGCTGCATACAGTCAAAGCCAACATGATGGGACTTCGAGCGACGCGAAAAAGAAGAGAAAGGTCCGAGAAGATAAGAAATTAGATGTTGGGTCACTCCTCGGCACTTTTACCTGATTATAAGTGCTATGCTGTCGATCAAATAAATCTTTTGATGAAGTGCTCATTCATGGTACTCATTGATGAAACAGTCCAGATATAAATCGCCTATATTTCACGACCAAGTTATCGAGTCGAATACTATAAAGGCTCGAGACTTGTGGCATCCGAATATATCAGCCCTCGAGACCCCAGTCACCAATGCTGCCAAGAATCGTCCAACCGAGCAAGCGCATATGTTGACAAAAGCGTAGCCTGTGAAGCGTTAGACGACTGCAACACCACAATCAAAAAGGTCAGATCAGATCAATATGCATGGACTGGAGATGATCCTTCGAAATCCGCCCACATCCGCATTTGGTAACCCATTGGTGTATCCTCAAATTGGCTAGCTTACATTGGCGGCGCCCTTGGGGCCCACATTTTGTCAGCCTTGACGGACTGTGAGTGGTAAGTATGTTGCAAGGAACAGATGCAATCATGGAGCAGCAAGCTGCTCTTCAAGGATGCTAATGAGCTTAGAAATCAAGTTTATGAGTCACAAAGCTAGGGTGATCAATGTCTGACGTCTTTGCGTGGGAGAGAACGAGCGAGGGGATCTTAGTCATGTATAAAGGGGGTGAAGTTTTGCGTACCCCTCCTAGAGAACACTAACTGTCTTCTTGCAGTAACTCAACCCATCATTTTTATCAAAATCGTTCCCCACCATCCGATTCTGAACAGCTTAGGGCTCATAATGTCACAACCAGCAAGTATTCATGTCCTTGACAGGGCCGATTATTCAAAGCATCGCCTCGTCACACTTCCCGATGAATCTCGTTCAAATCTCGCTCCTTCCTCTCTGCGTCTTCAGCCTAAGATACTCGGCCTGACTACAAACAACCTCACTTACGCGCGGATGGGACACCTGATGGGCTGGTATGACATTTATCCTCTCCCACCCCATACGCCAGCACCCTACAACGACAGGAAACAGTATGGCCGCATTGCTGCATGGGGATACGCCGAAATCATAGAGTCAACAGTTGTAGGAATCACTCCCGGCCAAACCGTTTATGGCTTCTTGCCAATCAGTACTGGCGTTGAAGACGTTCGCATCGAGTTTGCCGAACATGATGGCCAAAAGATCACCGATGAGATTATCGTCCTAGACGAACATCGTCAACACCTTTGGAAAATCTACAACAGATATCATGTCCGCGCTCCACTCTCTGAGCTCGAGCGCCTTGAGGGCCTGGACTCCCTAGGCTGGGATTCTCTTATGCAAGGCCTCTTCGCTACATCCTACAATCTCAGCACCTACGGGTTCGCATGGGAGGATAGAAATAGAATTCATCCAAGTGGAAAAGGTGATTGGTCTGCATCAGATGCAAATTTACGTGACGCAACCGTAGTTATTCTCAACGCTTCCGGCAAGACTGGTATGTCCTTTGCATATACCCTCCGTCACAACCGACCGAGAGAACATCAACCGAGAACGATCATCGGCGTTGGTTCTTCAGCCTCACTATCGACAATTGCGGGCAGTGGCTTCTATGACAAAGCAGTCCAAAACTCCGACGCTCAAACTACTGCTTTGGAAATAGAGCAATCTGGTACACGTAGGGTAGTATTCCTTGACTTCGGTGCTCGCCCGGGGGCAAACGAGTCCTGGAAGTCCGCCCTATCCTCCACCTCCATACCTTTCACACTCATTACCGTAGGAGGCGAAGTGGAAATCCAAAACCCAGAAAAGGCCCGCGCGAGGCTCGCCAATATTGCAACCCTGAACCTAGTCAACGCATCTTTACTACGCGAGAAGGGGATTGAGGTTGGTGGCGCAAAGTTCTTCGGAGAGTTCTATGCGGCGTTCGATGAATTCAAGACGAAGATCGTTGGGGTACGACTACAATGGGCTCAGGGGTTGGAGGAGTGGGAGAAAGGATGGGAAGCGTTCGTCAGAGACGAGGTTAGAGCTAGTACGGGATTGGTTTATCGCGTTTAGTCAATCATATGCAGTTGGGTTGTTGGGAAGCGATGATTACTGATAGAGGAGTGCACAAATATGATGGCAAGCGAGATCTTGCGCCTCTTTTCTCCCCTCCTGAATATTCTTCCACCGAATGTTAATAATAATATTGAGCTCGAAAAACGTCAATCCTTACTACAATGTCGATGATTTTCGACAGGACGGCAGGCATAAAAAGATGCTCTTGGCGGTCAAGACGTCCAAGACCAAGATCCTAGATGAGAACAATTACTACCATCGCTGTGGTATTTCTCTGGACCTTTACAATACTAATCACTCATCCCGAATTCCAGGTCGGGAGGCACAACCATATCATCGGAATTTCATGCCTCTCGATCTGGCTAAACAGCACCGCCCCATATGCAAATCTCTGTCCCTGGTGTCGTTCACAACTGTGTGGGCTCCCGGCTCGTCGCTCCAAATCCTTTCCTTGTAGATGCCACTACTAAGCAAGAGAATCTTACAGAGCGCCTCAACCGGGCGCTGAATCTGGCTTAGGACATTGATTCGCTCCCTAATCAGGATTTAAAGAATGTAGAGGGCGACGTGTTGGATTGGTGATGGTTGGACGACACGTTTATTCCGCTGAACTTCAACCCAGGCTTATTGAAATGGGGCTGATTTTTGATCCACTCTGGATGGCGTCAAGGAGATTTCCCGAGGGCTAAGGATGACGAGTCTAGAGGGGCGGGACATGTTTCATGCATAACGCCGAGACCTTTGGAGGAGCCGGGCCAAGTATCAGCACAGGAAGGATTTTGCGTCAGCAGGGCGAATCATAAAGGATTTAACATTGTTGAGAGTTAATCATCCTCCCACAGGTATGCACTTTTACATCAAAGGCAGGCTGTCAATCGTTAAGACGTTCAAGATGGATTAACGTTACAGTATTCCGTGAAGTTGCGGACATGAATAGGGGTATCAACTTTTGAATGCAGAGCTTAACGTCTACACATCATCTTTACGCCATCTGTCCATACTTCTCTCTGTCGTGACCTCGCTTCTTGCGTCGTCATTAGCCTCCACTCGCACACTTGCTACCTTTCCCTCCATCTTCCTCAGCGGAACGTCGTCTTCATCAGCGAGGGCGTTGGAATAGTCCGGAGTCGCTCCCGGAGCCACCCGGCTTCCTGTAGTGCCGCCATGTGTGTTTGTAGCCGTACGATTTGCGCCCCTGCTGTGCTCGAAGTATGAATGGGATCCTGTGTGTACCGTCGAGAGGAATTTGGGGAATATGCGTCCAATGATGGGCTTGAGCGTTGGGAGGCACGCGCCAACAATCGCTGCATTAACTTCGATGATGCTCCAGTTGGCGATGCCACTGTTATCGTTTGTAGGGTCCGTGGATTTACTGGCCTTGAGTAACGAGGGGATGCGCAATATAGAGATGACGCAGACACTGTTTGTAGAGATTAGCAACTATCCAAAGGCAGTGTTCAGTATAGGTGGCAGATGGGAAACGTACAAGAAACCCAAGGCGAAGATAATCGTTACACCGATCTTCTGCTTCTTCGGAAGTTGCAGTGCCACGAGTGCCGGTATTGGCAGTAGGACGATCAAGAAATCCGTGGTTACGTTCAACGCGGCGTTCAGTAGCCACATCTCAACGCGGGGAAAACACCAGCCCTTCACTGTCATATCCCACTGAGAGTGAATGGGATAGCAAGGCATGATAGAGAAGAGTGAGACCCAGAGGGTATAGAGGCCCAGCAAGCCGACAATACCATAGCAGATCTTGCGCCATCTATACACGTTGAAGATACGGATGCAGAGGAAAAGAATCGAAAACTTGGTGGCGCAGAGGCTGATGTTGTAGAAGATGATAGTGAGGTAGGCCGTCTACGTATTGTGTCAGTTTCAGGCAGGATCTCACTGGTGAGGAGTAGTAGTACCTTGCTGAAATCCACGATTTGCGCTGGCGTCAAAGTGCTGAACTTCAAGCCCAATCCTCCATGCGTAACCTCTAAATTCCTTTCAGCATTCTGTCCATTAGAAGATAGCGGATTGGAAACTCACGTCGATGCATAAAAATGCTTTGCAGAAGCGAGAATACCTTGACGGAGTCAGTGTGGTTTCTACAAGCAGTTTTGCTTTTGTCAACTTACGAGAGCGACGGCGATCATTATGTCTTCTCGGCCAAAGATGTGCACCATCTTCAAGCGCACATACAATCGGAGAGCCACAACGATGGTAGCGATAGAGAACATAACATACGCGCACGCAATCACATCCCTTCCTTTCTGGGGGATGACGGTCGCCATGGTAGTGGTGATGGACAAGATATGATGATCATACAGTCGAGGATCGGCCTTGGATAACCGGAAGTCTGGGGATCCAAGGGCTCTTTTGTACAACTGGTGGCCAGTGAGTAACCTGTACTCTGGGTGGTAGGCGCATCAAAGCGTATTGGCTACGATCTAACTTTTAACTTTACACTGACAGTTCAGGGGAAAATCCCAGGCCCGGGGAACTGGTTCAGTGGCAATCCCATATTCCCCGTTGCGCCATTCGTTTGGCAGGCCAATGGTAGAGTTGAATAATTGCGGAAGTTCAGCTGTATCGAGGTCCCTGCGCCGTAGAGTGTATTTTTCTTATTGCTTCCATTCGTTTAGGAGCCGAAGGCGTCACGGGCGGGAGTTGGTGTGTGTTAGAGAAGCATGGTACGACTTGGGGCGAGGCGACGGGGACGCCTAAGCAGGAGAGTTTACGATTTCCGTTCGCAACGGAGCGGCGGGCCAAGTGGATTCGGCCCGAGCATGACTCGCTTTTCTCCATGTTCCCATGGGGAAGTCGATAAGTGAGATCTTCAAACTGAATACTAAACGTAGAAATGAATCACCAGTGTAGTATGTACATTGTCCTTCCATCAATATTGACCTGCTCTGATCAAGTTTTCCTCAACACAAAACTTACACATACCGCCATAAGCCACCTTTCGCTATATCCCGCCTCGTCATCCTTCGGGCCTACACAGATCGAATCGTGATAGTGTAGGACGCTAATTACACTGCGACCTGAGGGGTCGCACTAGTGCCACCCGCGCAGGGATTGCGTTTTCGGAACCAATTTAAGTGCCCAGAGAACACGCTATTAGCGCGACCCGTCAATGTGATGGCTTTGCAGTAGTCGAAGAGGAGTCTAGGTAGGTCGTCTGGCGACTCCCGAACCGAGCCAGAATGTTCTTCGGTCCGATAGCTTTGGCTTCCTCGTTGGCCCCGCAACACAAGGTTGCGGATCCTCCAAGGTAGACACTGTCGGAGCCCAACACCTTCTGTACATGACCCTGGAACCGAGAGGGATTAAGTTTCGTACAAGGGAAAATTCCGTGCTTTGGACCAAATGATGTGCAGTCATGTAAGGGGCTTAATCAAGGCAAGCATTTACTGGCAGCGGCTCGGACAGCCTCCTGTTACTTCTGATTGCATACTGGCCTTCTTGCTTCACCGGAACTCGACCTGGGTATCAAACCTTTCTACCCCTTGGGACACGAAAGTTATATCAACATGATGTAGCATTGTATTAGTAAATTGGCTACTGTGCACGGGACTGGGTACCGTGCCGCTGAAATGGCTGAGCTTACAGCTCTAGGGTGAATGGCTTCTGATAGCTTCCGCTTCTCTTGGCTGAACTTGGCTGCACTTTATAGCAGCAGTGTACCTGAGTCAAGATATATCTCATGCCTCTCTGGACCCTTTTCTTGTGTCTCACTGGTTCATGTCCATATGCTAGCCATTATTCGGGCACTGGTCTCTCTGTAGTCAAGCTGCCGCAAACATAGGTTCCGGGACCCGCAGTGGATCCTGTTCCGACATCTAGTTTAGGATCTGGTCTCGAAGCCCCATCCATACTCCATACGTAGCGCAAGTGTTTCTTCCCCACCTTCTCTCATCGTTCACGCTAAATGAGAGTTGCAAATGTGTTCAATGCAAATTCTATTGTGGCTAACTGCGGCGTGGTTATGGGCTGTTGACAGAAGCTGATTCGAGCAGTTTCAACACATGGCGTGATTACTCAAGTCTAGTACTAAAAGAGCTGGGGGGCTTTGTCGCCTTCCGGGATACTCGGTGCGGACCTTGTCCGAACCTCCCCAAAATCAGCCACCGGAGCAAATCGCTCGGAGGAACACGCTCCTTGAGGAGTAATACGGCAAACGTGCCAGCTCAAATAGGACACATCCGATCCCAGCAGCTTTGTCGCATTCGGGTTTGTTGTGACCTTCACAGTCACAGACACATTGTGGCTCGCGTGCCCACCATACTCTTATATGTGCTCATCGCGAGAGCTTCGTCGGCCTTGACCGCTATCATCACATGCCCCTTTAGGCCCAAAGGGTCCGATCTGACTTTCCAGTTGGGGTCCGATAAGCGAAGCCAAGGTGGGGCTTGCACGTATTACGATCGACCAAGGCTGAGAATACCAAAGATCTTAACTTCTCGGACCCGAAAGAAAGACTTTCCATCGCAGATCCGGCATCATCGAGCCGTCCTTGCCATTGCGTTTGTTTGCACAGAGTTTGCCGCCAACTCCACGGGCTGCGCGCTTGGAAGTGCACCTATCGGAGACGAGTCCAGTTCTTGTTGATGGTGATGATGCGTGTTGACGCGGGAAGTAGGAGAATCTCCTGGTAGCTCTGCTTTCCCACCGTCACTAGTTGCGGAAGGCGCTGGAGGGCTTCCTGCCGCGATCTTCTTCCGTCGGTTTCGGCGGAGAAGTATGAAGACCGCCATAGCAAGGACTATGCCGAAAACGAGTGCACCAACAGCGATACCTGCGATTGCCCCCCCAGACAGTGATATTCCATTATCGCCGCCGTTAATTTTGTTCGTTGATTCCGTGGACTGAGAAGTCGACAAGCTTGAAACAATAGTTTCTCGGACAAACCTGATCGGCTCTCCATACACAGCACCATCTCCCCCAATGTTGACAGTCATGCCACTGGAAGTATAGTAGAGATACCTGCTTGGGCTTTCGGCCAGAGTAACACTAATGAGTACTCCAGTAAGACGACCTGTGCAAGACCATACAGCCGTAGTTAAGCCAGCGAATGCTAAGTTACTGGAGCAATACGCTGCGTTTGAAGCCAAGGTGTAACCGCTGCATCCCACAGTCAGCACATCAAGTCGAGCCATGACAATAGAGGCAACGCTTGACATGTCATGGTTCACTTACGAAGGACAACAGTCGACCATTACTGGGTCCGTCACTTCGTTCAGCGTCATAGTTACATATCCAGATGGACAGGCAACGCCCGGTGAGTAGATGGGGCCGCTCATCACCTGTCCATTCTGAGTATATGAAGTAAAGGTACCTGTGCCAGGAGGATAGCACTGCGTTCCCCACCACGCCTTGGAGTCAACTCCACAACTGACATCTCTTGTCAGGAAACAGTTAGTGGAAGAGTCGCAACGAATATGTGGGAGAGCGCAGTAAGTTGGTTGAGCAAATGCTGTCGTCAAGGGACCAACGATGGGCCCCGGGCTGGAATTCGTGGATGTTGCGCTCATTTCGGTAGGGAAATTGGTCGACAAGAGCTGAGTCCAGCTGAAGGTGCATGATATCCAGGCTTTCAGCCAGCTTCAGCCCCATACGCGCGCACCATCGCATCGGGATCGACCCCGCATTTCAGCCTTGCCCATTCTCTACAGTCCCTCGGTTCTCAGTTTGTATCCTAACTGGCGTCTCTTTTCATCTGGCTAGGAATCTGCAAATCCTTTCCAAGCAGATATTTTGGAGGACTCACATTGCTGGACATGGCTAACCAGTGTAGTCACCGACGTCTGTGGTGCTAATAAAGAAGCATTAGCGCCGCTTTCGTAGTTCTGTTCGAGTGTATCTACCATAGTACGTTTGGGAGTACAATTTCCGAGCGCAAACCTTTGAGTGTGACCATGTGCTTGAAATAATTTTTGAGCCACGTTAATGGCCCTGAAGCTCGTGTTCTACGCTTGAGTTTGGACCATAACTCTTATCTTTGAGAACGGCAGCATCTTGTTACACGCCTTTCCCTGGGACTACACTACGACAAAAATATCGATAGCGAGCTCATGTAGCGTCCACTGGAGGTCCTCAAAGGTGCCTTCAGGGACTAGACAGCGTACAGACCATAGAGCTGACCGAAAGTATATTGGAATACACCTAAACGAGTTCTAAGGCTGTTAGTAGCACAATACTACAGGAGCTTAAAGAAGGACTGCTTCAATGAAGAAAGTCTTGTCAAGTTTTAGATGTTTAGATATTCAGAGTCGAAGTCCAGCTTGCAGACGCCTCGCACGAGCGTAAGCCTTGGTGAGGCTTTTGGTATAACGGGAATAATTCGGAGCCAACCTGAGCATGCTCATGTCGTCAGATGGTATATATCACCTCCGAAAAAAAACAAATGCACAACACCAACGAAAGAAAAGAAGCGAGTCTCGTTGCCCTCGAGACCGGGAAAAGAGTGCCTACATCGTCGGGACAAAAAAGTGGCAGGTGACCTACTCATCTCTTGCCCCAAAGTCCCTGTTGTGTCTCTCGGATCCTCCTTTCTTGCTCCCTAATCATCTCTTCTGTCTGGCCATGTCCGTTTCCTCTGCTATCAATCTCCATAGGATCTTCGTCCTCTGCTGGTTGTGGAATATGAGCGGGGGGTGCACCTCGTCTTGGTTCGCCTGACCGCACGCCATCCATCATGCCTGCCGCACCTCCTGCTCTCAGCTGGTTGATAGCACGAATTGTGTCGATTGCAGCGTGAAGCGTGCGTCGGGCATTGAAATTCTTCTTGACTGTCGGTAGTAGATCCTCTTCGCCTTCGGGTGGATTCTTGCCGAGCTCGGTAATCCAGGGATGTGAAAGTGCTTCGTGAGCAGTCATACGCGAGGCAGGGTCCACTGTCAGACATCGGCGAATAAACTCGCGCGCTGCAAGCGAGACACCCCGCCAGTACTCGAGGGGTGTGAAGGAATAATCCGCAACAAGAATTGCTTGCATCTCCTCAAGGTTGGAATCGCGGTCGAAGGGAGTGTAGCCGCAAAGTAAAAAGTAAGTAATGACGCCAATGGCCCAAATATCACTGATACATGAGTGAGCTGGGCAGTGTGAAGTGTACGGGTTGGACTTACACTGGCTTGCCATGACCGGTTTTCCTGAAAATCTCAGGCGCCATGTAACCTGGCGTTCCGCAAGTCGTGGTCAAGACATGGAACTGCTCCTCATCCATGATTCGAGATAGCCCAAAATCGGCAATCAATAGGTCAGCATTATCTTCTGGGGTTCGGAAAAGAAGGTTTTCGGGCTTCAAATCTCGATGTACGATGCCGTGATCGTGGAGGTAAGCGACGGCAGAGAGAGTGGCTCGAATGAGATCGCCAGCGTCAGACTCGTAATAGTTGCCCTTTCGACAGATACGGTCGAACAATTCACCCCCAAGCGCGAGGTCTGTCACGAGATAGACTGTACCCAATGTCAGCTATGCATTGCGAGCCTCCAGTATTAACGCATACGGTTGTTCATGGTCTCGAAGTAATCCACGAGTGTCAGGATGTTCCTGTGGCCCATCGATACTCTCTTTAGCACAGCGATCTCATTTCTGACCTGTTCAGCATCAGCCTGGCACTTGATTACTGAGCCTCATGGCGAATCCCACCATATGTTCTCGCCCAGCCATAAGCCTCTTGTTGATGACCTTTGCGGCATAGTACCTCCCCGTATCAATGTGTACACACTCCTTGACTACCGAGTAGCTGCCTGCACCCAATGTTTTCCCCGTCTTGTATCTGCATGGCTGCACTTGCGCCTGGGTATTTGGAGTGTGCGCCCCAGAGCCGCCGTTCGAGGCCATTTTGTGTCTATAGAGAAATCGAGAGTTGGGATAAACGGGGCACTCGATCGATGTGGTAATAACGTCCTATCTTTCAGGAAGATCAGGTGTAGCCTCCGAAGGCTCGGATGTGGGCCAATGTCTCAGGCTTTGGTATGCGAGGTTGGAAGCCTACGTTGTCCGACCGGTGACCACGAAGTGCGTGGTTCCCCGAGCCAAAATTCTAAGCTGTTGACTTGTATCGTGAGAGTAAAGATTTTAGTAGCGTGGATGTTCCCCGTCAGCGTGCTGAGATGTCGCGAGATAGCCCCTCGATGCGTGTAGTGGGGTAAAAGGATCGGAGGCCGAAGGCGCAGGTATTCACACGTAACGAAAATGTTGGGCGCAAGATAACTGTGAGAGCGAAGTAAGAATGGCAGTGGGAGCTGAAACCACGTCTGTCGTGATTCGAAGCCTGCCATCTCTATGGAGGGGTGCCATCTCCGCCGGTGAGCCACCCCTGTTGGTCGCCAAGAAAAATCAGGTGCTGATTGGTAGAATGGTAGCGCAGCGGGGCAGCAGTGGTGGTCCATTGGGCTTGAGACGACAACATCGAAGGTAATAAAATGATACATCTAGAACCTGTTGATAATTAGAGCGTTAATATATAGGAAGGCATATTGCTATATCTATAATGAATAGACCGTATACTAGATAATTTCTGTGGCCAGAGTACAGCATATGCATGAGCTTGGAGAGACTGGAAAATCAGCACGCTTACTGCAGCTTTGCATCAATGTCAGACTGTGGCGAGCTGTGATGATAACCAAATCTTGGCAGTCTACTTCCGAGACCTCTACATAATTTTCTATACCTACATCATAGCGTTCATTCATATGTAACGCATTCAAGAAACAAAGTAGAAGTCGATATCCAAAGGAAGGCCTGAGGAGGGTAACCTTGGGCCTTTAACCTATCATCTAGGTCTTAAGATTTGACGAGCAAGCTGTGGCCGTCCATATCCTCGGGCTGCTGGAGGCCCATTATGGCAAGCACGGTGGGTGCAACATCTCCAAGTACGCCATCGGTCTTCTTCAGACTCCAGGACTCGGGGGCGTTGGCCATGACGAAGGGAACCTTGTTGGTGGTGTGCGATGTCTTCGGCGTTCCCTCTTCTGTAAGCATTTCCTCGGCATTACTAGCAACCGTTAGCTTGCTGTGCGTCCCAGCATAAAATATCGACGTACCCATGATCAGCAGTGACGAACAGCACATATCCACTCTCCTTGCATTGCTCGTACACTCTCTTGATGGCCTTATCTGTCTCTGCGCATCCCTCGATAGCTGCTTTGTAGACACCAGTGTGACCGACCATGTCTGGCGGTGCAAAGTTGTTCATCAGGAACTCAAATTTGCCAGTCCGAATGCGCTCGCACAGCTTTTCTGCAACAGCCATGGCGCTCATGGTTGGCTGTAAGTCGTAGGTTGCCACCTTAGGTGATGGAACCATCTCACGCTCCTCATTCTCGAACTGCTTCTCGACGCCACCATTGAAGAAGAAGGTAACATGGGCGTACTTCTCTGTCTCCGCAACGTGACACTGCTTCACGCCTTGCTTTGCTAAAGTCTCCGCTAGAACATCGTTCATTCGCTGGGGCTCGAAGGCAATGTTGAAGGTGTATTTTGGATTGTATGATGTCATAGTTGTGATTTCAATGTTCTTGGGGTAGGGGAAGTCGGGCTTGGGTGAGCGGTCGACATCTCCCAGGAGCTGAGTGACTTCACGAACACGGTCGGAACGGTAGTTGAAGAAGAAAACAGTGTCGTCATCTGCACGAATCAGCATGCAGACATGGAGGTACTCAAGTTCATAAAAGCCTTACCTTGTATTCTTCGCTCCTTTCCGCCTACAATGATGGGCTTCAGGAACTCATCATTCTCGTCTTTGGAGTATCTCTCTTTGATGGTAGCAAGAGGGTCGCTGCTTTCCTCGCCCTCTCCAGTCACCAGTCCCTTCATGCCAATCTCGACTCTGTCCCACCTCTTGTCGCGGTCCATGATATAGTATCGGCCAACGACGGTGGCGATCTCGCCTAAGCCAATCTCCTTGGTAGCCTTCAGAAGGTCTTGCATGTATCCCGCAGCGGACTTGGGGTCGGTGTCGCGGCCGTCGCCGAAGAAGTGGATATAGGCGTTGGGGACGCCCTGGGCCTTTGCAACCTTGAGGAGCGCTATCAGATGGTCCATATGGGAGTGGACACCGCCGTCAGACACCAGGCCGCAGAAATGGAGTCTTCCATTGCCGTCGATTGCGCGCTGGAAGGCCTTCTTGATGGAGGCGACATCCTTCAACTTGTTGTTCTTGATGGTCTGGGCGATACGAACAGAGTCCTGCCATACTACCCTGCCGGCGCCGATGTTCAAGTGGCCGACTTCGCTATTGCCCATCAGGCCCTCAGGAAGGCCGACAGCAAGGGACGAGGCTTCAAGCTCCGTGTATCCCTGGGCCGTCTTTGAGCCGTCCTTTGCGAAGTCGTCCATAGTAGGCGTATCAGCAGCGAGGATAGCATCGCCATCTTTGCGCGAATTCTCTGAGGGAATACCCCAGCCGTCAATGACGATGAGCACAGCCTTCTGGTCTACCTTGGCCATGGTTTTCGGTCAATTGGGTGCAAGCTCGGGATACGAAGATGGGAAGCTCAAGTACAAACTCGAGCAGTGAAGATCCCGGGTCGTCGGAGGGGGAAATGCTCGAGAAGTAATGAGACGGCTGTTGTAGAGGGGCAGGGTTTGGCGGGGCTAAAATAGTGGGCTGTTGAACAGCATCGCCGGACCAGCGTCACAAGCCTCAAACTTTCTCCCACCACCCTCTCCACCGGACCACCCGCGGCCGACTCTTATCGTGGCCCACCAAAAGCAACCGCCCACACTGGCGATCCGACGAATTTTCGAAACCCCAAGCACAGTCGCCCCGTCGCCGAAGTCGTACGAAATCCTTGCAGTCCAATCAAGAGTTCCCCCTTCAGCCCTACCCGTGCAAAGCGCGTCATCCCGCGCCGGCCACGCTCAACACCAAGCTCGCTCTCACCATTGCTGATTCGAGCAACCGCCATGTCTGCCGCCGCGACACCCCACGCGCCTGCCTCAGCGCGTGCCTCACTTCCACCGACTGGCTCCGCAACACCGGCCCTACCTGCCCCCCCTCCGGCCGCTCCTGGCATTCCTCCACCGTCCACCTTCGACGTCCTCCCAGACCTCCACAAGCTCCTCAAGCGCCTGCTTGAAACATCTGCCCAGCCACCAGCCGCTACTCCAACACCAGCCCAGCCCGCTGCAGACGGTCCCCTCGATATCCAGCACGTCGCCACCGCTGCAAACGAGATCCGGCTCAAGATCCAAAAGGCACGACGCGCCGTCATGGCCCTGCCGGATATCGACAGGACATGCGATGACCAGGAAGACGAGATTGAGGACCTGGATGCCCGCATTGCGCAGTCAAAAGCTTCTCTGAGGGAATTGGGCCGGCCATCCGTGGAGGCAGACGCAGAGGACCGAGACCATAGTATGACGGGATGAGAAACCATCTGGACCCCGATTGATCCATTTCAGGTCACACATCCGTCGATTGCATGGATGCACTAGATCTGGCTCTTGCCCAGGGCCCGTAGAGGTACTTTCTTTTCAGAGGTACGTGAACCGTTGCTGATAGGCACAGCCCTACCACAAACGGCATCGAGTGCCCATGACGAGCCTTCAGATGGCACTCAAGATGGTCCAGGGCCTTTACCTTCACTTGGACACATCTATGACCTACGAACAAAGCCAAATGCACATCCTCTGGCCACGTGCTGTTGCGACATACAGGTTATGCGCTATACATGTTCAACTAGGCGAAGGCAGAATGCGCACACCGGGTCTCGTTTGGTATTCGGGGGACGATGCGGACATGGGATGATGCGAACATGACAGGATGTTCCGTTAGATAGGAGAGCTACTCCTCTATTCCTCTGAACTCTGGCATCTGCACTTCTCTTCTTATTTTTGGGCAGGTAGGCGACTAGTGCACTTAGCTTTGAAAAGGTTTGAAATGGAGAGAAAGCAGTCAGAACATTCCAGCCAAGTAATATCGCCCACGGTATTGTTAGAAGGAAGTCCTGTAGCTGGTTAGACAATTCCCGAACCAAACATGAGTTAAATGGCTAGCATGTACTCGGTATGGGTTTGGTCAAAACTCACACAGTTCCTTTCAGCTGCGTGCCTTCCATTCTCTTGAAGTGCGTTTCAATCATAACAAGCAGTCTTGGCGTGAACTATTCGAGTGGCTGGCGGTAAGGCATTACACATTTTCTTATGAAGGGTCTTTTGCTCAAAAGCGCAGAATCAATTGCTGATATGATTTACCTTACAAGTCGAGCAAGTCGCTGTAACATCTGTGCTTTCCATGGCTTGAGGCGGCGAAAACGCTCTCACCACGCCTCGCGTTCTGATTTGTTACTCGCCTCCACTCAGCTGACGTGCCAACTCCAAAACTCCACTCATCTTCTCGCGCGTCTGAACCCTCGCATATATATCCTCTTTTCAATCACGAACTCAAATCCCGACACCTCTTACCACTTATATCACCCATACCTGCCTCCTTCTAGCGGTTGACCTCATCGTGTAAAGTACTGGGATTGAGCGCATCCCATTGGGTGCCGCCACGGGCCCCGGGTACGATAAGTGCCTGCGATGTATACATATCCATACCTCAACATCTTTCTTCCCTTGCGACTGTAGAGTTGAAGTGATTCAGCATATCAAAAGCATTGTATAACGTATCATTGATCACTTTCAACACGGAGCCATGGACATGTTCAATCGAGGACACTTTGGGCAAGGGGATCCAAAACAGCGCCAGACCTCTATTCAAGAAGTCAGGGGTGTCCTGCAGAGACTCTCAGAGAGCCAATCGAAGCTATGTGATCATCGTGAACGGCTGCTCATTCAACGCGAGGCTATTCGAGCTTCAGCAAGAAGAGTCCAGGACCGCCGTCAGGCGGCCTGCAACGCCGAAGCCAGTGTGATGGATGCTCTGCGGGAATGTATAACCCAATCTGGAGGCCAACTACCAATTGCTATCACAGACGCTTATGCACAACTTGACAATGCGCGAAACGTTCTTGGCTCCCTTGAAGACGATCATATGAAGCTTGAACGACAACTGTCAGGTGCAGAGTGGGCTTTCATGGAGGAGGAGAATGACCTTTATCAACTTCATCTACAAGACCTTATTACAAATGAACTCAGCCAAGAGGAGCCTGTTCTCACGCACACGGAGTCTGCCTCTCTCTCGGATTATTCTCTTCCTTCAATGCAATCCTCTGGCCCGTTCATTGCTTCCACTCGGAATTGCCACCTGGTCACCCATGAGATTGATATTTTGAGAGAGAAGTTCAACGTTCTGCGTAAGGAGCAATGCCTGCGTAAGGAGCAATGTGGGCGAACATTCTATAATCTCGATGACCACGGAGCAGAGCATACAAGCCCTGAAGATTCATGCTTTACAGCAGATTACTTCCATCTTCTTGACGAAATCTCAATACGTGAAGTCGAAGCTCAACGACTTAAATTTGAGGATATGCAACAGGAGATACTAGCTTCTGTCCGTCGCCGGAACATCGCAGAACCAAAACAGATCATGCAACTCCCGCCAAGCCTTGATTTTGGGATGGCTGAAGGCTTTTTATCGCTACTTTACGAAGACTCTTCGGTCGATCGTAGGTTACAATCTTGGATGCTCGACGTACTCAAGCAAGGCGGCGTGCATAAAACGACATATCTCAACGCACTCGAAGAATTTGGGATCCCTGCTTCTCTATCAGAAACCTGGGAGGAAAGAGCCATGCGCTACTGGAGCATTGATAGTTCTTCTGGGATGTTTGAGGAAGAAGATTGGACTACCAACGTCGGAGTCCGCCCGACTGAAGACGACGATGACCTAGCCAGTACTATGGATTTTCCACAGTTCTGGAACGACATTCCACCCACTCACTCAAAACAACAACCCCTGTCCTCATCAGATGAGCGCGAGGAGAGTTGTTATGCCAACAACTGTTTTTTATGTGATATACCAGCATGGCTCGCTCAGTCGACCGGGAACAACATTTCTGAAGCGCTGGAAACACACTTTGTCCCGCCACATGGATCAGATTCATACATGCAAGAAAGTCATTATCTTGACAGGCTTCATGCTAACGGTCCTCCAAAATCTAATTGGGTCTACATCAACATGCCGCCGCTAACATCACCCCCATTGCGAGCAATGTCTGAGAGAAGTAGTTGTATCAAGCGTTTGCTATCTACGAAGCATCGCAGGAGCTTAAGCACTTCCGCTGTATTTCCAAGCCTTGGCGACTAAGGTCTCGAATATGACCCACAGGCTCATCGAGCCACCCTTGGGCTGTGGAATTGTTCTCCAGGTGATTAAGAAGTAGAGTTTCGGAGACTTTGTGACTGAAAGCATAAGCTACACATACTGTGGTCAGACCAAACATCCACGGCACATATCGTTGAACGGATGGTGACTTTGGTGTCTGGCAATAATGTTATGGCCATTAGCCAGAACTTTTTAAAGAGTCATCTAGACGTTTATAGGATTGAAGGGTGTATTTTGGACTGACTTGGCGAAAAGAGAGTTACTGGGGCTGCTCTGCGAGCACATCTACCTATGCGTCTATATCTCTGTACAAATATAAGATCGATTATCTTGAATGCTGATCGAGAGATATTCCATTTACTTCTAGATCTCTCCTAACAATTCCCAGTCCAGTTTGTCTACAGTGTGCCTTGATTCTCGGGTCAATCAAGCCCTAAGAAATTATCTTATGCTTTCTGGAAGAAGAGCTTCATCCCTATACAATCCTGGGACAGGTGCTTCGCTACAATTGAGATTTCTTCATGGATCATAGGAGTACTACTCACATCTGAACGGTTCTCGAATGGGAAGAGTCAAACAACAAGACTTAAAGACTGTCATGCTGCACTATGAAAGTAGTAAAGTTTATGAGATAGTCACTATTCTGGCAGTATTTCTTAGATTGGATTATGAATCAGTGAGTTTAGCTGACGTGAAAATCACCTACTACAGGCACTCTTCTTCGTCCAATCAA
This sequence comes from Pseudopyrenochaeta lycopersici, assembly GCA_003313425.1. Taxonomy (NCBI): domain Eukaryota; kingdom Fungi; phylum Ascomycota; class Dothideomycetes; order Pleosporales; family Pseudopyrenochaetaceae; genus Pseudopyrenochaeta; species Pseudopyrenochaeta lycopersici. Next base: position 1,268,388 of record NHZP01000005.1, read on the forward strand.
CACCTGCCGCGTTGGCTTTCAAACATTGTATCTTGGCAATTCTCAGCCTTGTGCGCGCAACTCCATATCAGGCCGTCGCAATTACCATCTACTAGCCTCGTCCCGACCCAGTGCACTTACCTCAACATATTAAGTGGCACAACATTGTCACAGAAACACTTCCATTTAGCTATTACCTCTCTTGGCTATCAGACAACCATATATCACGATCAAGCACAAAGGTTATCACTCCTAAATACGACGAAGGTAACAATATGTCAACACAGAATCCTCCTTCTGTTATCTCTTTGATTCCTTTCGAAGAGGGTGACGACCATATCGTAGATGATGACAAGCGTCTCCCATACAAACTTCTTGGCAATCTTGGAAGCGGACATAGTGGGATTGTAGAAAAAGTAGAAGACGTGAATACAGGGAGAGTGTTCGCACGCAAGAAGCTCTGGATTCGGGGACAAAAAGCCAAACAGGAAACGGAGCGTATCTTTCGCAATGAGACTGCTATCATCCGTGGCCTTTATAGTCACCGCCATATCATCCGTGTCTTCGCGACATATATTGCTAGACATGAAGTTGGTATTATTCTGCACCCGGTCGCAGATGGAGGAGATCTAGAGCATTTCCTGGATCGCGTCCTTGAACTACAGTCGATGGGCAATTCAGACCCCCGCTTAGCTGAGTGCATCACAATCCTTGAGAAAGCTTTTGGGTGCCTAGCCAATGGACTCGCATTCATGCACCGTAAAAAGATCCGGCACAAAGATATCAAGCCCCAGAATATCCTCATTCATCAGGGATCCGTGGTATATACCGACTTTGGCTACTCCTTAGACTGGAATAATTTCGTGAATAGCACAACAGAGGGGCTACCACATTCGCTGACACGGCGATACTCAGCACCGGAGGTGATGGAGTCTGAGCAGCGAAACTCACTATCTGATGTGTTTTCCCTTGGATGCGTTTTCGTAGAGATTCTGTCCGCCATATGTGGAGCCTCCGCAATCTCACCAGACACGGAACCATTCTCTAGTAGCCTTGTGGCTGTTCACAAGAATTTGAAAGAGCTTGAATTATCGCCAAACCTGTCGTTTCTTGCGAGTTTAGTTACAATGATGACAGCGAGAGAGCGAACACACCGCCCCAATGCTCAAGAGATATCAGAGCAGATACTCATAAATCCGGCGTTATGCTGTCATCGATGCTACAAGGATACAACTATGGATAAACCGGTTGCAGTGGATACGTCTGGCCCGACAGATACACTGATAGCACGGTCAGCAAACATGAACCAACAGTTATCGATTTCGCCGCAACGACCTCGGGGAGGCGATCTCCATGCAGACTTACCTTCAAGCTCAGAGCCATTTGTGTCTTTGCCTCTCAATTATGGTGTGTTACTATACATTCTTACTCTTACGACTTCTAGATATCCTCACTAACTGACGTAGTGGCTGATCAGCTAGGATCACAACTTGGCACTTCGACGCGACTACTGAATTCGGGCAAGTAAACATCGAGAGCTTTAGCCGGGAGATGTATCTAATCGATCAATCATAGAATACAAGGAGAGGATTAATGCAGAGAGCAGAAGGTTTTTCGTGGTGGGAAGGGTTTTCGCGGTTCTCGACATTCACATACCGGTAACGGTCGAAGGCCCGACCACAGATGACGCTTCATCGACTATGCAGCGGTACCATGGGCCAGCATACACTACTATTCGCCGATATGTTGCAGTCAAGAAAGGCCTTGGCACGGTTGACGTATGGTAGGCGACCTCGAAGAGTTTTGCACAAGGCTACACTAACCTGCATGAGTCCCATCACGACCTACTCTAATCGAGGTACTTTGGCACCGGGTTGCATTCCATCCGAGCACGCTATCATTCACCTCCAAGGTACAGAGCCTATGTATTTACAGGGTGAGCGCGAACGGGGCCTAACGAAAGAACCCATAACTATTCAGCAAAGTGATCCAAATGTAAGCTTGAGGCCGGAGTCGCGGATATGCTTTAGCCGAACAAGACGCATGGGCTTCGATATTAAAGCGAAGGACATCGGACTAGTAGTGCTTGAGCACAGAAGCATGCTTCAACATCATTGGCAGGAAGAGCAAGACGGTATGGGTAGAGACCTGTGACAGGTGGTCCTCATCTTCAGCCTTTGTTTATTCTAAAATACTCAAAACTCATGCATCACTTTACATCGCTAGTAACGGTGCGGTGAACAGCTTAGATTGGTGTCACTGATCCGGAATCGAAACGACCAAGTATCGTCCTCTCGCGTCCCAATCACATTCCCCTTACAAATCCTTCACTCTCGACTTCCCAACCCTCAGGCCAAATTGGACCCTCAAATCCATCCCATCCGCCGGCCATCATTGCAACAGCCAATAATAATCCCGCGGCACTTGGAAAGTACGGTGTTGGTACTCGTGTCCCACCAACCGGCATACCCACTTCATCAAACGCATTGTTCACGTCAAGTAGCTGTTGTACGGCTCGTTCCGCATCCCCTCTTCTCGCTTCAGTTATAGCGATGAGTGGAAAATCCCACCCATATGAGAAGGGAAAGTTCCAAGTGTCGTGCACCTTAGCGATGGTGTTGTTGAAGATTGTCATGTTAAGGCGGGAGTCTGGAGGGAGCCAGCCATAAATTCCAAGTATGCCAGGATGGTCTTCAGTGTACTCTGGCGTTGACCACATGTTTGGAATGCCTTCATAAGTCACGTAGGAGTCGTTTTCTGTGGGGAAGGTGGCAAGGTTCTCGTGAACATGCTTCCAGTGCTCAGGCACTATCTTGTTTTGACGTGTTTGCCATTTCGAAGCAACGTCTAGGCCGAAGCGCCAGTAGGCAAGTTCAAAAGTTGGGTTCACGGTCTGATTCGGGTTAGTGTTCTCGGATACGGGGTACATCGGGGGTCCCAGGTCGTAGCGGCTTGTTGTTGAGTTCCACCATGCATAGCTAGCCATGAAATCTGCCACGCCTGTTAAAATCTGGTCCCACTTCTTAAGCGTCTTGTTTGAAGGGAATGCTCGATACTCCATTTCGGCAAAGTACATTGGATGAGGCTGCTGCCAAATCAGAAGGCTGTTGATCTCGCCCGGCGCAGATCGACCGCTTGGGTCGCTCATTTTGCCGATGCGTGCACCATCATAGCCCTGATTCTTGGCTCGTTCAAAGCTGCTCGGCAGGAACCGTTCATAGACTCCGATACTGCGGTCGTACAGATTCCATTTGTTCCAGAATATCCAGTGTGTGAGGTGCTGCGAGAAAAGAAGGGGGGAAGTAAGCGCATGTCATACACAGTATTTCGTATACGAATACGTACCCAAAAGACCATCTCCATGTGAAATTTACCGTACCAGCCATTGTTCACGAGTCCAGACTCTTGCGTAGGATCCCTTCCAGCTCCATTTACGGCGAGTAGGTATTGTGAGAGTATAACGCGACGTTGAAGCTCGTCTGCCGAAGTGTTGGTCGATGTTGGAAACGAAAGGAAGGCTCCGTTAGACCAATATTCGGGCCACCAAGCTGCGGCTTCTTCTTTTACTTTTTCAAATGTACTCGTGTTATTGGCTGGCTGGGAGGCGTATGTCACCGTGAAAGACAAAGTTTCCGAGTTCTGACTGGTTGCCAAAATATACTTGTGCTCGTTTTCATGAAGCCGCGAGATTCTGGCATAGCCTTCCCAAGCAATATCGGCTATATAGGTTGTTGCGTCTAGCGTATGCGTAACGATAGCGCCTCGTTCTCTGTGGCTAATGGTCGTGGTATGATTTGAGGTAGCATTGAATAGCCCAACAAATGGTGCGTCGAACTTGTTCTTTCCACTCGCATACGGAAAGTCAAAGAATACGCCTAAACCCATAGTCCGCACAAGTGTGGATGATATCTTTACTGCCACAGTATCTGTCCCAGGACTCGCGATTGTTGTGATACAAACTTCTGCGCCATTTAGGGAGAATGAAGAAGTGATGACTCCCTCCCACAGATCAAGTACCTGCTGTTTATTACTTAATTGGCTTTCAGTAATATTCCCTCCTCCAATTCCCCCAAACCACACACCGACTCTTCCTAAATTAATCCGATGTGGGTTTGCTATCATCCATTGACTGATGTCTTTTTCTGCAGGGTTCGGTTGTGCATAGTTGACAAGCCGGTCATGGGTCCACCAGTTGAGACCAGTATAGTCCGAAGGAGACGTTTGATTTGGTGTTGACGGTAAGGAAGAGTTGTGCCACCCCCATGAAGAGAGAGTGTTGTGTGGCAGAAAGGTCTGCAGGCCAGTAACGTCAACACCGAAGGCAAAATTACCGTTCCCAACCTGTAATGGACTATACGGATGCGACTGGTTTAGTTTGAGATTATAATGCTGAACGATAGATTTGCGGTCGATCTTGCTTTCGCCAAATGAAGAGGCAATAGCTAGGAAAATCAAATATTTACCCAATGACTGTAGTGATTGCATGGTGGGTTCCTGGTACCTCAGCCATGGAGGACGACGTCCATTTTGATTGAGTCCTCGTTGCGTTGGCACCCTAGATGGCAGGTTAAATTGCCGGTTGATGACAGTTTAGTTTCCGGTTGCCATCAGCGGGGTCAACGATCGACAAAACTACGTATTGTGCCGGGTTAATGGGTCCCGAGAACACCAGAAAGCACGCGCAAGTGCGCTTCATTATCATCTTCCATGAGGAGAACATTGACTAAGACGGTGTGGGGATGTGGAGGCGGCTGGTAGCTGCAGGGAAGAAGGGTCTTGTCTCTTTTTGGGATAGCGCGCTGTTATCGATAAAGTTTTCGAAGCATCACGAAAAAGTTCGCGCAGCGTTGCACCCACAAGAGTGCTCAACCTCATGACCAAGATGTCGAAAGAGAAGGATGATGATCTTCAGACGCGATCAGAACACAGGCAGTCCTCTGAGCTGACCAAAGGAAAGAAGAGAAAGAGAGCCGCTCCGCGCATTGGCGAAAGAGAAGGGAAGGGCGATGGAACTCGGCAGACACTCGAGACTTCAAAAAATGATGGAGAGTTGACAACACCAAAGGCAAAGTCCCCTCAAAATGTTTCCGTCCCCGTAAAGACTGGGCTTGAGCCTTTGCTGGGACAACATGAACGAAATCGGAAACGTCAGAAACCAACTTCATCGCCTCGAGTTCCGAATGTCAGCAATAAATCGAGTCAACCTAGTCGACCAAGGGACCGGACCCCTGGTATTAACCAGAAATCTCAGAAAAGTCAGAGTGTGCCGCCTCACTTACTGAGAAAACGTGATGAGTTGCTTCCTGCCCGGAAGGCTCTCCCGATTTGGCCGCAAGCGGACGTTATCAAGGCAGCATTGAAGAAAAATAACATCCTTGTGCTGACCGGAGAAACGGGATCTGGAAAGTCAACGCAAGTACCACAATTTCTGGCTAGTGAGCCCTGGTGTACGAAGTGTATTGCAATTACGCAGCCACGAAGAGTAGCTGCGATCTCTTTGGCGCGGCGTGTCGCAGAAGAAATGGGGACTTTCATGGGAAGCCAAAGTCCGGCTGCGAAGGTGGGCTATAGCGTGCGTTTTGACAACGCCACTGGCCCAAATACGAAGATCAAGTTCCTCACCGAGGGTATGTTGCTTCAAGAGATGCTCAGGGATCCAGTCATGTCGCAGTATAGTGCAGTAGTTGTTGATGAGGTCCACGAAAGAAGTGTCAATGTGGACCTGATCCTCGGTTTTCTACAAAGCTTGGTGGCTGGTATCGCAAAAGGAGGTAGCAAAACTCGAGAAGGTCCTCTTAAGGTAATAGTCATGAGCGCCACCGCCGATGTTGAAGGCCTCGTAAAGTTCTTTGAAGATAACCAGCCCTCTGTAAAACGGGATCAGACCGATGACAAGCCGGCCGAGCAAAGCATGAGCTGTGTTTCGACCTGCTTTGTGGAAGGCCGACAGTATCCTGTCAAAACTATCTATCTGCCGCAGCCTACGCAAGATTGGGTTGAATCAGCATTGAAGATCATCTTCCAAATACATTACAAGGAACCTCTCCCTGGGGATATTCTGGTATTCCTTACTGGGCAGGACACAATTGAAGGATTAGAGAAGCTCGTGAACGACTATGCGGAGGGCATGGATAAAGATGTTCCAAAGGTAAGCAAGGCTCTGAGTGCGGGTTGAGACGCTTGATCGAGATGTTTTGTGCACCCATGGTAGCTAGCACGCATTGCCATGCTCAGATCCATCAACGACCTTGGCCCGCAATTACAGACATATTGTTTACTGGTGACACAAAAGCTAATGGTACACACAGCTTCTCACGCTCCCACTGTTTGCAGCATTGCCTCAACACGCGCAACAGCGCATATTCCAGCCGACGCCATTCCGCACCCGCAAGGTGATACTTGCGACCAACATTGCTGAGACTTCAGTCACTGTACCTGGCGTACGTTTTGTGGTCGACTGCGGTAAATCGAAGATTAAGCAGTTTAGAAACCGCCTAGGGCTTGAGTCACTGTTGGTTAAGCCCATTTCCAGGTCAGCAGCCATACAGCGTAAGGGTCGAGCCGGTCGTGAGGCGCCAGGTCAGTGCTATCGCCTATATACTGAAGATGGCTACAAGACCATGGAAGAACGAACAATACCTGAGATACTACGTTGTGACCTCAGCCAAGCGATATTGACGATGAAAGCGCGGGGTGTTGACGATGTCCTTAACTTCCCTTTCTTAGACCGACCGCCGCGCGAAGCCTTGGAAAAAGCACTACTACAGCTCTTGCACTTACAGGCGTTGTCAGAGTCTGGCGCAATCAGTGAACAGGGCCTGAAGATTGCCAAATTTCCACTTACACCTACGCTTGGCAGAGTGCTTGTTGAAGCAGCAAAACCGGAACGTGATTGCTTGCTTGATGTCATCGATATCATTTCTGCGCTAAGCGTTGAAAATGTCTTTCTGAACCTTGTTACTGAGGAGCGGAAGGAAGAGGCAGAAGAAGCGAGACGTGAGCTCTACCGTCGCGAGGGCGACCATCTGACTCTGCTGGTTACTGTCCAACGGTATGCTGAGGATCGAACGGATCGTAAAGTCTGGTGCGAGAAACATTTCGTTTCTCACCGTGCGATGCAGAACGTAATGAATATCAGGAAGCAGCTGCAACAACAATGCATGCAGCTCAAAATTCTATCGAAGGAAGACACCCAGTCAGATTCGGCTCCTTCCGAAGCTAGAAGCGAGGCGATACTGGCTTGCATGCTGCGTGGCTTCATCTCCAACACTGCGCGTATGATGCCGGATGGTAGTTATAAGACGCTAATGGGAAATCAGACAGTTGCGATTCACCCTAGTTCGGTTCTATTTGGGCGTAAGGTCGAGGCGATAGTATTCAATGAGTTCGTTTTCACTGGGAAAGCATGGGCGAGAGGCGTCAGTGCGGTGCAGCTGGATTGGGTATCAGAAGTGGTGGAGACCATCATGTAGAAGGATTGACATTGTATATAGACTCAAACATGGATGAGCAAATTTCTCCAGCATTCGTTACCTTGGATTTCAATCTACCCGCATCCGCGCATAGCTAACGTGTCTTTTAACTAGAGTATATACTCGTGACGCATTCATGCTTCACCATCACTATCCAACCGTTGTTTCTACCACGTGTCTATCTTCTCCTACCCGCCCCAGTACCCTCTTTGTCCGCCAAACTAACCACCTCACCAATCCCCGCAGCCTCCTGCTCATCCTCCAACGCTCTGATCTCTTCCCTACAGTCCCACCATTTCTCTTCCGCGCGTTCAAATGCCATTTTCTTGATCTCTTTCGGGCTCTTCTCGCTTCCTTTAGATGCTTGGGTGAGCTCATCCATAATGATATTTTGCCATTGCTCGGAAGTGCGTGCGTAGAAGTCGCGCAAAGATTCGAAGGGGCGAGGATGAGGAAGCGTATCTGTAAGCGCGGAAATCTCCTCTTGATTGCCCATATCTTCTTCCGCTGGGAGGACGCGAGGAGAGTCCGTAACACTTGTGGGAGCCGTTGAACCAGGTGATGCGAGTGTGCTCTTCTCATCGTCCTCTTCCTCTTCGTCTTCGGAGTCGTCCTCGTCTTCCTCGTCGGATTCGGCTTCGTCTTCGCTTCCTTGCCAGTCTTCTAGCTCGCGCTTGAAGATCTCGGTCACGCCGTCGAGATGATTGAGGTTGACGGACCACATCTCATCGAATGTAAACTCACGGTCACCCTTCTCAAACGTCCCGCCATAGATGTAGAGATTGTCAGCTTGCACGGTAAGCGCCGCATTGAAGCGTGGATGTGGATATTCGAAGATGCGTGGCTTCTCAGCACGCACTTCCTCTTCTTCCACTTCTTTAGCATTCTCGTTTTCGCTATCCGAATCTGGTGCCACATCAACTCCAGCCTTCATCTCAAGAGCCTTGAGATTAGCTAGGAGTTCTTCCTCGGCGGCTTTCCCACGATCCCGTCGGTTGATATTCGCTTGCTGTGCAGCTTTCTTGTTCGCGTTGGCTTTGGGTCGACGAAGAGTGAGCGGCATGTATCGATTGCGCTCAATGTTCCAAACGAACAACTGATTAAAGAACTCAGAATCGATACCCTCTTCGCTTTCTTCTACATCGTGTACGCCTCCAAAAAGTACACCTCGGCCCTTGTGGTAAGCCATGGTGGCGCCTGCGCGTGGAGGATTTGGCGCATTTGCAGGCTTCTTACGCTTCTCCCATGACACTATCGGCAGCGTTGTTGAAGGTTGATCGGCAGGTGGAGGCGTTATACGCAAGAACCAAGTGTCATCGTGGACCTTTGGTTTGAGTACCATGCGAGAAGCTGGACCACCGCCTCCACCCTTCTTGCCTTTGCCTTGCTGTTGTTGTTGCTTCCCTCCAGCGGCAGCCTTCACACGAGAATACCCACCGTATATTACAGCACCTTGGTCGTGCGGCAGTAGTGTAAAACTTGATCGTGCATCGGGGATTGCGCGTGCAACCTGGAGCTTCGGTGTATGCCATGCAAAGTTTACGCAGTCGTAGATCCATAAGTCGTTAAGATATTTCGTTGTAGCCGATGTATCTTGGAATCCTCCAAACAATATGATATACTGCTTGTAACTAACCATACGATGTCCGCTGCGTGCTGGTGGCGCAGCTGTTTTGCTCTTACCCTCTACGCGCGTCCATTCTCTGCTCATCGGATCCAATTTCCAGAAATCATTGTAATGATAGAATGTTCCCTGCTTCGGGGAGCTGAACTCTCCGCCGAAAAGGTATATTTCTTTCGTATTAGCAGCCCTACACCAGGCATGACCTGATCGCGGTAGGGGCGAGTTGGGACTCGTCACCTTTTTCCACGAGTCCTGCTTGACGTTGTACACTAAGAGGTCGTTGAAAAATTTCGCTGTTGCGCCGTTGAAGTATTCCCCCCCGAATAAGAAGAGCTCATTCTCGTTTGCCGGACTTGCGATGATGGTACTGGAAGTCCGGGCTGATGGTGGATCGCTGGCAACTTCTGTGATCGCATGATATTGCTCCTGCTCCTTCGCATATTGCGCCAATACGTCATCGAGGTCTACTTCTTCAGCATCCGAGTCCATCTCTTGCGTCTTCGAGGCTACTTTTTTATCTTTCTTGCCTGCCTTCTTCTCTTGCTTTGCTGCCTTGGCGGCTTTGGCAGCAGCCTTGCCACCCGTTGTTGCCTTCTTTTTATCTTTCGCCATGTCTGGTTCAATGAATGGATACCAAACTGACGGGGTTTTCAGACCGCTCTCAAATCTTTAATTATCTTTGAAGGTGGTTGTTCTGAAGCTCCAGTTTGATTTGCCCCTCAATTGTTGGAAATTTTCAGTCTCAGAAACAAGACCCCAACACGCTTCACAATATTGAGACGGGATCAAAGGCACCCGAAACTTTGACTACCAGCAACGGCACAGTCCAAATGGTGAAAATATAAATGTATTGAGCAAGACAAAATCGTTCTGCATTTGGTCACTCGTATCAATCCTTCGGAGCAGGCACTGCACTTTGGAGCATTCCATCCTTATCGATAAAGCTATACATATCATGACTCCACAGTACTCTTGTGAGCTTCACGAATCGATGTCGTTTACCAAGATGATACAGGCAGCAAAGATTCTCGAGCAGAGAAGTCACTTAGTACCTGGTATAGTATATTTCTGTACGCTTTGGCAAATCTTGCAAGCTTATACTACATAGGGAAGCTCAGGATAACGGAGCACTTCTTCGAAGTCCCTCGTGATTACTGTACGTGAGTAGCAATGCACATATAGAACCAAAAGTGAAGCTGTTCCAATTGTCGCACAGTCTTCAAAAGTCTACCGAATGTTAGCAAGAAACTGCTAACTCCTGATCTGTTCTCAAGCCAACCCTTCCTCAGGAACTATCCAACTCTTCGCTCGCTCCGCTCTTAAAGCCGAGAAGCCCGCCGACTACACCTCCACTTCTCACCAGGACCCAAAGAAGACTCAACTACCATGGCTCGTCTATCTCCAAGGTGGACCAGGCTTTGAGTGCCGCAGTCCACAGAATGTTTCGTGGACTCAAACTATTCTCGATAAAGGATACCAGGTCTTGATGCTCGATCAGCGTGGCACTGGCCTCTCAACTGCAATCAGCCAATCCAGTCTTCAGCTCCGAGGTGACGAGAAAGTGCAAGCAGAATACATGAAATCTTTCCGCGCTGACAGTATCGTGAAAGACTGCGAGGCGGTCCGCAAAGCCCTTACAGCAGACTACCCTGAAGACAAGAAGAAATGGAGTATCATGGGCCAAAGTTTTGGCGGTTTCTGCTCTACCACATATTTATCTTTCTATCCTGAAGGAGTCAAGGAAGCGTTTCTCTTCGGTGGTCTGCCGCCGCTAAGAAACAACGCGGACGAAGTGTACGCACGCCTCTACGTGCGGGTCAAGGAACGCAACAAAGCATACTACGCCAAGTATCCCGAAGACGTTTCCCGTGTACATCGCATCGTCAAGCTTCTCGGTAGATTCGGCGACACAACCGTCCGCGTGCAAGGCGGCGAAGGCTACCTCTCTGCGCGCCGCTTTCTTCAGCTTGGTATTTACTTTGGGAAGCACGGGGGTTTCGACGAGGTCCACAACCTAGTTCTCCGCGCCGATACTGACCTCAGCCAATTTGGGCATCTGACAAGACCTACGGTGTTGGCGCTAGAGCAAGCGCAGAGCTGGGACACAAATGTCATTTACGCATTGTTGCATGAGCCGCTGTACTGTCAGGGTGAGGCAGCCAATTGGAGTGCGGAACGGCTGCTAGAGAAATTCCCCGAGTTCTCTCTCAGCAATGTTGAGGAAGATAAGCCCGTCTACTTTACGGGTGAGATGATCTATCCGTTCATGTTCGAATGCTATCCCGAGCTCGTGAAACTCAAAACCGTCGGTCATGCATTGGCCGAGGAAAAGAATTGGCCTAAGCTGTATGATGAGGAACAGTTGAAGAGAAACGAGGTACCAGTCTATGCGGCTGTGTACGTGGACGATATGTACGTGGACTACGACCTGAGCATGGAGACGGCGAGAACAATCAAGGGCTGCAGACCATTTATTACAAATTCGATGTACCACAACGCCATTGGGGCAAAAACAGATGATGTGCTCAAGGCTCTTTTCGCATTGCGGGATGATGTTATCGACTAGATACCTTGTTGGTAAGTGTCTACTTTAAAGAAAGACCTAGAACTCAGTATGTCTATATTTTAGTCTTGTCCTCATGAAACATTTTCTTTGCCCCTTGCAGCTGCTCTTCCAGGTCCACATTCCAAATCCAATTCATCCTGACTTTGAAATTTTCCTCGATCTTGTCTAAATCATCACCAAGTAGCTCAAAATCATAAAGCTGTCCCGCTTCATAACTTGTGGTGACGTTCTTTTGTGTTCGTTCCCTCCTGACTTGATCGAATACTCTGAAAGCGCGCTCTAGGTCATCGACGCCTTTTGCCTCTTTGACTAGATTGGCTAGAATGAACGAGTCTTCAATACACATACCAGCACCTGCGCCTTGATGAGGAGTTGTGGCGTGCGCTGCGTCACCGAGAAGGCAGACGCGACCTTTTGTGTAGGTGGAGCAAGGTGGATGCATGAAGAGAGCCCAAATGTCTGGTTTCTGCATTGCCCCGACTATCTTCTGAACATGAGGGCCCCATTCGGCGAAATCTTTGTCCATCTCCTCTTTCGAGGTTGTGACGACCCACTTCTCATTCTCCCATGTTTCTCGGGAGTTGAATGCGACAACATTCATCGTTTTGCCGTGTTCGATTGGGAAAGTAAGGAGATGACCATGGTAGCCGAGGAACAATTGGCTATTTTGAGCGACCTCCGCACCAAGTAATTCGACAGCTTCATCCATGGGGATCAGACCACGGTATGCGTACTTTCCAGAGAAGACAGCAGTCGCAGCAGGGTCGTCTTTTCCAAGCAACCATGTCCTCGCTTTGGACTTGATTCCATCGCATCCAATGACGGCAGTATGTTGCGCGGTTGTACCATCTGCAAAGTGCAGCACTACGTCTCCTGAGCCATCTTTGGTATCCTCCAGCTCAACAAGTCGCTTGTCGAACTTTGCCACACCATCTGGCACATCTTTCACCAGCTCGTCCAGGAAATGTGCTCTATACACGCCTCCCCTCCCGCCAGTGCTCGGCAAGAGGACATCAAACAACTTATCTCCGACCTTCGTTCCCTCTCTCACATACCCATCTTTGTCCGCTTTCCTTGCATCTCCAACACGTATGGAGAACCAACTATTATGCTGTGCTTCCCAGACATTGCCCGTTTTGCACTTCAAAAAGGCGTCGTATATTTTGGGAGACATAAGCTCCATTGCTCGTCCTGCATTTGGTCCGAAGGCGACACCTGCACCTATCTCGCTGAAGGAGGGCGCGGCTTCGTAGACCGTGATCGGGACATCGTATTGCAGGAGGGTGATAGCGAGAGTGAGGCCGGATATGCCGCCGCCAACTATGGCAAGATTGAACGACTTTTGTGGAGAGTCTGTCAAAACCATCGTGAGGGTTCGAGAGTTCTATGGGTTACAATTGTGGTTTTGACTAGTTGACCGTGATGTCAGTTTCAAAGAAGAAATTAAGATTTCAGACTGTAGGGGGAAACATCGCGGAGGTTGTGGTTGCGGCTCATCGTACTTACATTGATCGTCATCCGACAGCTTCTTCCGATAGCGCATGAGACGCAAGACCAGCTACATAACGGCACTTAAGGACGGCGCCGTGCAGTAGCCGCCGTTCCCGTCTGTGGACCCTTTTCCTGCCTTTTGAAAATGTAATGACATGCGGTCCAACTTTATATGGGGCGCTAGCCGATACCCCCACCTCGTAGATCATTTGCTTAGCTTTCAATAAACCCTAAAGCTGTCCATATTATCTCCAAGCTGATGTGGGGTGAGGGTTGTGGGGTTGGAAAGCTGTCGAATACCAGCTCAGGATTGGGCAGCATCAGTAGACAGCTTTTGATTGGTCCGACAGGTTGCCGGTTCGGGTCAACCGAGAACCGAACTAGACTGATGACATCGTCCATGATGTTTTCGCCTGTAAAGATAATGAAACACTGCTGTCTGCTTTGTCTGAACGCATCTTTACCTTAAGTGCCGAAGAGTAAGTGATATTTTTTCTTGTGTGAGGACTCGGAATTTGTGGCTCTGAAATTTGACGTCTGGCGTTGTTATGCCCTCGTCACAAACACTCCTGAGCCGAAAATTGTGGCAACACCGAGGAGCTCAATCTAGACAACTATCTCTGAAACCACGTGGCTAATGATATTGTAGCATCTCCAATCCTTGTCAGTCGGTGCCTACCGGCCACAATTTCTGATAGGATCGGTCATCAATGCCGTCCACTCCGTATGCCGCGAGGCAACCCATCGCGGAGAAAGGCGAGAAGCCAGTCACGGTGTTAGTTACGGGCTTTGGTGTAAGTCCAAGTTCATTTGATAGCCATTCCTTTCTCTGCTGTGTGATATGTAAAATCCCTTTCATTGGCGGACTTCTCTTTCTCCCGTCTTTTTCCTTTCGTAAGGAAAGCGATACATGCTGAATACAACATAGCCTTTTCTTACCACATATCCGAAGAATTCATCATGGGAAATTGCTTCAACGCTTCCAGCGCTCATCCCTGTGTCACCCAACAACCCGACACCAATACATATTCACGTGCATCATGAAGCTATCCGCGTTGCATACAACACCGTTGTGGACCTCGTACCAGCACTTTTACCGCCTAACAACTCAATCTTCCCAGTGCCTGATGTAATCCTACACATAGGTCTAGCAGCCGGGCGCCAGTTTTTTGCACTAGAGCAAGGTGCGCACGGAAGAGGGTATGCGAGAATCCCCGATGTGGACGGTGAAACGTTCTCAGATGATCGCGCAGAAAGCAAGTTCCCTAAAGGCAAGTTCCCAAAGAAGTTGACAACTTCCTTCGATACCTCTGACGTCTTGGCGCGGTGGAAAAATCATCTCGGCTACGCCTCCGTGGATGGTGACCCGCGCATCGAGGAATGCCCCGATGTACGACTTAGCCCAGACGCGGGGAACTTCCTATGCGGATTTCTCTACTACAACTCTTTAGCGCACTATTACTCTATATCAGAACATGAACGACCGGTTGTCTTCTTGCACGTCCCGGATCTCAGCGCGAACGAGCATAAGCTGAGGGAAGGCTGGGAAGTTGCTGTTGCATTGATCAAGGCGCTGGTTGAGAGCAGACAGAAGGTCGGTGTTTCTGGTGGGGCTGACAGAGATGTAATCGACGCGGAAGAGAAGGAGAAGCTTGAAGCAGGAACTGACAACAATTTTGCATAATAATCTATTGACGGCCTTGATGGTTCGGTTTGCCTTCTATTTGCACATGTTTTGGTACGACCAGGGGTTTTACACATCTGACCGCACAATAAATGGTCAAGGAGCAAACGAGGCGAGGGAGAACGCTTGAGTAGCATCCAAAGATATATTACTTTCTTTAGCCAATCTTGAATGCCTGACATCAAGCGTAGCGACCAGTCTCAGGGTTTGAAGGGTTTGAGAGCTCCGCGCCAAGTATGCAGTTTCTGCCAATCTGAAATACTGAAACTTTTGTCCTCGCCATAGTAATTTTTCATTGCAACAGCTTCTTCGAGAAGTTGATATAGAACAGCTTTATCGTCGTAAGTTCTTTCTAGAAGAACAAACAAGCAAAATTGAGGACAGACTGCCGAACAAGTTGTTGATCGAACCGTAAGCATGGAACTTCCATCGCGCGTATCTTGACCTATATCAGGAATCGTCGAATGAAGTGGCCTCTTAAAGCCTCTATCAATATACGAAAGCCCGCCGCATATTTTGATAGAATCTACGACAATTTCACAAAGGTCTGTGTGTTCTTCAATACTCATAAGGGTTTTTGTCGCTTTTTCGGGCATTTGCACATCATCGAATGATGCCCATTCAACGCCCTGACCTTCAGCATGGGGTACTAAGGCCATACTTAGATGTCGAAGGGCAAACCACACCGAATCCCTGCCAGATATTTGTTGAGTATCCAAAATAGCTCTTCTGATATCCTTCATTTCAAAGCTTTCAAGTTCCCCACGGTCGCTTGGGTAGGCCGGCAGGAGGTGGTCGTGAACCCTCAGAATTGGCGGAAACGATTCTGTTCTCCACATCATACAGTTCATGACCCTCTTTATCTGCCATGTTGACTGATCGCAGTATGTCTGGAAGAAAAAGGTCACTCGTATAGAATTCCTTCGATCGAGATTCGCAATCGGTGTAGCATTTATCGTCCAAAGGGTCGCAAGCTCGTAGATCTGCTCTGGGAGGATCCAAAAAGCCAACGAAGATAGAATATCAAAAATTAGATGGTCATCAGGATCTACTGATTTTATTTCAAAGCATTCCGGCTTCCAAACTTCAAAATATCGAAACTCGAACTGTACGATATTTGAGTGACGTACACTCCCGAACTTAGTCCAGGCCGGAGCGTTCCGGTGGCCAACCGCCCACCTTAGAAACGCATGAGAGCTCGCGTCGTGTAAAACTACGGTTCTTGGTTCCTCGGTTTCCTGGAATTCTGGATCAACTATTTGCACATGTGCTTGAGCAAGCCCAGTCTCAGTGGAGACTTCATCAACTTGCATAAAATCTAGGCCCTGACTGGTAGGAGCTGGGGTTGATGCGCAGGATAGTGAAAGCGACAGACGAAACCGATCGGCAGAGACTGTCAAGTCATGAAAGCTTGGAACAGACTCGGAAAGAAGCTTTCTCATCGACGGCCGATAAATGTCTCTAGCCCATGACCATATGAAGTCCACAATCAGCAATAGTTGGAGAATGCCATCTTGAGATTGAATTGTCCCTTGCCATAAATCGAATATCCTCTGAGAAGCCAGGTCAGCATAACTGAAAAGTCGACACTTCCGTTGAGACTTACCACTTTTCCATTCTCGTGAATGCCAGCATGTAGTCGCCATTGCTCACCTTGATTTGCGAAAAACCATACCAGACAAAATTCAAGGGAATCTTCGCAATCACATAGAGTGTTCTGAGCTTTCAGGAGCCTGCGAACCACAAATGCAGTTTGGTGTTGGATCGATCGAAAACCTGGAGCATCCTCTTCCTTCTTTGCTTCCAACACAAGGAATGGTAATAGTACTCGCTTGCCAATGACTGGGAAGTAGGAATCAATTCTCGGCATCTCGAATGGGGCCTGTAGTCCGATTATGCGATCAGGCTTCATGGAGACGGTTCCTCTTTGGAAACTGTCACCGAACGCGTGACCAATGTGTTCTTCTCTTACGTCATTGAACATGGTGCCATTTTCATCATCACTTTTTGATTAGCATAGCACTTGAACGGTGAAAAGGACTATTACTTAATATGAGCCTTCGACAGCGCCTTTCTATTGTTGCAACAGCATACTTTCCGTCCCTGTCGTTTCTCCTCCAACATAGCCTGGCTTTCTTCATTTAAGAAGTCGGCCTCAT
Source organism: Pseudopyrenochaeta lycopersici (assembly GCA_003313425.1). Classification (NCBI taxonomy): domain Eukaryota; kingdom Fungi; phylum Ascomycota; class Dothideomycetes; order Pleosporales; family Pseudopyrenochaetaceae; genus Pseudopyrenochaeta; species Pseudopyrenochaeta lycopersici. The sequence continues at coordinate 1,285,363 of NHZP01000005.1, forward strand.
ATTCTGATAGCCACAGCTCGTTGTTACAATTCTCAATTGTTTATCTGGTCAGTACAAATGTGTTTGCAGAGTTGACAATGGTTAATACCCACCATAAAACAAGCCGTTTAAATCTCTCCAGGATGGATTCATCAAGATCTCGCCAAGTAGCTTCGTTCGTTTTCTCATCTTCAAGTAGAATATACGTTTTTCTTCTGATATCACTGATGTGCTGTTTGAAGTTCTCTCTTCTTTCCCAGGGGATCCGTTGATCAACCTTATACTGGTCGTAGCGGACCATTTCGATTTCGCGAATGACCTGAAAGTGATACCTGTGTCTCTCCGGCCACTCTCTGGGTGGTACCGGGCCTTCCAAACGAATGCCATAGTCGATACACAACTGTCATAGCTCCGCCTTCGAAGGCTTCACCTTTTTTGGTGGCATTTTGGAGTCTTTTGTGTAGTATGCATCCACTACCTCACAGGATGCCACAGGCGCTGTATTTATGAGAAATTCTGAAGATCAATTCTTAAGCAGCAGAGGATTCGTTTGATTAGGCGAGCGGCAAGCTGTGCTTGAGCATCTGCCTAGCGCTGGCAGCTGAGGCGTGGGTACAAGGATTGGTTATTCATCAAGAGAGGAAGGTGGAAAGCGGGGGCCGCGCTACAACATGGCTATCCAAATATAAATTATAGTTGTTTCACTTGCCTTGGCGCTACCTAGCCGCGTGCACATGAAGCATGGCCAGAAACTCCTCTTAAACGCGGAGAAGCCGAAAACGAATGTGCTATCAATAGTATACTCATCATTGACGGAATATGAAGCGCCTCACAGAAGCTTAGTTGGGAGCGAGTAGTGCTCCTCTGCAAAGTTTGAAATACAATTATATAGTGCAAAAGCCAGAACACAATGAACTAATTCAGACTTCATCTTAATGTGCTTCAAACCAGAACTAAAGCCTTGATAATGTTTTTTGGTCTCCCGCACACCCCCTCCATATTCCCAAAACAGTGATATCTAACCAATGCCTTTTTCCTTGGGTAAACCCGGAGACCTGGAGAAAGAGGCAGCCTGACCGAATGTGCCAGGATCTTAGATTCTGGGCGCTCCGTCTCCATTTCATTTGTATCAATCGATGAACCAGAAGATGGCCAAATAGATTCGTAGTCTTCATTGGCAATGAGTGATAGTGACCGAATTTGTATTGCCAGTCCAAAGACGACTTCTAGTCGGAGTTTCAGGGTTTCAATTGTTTTGCGTTGCAATCGTTTGTCAAGGAGAGGTTGAAGCGCATCAAACAGGCGCCCCACATGCTCAGAAGTCATTTGAGGAACGGTCACCTCTCTAAAACTTTCCTCTTCGATCATGGATTGGTGAACAGCAGTATCAAAATCACACAGCCTTTCGTAACCACCTGCAAACAGTCAGCACCCACAAATATGAGCCAAATATTTCGTTCATACGTTCACAGAGTAGCAATGTGATCACGATATTTTTGTAGAATCGGTGTATTCGTCATGATGTTGGGAAGATAATCGGTCTGGAAGACCCAACGGTGAACTGCCGCTCCTGTGAGCGATTGAATTAGCTCACGGAGACTTAATTCTGGCATAGGATCCGAGAGTTCCCCAGATTTACAATGGGCACCTTCGAAGACTGTACGTAGCAGGACGCCTACGTCAGTAGACTGACTGTACAAGGATCCGATAGATGGCTTGTCAGTACCATAGGTACCAGTGGTGACCCGGATGGAGGCAAGTTCTTCTTTCATGGACTTGAAATAAGAGAGAAGTTGATGAGACATCTGCTCCTTACTGTGACCATTGCCGATGCAGAGATAACTCTTCAAGTCTTCCTGATCTTCTAGACGTTTCCTCAAACCTATAATTTGTCTTGTTTTAATACGTAACTCCTCCACCATCTCCTCAGGCGCTCCTTGAGACTGGGAAAATACGCTCCTTAGCTATCTTTCTGATTTCTTCGCGTTTTTGCATTCACGTTCAGCTACTTCGCAACGACGCTTATAGCGTGCAAGCTCTGAGATCATCTTTATATTGGGGTTGGTGGGTTTGGCGGGGAAATCAGAGCTCTTGATTACTCCAGAGTCGTTTAGAATGATAGTGGGATCTTTGTTGGGCACAGGGATAAGATATGGTGGTGTCCGCAGTTGAGTCAGTCCTTTGTCTGACAATGAGCAAGGAGTAGGTGTATTTCTTTTTGATGAGGAACTTAACGGCGAGTTATATGGGGTCTCATCGATCTCAACGCTCGAGATGATACTTGCAGGCTGCGCTGTTCGGCTTCTAGATGCTGGCATAACTCCGTGTCTAGCCTAGTCTCTCAAGTTAGCAGTAAGTTTGTGTGGGTGCAGATTTACGCCATACCTTAAGTGGAGATTTATTCTTGAGAGATTCATCGCATCTTGAAGAAGCTGGTTTACGTTTGGAGACTTTAGATTTTGCTGGGGATCGTGGAGCTGTAGAAGCGTGTCTGGGCTTTCCCCTGCCCGTTGTGGATGGAGCCGGAGGGATAGATTGCGACCGTCGACTTAGCGGGGCGTGCCATGCCTTGTGCAATTGAATCCTCTTTAGCTCTTCTAGAACAAGTTTCTTCGTGGCTGAATCGAGATTCGGTAATTCATTCATTCTAAACAGTATTGGGAGGTTCACTATGAGTTGGCGATGATTGTAGAGGGCCGAAGTATTTGGTTTGAGGCGCGATGGCCCTTGAAGGATGATTTGAAACCCGGGCAAAAACAGCGAGTCCTCGCGATGGAACTCGTTGGTATGGCATCAGCATTCCGGCCTGGCACTGCATAGAACAGCGACGGCACCAGCGGAAATGTTTGAATGGAAAATGTTTCAATAGGACTGCGAATATTGCAGAGAAAAGACTAAGTTTGCCTCACTTAGTGGGGACGCCACTTAGTTGTGATACTAGAGAATAAAATAATGACAGAGGTCAGAACCTATCTAGATTACAACAAACTCTTGCGTTTCTGCAGGTATTGCCCATTGTAAGTCATCCAGTCGTCGCACACAAGATTAGGCGCCGAGCAGGATTACTGAATTCTTCGTCATTCTGGAAAAGATCGCTACTAGCTTTCTATGAATCAAAGCCGCCGTCAGTTCGAACAAGTCGAACCGAGTATGAGGATGACAAGTATAACTCATCTCTAATTCACGAACAAGGCCTGGTGTTCTCGATAAACTTGCTACAGGCTGACCGATGATGAGTTGTTAGTCTTGCAAGTCTTTAATGTAAGCAGTAATGCAGTCGAAATGTTAGACTATTGGAAGAGTTCCAACAAGTTTCAGACCTTATACTGATGATGAATCGAATTTGAGCAACATATGGTACAGAAAGTACTTTGTGGTCTTCCGATCTTCAGGTCACTTCTCAGTATGCTTCTCGACAACCTCAAGTGCCTCTCCGTTTATGATCAATTGAAATACCGGAGAGTTTATTGTGTTATGAAAAGAAGACCAAATGCGTCATACATTAAGCTCGATTCCATGCATTGTTGCTGCTTCTAGATCTGTAGCCATTTTTGTGCCTTGTTCATATCTAAACTCCAAATATCCTACAGTAATGCACCAAAAGACGTCCGTAGGTTTGTGCCGAGAATTCTATCGAAATCAAACACTTGAAATCGCTTTGGAAAGCTAAAGTAGTGTAAACGGTACGATCCCTAGATTTGTATCAGCGAAGTCAGTGTACGCTCATAGGTGCTTTGCACACAAATAACTTACACTCGCATTTTGGTGGCACAAGCGGTATGTCCTCGTTCTCGTTGAACCGCCCAAGCTGCCCTACACGCCTATAGATCTCCTCCAGGATTCTACCCTGTTCGCCTTCGTATTCCTCAGGCTTGCCTTCCTTGAATCGGTCTTTTGGATCAATTGACCCATCCCGAGGCGCCGGAGCGGACTGGGCTTGGGGTGTAGACGTCGAGCCCGCCTGTTGCTGCTGGGATTGTGGCTGTGAGATGGGAGAAACAGCTTGCCCTTGCACACCAAACCCTGAAGGGGTCGTTGTTGTACCTTGAGCTGAGGTCTGGGATTTAAGGAATGGATTCGCTGCTTGTGCAGAAGTGTTTTGGGTTTGAATTCCGAGTGGCGATGCACTAGATGCTGGCGCACTCGGTTGGCCGAACACCGACGATTGCGTCGAAGTCGTGCCACCAAAGGGTGTAGTTTGGGTGGCTGGTTGCTGACTTTGTCCCTGTGCAAAGGGATTTGGCTTCTGATTCTGCTGTGCTTGTTGTCCAAATGGCGAAGCTTGAGCTCCTTGCTGTGCCTGTTGTCCAAATGGAGATGAATTTGACTGTGCTTGTTGTGCAAATGGAGACGATTTTGATTGTGCTTGTTGGCCAAAAGGGGAGACACTCGATTGTGCTTGCTGGCTGAATGGCGAGGCATTGGCACCAGGCTGCGATGGCTGGCCAAAGCTACTTTGTCCGAAACCCGGATTGCTGAAGGGACTAGGCTTTTGCCCTAAAGCATTGGCTTGACCAAAAGCAGGTGTTGTACCAGGGGCTGAAGGTTGTCCGAATGCCGACCCTTGACCCAAGCTGCTAGTCTGCCCAAACCCGCTTCCGGAGCCTGGCATTGATGGTTGACCGAATCCAGAGGCACCAAAAGCAGGCTTTCCTAATGCTCCAGCCCCTCCCAGAGCTGATGGCTGGCCAAAAGGTGACGGCTTCTGGCCAAGACTCGAAGTCGAACCGAAAGGGGACGTGGTTTGGCCGGCGTTGGATGGTTGCCCAAAAGCCGGTGTGGTCTGTGTTGGATTCGAGGGCTGTCCAAAAGCTGGTCGACCAAATCCCGGCACTGAAGGCTGTCCGAAGGCTGATGTTTGGGTTGCTGATGGTCCACTAGAAAATGCATTTGTTGGAGCTTTCAAAAACGGGTTTCCAGTTGAGCCGGACGTTCCGCTCGGTGTGCTGTTCGAAGAATTTGATGAAACATTGCCCTTGGCAATATCAAGCCTGTTCGGATGGACATTGGCACCTTCTTCGATGTACTGAATTGCGCCATCAACGTTATCAACAATTGCCTTTACTTGCTGTTGCATCTTGTCGTTGAGTGCACTCTCTTCTTGTTGCTACGATCATGTTAAATATGCTTAAAGTCTTCACTTCTTGTACATACTGCTGTGGGCTCATTGCCAGCGGCTCGCAAAGTGTAATACCTCAAACGAAGCTCTTCTGGGCTGATTTCGACAGGTCCTTCGATGAGTTGGCGTGGAGCATCTCGTCCTGGACCATAACAAGATAGCGGATATATTGGACGCTGCCCTGTAAGGTCATTCTTCATATCTGCCTTGTCTAGGTTGTAAGGCAAAGTCTTCGGATCACGGTTGGCTACAGAAAGTCAGTACCATTAAGGATGCAAGTAGAGATACAATATCTCATGCAGGAAATATGAAATTTGAGGTTAAGACGGGTACATACCCCCAAATGCTCCGCCTGACGACTGATTGGGGCGGTAACGGTCCCCACTGAATGCGCCGAAGCGGTTGTTGGAGGCGCCTCCTCCAAAGCCGCCACCGCCAGATTGATTTGCGTCTCGTTGACTGCCTGGGTGTTCATTCCTGCAGTTTTCTGTGATGCATGAGATACTTGTCACAGGATGGGTCGGGGTCGCTTACCTCCGAATTTGCAGGTGCCTCGCTGATAGAACTGGCATATAGCCATATCGTCACGAGATTTCAAAGAGTCCTGTGCAAATCTGCGGTTTAGGGCTTGAACGAGACTGGTGAAGTATCAGCAAAGCTGCAAAGTGATTGTTGTGTTGAGAGAGGCTGAACAAAAGTCGAAAAGGCAGGTCTCAATGAAGGGAAAGTTGAAGCGAACGCGACGCGCTAACCAATCAACGTGAACAAAGCGCCTTCGAGGCGATTAGAACAGCAGTGAATGGAGTTGTGTACATCGCATTGCTTATACGTTACCTCTGCCTATTAAAGCTCTGCCCCGAGCTGTCCGGCAAGCCAGCTGGTTGAGCCCACCTCGAGTGTTGCATGGTGAATACTGCCCAAGGGCTCGAGCTAATTGGTCCGTGTAGACGATATGAAAGTACGATGTGAAAGACGTGAGCATTGAAATCTAGAACCTACTGTTACGCGACAATATTTTTGAGCTTTTAGCTCCTCGACGACTATGGTATTCTGGTGTTTGTCTAGGTGTTGAAGTTCACGTTCTGGCAGTAGTCGTCGAGGAAAGACCAACTTGAACTAGGCCGAGTCTGGAGCTAGCGTTGTATCTGAACAAGTGGACTTTGCGCACGCGTGGGCCGAGTGTTTGCTGCTCATCGCTCGCCGATGCATCTTGCGCTATGCACGAGTCAGAGTTTGATATCCTACTGCTCCCTTCACATTCTACTCTCAAGAGAGCGCCCGTCAAGAGGTCTTGAGCTTGACTACTTTCTACATCATCCAAAACACATCTCCGAACGCCCTCGCTTGACATGATAGTGTAGATGCGGGCATTCTCTATTCTAACTATTGGAATCTTCATAGCGGGATACTCGACTGCCCGCTGGGACCTTGTCACTCGCCTGTACGAGCTTGCCATATTTGCCTGGGACCACGGAGTAGTGACAAGAGCTGCCAAGGGTTTCGCGGTCCTGTCTGTCTTCTTCCTCATCCTTATTCTGCCCATTGTGCGCATTGCAGCGCAGGAGACAGATCTGGTCAGTAGATGCCTGATAAACACGCTCGCGCATGGGAGTTGACTCGGAACAGCACCCCCGGCTTGCAGGCGGCGGCATATCTGCGCGCGAGCAGCTCAAACGTCGCGGCTCGTTCTAGCGGGGTAGCAGGATGTTGACATGGTTACAAACAATGGGTTGATGCGCATATTTTGGCCATCTGAAGCTCCGAAAGGCCCGGCGCCAGGTGTTCTTGTGGGGTTCAGGAATTCCGAATTGGACGTCTGCGTAGTTGCTGTACTCCAGGACGTGGAGGTGTGTCCAGCATGCGCAGTATAGAGAGCCTGACTGATGCCTATAGCTGCGACATGTCGAGGATGCGCTGATTGTAGGGACCCTCCTACGAAACAGCCCCCATGATATCCAGGAATTGCTCCAGCGATGCGGGCACACCTCCCTCAGCGTTCTTGGCTCCGTCAATCCAAAAACACCGCCCGACCACTTCGACACGAATCTCCTTACCGTCTACACCGAACCTTCAGTCCGCTTCCCGCGCCTGTATTGCCCCGTTGACACACTCATTACCGCACAAGTCATTATATACAAGCGACCACATCCAACGCGAATGCAGTATCTCTCCCTGAAACCCATCTCACTTGCTCTGGGGGACAAGACAACGGTCACAGAATGGGATGCTGCATTTGCAGAGCTCGAGGAGGCGGAGGCAAAGGAGCGGAAGAGAAAAGAGAAGCTGGTTCAAAAGTTGAAGCTTCACAAGGTGACCTTGCGTCCGCCCACGCAGAAAGAGGCTGTCTTGCCAGTCCTGATTGAGCAAGTGAACTGTTCCTACGAATTGAACGATCTGCTACAGAAAAACATTGGATTGATTGGCAGGCGCATGAAGCGAGCGTTGAGCGTGAGTGAACGAGTCGTGGAATCCGCGAATGATCTTTGGGACTACATATACATTGCACTACACTACATTCTCAGAGTCTGGCTCTGGCCCATCCTCGCGCAGATACTCGTTTTTGGCATGATTACACATCGTATCATGGGAGAGGCAGCGTTGCTGATACTCCACTGGCAGCCAGGCTCATCTGACTCCTCCCCTGCCTTGAAGGACATATCAGCCACGGCTCAACAGATCGATATTCGACTGCAACAGTCTTGCTACTGGCCTATTCAATACATGACCCTGCGCAAAAGAAAAGAGAACTGGAAAAGCATCACCAATAGTCATCCTGAATACATTCGGTTTTACAACAGTCTGTGGCTGGTTGCGAACGATGTCATCATGGGCATTGCGGTAGGCTCGTTCATCATCGATAACGCTTCTTTCGTAGCAGCTCAAGTCGAGACTATCTTCAGCGCCTGGTCGGTTGACGGACTCAGGCGCATGATTTCATGGCTGAAGGGATGGCCGGGAGGATTGAAGCTAAACACCGAGCTGGCTGACTTCCTGGGAGATCTGTTCCTTTGGGTCATCGACTACTGGGCTGGTAGGTAAAGTTAATTCAGAGATTGTGATTGTTACGACTGACTATCTCAGGTTGCATATCTCTCCTCCGACCGCATCTGCCAGTCCTGATCCAATTGATTGGCTTCTCGGCTTTTGCTGGAGCAACCATGCCTATATCTATATTCTCAGACCTTGTCTCGCTCCTAACACTACACATCTACTCCTTCTACGTTGCATCTGCAAGAATATTTCATTGGCAGCTCACCATTATCATCTCCTTGTTTCACCTCTTCCGCGGTAAGAAACGCAACATACTGCGGAATCGAATTGATTCTTGCGACTACGATCTGGACCAACTGCTTCTGGGCACCATCCTTTTTACACTACAATTCTTCCTACTTCCGACGGTATTCGTCTTCTACTTGACGTTTGCCAGTGCAAGGATTGCTGTGATAAGTCTCAAGGCTGCGCTGGAGATGGGGCTGGCATGCCTCAACCACTTTCCACTGTTCGCAGTAATGTTGCGGCTGAAGGATCCTGGTCGATTGCCTGGTATGTATACTACTTCTTACAATTCGTCCTGCAGCTGATTTGTCAAGGTGGGATATGTTTCGAGCTACAGGAGGCAACTGATTTCGACTCTCGCGTCAACGGCGCATCAAACTCAGCGCCAATTGCCCACGTACTGCTAAAGGTGAGCTACATCCCCGTTTGTTCCATTTCGCTCGAATGCTCAGACTTTACAGTCCGTCCCGCTTTCGTTCCGCGCCATGTTCCAATCTTACTTCGATCTCGGCGACCGCATACGAAAACACTACTTCTCGCCGAGCGTGCTGCTGTGCCTAGCTTCAGGGCAATTTGTACCGCCCATACATCGCCGGAACCTTTACAGCTTGCAGTATAGTATGCTGCCAGCAAAGAGGGCTAGTATAAGTGAGCTGTGGAAGAAGCTCACCGAACGAGAGGAAAGCCCGAGTCAAGTGCCAGATGAGTATCCCTCATTCCCATCAAGAAGAGGCGTATGGAATGGAAACAATGGGAAACTCAATAAATGAAAGAATCAAATCATTTTGAATCATTTTGACGAACGTGAATCCTGCATGTGCCATATTGCGAGTGACTCCAGCATATCCAACGCCCTGTGATGAATTAGAAAGCGTCTCCACAGTGACAGAAACGCTAAATACGAGTGTCAGTCACACAACGAAAGTCAACCACAAGCATCCCAACCGCCACGGACGTCATACCCCTGCCGATCTCATGCATGCAAGTGACTGCCATGCACGCACCACGAACCAATGTTCCACAACGTAATCAAGGTTATCAAATGCAAAAACACTCTCAGTGTAACCTTGGTGTCTGGGCAGGAGCAAGGAAGAGTCCTTCAACTTGCTTGGCCGCGAGGCATGTCGTGACGAAGGGGGCGGCAGAACGTACAAGCGAAGTCATCAACATCATGTCAGGCTTCTGAGGATGAGAAAAGAAGACTCTTCTGTCCATTGATAGTGTTTCAAATTGATATCATGTCTTCTCTTTCCGTGACCGCGCTCCCAATCTCATAAATGGAACCCAAATAAATAAGGAAGATGGAAAAAATAAAAAAAAGTAACATATTTGCCCCTCTAATACTTCGATCCCAAGCCCTTCCCCGTCCTGTTATTCTGGGTAACAAAAAAAGAAACGAAAGTAAGAAAGGTAATTACTTCGCTTCGCTGACGAAAAAAAAAAAACTCGCTTTTTCTTTCATACGAGAGAAAGTGGAAAAGAAAGAAAAAAAAAATTGTTCAAGATTAGCCGCCCAACCCTGAATAGTATGCAAGAGAGAAGAAAAAAAAAGGGAAACAGTCGCGGAGAAAATGGTTTGCCAGATTTACCTCCCCGCGCAATGCCGAAAACATCAAAGAAGCAGAAGAAGAAGAAGTAAAGAATGACGCCAGAGGTCTCCAATATATATACCCAAGGGCGGGAAAGGCATCAGGGAAGAGGGGGGAGGAGGGGGATCAGTATGTGTATAGTCTTATAACAAGACTCCTCAAACGCCGCGCATAGATGGAGAGATTTGAAACCGAAAGTGATTACGTAGAGGATGGGTTGGCGAATTAGGAGGTTGATCACGCCACGGTAGCGGTATCATCATCGTCGTCGCCGCCTCCGTCGTTGTCAGAGTCTGGTTCTTGAGGCCAATGTGGGGGCTTTGGTATTTGAGAGGCGGGTTCATCTGCGAAGGGTTTGCGGCCCCATACACACCATCTGTACATGTCATTAGCTGAAGCTCTTGCTTGCACGTTCGCACTCGGAGTGGACCCTACACTTTGTAATAGGCGTGAATGCTCTTGTCCGCAATCGAGTTCCTCAGATGAGCAAGGTAAACCTCGACTTCTGTCTCGGTCCATCCGAGTGCTTTGACAAAGTACTCGACGGTCCAAGCATGGACACCCTGACACATGTTCCAGTGGAAGAACTTGCCCAGAAGCTTGTACCGCGCATCCCTCGGCCAGCTATTGATTGGAATAGCAAAGACCTCTTCATGGACATCTACAAAGCCTGCCTGCTCATACCACGTCTTCATCTTGTTTGCAATCCTAAGCGGCATGCCCAGCCTCATGGCCGCCATGTCCTGCGTCTTTGTCCATTCGAGGAGTTCGAAATCAGGAGGCATGGTGCCATCGTCGCAGTAAACCTTGGAGTAGAGTTCTTGAGACTCCATCCATCCGCCGGGCTCGAGGTTGTTGAAGCCTTTTTGTATAATCTCGCGGAAATCTTCGAAGATGCCGAGAGAGAAGCGGGTGTGGACGTAGTCATAAGGCTGGGTGCAGTGCCACCATTCCTTGCGGCGAATGTCGTCAATGAAAAAGTCTACGTTATCGGGAGTGCTAGGGCTTGTTAGTTAGCGGGGTTTGGTACAGTTAGGGAATGCAAGTAGACGGCTTACACGTCAGGCTGGATCGGGGACAGATCGATGCCTTCAACCTGGTATGGTGTTAGATGAGCACTACCATCATGATGTTCTTATCACGTACCCGAGTCCTTGGGAACTCCTTTGCTGCCAATTGTTAGCAATTCGAATCTGAACAACTTGCAGCTCAGACATACCCATTTCTAAGCACCATTTGCCGGTGCCGCAGCCAATATCAAGTATCCTTTTCGGGCGTTTCAGCGGTGCGAACCAGTTCCTTTGCCCAAAGAGTGCCTTGATGATTGCATGCTGCATATCCAACCGTTCTATCTCGGGCTATGTGTGATTTGGGTCAGTGACGGACGAAGCGAGCGGCAGGTCGAGCAATGGATCGTACCTCGTCATTGGGGAAGGGGTAGGCTACAGAGTGATTAGCATATGGTGATTGGAAAGGTTTGGGTAGCAATGCTTACCGCCGGCCATGTAGCGGTGGTAGGTCCTGCCATACTGGCGTACATAGTCCCAGATGCTGGGAGTGAGGCTCTGAGTTTCTCTGCACAGCGTGAGCGTGATAGGCCATGATATATAGCGAGGGAGACGCACGACTCGAAGTCTGCAAAATCGTCCGACTGAGGATCGGACTAGACGACAGGCATTAGCTAGCTGGCCTTGAATGGCGTTGCGGGGGCGAGTTCTTTGGTTTTGCACGTACATCGGGCTCCAGGGTTGAGTGAGTAAAGTCCGTGAGATCGGTCGCACTCGACAGCGGCCTTAGCCTCTCCAGGCGCTGGCCGATGGCGGCCATGGTGTTGCAGTGGGGTCGGTTGGTGGTGTTGTCCCGAGTCGTGTCGAGAAGTTGGCAGCGAAACCCAGCTGAATGGGAGGTCGTTCCCAAGGCCAGGGTCTTGGAGGCGGTCAGGCCGATGGCGAACGGCGACGGGTCTTGGGTCCGGGGAAAGTCCATCGAGTGCGCTAAGCGACAGCACCAGCCAGTCACCCCGCAACACCAACAAACCTGACAAGTCACCGCTCCTCTGTCTTCGTCCGGCTGGCCCCACACCAACTGCGCTGGTAGCTAATCACCAAACCACAATTACGCCTCCTGCAACGAGAACCGCCCTGGTGGCGTTTGCCGTGCACATGGCCATCCGAGAGATTGGATGGCTCGCCGCCGAAAACCTGGCTCCTGTCACTTCGACACGTCTTCCATGTCCTGAGGTAACGGAATCTCGACGTTATGCACCGCGCCGCACACTAGGTAGCTCTGGCATCTGCACCGACTGCGCGGTGTTGGTTCCACGCTGCTGCGCTTCGCATCAGTCGCATGTCGTTGAAAATTGCTTTTGTACCACTGTTGACGCAGCCGGACCGCAGGCCGTAGCGAAGAGCAGGTTCCATGTCCATGCGAATATGCAATCTATGCTCACGGATGGGAACCTCGAGAGTCTCGATTCCTTCGGCCTTTTCGGTGACTTGGCTGCGTGGGAAGGATTCGCCTTGGCGAGCTGGACCACAATGTCGGATCTGTTGGTGAATTCATCTCACGTTGGCCTAGATCCGCGCAGGCATAATCTGCCGTCTCTGATAGTTGATCTTCCATATGCCTGTTATTACTTGTTCCTACTATGTCGAGGGCGTGTCTTCTGCCGTCGCCAGCTTCACCAGAGTCTGAATGCATTTCGATCAGGCTGGTGCATACTCCTGCATCCAATTCTTCCGACAAATTCAGGGGGACACGCATCGGTCCACCTTTCTAGGATATGCTCGTGAAGAGGAATTCTCCTTTAAGCCCGAGAACTCTTGTCCGCCAGAACTTTGAGACTCAAACTATAATCTTAGCCTATGTATAGTAATCCCTGGAATCCTTATCACTCCCCCAGTTTCCTTGACTTGCGAAATCGATGTACGCCCGCGCCCTTTCTTCTGCAGGTCAGATTCCACCCAAGTCTGAAATTTGCTGACAATGCGAGACTTTACCTGTTGGCTAATCTGACGTGCCTGATCTGGGGAGAGATCCGACCCAAAGACACTTCCTAACCGTTTTCGGAAACCCTGTCAAATGATGGACGAGAAGAAATTCTGAGCCTCCGCAAGGCCATCAACGTATTGTGCGACCGGGCGGCAGAGAGTTTCAAGAAGCGTTGGATCTTGCCTTAATAAGAATGGCTTCTTTTACCATGTTACGAATAGCGTCCGTCGCCATGCACATAGACATGCCAGTCCATTGTAAAAGATGTGAAGAGAGTCAAAACGGTGGAGACGGTTGATTAGTAAACCGTTGCAAGCCCCCGAGATCCGTAACCCTTTTTGTCTGCTGTCACTGTAACCATGGGTCGGTGGTCGAACGAACAGGAGTTCCTGCATGAATCTTAACCTGTTGAGTACAGCCACGAAGCATCTTGACCGCCTGCATGTACCGATTGCAGGTAATGACGAATAGACTTTGTTCTAAACATCAAGCGCGTAAACCTTGACTTTGAAGTACTGACAGAACTCTTTGATGGCGATTCAGCAGCCAAATCCAGCGGATGGCTGATTTGATGATAAATTGAATCGTATTGAAGACAGCAGCTCGTGGAAGAATGATGGTGGCATTTCTTGTCCTAGAACATAAAGGCAGAAACATGGGATATTCCCTACCGGAGCTCTAAGGTGGAGGGGTGAAGCTGAAGGTGAGCCAGTCGCGACTTCCATTTCCAGGGGACTCAAACATTCTACTACAATAGTGACGTGAGCTAAGGGCCTAGCAAGGTACTGTATGGTTCTGATCTCAGCCATCTAAAGATACAGTACGAGGTTGACAAAAGGAATTGCAATTATCATTGCAACTATCGCTCATCCCATCTATATCCTTCCGCTACTGTACAGGTAAAGTGTAATGCACGAATTTTAACGCCCTCCCCAGCGAGCATTCAACGGCCCTTCTTAACCCAGCCCTCCAGCGACTCCCTCGTCTCCGAAAACTTGTCCTCAACCATGCCCACCGTCATGCCGGCATGCGCCTTCCCTGTTTCGATGAACTTTGAGATTCTCGCCTTGGTCCTGAGATGTGTGTCGGCCAAGACCGGGAACCTCTCCTCGTACGTCCATATCAAATCGCCTACGTTCTTGGTGGTGATGGGAAGCACAACATTGGCAGCAGCAATACCGACAACAGCTGGCACCGAGGCTCGTAGGAGGATGTTGCGGTTTCGCGTGACGATAGAGCCGGCCATTGATGCAACGAGGACGTACAGGGCGCCTGGGAAGACTTTCTCGCCAGACTCCTTTGGCGGGCCTAATGAGCGGATGGTGCTTGTGAAGCTGTGTTCAAGATGGAGGGCCTTGGTGAGGGCATTGTCGACAGCCTGCTCGCCCCGGACAACTTGGCCGTGGAGTGCCAGGCGCACACGTCCAATCTGGGTTGCGAGAAGGTCTGTAGGTGTGGGGCGGTAGGATTCGGCTGGTGCGCCGGGTGTGGATTGATGTGGTAGCGTTGGGGCTGTTGTGTCGAGTGGCATGTCATCGTAGATAGGTTTGCGATTCTAATTTTCCCGTCAGTCACAATCATTGAGGAGCCCGCCGGCGCAGTCTCGAATTGGCATCGTCCAGCGGTATTAGGCAAATCTTGTGACGTACTAGCAAATCATCAGCCCTCTCCTCAGCGTGTACGATGCCAGGCGCGAAGATTGCTCCGGCGGAGAGGGCGGCGATGGCAGGAACAACGGCGCGCTATCAGACGTCAATTGATGATTTACAGAACTTGCTGGAGCTACTCACCTGCCGTAGCAGCGGTCTAAAGGCCATGTCGAAGGAGGGGCAGGCGCAATGGATGGGAAGTCGAGATGGTCACCTTGTGGTGTTGAGCTCCGTTTCCCACCGAGTGATGTCGCCAAGTCCGTGCGCCACAACTTTCCCGTCCTCGGCTTGTGACATGGCTCGCTCTTGCGTCAAGCATCACCCGCCGAGTTCATAAAGATGCTCAAGCGGCTTGCACGCACAAAGCCGTCGCCATGGACATGCCCACGCTGCGTACAGCAATCCCAACGCCGCTCCCGGTTCAACAGCACATTCGCCGCCCCAGCGACCGCACGCGACTCGCCTGCGCCGCTGCCTGCCCTCTACGGCCTCTCTGCCAGTGCGAAGACTGATGACGACGCCCTACGCAAAGTCTTCGACAATGCCTCGTTCTGGGACAACTTCAGGCGCTCGTCACAGAAACAGGCCCCCGCTGGGATAATAGGCAATAAATACCTAACTCACCCAGAGGGCTTCGTTGATTTTGTCACTGTAACTATACAGCGCTGCAATGCAGTGATGCACAAGGTCGAGGCGGCAGAATCTACGGCCGAATTGAAGCATATTGTCAAAGACCTGGACAAGCTGAGCGATCTACTATGTCGGGTAATAGACTTGGCCGACTTTGTGAGAGGAACGCACCCGGATCGCAAGTTCCAGATCATGGCGGTAAAGGCATATCATACTGTGTTCCAGTATATGAACCAGCTGAATACAACGCCAGTTTTGTATGACCAGCTTAAAAAGGCTTCGGAGATTGCGCAAGTCTATGAGAGCTGGACAGAGGAAGAGCGCATAGTTGCGCGGATATTGATGGAGGACTTTGCAAGATTTGGCATTGGGCTGGATGACAAGACACGAGAACGGCTGGTCGATCTAAGCGGCGAGATCTCAGAAGTCGGCTCACAGTTTGTAGAAGGCATGGCGCCAGAAACACTAAATCTAAGGTTCAATTCGAAGAGGCTCAAAGGGCTGGACCCAAATTTGGCAAAAGCGTTGACCAAATGGGGCGAGACGAGGATATCGACTATGCATCACGAATCACAAGCAGTACTACGTTTCGTCGAGGACCCAGACATACGACGAGAAACATACAGCGCGGTCCGAACAGCGAGTAAACCCAGCATAGCACGCTTGGAAAAGATGCTGAAGTTGAGGGCAGAGTTGGCACAATCCTCTGGGTACGAAACATTTGCGCATATGACGCTGGAGAATAAGATGGCAAGGACGCCCAAAGCTGTAGATCAGTTCTTGAAGGCATTATACGAAGACAGTCGGCCGGCTGTTCTTGCGGACTTGGATGAATTGATGGAGTTGAAGAGAGGAGACGCACATCAGGATAATTTCCCAGACCGAATAAACGCCTGGGACAAGTTCTATTACACACAAAAGATGCTTGCTACCATGGAAGGCCACTACAGCCGACGCACGCAAGATTCTCTCTCTGCATTTTTCTCAGTCGGCACCGTTCTTCAAGGGATCTCAAGACTCTTCGATCGACTGTACGGTGTTCGCTTTGTTCCAAAGGAAACACAGCCAGGGGAGGTATGGGACGATGGGGTGCGACGATTGGACGTTATATCTGATTCTGAAGGCCATATCGCCGTGCTTTACTGTGATTTATACAGTAGACAAGGCAAGACACCGAATCCTGCACACTTCACCCTACGCTGTAGTCGCGAGATCCTACCTTCAGAAATGGAAGAAATGAGCCACATGCAGCATCGCTTCTCCTCACCCATTGAAGCTGCCACAGACGGTATGCCGGTATCCTACAATGCCGAACGAAACAGCTACTTTCAACTCCCCACCATCGCTCTAATCTGCGACTTCTCCAAGGCGCACCATCCTCGCCCCACACTGTTAAATATCCACGATGTTCGCACGCTCTTTCACGAAATGGGCCATGCGCTGCACTCCATTCTCGGCCGCACAGCACTGCAAAACGTGTCTGGCACGCGCTGCGCTACCGACATCGCTGAGCTGCCCAGCGTGCTGATGGAGCATTTTGCCTTTTGTCCGCATGTCCTAAGCTTGTACGCGCGCCACTGGGAGACAGATGCGCCACTGCCCATGGATATCCTGGAACAGCGTCTTAAGATCGATAACAGGAACCAGTACGCAGAGCTCGAGAGTCAGATCCTGCTATGCATGCTCGACCAAGCATACCATTCCAAACTCCCCTTGGACGAAGCCTTCAACTCAACCCGAGTCTATCACAACGTGTATAACCAATACGCCTCCGTCCCCGAACCCGCAGGCACAGCGTGGCAGGGCTTCTTCGGCCATCTCTTCGGCTACGGCGCAACGTACTATTCTTACCTCTTCGACAGAGCCCTAGCGGCCAAGATCTGGAAAGACGTCTTCCAGCACGCCGGCCCCGAGGGCAGTCTCGACAGAGAGAACGGCGAACTGTATAAAAATGAAGTGCTGAAATGGGGCGGCGGCAGGGACGGCTGGCAGTGTCTTGCTGGTGTCCTCAAGGATCCGCGTCTGGCCGAGGGCGGCGAGAACGCCATGCAGGAAGTCGGGAGATGGGGTATCAAGGAGGCTTTGAAATAGACCTGTACATGTGTGTTGTATATCTAGAGAGCCCTTTTGCATATATCCGGCCATTGTAGATCTAAACCCTAAGTTACGCTCAATCGCAGAAGATTTTGTGTATATCAACATTACATATTTTATCGTTTCTCACTGAGACAAATCTAAGCCTGCTGTATACGACGCCTCAATCTTCTACTCTGCCTGACATGGCATTCGCATAAATGTTATGAGCCACCGCCGATCGCTCGCCCCCTCTCCAGAACACCAGCTTTCAACCTTTCCACGACATCCCGACCCAGCCACCTCAGTCTCCCGTCTTGTCTTGCTGCGCCCTCGGCCCACTCAAACACACCCTTCAACTCCCGTAGCTCCTCGCCTTTCCAGCTCTTTGCAAACTTACCCAACACCAAGCGACTCTCAACGACTGTGGTGCCCAGTTCCAGCCAAGTCTTGCTGTAGTTGTCTAGTGGCAGGATGAGCCCAGCGTCGGATGCTGATATGTACTCGGTTAGGGAGGGTAGCGTGAAGATCCAGTGGAACAAGAGCTGCGAAGTCTTCGAGGATTGAGCATCATTGAGGGCAACGAGTGTGGCACTGAATGCCGTTGCGTAAGTGTCATGTGCTGACCTCTTGCGTACATATAATGTCTGATTCTTCTCGAAGGAGCGAAGATGGAGGGGGTTGTTAACAAAGTCTAGTGTTGTCGGCCAGTACGTTTGATCACTCGTTTCGATACGTCCGATAAGAGGTACTTCAGGGAGCAGGCAGGGCGCTACGAATTTCTTGGTTTCATCAGTCCTGAGATGAATGGTGATTGGCATTGATATCGCGCGCCCGTTGTCGACATCGCGGACAACGAGGCATCGCGGTTCAGCAGCTAGAACCCAGAAGTGTCGGAATGCTTGCAAATGCGCTCGCGAGTCTTGGACATCCGAAGGGAAGATTGGATAGAATGCGCATATCAGGGCTGCAATAGCCTTGTTAGAGCGACTGAATGTTTGCGTTCCACCGGCGATGAACAAGGTGCCAAAAGCCATGTGTGCTGCTAAATGTGACCCATATGGTGTATCTGGCCCGATCCGGCCGTGAAGACTACGCAAGCGACGGAAGACATCAAGATCGCCTGTGCCGGCCATGACAGTAGCCACCGATAAAGCAAGAAGATCTTGACAATTGCGTACTGTGTTTCGAGAGAGGCGGGAGTCGTACCGCAAGGCAGGTAGTTTGTTGATGCGAATCAACTGATCTAGATACTGGATCAGGAAGTCGCGGACTTCTGTATCTCCCGTGCCAGCGTATTTTAACGAAACACTCCACAGCAGGCCAGCGAGTATGTTGAAGAAGGGCATCTGTTCGCTGCGCAATTTGGTCACATGCTTGAGATTGTGTGCTGAGCGATATTCGAAAGGCAGATTTGCAATGATCCAAGCGTCACTTGCCTCAATGTCATCCCACATAATAACGTGCTTTGCGAGCGTTCGAAGAAGGAAGATGTCTGGTCTTACATAGTCAAACTGCGGAAGGGTGTCTGGAATGTCAATTTTTCGGGCGACAGCCTGATCGTGGGTTTTCATGAAGATCAAGGCAATGGCGATTACTGCTCCAGCGGTTGCTTGATCGAGTATGTGAACAATATCGACCGGTTTAGGAGCGACTGCGACGGTCATCAACCGTTCTACGATACGCATATCATGGAGACCTCGAAGATCTTTGCCTTTCCCAAGATTGATAAAGCCCAAGGCGAAGCCTGCTGCCAGCCTGTATGCTTCATCGCGAAGACCATCTGGAGGCTCAGAAGGATCTGGGACATCGACATGCTCTATCTCTGAGAGCATGACTTCGCTCATTCGGCGATGCTGTGTATTGTAGTAGAGCAAACCGATCCCCATTAGACCTGTCGTCTGCGTGTATGGTGAAAGATTTAACTCTGCCGCTCCTGGCGGCAGCATTCTCGTAACATGAACTGATAGCAGTCGTGTAACCAGAGTGTCCATTGTGCCCATGAAAGAAGCCGCCAAGCCCAAGAGAAGTCCCACTGAGGTCATAGTATGCTTTGGAGTCAAATACTTGAAGGAAAGCCATTTCGCGATTGACTTTAGATGACCATTCAAGCCCAGGCCAAGGAGGAGACCCGCATGCTTATTCGTCAGGTCCAAAGGCTTGTTATACATGATCCAGGATGTGTCAATACCCTGCGCGTCGCGTGAAATACTCAGACCAGCAGCAACGCCCGCATTGAAGAATGCCCAAAAATACTTCTCTTCTGAGTAGTTCTGACGCTCAGCGGTGACTACATTTCCCATAGGCTTCATTAGACAGGATGTTGAGAAGCCATACAGGGGATACTTCTCAGTCAATAGAGGTTTCTTGCTGCTAAATTTGATCATGGAACTTCCGACAGGCAATGAGAATGTGCGGACCATGACCCATTGAATGAGTATCTTTTGTCCTTCCAAGATGGCCGCTTCGTCAGACCTGCTATCGGCTCTATACTCAGCAACAGTCTGCCTCAAGGGCTCCAGAAGTGTATATGCCTCCATAAAGCGTCTATCCTCGCGAAATATTAGCCTCGTGATGTAGTGACGATCGACTTCGGCTGTCGACTGGATGGGCTCTGCACGATCCGCACTCTGACATATAGTGTGAACATCGCGTGTTGCACCTGTCGAATATAAAACCCCGCTGAGGCTTAGATGACTATCGTGCGAGAAATCACCGCTTAGGGTCAAGCTCAAATCCTGGTCTTCTCGTTGTACAAGTCTCAGCAAAGAACTTGACCAGGTTGTTGGCGGATTCGCCTGACATCTTGTAATGGCTTCCATGAGGGGTGCCTTTGCGGCTTCTGGTAAGGTAGCCAGCATCTCTGTGCTAATATCGCAAGTCTTTATCAACTCCACCACCCTTCGCGGGCTGGATGCAGGGTCGATGTCCCGGAAGAATTTGTGTAGTGCTACGGTGCGAGGAGTAATGCCTGCAATGATTTCATCAATATTAATGGATGAGTGTGGAGATGCTTTGGATTTTCGAATAAGCCTCGCAAGCGTCGGGAATGGAGCATATCGCCGCGATCCAGCGACAGTGGTAAGCCATTCTAGGATTGAAGGCGGTGTATCCCATGGCTGCGAGTGGAGTCTCATCTTTGAGCTGAAAGCAGAGTCCTCGTATGCCCAGTCGTTGCTAGATCCACCGTCAAGATCGAAGAAGCCTCCTTTTCTCCAATCCCATGCATCCCAACGAAGCCAGTGGCCGAGCTGCGCTAAAACCGGAGCGAGGTTACCGGCCTGAGAACTAGTGAGACTCGGGCACAAGGCGTCTAGCTTGCGTTCCTCGCGGAAAAGATGTAGAGAGACCACGATCTCAGACAGGGACGATATTCTTAGATCTTGCTTCTCTGAAGGTGACAACCGTCTCCAATGATCATTTGTAGCCTTACCAATAGGCGATTGAACATACCGGCGAGCAATCTCAATACAATTGAGAAGCATAGTGTCCTGGATATGGATCTGTTGTATGGTTGTAGGCAATTGTTGTTGTATCGACAAGCGTTTCACGGGTGGGCTCATACTTAAGGGCGCCGGACTCGAATGTATAGCCCAAGCCCAGGGTGATGACTCCCAACTCTTTGTATGCAATTTCGAGTTCTGGCGACTGCACATAAGGCGCCATGCCGACTCTTCATCATCGATAATCTCATCGGGCTTCGCCTGGCTTGAAGGCCGCCCTGAGCTTCGTCGTTGATTAGTCTTTGAGCGGTTGGTTGCTTTCCGCGTCCTTTCGTCCACGAAAGGAACTGCGAGAGTGAGCAGAGTCGCTACAAAGGCCGTCCAATCGATATTTGTTTGCTGGGCTCCGTCTACGGATAATGATCTGCGAATGTTCCACCAAATCTCCAGAAGAAAGTCGCCCGCATAGTTCGGCAGCACCGTAGATATCACTCGAAATAACTCCGCGATGGATGTGTCCGGCGGCGACAAGCTAAATTCCATACGATGTCTGCGAGATTCACCGTCGATCAGTTCAAACTTCCCATCGGATCCAAGTGGTAATATTCGCCGCAGTGGCTGGGTCGCGACAATTGTGCGTCTTGATCCGGCGGTGGTCCTGACCTGATCGTGCTGAATTATGGCAAATGGATCAAACAGTTTCATCGGACCCAAGCTGAATTTCATTGGGAGGTGATTACCCCAGCCAGCTGTCAGTGACAGACAAGGTTCAAGAGGATTTGATGATGTGAGCAGAGCTACTCTCTGCACATGGCCGTCGCTAAGTTTGATCAAATCCAATGCGCCCTCAAGCTGCCGCGTACCTACAAACCTGGGTACACACGCATATCGAGGGGCGACACTGCTTGACTTGGACTGAGTTGCGGACGCTGAAGGTGATAATCGTTTCCGTGTGACGGCCAATTCACACTCGAGTGGGTGCTGTAAAGAAGGATGCGAAATGTACAAGTAGAGTTTCCGCTCGTGGAGCGTTGCTGAATTGAAAGGCGCGTTCAGCGTCAATACATTTGATTGAGTTTGGTCCTATTCTACCGTCAGTGACTTGATCGTCTCCAATATCAGATGGCTGTTCGCATACCTGCGGGTCTGAGGGATTACTCAAGGCGAAACGACCGCTCTTTAAATACTGGGTCACTGGTATCTCAGCAATCACACTCATGACCAATTCTTTATGAAGCCCATCGCCTGGCCGTGACTCGACCTTGGCATCGGGTGGTGCGAAAAGGTCATCAAGCTCATCATAATCTTCTATTGTGTCAAAGGTGTCATCATCCATAACGTCTTCTAGGGTGTCGTCGATAGACGCTGCTCCTAAACTCATACGGGAAGTAACGCTACCAGGGGTGGAGGCGCGATGGCGCGACTGGGAAAAACCTCCAAAGCTTGTTCGATCGTGACCCAATGAGTGCCGACTGCGTTGGCTGGCACCAAAGCTTGCTGAGAAGCTACCTCCCAGACTCGAGCGTTGCGTGGCTAAGTCTTGAAAAGCAGACTTGTCGAAACTCGTTGTGAGTTCGGCTCGTGAAAGCAGCGAACTCACCCGCCTCGACTCCTTCGGCTGGCGTACGATGTCAGAGTCAGGATTCAGTTGTGAGGCAAGAGCGTCCTCGACTGCTTGATCTGAAAGTCGATCTTTGGATCTTGACACTTCCTTGAATGATGGAGGGTGACTCTTGCTGCGCGCCGCACCGCCAAAACTTTCTCTCAGTCTGTCAGCTCCACGGACTGCAGGGGTTGTCGCTCCTGTGCCGGGTGCAGTCGCGCCATGGGAACTACGTCGACGGGACTTGCTTATTGGCACGGGGACATGGTGTTTTCGAGAAGTTGATATTGATTTTGGCTCGAGGTACGCAGCAGACCAAATGGTAAATACATTCGTCTCATGATTGGCTGTAACCACCAGCAATAGAGGCTTGTCATTCCCACTGCGATCGAACATGACCTCATTCCGTGGAGATACGTAGAGGATTGCTTCAGCCTTGTCAATGGCTTCTAGTCTTCGATGACCTGAGCCATGCGATGTCAGCAGGCCGCTTCGCTCGCCACCCACGACTACATTAACCACCAGTCCCAGCTCTGATAGCGGATCAGTGAATGAGTAGAGCCTGGGTATTGCTTCCAGGTTCGATGCCGCAGAAGGATTGATCAGTTCGTCAAGAAAGATGGACGATCCAGGCTGCCGGGCTTTGCTCAGTCGTGAGGCACCAAGGGAGGAACCATGCCGGAGATGAGGCTGTGAAAAGCTCTGAGAGAATGTCTGCGACAGGAAAGATTGGGTGTTTGTAAGGAATGAGTTGGGGGGCGCTGATGGTAGCTGTGGACTGGGAGGAACAGGGCGGCGAGACGCAATCTTCCGTTGTACTACGACTCCACGTGCTGCAGGAAAGGCTCTGTCGACTTCAAATGGAAGATTCACAATGTGTGTCGTGCCCGAGAGGAAGAAGATGTGGGCTTGCGACCTGAGGAAGACGACCAATGCGCGGGAGCGAAGCTCAATTGTAGGAGGGGTAGTGTCGACCGGGGCGTTTGGATCGGTGGCGGGTTGGGTGCCTTGGGTAAGGAAGCTCTTGGACTGGTCGTTGCCGCTGTACTCTGGGACACCGCCCAGGGCTCCAGAAGCCGCATGAGAGGGCTCTTGGACGACAAACCAGGTCAAGAGTGCCTGGACGACCGTCTCTTTTTCCACCTCGAAGCTGAAGACCTTGCGAATGACAGCCCCCCGCGACCAGACAACGTGGTACTGAGTAGTGACGAGTTCGTCGGTAGCGCCGTCGGCGCCCTCATCAGCATACGAGTCCCAGACATAGTCGCGGTCGGTGCTATCGTCGCTGAGGATGGCCTCTTGCACCAGATACTGCAGGGCGGCGGGCTTGTGGACCCCGATCGAGCGTAAGGAGGCCATGCTGGGGCTCGTTTCGCAACATGAGGAGAGCTGGCTCTGTTATTTGTGTCGTGGTGGACTCGACCATTTATTTGCGCGGGGCGCGAAGTTGAGGTGACGCGCCTGTTTGGGTTGAGCGCGACTTCCCCAGAATTTCTAAACCTACGCAACTCACCTCCGAGCTTCCAGCTCTCACCTCTGCCAATCGCACAACCACCTCGAATCACCTCGAGTGCCTCCTCTTACGGCCATTTAAGCTTGAGAGTGCGCCGGAGCTTAGAGCGTACTATCGTGAGGCGCACCTGCGCTTGAACTTGAGCTCTAACATGAAGCCAATCGCTTCAACAAAGGGCAAATTGACCCAGCTTAGGTGCGCCCTTGTCACTTGAACCTCGCAACATGATCGCTCACTATGCTCCTATAGATACGAGCTCCCGCACCGTGTCCACGACTCGACCATCTACCCCGTAAAGGCCCCCAATGGCTCGACCATCATACTCTATGCCCATGAATCTGGCGTAGGCATCATATGGAGAGGCGGCCGCCCTCTAAAGAAGACGGCCCCACCACCCAAGCAGCCAGCGAAGCCAGCAAAGGTCAATGGGACTAGCAACACCGCAATCATGGTCATCGACTCTGACTCGGATGAGCCTGCCAACACTGCGCCGCAACAGCACGCACCGGCAGCCGAGTTCGAGGATGAGGAAGAGGAGCTAGACCCAGACCAGCCGTATCCATCCGTTATACAGCAAGTGCGCCTGTCTCTGAACACCCAAGTCTTGCATATCGCTGTGCCTCAGATACCTGCCGTTTCCTCCCTTCGCCCTGCAGATACGATACCGCCGATTTTCAGCAAGAACATGGTCTTCTCGGTCGCTTGTGCGGACTCGACCATACGAATCATCACCTTGCCTCTGGCGCCTCCACCAAATGCAGCGAAGGAAAAGCCGCTTAGCGCAAAGTCACAATTCGGCGAGGAAATCGTCAAAATCCATGGACACCAAAGTGTACCAAGAGGTGTCACAATGACCTGGACCTCGAAAGGCGAGCCGACCTTCAGAGATGAGCTGGACGATGAGATGGATGTAGACGGTGAAGACACATCTGCAACTCCTAGCCGTCGACGCCGCAAACAACAAAGTCGTTCTCGATCGCGGCCTCGTGATTCCGAGGGCTTCGACTTGCTCGTTGCTTCTCATGCTGCTGAGCTGGGAGGCATACTCAGGATTTGGCGTTTTGCGATTGCTGAGACATCACTGAACGTCACCTATCCACTTGCACCATATAAGACTTTGGCCCTGCGCAAGCCTGCCTCTCGTATCGCCTTTAGTCCTGCACAGTACCCGAAGCGCCGACACTCGCAGCTACTTATCACAGATTCCACAGGTATCGCACAGATCTACGACCTGTTCGCCTCTCGTAGCCGGAAGCGACAAGCAAATGGAAGTCTGAACGAATCTGGGGTGTTTGTTGGTACCTTCAGGTCTACATTCGAGAGTGTCAAGAGTAATGCATACACCCCAGCGGTCCTTGCCGCACGCAAGTCTATCATTGATGCAGCCTGGACATCCGACGGCCATCACGTCTTGGCACTATTAGCAGATGGAGAATGGGGTGTATGGGACATTGATCGTTCAGGCCCAAGCCCACCTGCAGATCCATCGGCCTTCTCTCTGCGCGGGTTTGTTGGCACTTCAGAGAAAGATGGAAGCACCAGCGGCGCTTCAAGCCCGAAGCGCAGTGGTCGTAGCTCATTAGCACCCATGACGCCCAATACACGCCGTCGGAAGGAAGACACTCTGTTTCATGGAAGCGCGTCAAGCACTGCAGTTGCCACCCGTGGCGGCGTCTCGGTCGCCTCATCCCCTTCAACCAACGGAGCAGCGCCTGAAGACTCGATCATTATCTGGTATGGTACAGAAATCTATAGAATAGCAGACCTCGCCAAGTTCTGGGCTCGCACAGCGTCTGCCAGCAGTGGAGGCTCACTCCCCGCCCCAGGCCTTCAAGTACAGGATGTTTCACTTCTAGGAGAAGCCATTACCTCTATCTCACAGTTCGACACATCGTCACAAGCGTCACGAATGGCCATATCCCGAGACACTCTGATCTCGGGAGAACACCGCCTCATCATCACCGCAAGCACGAGTCAGCCCCTTGGACGAGACTTGAACGCCATTTTTGCTCAAGAGCAGGTTGAGGACGAGGAAACGAGGAGGACTGACCAAGCTCTATTGTCTCGCGGAGAGCTTGACCTCGGTGGTATGGACAGGCTGCTTGATAACATGGAGGGCAGCGGGTCAATTTCAAAGAGCTTGACACTCGGCGCTGGTCCCCGAAAGGTTCTGTTTGCATCATCGGCGGCTTAATCGAATTTCGAAGTCCCTGTCTGAACCATGATTGCACAATCCTATGCCTGGATGCTTTGGCTTTCGATTTCTTTTACGACTTTGATCGGAGGGAGTGTAGTAAGTGTGTGAGATTTCGAAGGTGTATGTGATATCCCAATGCCCTATGTTTTAACCGCCCATCAGTCTATAAATTTCAATCAAGGCTGCAACATCTCAATCCATGGTACAGCCTAGGCCGCCAACACATTTCACTCTACCCTCCCACTCTCCTCTCTTTGCCGTAACTCCTTTCTTCTCTACTCTTCCCTCATTCCCCGTCTTCTTCGTCTTCCTTCCCGAGTAAACACAGCCTTCGCGGCCTAAGGTGGAGCTCAGCGACCAGACTCATTCCTGCTGCTCAGTATAGCCTCGCGAAAGAACAAACAGCGCCCATCACAGTCGCCGGCACGCCTTTCTCCCTGGTAACTCACAAGCGGAAGCGACTGGGTGAATGGGCTCGTAAAGAGTTAAAATTGGAAGCCTGCCTGGATTGCTCTGGGGTGCGTGCACAATCTCTCCCTCTTGTTTGCTCCAGCTGCGTACCTAGCCGGTCGGCCCTTGCGGGCTGGCGCCGGGTAAGGACGGTACTGGCGAAGGGCGCGCGTGGTGCATGTGCTATCAGAAATGAATGCACGGTGGCACTGCGTGGGGGGAGGTTATGCGACATGATGCTAGTTTTGACATATATGAGAAAGCACATATTGAATGCATTCCAAGCGTTTAATCCAACATGTGTTGTAATGGCACTTTGGTATCAATATGTTATGTCCATCAACTGTATTAGCTTCTTGTCTGTGACGAACGCTTTGCATTTTCTCCTTGAGGACTACATGTTGTCTGATCACCCAACTAACCCCTCAAATAACTCATCCCGTCTCCTCCTCAACTCATCAAGCTGAACCTCCAACTTGGCAACCTCTTTCCTCGCCATCTCCCTATCCGCAGGGAGCCCACCAAACTCGGCAACCTGCCCTTCGAGCCCCTCGACCCGCCCCCTCAACTCATCGAGCGCTTTCTGCTGTTCCAGCATCTCGCCAATCGCCTCCGCCGAGCTTATCGTCCTCGACCCCGGCGTCATTGTACGATTCTGCGAGCCCTGCAACGACGAGAGCTTGTCTTCGTACTCGCGGATCTTAGCGCGCAGGTGCTTGGTCTGGCGCGTTTGCTCGGTGGTTTGTCGCGAGAGGGCGGAAGAGTTGGCGAAGGCGGGATTAGTTCTGAGTTCGTTGAGCTGGGCGCGTAGCAGGGAGTGTTGTTTCGAGAGATAGGTTTGCAGTGTCTGGATGTGCGCGAGTTGATTGGTGAGGTTTTGAGACGTTGTCGTGTGTTGGATGAGGGCATGGGCAATAGTTTCTGGCGCGGCGGTAGGCGTATTCAAGGCCACGGCTGTAGATACGAGGGCCTGGAGTGCTTGTTCGCCTTCTGGAGTAAGGTTGCTTTTGAGTTCTGAAATTATGCGCTCGTCATCTTCGTTTCGAACGACCTACCGGTGTGAGCAAAGGGCTCCTCCGTGCGTGCCTATAGCTCTCATACCTCGTCTAGCTCCTTTAAAGCTTCTCTCTCTACACGCTCTAGTATTGCTCTCTCCTCGTCAGCCCTCTCATTTGCCATTGACAGCTCCCGCAGCACTTTCAACGTTTCCTCATTACGTTCGAATGTTGGCACTGTCCGCCCATTATATTTGTACGAAAGCCATAAGTCTATATGTGCCCAGTCCTGTGCCTGTGCGCGTTGTTGTCGAGCTTTTGAGGGCGAGAAGAGGTCTGACGGTGTGAGGTTGTCCATTGTAGTTGTTTGTTTACGTGCTCTGATTTGTTTTCGTATATTTACAACTTTCTGCTCCCCCAAATCTCTCCCACAGTAACTTGATAATCAAGCGGAGCTCACTTGCAATCGATTGAGAATTTCAAGCTAATGTTGCAGGCAGTGTGGACGGTGTGGATACGGTGGATGTGGTGCAATGCATGATGATGCGCGTGGTTAGAGTTGGGTCTTATCGATAAGCTTAAATTTCGTTGGCAATAACTGCCGACTTCGGAGCTAGCGGCTTGGTGTATTAGAATTGCCATTGCCATCAGCGTCAATACATGCAATATATACCTACCCACTTAGTGATTCTGTTCAGATTTCTTCATATATTTCTATCCAAAGTCACCCTTGGTATTCCAGCATGGCGCCAATGCTATTAGAGAATGATGTTGAAGTGGGCGAGAGTCTTCCACCAGCGACGGAGCACGTGAGTCAAAGGATGTGAATTTTGGGAAACTTTCATTAATCAAGTACTTAGGCTGTAAGCGTATCATTACCAACATGGAGAGCCAATGTGGGATATGAGGAGGGCGAAGAATGGGTCATCAGCAAGATGAAAACTGGCTACCCCAGGTACGCAGTGTGGAAATTGTATGAGAAAGTTTGCTAATAACCTGAAAGGTTCTTCATACACAAAGTAATACAGCGTTTTGCAGCAACCATAGTAGAGAGACATGGACAAGAAGGTGAGGGAGCTATGCTCTTTCCGACACATACGACTGCATCAAGATGTCAAGAATTCTTCATCCGGAATGCACCGGATCTTGATCCATCAAGTGTGCGAATCCTCGACTTTGTGCCCACAGCAGAGAAAGCACGCTCAGAAGAGCTTGCTATAATCTCACCCAGGGTCTCAGCCGTCCTCTTCCCGCAGAACCGCTTCAGTGTTGCAAAGCAGTTCTGGCAGCACTCTGGAGACGGCGTGTCAAGTAGGCGAGCAGAGTATTGCGCACATCTTTTCGAAAAAGGGGTTCTAGTGGAAGCTTCGAGCTTAAACCAGCCACAACGAGTATGCAAAGGTCCCCGACGGTATCAGAAGAAGACATCAATCGACCTTGGTATTCCAGATGCTATAGATGGCGCTGGTGAAGTACAGGATCCCACTCAGTTTGTGGAAGAGAGGTTTGGGCGGAACCTAGATCTTTCCATGACCAAAAACGCGAAGTTGGCGATCCGAAGGCGTATTGCGGGATCGCTGACGGCCGATGTTGCGTTGACGGAAGCACTTTCGTTGGAGAAAGACTCCGCGATGACTAGGAAGGTCGCCAATTTCTCGGAAGAGGATGTTTATTTGTATCCTACCGGCATGAGTTCAATTTTCAATGCACATAGGAACATTCTGAGAGCGAAGGGGCCGCTGAAGGCCATCGTTTTTGGGTATGTTTATGTGATTGTCGATGATGCAACCCATTAATAGGTATAGGTTTCCATACATCGATACCCTTAAAATCACGGAGAAGTTCGGAGCCGGCTCCCTATTCTACGGTTTTGGGTCGGAGGAGGAGCTGGATGACTTAGAGAAGCGACTTGAGGGCGGAGAAAGATTTATGGCGCTCTTCACCGAATTCCCCGGAAATCCGCTGTTGATGTCACCAGATCTCGAGCGGATACGCAAGCTTGCTGACAAGTATGATTTTTGCGTAGTAGTTGATGAGACTATTGGCAATTTCATAAATGTCAATGTTCTTCCATATGCTGATGTTGTGGTAAGCAGTCTAACAAAGGTCTTCAGTGGAGACAGTAATGTTATGGGAGGCGGGTATGTACACTTATCAAATGGACAGAGCGAGGCCGCACACTGACGTTTGACAGACTTGTCTTGAGCCCAACAGCAAAGAATTACTCCTTACTTAAGCGCATCTGGGAAGAAGACTACGAAGACAATCACTGGGCAGAAGACAGCATTTTCCTTGAGCGTAACAGTCGCGACTTTGTCTCTCGAATTGACCGCATCGGTACCAATGCCGAAGCAATTTGCGACGCTTTGAGTGCACATCCTCGCGGTTTGTCTTCCCTCCACCAAAGTGCATTACACGAAATCTTTCTAACAATGACTCCCAATAGTGAAACAAGTCAACTATCCCAAAACCAGCCCAACACGTCACAACTACGAAAAGTGTCGAAATCCCAATGGTGGCTATGGAGGACTGCTGTCTGCAACCTTTTACACTAAGCAGGACGCCATAACTTTTTTTGATAACTTGGACACAGTCAAGGGGCCCAGTCTAGGTACTAACTTCACATTGAGCTCTCCGTACGTCATCTTGGCACACTACGGAGAGCTAGACTGGGTACGTTCGTCAACATCGATATTCCCGTCATTACACTGACATATGCGGTAGTGTGCGAAATGGGGCGTCGAGGAGGATTTGATACGATTCAGCGTTGGTTTGGAGGAGACAGCGAAGCTGGTGGAGACTTTCAAACAGGCACTAGATGCTATACCCCAGTAGGATTCTGGGCCTGAGTAGTGATTAGGTCGGCGATATAGATGCCCCAGACTCCAGCTTGGTTAGTAACTATGTGAGCATTTACTGTCGTTCGTCCTCGGGATGATCACTCCATTTTTGTCGGTATTGTGATGGCTGGCGGCCATATCGGCTCCTGCATTGTTCTTCATATCCTCAGCACATGACGTTGCCGTCTTCCGAGCCTTGTCCGTAATCCTTCACTTAAAGCCATCTGTACGTCAGGCATCCCTTCAAGAGCGGAAAGTGAATGGTTCAAGGACTCCGCGGCTACATGCAGCCGATATCAGAAGCGAACTGGGATCAGCCTGTGAAAGCGCAAAAATTTGAAAGATGGCTCGACCACGGGAATTATAGCCAAGGGAGCTATCTATAGTAGTTTCAAGTACGAGTCTCATACCAAAAAGGTGGCGCAATAAGTTGTTTGATGTGCTGGAGCATATGGCCAAAACTATGGAAAAGGCACAACTGCATGTAACCAGATACGGTGCTTTGGGCGTGCGCTGCAGCATCATAGGCATGTAAGATCGGGTCTTCCCACGCTTACTGGGCGTAAGTGACGGATACGTGTCCTCGCCTCCTGCTTTGTTTCATGCGGAACAACAGCTGTTACCCAACTGGATCGCACGCCGCATGAGGACAATCTCCTGTGACTATCACCGCACGACTGCAGTAGTCGTGTGGGACGGTGGTAACTATGCGATATTCCAGGGGGATTCCTGGCACCATAATGGACTCGCTACCAACCAGTCATTCGATTGTTGCCTGAGTAATTCGTCTATGATTACTAGTTTGAGGGTCCATGCCGCTTTTCAAGCAACGCTCCGGTCAAGAGTTCATCAATACTGCGCTTGTTTGCCTTTACGAGACTGCGCCGCACCCTTTCGAAGCGGTGCTACGTCACGTCGCCGTCCAAGTGGAGGCGGCATGAACGCGGTGCCAGTTGATCAAGCAGACAATTGTGCAACTTCTATCCCTTTCCGAAACGGACCTTCCTCGAGAAGCAAGCACAATGCAAGAAAGTCGAGGCCTATCGCAAATAGACGTGGAGCTGGGGAAGCAAGGGTTCCGTGTAGTTGTATATCCACTCAGGTTGGACCAAGAACCGGCCAAATCTCGCGGTAATATTGTGGGTTCCCCTCTGACTGTATTATTGTTTTGAGTGGTAGCAAATGGAGACTTGCCGGCCGGCATCTTTTGCGAAGGCAGACGGTCGGTAGATTGCCACTTCTGGCGTCATTGCGGCAGTCGGTCCAATCAAATGTAGCCAAATTCAATCTTTTGCTTATGTCAGAGATTATATGTTGATACGCGGCCCCGTCCCGTGGGCCGCTATCTGCGGCGGTGCTGTCAGTGCTTTAAATGAGTGTCCCGTTCAGGAGAGGTGCGGAGTTGCAATAGGTGGTGTTAGCCCAAGGAAGCGCGGCTTGGCGACACTTTGCGAAATGCATCCTCAAAGGGGTCGAGCATTTCTTCATCGCGCCATGTTGTCGGTGGGCCCTCGTAACAAGTCCAGATACACTGAGGAGAGGAGATGTGCAGCATTGTTCTATTTTGCGAGGGGGTGGCATAACCCCCCTCTGCACATGCACACGCAAATCACATTCACACTTCAGCGTCTGACGGTCTCCTTCCTGCATGTACGCCCACACAGTCAAGACAGCCACACATGCCATTCTGACGTTTCGATCTGGCTTCCAGAAGCTGTCGCTGCAGCCGCGCCGTTTGACAACAACGGCAATGCTTCCGGTGGACGGCCCGCTTAAACACCAGCACCGAAGCAGCAACATGTGCTCGGGCAATGCTATAGCGAGCCAAAAATAGAACCAGACGAGAATCTGTGCACAGGCGGCAGAGCATAGCACGCGATTTAGGAGTCGACTAACGGCACGATCGCGTGGCGGTGTTCAGTCTTCCCCGACTACGAGGCTTTGAGATGAAGGCAGGGCTCGCGCCATTCCTGTTCCGACTGCAGCTCACCCAACTGGCCCCATACCCCTTCTATCGTGTGCTGCCGGCGCCCATCCTGGTCTCACGCAGAGATGCCTGACAGGGCGTCTGGAAAGACCATGCTGAAGGCGGTATGGCTTTTGCTCCCAAGTGCGGCACGTTTTAGCGCCACCAACGTCTGTTTGGAGGAAAAGCATCTCAGGACCCCCATCAGCGCCCGCCATTGCGGCTTTGCCAGCGCCAAAATGGGCCGTAGCACCTGTTTCCGACCGGCTCTCTCGTATGCTCTTGCTGATGAGACTGTCTCACTGTCTCAGTATGGCTGAATATGGCGGCGAAGATGTGCGTAGGCATATGCTTCCCCCAGCCTGTATTGCTGTGGAGTCACGAATATGCCTGCTTTTGCGTCTACCAAAAGAGAATCGCTCCCGTCTCCTGTGAAGCGAAGACACCAACGGCGCAGGCACCCATCGCGGGTGCACGTCCTATGGCTAGTCAACGGTCGAGGAGCTTGGCCGTTTGCTATGCCAGGATCAGCATCCTTCGAGGCTCCAACCAGTCCCATGCCGCAGAGCCGGCAAAAGCCCTCTATGCTGTTGGATCACGAAGCTCAGATGTTCTGTTCCTAGACTAGAAATACAGGTATCCCCCATGTAGGGGCCAGGCCACCACCAAACATTAAGGTCACGAACCCAAATCTGCCTTGCGATGACCTCCCCATAAGGCTGGTAAAATCCCACCCGAACGACCGTATTCAGGAACAGAAACGTAGGTTTACCCCACTGCCAATTCTTTTAACAGATGTTGCCCTCCCACTGTTGATCATGACCCCTCGGTCTCCTAAACACCACCATCAAACCAAGACGACCACCATCTCACGAAGACTTAGGAACCGTACTGATCAGAACCTGTCTGTCCAGCCACCGGAAATCTCACAATCCAGAGTTTTGCGTTCTTACCGTGCCGCATCACCCCGCCACAATCCTGCTGATTATCGCACACCGGAATCGCAACCGCTTTCGCTAGCCTGGGACACTCCGGACACTCTTGAAAATATTCCACGCAGTAACACCTCCAACCCAACGAGCATTGAGGAAACCCCATCCTGCAATCTTCTTCTCGCGCAAACGCTTGAATTTCCCACATACGAGTCCACTCCAGGGGTCCAGCCAGGGCTCGTATCTAGCGTTGGAAATCGCACGTCTCGTAACTATCAACACTCGACACCCGCGCTTGGTTTCCTCCCTTCCCCATTGCCCTCGGTATCTGGCAGCCACAACTTTGAACTGCGTTTATCTGCAGACCCTGAACAACCTCACGACCCGTTTCTCGAATTGCAAGACATGAGGTATGAGCGTCTGTCGACTCGTTAAAAGACATCTTCTCACTGAAGCAGCACCCTAGGATTTATGATGCCCTCTTCGCAGTACGGTATGAACCACTACGGTTCTCCATCCACATCTTATTCACCAAGTTACCCACCGCAACACTCTTACGCAGATCCAAGATCATCTGCGTCAGGTCCTTACGGCTCGTCCTATGCTTCGAGTCCAGCAGAAACCCAGCCAAGACGAGGAGACGAGCACGCGATATTGCCACCTTACCAGCAACAATCGCAACCGCTTTCTCGAAGTCCGTACCAACAGCAACAGCCTCTAAGTTCAATGCGTGGGGGCTCCGCGCCCCTCACTTCTGCTGCTCAAAGCTACACATACCCAGCACCGCACAGTAGCATCCCAAGTCAGCCATTGGGTAGCAACTCTTCAGCCTATCCACCGTATGTTCAGATCGCAAGTGCTGGTGGAATGAGCTCACTGAAACAATATAGCCAACCTCTGTACCCTCCAACTACTTATGGTGTAAGCGATTATCACCCGCTGCCAACAATGTACCCACCATCTTCAACGACACCTTCGGCTTATCCATCTTATGGGTCTTCGCATGACATTTCTCAGCCGCCCACTGGTAGTGTTTCTGCCCTATCTTCCTCCCCCGGTGCTCAGAACAGCGCGGTAATGCCACGTATACTGAATTCTCGCCCAAAGCCTCAGTGCTGGGAGCACGGATGCAATGGAAGACAGTTCTCCACGTTCAGTAACCTACTAAGACATCAACGCGAAAAGTCTGGAACGGCATCGAAAAGCTATTGTCCGAGATGCAATGCTGAGTTTACGCGCACCACGGCAAGAAACGGACATATGGCGCATGATAAATGCAAGCCCCGAAGAGCATCTGAAGCAAGTCAATAGGCGGGAGCCGCAGCAAACAGTGCGCAAAGAGTGTGAAGAGTAATATCTCATGCTCCCTAGGAAGTGAAGACGACTGGAACAGACAATTCAGAAGGTCGGACTACTATTCGTGACCGCAATCGATTATCTCATACTTGGATGCTCACAATACCGCCGAGCTTTCCAGTGCCTGTGCTGAAAGGGGAACGTCATTTTCAGCACGCCACCTGGCAGACGATGCAAAGATGCATGAGGGCGTCGCCAGCTTTGTTCACGCTTACCGCGCAACCAAGCCGTACCCCTAGATCTTTGGATTCATTGGTGAGAGGCCAGACCGGCGCTTACGACCCGAAAGGGTGCTCTGAACCGGAATTCTCCCAGCAGCGAGAGACCTGCTAGCCGCGGCCAGTTACGCGGCGACAAGCAACCAGCAATGTTCATATATTTATTCGTCTCACACCGATCACGTAATTCATCAGTATAGAAAGAATATCGCATGGGAAGGCGTTTTGGAGTCTAGACAGTGACTGAAGTAAAATAGAGGGGCATCTGACTGTGGCGCCTGTGCCCCTCGGGATAATGTTAGGGGCCGACGCGCGTTGTTTGCGAACGAACACGGGGTACCGACCGGACGAGCAAGTGCAAGCGATCAATCAAATCACACAATTTCCCAATGGAGGAGCCTTGTTCTGGGAAAAGGATGTTCGCCGCAGGCTGGACGAGACTGGGAGATTTTGGGGGATCCAGAAGCAGGAGCAGGAGCAGGAACATGGAATGGCTGCAGCTCCAAGAGGTACACGTCGATGTCAATTCACACGATAGAATCAAACGGCTGGAAACAAACAGCCAAGAGCAAGTCATCCGTGGTATTTTCCTGATTTCAACATGACTATTATCTCGTGGTTGATCTCCACTCCATGCGTCATGGAGGCTCCAATGCCACTGGTATCGTCTCGTCAGAACTTGTACATATCATGCCCAACTTGAACAAGACATTTACCGAACCGAGCCGATAAGGCAACGGCAGCGATATGACTCGTGAGGAACTCCCGTGGGACCCTCCCCCCCAACTTGTAATTTCGAGCCACCTTCTTCATCAAACATTGCACACTCTGAAAAAACTATGCCGGGGTTTGCACGCGGGTCCGCCAAATCTCCACCACATGCGCACCAATCACCGCCCTTTGCGGATTATGTCTGCCAAGAGAGCCGAACAAGGCTGTGGGCCACATTTGCACGGTCCAGTGCGCATTTGAGCAAAAGATCAGACTAGCGGCCCGTTGTCGCCACGACTTGGGGCGGGAAGCCTTGCACAGAGAACAATCACGCATGGGTAACAGCCCATTTTCTGACTTGCGGGATCCGAGCCGACCACTAACGCGCGACACAGGCACTGACAGCGTCTGACGACCTCAGAGTCAGCACCGTGGTCCGGGCTACAGACGTGAACCATGCCTTCGGGATATTAGCAGCTGCGGAAGCTGTCTTGCCTCGCCATCCCCCCTTGCTCGTCGCCGGGCAGCGGAGCAATAGGCTACTGTGCCTTCCTTGTCCGGATGACCATAGCCGTGCGGTTGGACAAGGGACGCATGTTCTCCAAGTTCAAACCCCCTCGCACATGGCTTGCGCATGTGGGGAGTCTCCATGCGATGACCTGGCTTTGACAGTGTTCCAAAGTTCTAAGACTTACTTGTTGCGGCAAGCAATTCGAGTCGATTTTGCGCCAACAGTGGACTGAAGCTTGAGCGTGTATGCCAAGGCCAGCGTTGGACGGCCTGAAGACGCGCCTAGGGACTATTTCCCGAACCAAATACACCACGATACGGACTTTGTGGATACTTGCATCTAGAGTCTACTTGCCCGGGGGATATTCCGTCTTTGCTCAATAATACTTGTGAATAATGAGGGTGTTGGGTTGGACAATGATTAAGTCACAGACAAGGTCGGGATGTTACCTTTCGCATGACAATTGCCAAAGCTTTGCATATTTCTTCCAAGATGCTGGGTTTTTGTCGAGCGAGCTATGCTCGATTCCTTCAGACCGCCTGTTCGTCAACCAATTGACCCGAGCGCGGATGGTCGGTTCAACTGCCTGAATCCACTTTTGGACAGCGAGTGACGTGAAAAGGGTCTGTCCCGCAGCTTTGCCACACGACAAAGTGCTTACACGACCGTGTTATGCCGACATGGGGATCGGGGCTTGCCGTATCGCAAGGGTTGGCCGCGGGGCGCGGCTACGCGGGAAGGATGGCAGTCACTTGATCCATCCACACACTCCAGTTAGTTGCATCAGGGGTGGGATGAGGTGGGGCTCTTCAGCGGAAACACGTGAAAAAGGTAAGAAAATGGAGAGTTGTGCGAGCGAATCGTTGCGCCGTGGCTTGGAAATCGGGGCTGGGGCTCTGGTAGCCGGGACGTAATTCCACGTAGGGCTGCGTCTCGTACTGGTGAGGCTTGCTGGACCCCAATGTCTGGAGCAGAGTAGCACGAGGCGGAGCACCGTGAAACTGGGCCCATCAAAGTGCACGACATTTGCAAAAAAGTGCAATACCCGCCTGAGAAGCTCGATGACCGAATGTTCGCCGCGGCCATGGGCTTCGCTACCAGCGGCACAGCAATGGGTCTTGGACCCATGTCATTTGCGAGCACTTGCCTCGACTCGACTGAATCGTACGTTGTCCTGGGTGGCCTGAATGGACCCCGCATGACGAGCCTTTCTAGAATAATTAAAAGACATGATTCGAGGAGGCAAGCCCAAAAGGGCCAAGAATGACAGGTACGTAGACGTGCATCATGCCATGTACGCAAGTTCACAGCAATCTAACTCAAAACGACGAATGCTCGGCCTTTGTTGCGTTTGTGCAAATACCTAGGGGCTCCTGAGACTTTCCAGCAGCGGAAAAGCGCTCGTGAAGGCGTCCAGCCAATGGTCATGCAGATACGGGCTTTTTGAAAGCATCATTTAGCATTAAATTCCCCAAGAGTGGGGGTGTATTTCCTTTCCCAAGCGATCTCTACGAAGGAGCGATAAGTGGCGTCGTGCGGAGGAGGAATGGCAGCGGAAGGAGCCATGAGCTGCACATGGCAGCACTCTAAATCCAACACATTCACTCGCAGCTCTGTTGTTTCAACCCTTACCAAATCATGACTGCCGCTGGAGATAACCCCCCCTAAAATCCAACATGTGCAAGGCTGACATGCAGGGTTTCACGACCCCAAAGCCATGGTTCGCATGCAACGCTCGCGTGTTAACGTCGCCGACTACTGCAAGAGCGTCTGCAGTGCTACAATCCAGAAAGCCGGCTAATCTCATCGCCTGTCAAAATCTTGCTTGCATAACCGGTATGACGTCTTGCCGACCGACGGCAAATCCTCGCGTGGAGATAGATTGAACTGCATCCGTAGCACGTTTATTTTGATTGGCCGATTTGTCGATGTGCGCGGTGTCGAAGAAACCGCGGCTTACAGGCCAACACCTTGTAATACGGACTTGGAAACGTGCAGGACAAGGACGCTTGTCGGTGCCATTTCAGCCTCAACCGGCTGCGTTTCCAAATACTGCCCCTGCGTCGGTGTTCAACTGTTTCGCGTATTGCTGCGCTGTGTAGTCAGCAGCCAGTCTTTGAGACGATATAGTTCACCAGAGCCATGCCGTTTGTGGAGGAGTTCTGACAGTGTCATTCGTGTCTGACCACCGCAAGACCGGCGTAATCTAATAAACGCCCATTGTAGACACGTTTTTAGCGAGGCTGAATCTTGCGGGCGGATAGCTTTCTGCAAGCAGTCGTTAATTATCGCCCTCCGGAACAGTCATAATTACTGCGCTTCATCAAAGCCAGGGGCTTCGACGCCTCTAGCGGCGAGTGGCAGAAATAGCGATCGATATATTGATATCGTGAGCTTACGCTCTTGGGGCTAGGATATAAGCATCGTGCCGTTGCAACCCCCGTGACGATCCAAGATGAGGCGCAAGGGTCGCATCTGGTGAGATATTTCCCGTCAACAGTAGATGCTCCTAGGGAAAAGAAGCGAGCCACAAGCCTCGGTGTATGCATAGTATCTGAGATATCGGCATGGCCGATTGGGTATCCGATGATTTGAATTGCGAGGGGGACGACTCCGGGACGGCAAAACTTCGTGATAGTGACAGAGAGAGGTTAGCTTGATTGCCTCGGTGTGGCTGTACAATTGATTTTCGTATTCGGCCCAGTCTGGTCTGGCGTGAAGAGTCATTCAACTGTGCCATTTCCGCAGCATGGTCCCTAGAACAAAGGTCTGGACGAGCGCAATGTGGTCCTGGCGAGTTACTGGCGAGCTCCGGTCTGGCCAGGGTGTCGACAGCGCCAGTCGCCCGGTGGGTTCTAGAGCGCTGGAAATCTGCACCTGCCTGTTGAAGAAGGTCAAGTGAATTCTGTCTCATGTTTATGCAGGACCTTTGCAACGGAAACATCGGAAACATCCAGGATTGGTTCTTCATCAGGACATCCTACTACGACAGTCCTTTGTCTAGTCATGTTACGTGAGTTACGATGATTAATCTTCTATCCTCGGATTGGTGCCTTGAGTTTGATAATGTTCCAGTCTTTCAGCATCATCTATTCTCTCGCGAAGATTGAAGAGCTCTTCTTTGTAACCAAACCCTTCGCCATTACAGGTAGGGCTTCCTGTTGTTCAATGATGACATTGCGATGAGTGCAGCCCATAGTGAAAGTGAATTGCGCCAATCAAAAAGGTATAAAAACTAGCACTTCGTACTGCGTCAATTCAAGGGCGGTAGAAGGGCGTTCTTTCTGGTGATAGCTGAAGTTGCGAGCGTTGAATGGGTCATACCCCGCAAAAATGGTGACTCCACACAGATGAGCACTGACCATCAGGGACTTTAACCCAACGACTTCAATACCTCCAGCTTGACCACCATTCCATCCCACCAGAATCTTCCTGCCACAGCAGCAGAACAAACATTGACACGTACATGATGATGTCTACCCTCAACTAGTGAACGCCAAATTGGCAGCTTCACAACTCTTAAACGAGTTGTTCCCCGCTATCGCTTGACGAAGTCTCACACATAGTCTGCGCTTTCCACCCGTCAAGATGCTTCCACTATTATCGCAATTATTCCGGACGCATTTCTCTCATACAAACTCAAGATCATTACGTAGATGATAGCAGTAGCGCACATATTAAGGGCCTCCCGGACCACCACACCCAACAGTACTACCAAAGTCCAGCCGACGTTACTTCGCCTTCGAATACGGCCCATAGGTGCAGCACGACTACATCATGGCCTCCATCTTCACGTTTGACCCCGACCCGCCGCGTGTCTCGTCGCCGTGGGCAACACCTCCTACTGGCAAGCCTGCAAGCTCGCCGACCTGCCATCAGGCGGCCAAGCCACTTCCTTCCACGCTTGATAATAACAGCGACCAGGCAGGAGCGACCCACAGCCTTCAAGCTCCACCGGTGGACTATACAAAAATAACGAGACTGGAAGCGGAGCCACAGGAGGGCCCAACCGAGTACAAGCTCCACTTACTCCTTCGACGGCGGAGGTCGTTCACTCGTGTGAGCACTGGACGCCATGTATCCGGATCTATGCGTCGACTCGACATCCCTGTGCCAGCTTCTGTGGGTCGTAGTGTCTCGGAATCAGGCCTCCTACTGAATACTCCACCGCCACTGGCTTCTACACAGTCGAAGCAGCATCGCCTTGAGCAATTGACCACTCAATTGCTGTGGCGCCTGCAGCAGTCGTGCCCCTATCACATTTCTGCCTCCACCGCCCCTGTTCTGCCCCAATTTCCTGATGACGCTCGGCTCTCTGCCCCTGAAATGCCTCAAAGACTCCTACCGGGTCTAGAGGAAAGCAAAGGTGCACTCTATGAAATTGGAGTCGCTGACGACGGTACCATCGTGGGCTTAGCGGAAGACGAGATGGAAGAGAGCCTGAACAATTTACGCGCCATGGCTGCGTGTCTAGGCTGTGGAGTTGAGGTTCTTCGCATGGTGCCAGTGGGCGAATGTGAGTGGCTTGAAGATGCTGGCATGCCACAGCAGAAGCTACAACTATCGACGTTATTGGTTGCTGAAGCCTTGGTCCGCCCAGATCAACACCTCATTGATCACACGAAGAGAACCCAGCAAGGTGCCATTAGCACGCACTTGAATCCTGCAGATTGCGACGCGTCACCTTCAACTTGGACCGCGGAGTCTCAAGCAGTGACTGAGCAATTGCGTGTTTCTGTAACTGGCGCGACCATGTCTGGCAAATCCAGTCTACTTGGAACTCTGTCTACAGCAACGCTAGACAACGGGCGCGGAAAAAGCCGCCTGAGCTTGCTTAAGCATAGACACGAGATTGCATCAGGTATGACCAGCTCTGTCACACAAGAGTTGATAGGCTACCGAGATATCAGTACACATGGAGTTACGTGTGCGACTCAGGTCATCAGTTATGGTTCTGGGGACGTCTCCTCCTGGATCGACATACATGCGGCAGTTGAAACTGCGGTAAATGGCAGACTAGTCTTTCTCTCCGACTCCGCGGGGCACCCAAGATTTAGGCGGACCACTGTTCGCGGGATTGTTGGCTGGTAAGTCCAAGTCGATGCTTCGCAAGCGACGTTCCCTTCGGTCCGAGCATAAGGCCACCTGCAACCGTTTCATTATGTGACTTCTCCGGGAAGCTTGCCGCTAATACCGTCTTGATGTAAACGAGCTCTTGCTAAAATTAAACCTCTAGGCAGCCACATTGGACACTCCTGTGCGTTCCCGCAGACAACACGGACGATTCTTCGGGCAAAATTGGAGCTTCGCCCACCTCCCAAGACTTGCTCGGCCCTGCTGCTGCAGATCTTGACCTGTCGCATGCCCACATCCAGCTCTGCCTCAACCTGGAGCTGCCCCTAGTGATCGTTATTACCAAGTACGACTTGGCTACTAAGGCTGGTTTGCGCCAGACACTCTCCAGATTATTATCAGCGCTCAAAGAGGCCGGCCGGAGACCATGTATCGTATCAGATCCGTCAACATCCGTCCTCGAAGCAGATCTACACACGATCGCTGCAGACGATCTACAGGAAGCTGAGGGAGTGGTGCAATTGCTGAAAGCATCGCCCCTCACTGCTGTCCCAATCATTCTCACTAGCGCAGTCAAAGGAACTGGCATCACTAAACTACACGCATTCCTACGGCAGCTTCCGATTCCACCAGAAGTATCGTCTCCATCAACACCATCTCCCTCGCACTTGTTCTTTATCGAAGATGTTTACAGCATCCGAACGAAGACACCGGCGGATCGCTCTGCAATTATCGGTGGATATCTCCGACACGGAACTCTGACAATTGGTGATGAAATGTTGCTAGGCCCATACCCAGTTGATGTTTCTTCAGATGATAGCGACAGTGGCAGTGGTCCACCGACGCGAAAGTCTTCCTTGCCCGCCTCGAGATCTTTCCCTGGCGCGTTGAACATGAAACAAGATAGCTCTCTGCGCGATCGGCATAGTGAGTGGCGACGCGTCCGTGTCACTTCACTGCGCAATTTGCGCCTTCCTGTCCGGACGCTATATGCAGGTCAGGTTGGTACTATGGGAATTGTTCCAGTTGGAACCCTGATTCTAAGCCCCTCAATCAACAGGATAAGGAAAGGTATGGTGCTTGCAGCTCGGGAACCGAAAGCCTATAGGGTCATCAACGTGCGGTTCGAGGGCGCGCAGGCAAGTAGCGTACAAGGTTTAAGCGTT
The DNA here is from genome assembly GCA_003313425.1 of Pseudopyrenochaeta lycopersici. Classification (NCBI taxonomy): domain Eukaryota; kingdom Fungi; phylum Ascomycota; class Dothideomycetes; order Pleosporales; family Pseudopyrenochaetaceae; genus Pseudopyrenochaeta; species Pseudopyrenochaeta lycopersici. The sequence continues at coordinate 1,327,643 of NHZP01000005.1, forward strand.
GGAAGTGCGGTGGTCGTATACATTGCCAGCGTGAGGGCGTCATCCAAGGTCATATCCATTGCCACGGATCCTTCGGCAACCCCGACAGTGGCAAATGGCAAGGACGATGACCACGACGACGACACCTTTGGTTTCGGCTTTGACGATGAAGCGGATGAGATACCCGGTCCAGACCTTGGCCCTTCAAAGTCGGCTGTCGTGGTCACGTTCCAATTCATCGCCTCACGGGAGTTTGTGGAGCTTGGTGCTAAGGTCCTGGTTCTGCCAGGAGGAGGCCCAGGACTTTCGGGAAGCAATGAGCGGGGCGCGAAGGGTGTTGCGGGTCTAGAAGGGTTTGTTGGACGGGTTTGCGAAGAGTAGAGCATGTGAGTCCTTGATGGCCTGCTGAAGGCCCAGGGGGTCACTGTCCACATTCCTTTTTTTTTGGTTTCCAAAGCATTGGCGTTTGGGTTTTGTTTTCGGTAGTCTTTCAAGCTTCTGTGATGTCTATCTAAATGTTGGATACTTTCACTGCCCTAATAGATTTGCAACGATCATATAGAATGATGATAATCTTACGCCTGAACTATGCACATTATGCTATAATGCTTCAAATGCTGACATACACATCTTCAGATTACGTCTAATTCTTCACTTCAATCTCCTTCACCAACTCACCGCCCAAGCGCCTAATCTCATGCACAATAGCCACTCTATTAGCTTTGATGTCTACACCGTCCTTCGTCTTGATTGGCTCACTGTTCCACCCAGGCTTGACTTTCCAACTCCTCTGTCCAGTGACGATCGGATTCCACAATCCAACAATCTTGTCCAGGGTCTCTGGATCCCAGAACCAAAGCACAGCGTCGCCGTAGATATCTAGTAATTCTTGTGCGAAGAGTTGGGGGAGTGGAATCGCAGATGCAGAGGGCTGAGCTGATTTTTGAAGATCAAGATTCTTGAACTGTAGGCTGCTTGACTTGCGATTCTTGGACGAGGGTTTAAGGGTGTGCTTTTGATTGATACTGATGATGATGTCGTATTCAGCAATATTTGTGACGAATAGCGACTCTGGGTCTAGAGCATGTTTGCCCTGGGCACCGTTCCCGTTATTGATACGATGCAATAATCGTTCTTCGTCCGCTCGGACGGCTTGCGTGGCAGCCTTCGCAAGTGCGGTCAACCGCGCCGCAACAACCTTTTCTGGCTTCGCTTTATCGGACCACGTCGTACCCTCTTCATCTAGGTTCGTCGCTGCAAAGAGCACAACACGATTCATCGCTGGATCGATACGGCGCCATGCTTCGAATCGCGTCTGCAATTTTTCGAGATCCTCAGCCTTCATCTTTTGCGAAGTTGAGTTTTCAAGCTCTGCCGGGTTGGCGGAAAAGCTGTTTGAGAAATCTACGATAAGTGGAACATGTCGCCAGTCCCAACGGCTGATCCAGGATAGCGTTCGCAGAAAACCGGTCGTTGCTGTTGAAGGGATCGGCCAGGGATGCGGTTGGAGGAATGTGCGTATGACCAGAAGTTCGATCAATTCGGGTGCGAAGTGTGGTGTTAGGAGATGTGATGCAAACCATCGTTTTGTTAACCGTATTGAGGGTGAGAGCGCTGGGAAGCGGGTGCATAGCGTCTGCAGGACCTGCGAGTGTAGTGGCGACTGGACGTACTCGCGCTTGTATAAGGCGAGGGACGTAGCAGCAGACTCACGGGAAGGTACGTCGAGAGTCTTATCTTTGAGCTGTCGCTCAAACAGAGTGACCTCACGGTCGTGGTATATACGAATCCGGAAGGTAAAACCAGCGGGAACCGTCACATCCAGGAATGCTTGGTTTTGTGCCGGTTGTGATGGATTCTCGAGGCCAACACGAGCGACGTAGCCCGACTCGAGCTTGGCTAGAAGTTCAGAGAGCCTTAGCAGAAAAGCTACCTTGGTTCGCTGGATTGCACAAAGATCGTCAGGCCAACGTCCAGAGCCTTCAAATTGCAATACCACTGATGCGGGAGTGTTCCCAGCGGTTGGAGGTTCTATGGACGCATATCGGAGTTGTGAATCTGCGCCTCGAATATGGCGTAGCTGAAGTGGGAGGTCTTCTAGATCGCGAATATCCTTCTCCATGGCAGCAAATGCATTCATGATCGGTTGGAATGATGCAACGCTTGATGCTCCTTGAACGCGACCAGCAGTCACGAGATTGGCGTACGCATCGCTCGTGAACTGCGCGTGCTCGGCGGCTTCCGCTCCTATATGTTTCTGGAGGATGTAGGAAACAATCTGTTCAATAACGGAGGTGGAGGTATCTTTGAGAGACCAAACGACGCTCTCAAGTATGCTACCATCCTTGAAGCGTCGAAGCTCAGCTTTCTCACCCCAAAACTTTCGGAAAGCAGCAGCTTCCAATTTATTTTCCGCCGAGGGCCCATGGTCGATAGTACGATTTGCATTCGCTGGGTTTGTCGAAAAGTTAACCAGAATGCTCTTGCGTTGTTTTTCCTGTGGACGCTGCGAAGAAATCGACCAGTGTCCTTCTTCTGGTAGTGTAAAAGATATCGCCGTAATTCGATCAGTCAGAGCGCGGGTCAAAGTGCTGTGAATTTCCTGGCAAATGTTGGTAACTGACTGATCGGGGGATTCGTCTATTAATGACGAGTTGAATGCTGATAGCGGTATCTCGAGCGAAGCATCGTATCTATACATCTGCAACTCCGTCTTGAGGATAAATGCTGCATCAAACTGATCGAAGACAGAATCACTCAGCATGTCAACGGTGGCCTTTGCTTCCAATCGGAGGCGAGTATAAGACCATGGTGTCATCTTAAACAAGAGGTTCTGTCCTCGCGGTCCGTCGAACACAACAGGCGCCGTTTCCGTCTTCGGAATGATGATGTTGAGGGCTTGAAAGATAAATGGTTTCTTTGTAAGATCTCCTCGTGACAGGAACTGCAGTGTCGCCTTGAAAAGCTGATAGCTGCTGTATCCTGAGGAGAGCGACTGCGCACCGGTGCCTGCGTTTGGCTGTAGCAGAAGAGCCATGATAGCGGCCCATTCAAAGTTACCAAAGCCACCTTTGCGCAGTCGACTTCCAAATCCGCGCTGCTTCAACCAAACGCGACCTAGAATGCAGGCGTCCTTGAATGCATCAGTCTTGGAGGCAGTGCCATGAAACAATTTGAGGTATGCGGTGATATTGGCGTCCGACTGTAGCGTATTGTTGTAAAAGGGAGTAGGGAGGAGTGTCTTGTTGGGCGTCTCATCCTCGTTTCCTCTAGGTCGGACACAGTTAGAGCTTGGAAGAAGCTTGGTCTGCGCAAACGTGTTCTCTGGCAAAGCTACCAGGATCTGGATCTGACACTTTGAGCTCGAAAAGTCATCTGCATCGCCATTGCCGCTTGGCCGTACTACCAGGATAGGCTGGAGCTGATTTCCATTCAGACAGTCGAACGACAGGTCGAACTTGTGATTCTTCGACGCCTTGATACCAGCAGCAAGGCAAGCCAGGAAGTATGCGCGCTTGTAGAAGAATCGATGGTTGAGGTAGTCCTTATCCTGGAAAAGGGCAGCTGGCATGGTGACTACGAGATCGATTGACAAGCCATCTTCGGATCGGGTCGCGGTCTTGAGAGGGTAGCTACCGGTTACATTCACGCTCGCGGGCCGCTCGTATTGCAACTTGTACATTGCGTCTTTGGGTGGGCGGGGACTAGGAAAGGGAATCGATACACCGGCAGACTTGAGGGCCTTCTCAGCTTCGGGTATCTGAAGACGATTAGCACACGCCACACCTACCCAGGCGTTGTACGTACTGGCAGCGGGCCGCGACCTGGTATTTGTTCAATGATGTTTTTCAATGTCCGCATCGCATTCTCCGCCGGCGCTTCCTTCTTGCCGTACTTCGGCTTGACTTGCTCCAGCAGCTCGTCTACCTGCAGTTTGAATAGGTTGGACTTGAACGTCTCCGCAGTGTATACGCCGTCTTGGATGGCCGTGGCAGGTCTTTTCGGCTGCTTCTGTCCAGGGCTTGCTTTTGTGGTTGAGGCGTGCTTGTTGCTTTCTTGTGCAGATTTTCCCCCCTCCATGGTGTCTTCATCTTCCTCTTCATCTTCGCTCAAGTCTTCATCGTCGTCCCAATCCTCTGCGCCGTCCATGGAAGCGTCGCTGCCAGGCGCATCAACTTCTGCATCGCTTCCATTTAATTCCACGCCATTGGTCCGGTCAAAGTCGGCAAAACTTCCTTCAGAGTCACTCTCTGAGTCGCTGTGCTCCAGCTTTCTTCGTTTTGTCGCAGGCGGCGCCATTTTTGTCATTTGGAGTTTCGCTCGCATGAGAAGCTCTGGGTCGCGAACTTTTTGTCGCAAAGTGGGGCCGTGCATATCCTTATCGATAAGCCTCCCTTGGGTTCATGACGGAACCTATCGCTCAGTCACCCCTCACTCACGCGCTCTAATGGCAGATCAGATTGCCACACCCTCTCTGTATATAACCAGTGTACTTTGAACTCACACATGGAGTCTGCTTGAATCTCCATGTACACCTAGTCATACCATCTTCTATAATACAAAGCTTTATTCATCATTGTTGTTGTGCCGCCTTCACCCTGTTGTCCCTAACACAGCTCGTCCGTTGCACACGCGTAGCTCGTGTTATTGTCAAGCCTACGCCGTCCAGAGCCTTCACTATGGCCTGGCGCAGCTCTGGTTCGAGCAATGATGCTCTAATCGGGAACCTTGCGCGCAATGGTCTCATCAAATCGGACCGGGTCAAAGAGGCCATGCTGAAAGTACTCTCCCTTACTGCACTCTTCTTTCTAGCACCGACCGAGGGCACGGTGGTCCCAAGAATTCATACGCTAATATAGGCATGTGCAGGTCGATCGCGCGCACTATGCTCCGGCCTCCGCATATGAAGACTCTCCCCAGCCCATCGGCCATCGGGCCACCATCTCAGCGCCACACATGCACGCCTCAGCCTGCGAATCGCTCCTCACATACTTAGAGCCTGGCTCAACAGTCTTAGACATTGGCTCTGGGTCCGGCTATTTGACAGCTGTACTGGCCAACCTCGTCGGGCCCAACGGCATCGTGGTAGGAATCGATCACATCCAACCGTTAGTTGACATGGCAAGCACGAATATGGCAAAAAGTGATGAAGGAAAGAGGATGCTAGAGTCGGGGCAGGTCAAGTTTGTGCTAGGCGATGGGCGCAAAGGATGGAAGGAAGGCGCGCCCTACGATGCGATTCATGTTGGAGCCGCGGCAGCCGAGCATCATGAGGAATTAACAGACCAATTGAAGACACCAGGACGGCTATTTGTTCCAGTGGCAGAAGGTGATTTGCAACACATCTATGTGATTGACAAGAAAGCGGACGGAAGTGTTGAGCGCAAGAAAATGTATGGGGTACGGTATGTCCCGCTGACTGATGCGCCGAAATGACGAGGAAGAGGGTGAGAGTTTCAACACTACACCAGCAAAAAGAAGTGAAGTATGCAGACGATAGGCAATTTGGCATTATCTATCATCGGCCAGGGCTGGATTGTCAATGAGGCGAGTGGCATGCAGCATGCGCAGAAATACTAATCAGAGCGTGGATAGGAAAGAGTTCAATCAAGGTAGTATGCCTCATATATTGGGTGCCTAGCATGGTGCAGCAGGAGTTGAGTGTTGTAGAGCAGACTGAAACGAACTGTTAGTCACACTGCGTGCTCCTATCACAGCAATCAATCAGCCATCACAGAAGGAACGGTGCTGCGCCTCACCGTTATCACAACTCGCACGTGATGCTTAGCAAACAATTGCTTCGTTGTATGCGCGAGTGGGCAGACTCGGCCGAAGTCACGTGAACTTCCAGGCTACTTCTAATAAGCGTGGCTACCTAGCTCCTCTGGATGCTGCAGGTACCCGCTTCGATGCCATCCTTCGATCCTGTGCAACCAACTTTATTGCATCTGAACCAATCTCATGTCTGCGTCGTTGCCAAATGTTTCTTAGGACGGTCTAAAGCCCATCATCTAGCAGCTTGTTGACTTACGTGTAAGAAATCCTACGCTAGCTATACATCAGGATACTGGTGCGCAGCGAGATCATAGTGAACTACATAGTTACCATGTATAAATATGAACGAAGTGAAGCGGTTCTAAGCTTCACCAAGTAGACTTGTCTTCCCTTTCGCAATTCACTTACTTTGACTGCATTTCCCATCCCACCCGCCATGATCACCACCACCCTCCAAACCTGCTTTGGTACTTTTATTGGCGAAGAGAGGAAGAGCGATGGTGCAACGCAATATCGAGGCATCAAGTATGCGACTGTGAGGGACCAGCTCTCCGTGCCTGAGATGGTGACACACTATGGCGATGAACCGATTGACGCCACAAAGTTTGGGTCAGCACTCCTCCCATTCTTCTGCCTCTCGTACTCACTACATGTACACCAGACCGAGGGCTCCCGCAATGGATGGGTGCGCCTTCGAACAGAGCATGCTTATCCAATGTTCTATTGGCGTCCCAGAGAACCCTCCAAGCATGTCAGGAATGGATTGTCTCAACCTGAACATCACCGTACCTGATAGAAAAACAAATGAGACACTGCCCGTCATGGTCTTTATTCACGGCGGAGGTTACATAATGGGCTCTAATCATTGGCCACAATACGACCCTACACGCTTGGTGAAGTTCTCTGCGGGTCTTGAAATGCCTGTCATCATTGTGAATATCAATTATCGGCTCAGCGTCCTGGGAAACCTGACGAGTGAAGAGTTGAGAAACGCCGGATATCCTGGAAACAATAGCCTGAGAGACCAAAAGTGTGCATTACAGTGGGTCCAGAAACATATCGGAGGCTTTGGCGGCGATCCTGGAAATGTTACTGCTTTTGGTGAAAGCGCCGGTGCGGGTAATGGCTTGTGAACGCTCTTTACGGCTTGCAATAGCGACTGACAATATGCAGTGGCGGTTCTTACCCACCTCTCATCGAAAGTGCCCCTGTTCAAGCGCGCAATATCTATGAGCGGCACTCCACTTATGCTCAAGCCTCTCCCTCTTCCAGTCACTGAAATGGCGTACCTCAACATCATGAAGGTGCTGGGATTGGAGAATTTATCGCCTGAGGAGCGAGTACAGCGCCTGGTCACACTCAGTCCTGATGAGCTTGTAGCCAAAACACCGATGACAACTCCACTTGTGCCTCATCTTGATGGTGATTTGGTGCCTGAGGCAACCAGTTTTGCGAGCTTATCTGGAACCAGCTTGAAGACAAAAGCGTGGTGCGAGGAGCTCATGATTGGTGACACTCAACACGATGGTAATGTCTTCCTCTTCATGGGGCTCACAGAGCGTAAAGCTGGCATCGCCTCTGCGCTGAAAACGTCGCTCTCCAGAAATCTATCTGGAGCAGCCACTAGCGCTGTTCTCGACGCGTACGGCATTGATGCCTTGAAGCCGGATGACGAGGCAATGTCGTCCATCATCAATCTCGCGACAGATATCGCATACTACATACCCGCTGTCTCCTTCGCGCGCAGCTTTCCTGGGAGAACGTACTATTATAACTTCAATGAACCAAATCCATGGGACGGGGCCTTCAAAGGGTGCGCCACCCATATGCTGGATGCTGCGTTCTTGTTTCAGAACTTTAAGGAGCACCTTTCGCTTGAAGCGGGGGAGGTGGGGAGCAGATTGGGAAGGGACTTCATCGGGTTTGCAAATGGGCAACCACCGTGGGGACAGTTTACTAGAGAGACAGGGCAGACGAGAGTGTATGGGTCGAGCAGTGGAAGTTTAGTAGGTTGCGTGGAGAAGAATGGGCTGGGAAATGGAAGGCGAGACACGTTGTTCAAGTTGAGTGATGAGGGAGTAGTGGATCTTGACCAGTTGAGCGCCGCTTGGGATTTGTTCATAGCTGGTAAGTGATAGCACCACATCATAACCATTTTCTCTATCCAGCAAAAAGCCACTTAAAGAAATTGCGATCATAGCTTTGCTTTGATCTTGCCCTCCTCTTTCTTCCAATCCTCAATGACTTTTTCCGCGACCCGGAAACCCTCGATGGCGGCGGGTAACCCAACATAAGCACCAACCTGCAACAATGCCTCCCGAATCTCCACTTCGCTTAACCCATTCCGTAGTGCACCTCTTACATGCACGCCCAGCTCGGTACTTCTATTCAGAGCACATAGCATGCCAAGGTTGAGCAAGCTTCCTAAACGGGCGGTCACAAAATTAGCTTAAAGGACGTGGCTTTGGATTGCGATCACCATACGTACGCTGCTTTCTATCCAAGCCCGGTCTAGTCCATATCCAGCCCCACCCTACTTCAGTCACAAGCTCCTGGAGGGGTTTGGAGAAGGGAGTGGAGTGTCGAGCGAGGGAGGCATCAACGTAGGAGTCACCGGCAACGGAACGCCGCACAGCGATGCCTTCGTCAAACAGGGTCTGGTGTGCTTCACTGACTTTCTTGGTGGCCATGATGTCTAATCAAGATCACTAAACTGCGCAATCTATATTTGGAGAACTATATGAAGTGAGGTCTTCGATGTGAAGAAGATGCACATTCCGACCAGTTCCGATGTTCCGGGCAACACAGCCCTTGGAAGCGGGAAGATTCCGTCCCAAGTCAACATATCCCCACATTTACTCTACCCTTCTAGGCGATATCTGCAGATCCTTCGATTTATTTGTATTTGACCCAACGATTGAATTCAATGGAACTCATCGGGTATATGTGACCGACTAGAGCATTCACCCCACAATCTTTGATTAAGCTTAGTGCGGGGAAAGGGGAGTTCTTCTAGCGAATCCCCATCTTTATGTGGGGTCATTTACATCGAACCCCAACGCCAGGACTATGACGAGAACAATCCCGTGATGTTTTGCCGGATCAGCCCCTCGGTTGGAGAATACATTTCAACCGTGCTCCGAATGCGAGCAGGGGAGTCTTCCGTTTCCGAATTACTCTATCCTTATAGCTCCACATTCGAGCATTGCGATTAAGGAACCATAGCATCATGTCTAAGCCTGTAGCGATTGTCACAGGAGCAGGGTCAGGTATTGGGGAGGCGGTTGCAAAGCACTTGTATGGGAAGGGGTACAAGGTCGTCGTTGCGGATCTAAATGCTACCACAGGCGAAGCAGTCGCCAAAGCGCTTGGACAAGACGCAATTTGTATTCAGACGGACGTCTCATCCTACCGCTCACAAGCCCAGCTCTTCAAGAAGGCGTATGAATGGGGCGGTAACAGACTGGACTTCTTTCACGCCAATGCCGGCATCGATGATCGACAGATGCTCAACGAATCTGAAGACAAGGAAGAACTGGATGAGGATGGCCTGCTGAAACCGTTGAATACAAAGGTCATGGAAGTTAACCTTGAAGCTACGATTCAAGGGTTGTGGCTATTCAAGTACTTTGTGAGACGGAGCAAAGCCGCTGGTGGTGGGAAGGGCCATTTCGTTGCTACAAGTAGTGCAGCGGGCATCTAGTAAGTACCCTTCCGCATATCAATAAGATACACAAGTAATGGTGAACTAACTTGAAGCGAAGCCATATGTCGCAATGTCCTCAATATACGGCTTCCAAGTACGGCATTGTAGGTCTCTGCCGCGCCGCTGGTCCCATTTTCATTTCAGAAGGCATCACAGTAAATGCCATTTGCCCGGCTTTCATTCCGACCAATCTTTGTCCGCCAGAGGTGCTCAAGATCTGGCCTCAGGAGCATATAACTCCACTATCAACCGTCATCAAGGCTATTGAGGCTTTCCTGGGTGACAACACCATGACGGGTCAGATTGTCGAGCTGTCACAGGACAATATTTATTTCAGGCCACAGCATGATTGGGCAAATGAGAGTCAGAAGTGGATGGGAACACAGAGTAATGCGCTTTGGGATGTGGGTTATCAAGAGCCACCGAAGAGAGAAGGCTACTGAAGTGATACAATATCTGCATCAGCATTCCAATTTATAAATGCTTAACAATTTGATCAACTCTCAATAGTCTAGTCCTTCTTTCTCTGCCTTGTCACACTCTTCCCTCATAATTGCAGCATGCTTCTCACTCCTGGGTGTAATGTCACACTCGAATGGCTCCGGTAAACTGAAAAAGCCTGGTAACATCCTTGATGTCACCTCGACCTCCTTTCCATCTTCTCCAATCTTCTTCTTCAGATCAAAACCCCACAGCACACGAGCGATGTTGATGAACAGCGACCGCTCAGCCACGTGGACACCAGGACATGCGCGTCGACCGGCGCCGTAGGCGAAGTGGTCGCGCTCCATTGGATCGGCAATGTTCATGTACTGTGCTGCGGAAGCAGGGTGGTTCATATACCGGGAAGGATCAAAATTCGAGGGACTAGACTTGAAATTTGGGTCATGGTGAATTGCCCTAAATCTAAGTCAGTTCGGTTGGCAGATAATCGTGGCGGTTTGATACTCACCACCAATTCAATACCGCTACAGTTCCCTTTGGAATAAAGTACCCTTCGTACCAGTCATCCTCGCTGGTTGCGTGCGCCATGCCGAATTTGTTCAAAGGCCTCCATCTCAAGATCTCTTTGATCACGCTTCTGACGTATGGTAAGTTTTGTTCATCTTCCCAAGTCGGCAATCGCTCTTTTCCAACAACCCTGTCCAACTCCTCCTGTGCCTTCCTCTGCGCCTCGGGAAACAACACCATTGACAGGACAAAGTTGTTGAGCGTTGTACCGGTCGTCTCTGAGCCAGCCTCAATGAGACCACCGCACGTGTATGCCGCCGCGAGGTCGTCGATCCCAGATTTGGCGGGGTCGTTGAGATAGAAAGTCTTCGTGAAGCAGTCCCGTGCCGTCCCCGCATCAGTCTCACGTTTGAGACGGTTCCAAAGATCGAGGTAAACTTGGCTATCTTGTTCGAAGATCTTCTGTCCATGTGAGCGCCAATTGCCTAACAGCCACTGGGGCAGTGATGCAAGTGCTGGGAAAGTCTCGATCGCATATGCACCAGGCGCCGTCATCTCCGTGAATCTTTCTATAACACCATATATGCGCCGAATCAAGGGATCATCCCAGTTCGGTATCCTATAACCATATGTAACTAGCATAATAACACTAGCTGAGTACCGCCTCATGATACTCATAAACTCCTTAGGCGTATCCAGCAACCCTTTGAGCAACACTTTACTCTCGAAGTCTTGAACTGGCTGGTACTTCACACTTGTCTTTAGATTCAGTAAGTCGTGGCTATGCTTTCGAATACTTCGCCAGCGAGGACCGTAAGGCATGAAAAGTTGCCGACGCCCAGCAGACGCGACATCTTGAGCGAGCGGGGATGGCGCGCGCGATGAATAAATGCTGGACTTCTTGTCCATCAAGTCCCTTACGGCTTTAGGCGAAGACAGCCACACGTAGTCTGTGCCTCCGATCTTGGTGTAAAAAATATCGCCATGTTGCTTATGCCATTTAATGACTTTGGTGCGTTGTGTCTCAGTGTCGGCGAAGTCGAAGAGGTTTCCTACAAAAGGGAGGCCTTTCGGACCGGGTGGGAGGTGGCGCCGGCGTGAGTCCTAAAACATTCCATCAGCAGTCTGGATTTGGGGATATATTGACAACAGTTTACATACTTTGAGTACATTTGGAACGACAAAGAAGTATACAGTAAGAAATACGATTATCGGCGTGGAGATAAGTAGAAGAAGCTTTAGCAATATAGAGGTCGAGGCCAGACTTTGAAAGCTATATAAGATCGCCATGGTGAATATGCTCTGTTTTCACACCTCGTTTAACGTGTCGTTGTACACTTTATCTTTGAGGTAAGATATCTGACCAGTTTGAGCCAAGCAGAGGCTCGCAATAGCCTTCCAAAGATAATGCTATTTCCCCAAGTCTAATTGGGGATACTTTGGCGGGTCCACGCGACTCTGGGGTAGCCCCCCATGTTTTCCCCGCAATTGATGAGCGTGCCCCACAACGCACAATTGCTGCATCCTTGTAAGCCTATTGACATCATTTACATTGGGAATAAATCATACAAAGAATATATTCCCATAAAGAAAAAAGCACCAAAGTCTGGTCATTGGAGCGCGAGTCTCATTCGAGAGTAGTATTGAGACTATGCCGTTACAGCGTGACCATGAGGGTCGAACGTTCGTCGTCCACCCAAGCGGACAGCGTACACACTACATTCTTGACAATTTTACCGATCCCTGGAAACCTCAAGAGACTATTCTAATACAGCACGGATTTGGTCGGCACTCTGCCTTCTGGTATCATTGGATTCCCATCTTGTCACGGAGATACCAAGTAATTCGAAGGGATCTGCGAGGCCATGGGCATTCAAGTTATCCTGATGCAGAGCAAAGGCCAAAATACAACTACAATACGGATAACATACTCGTTGAGATTATTGAAACGCTCGATGAGCTCGGTATCCAAAAGGTACATTTCTTAGGCGAATCAACAGGTGGAATACTGGGCGAGATACTCGCGGCGAAATATCCAGAACGATTACTTAGTCTGACGGTTTGCTCAACACCAACACATCTACCACCACCAGCATTGCAATTGTTCGCCTTCGGCAAAAAGGACTGGCCAACAGCATGTAGAGAGCTTGGCTCGCGAGGTTGGGCTGAAGCACTTGCTTCCATTCCGGGGACGATCCCGATCTCAGATTCGAACTACCTTCCGTGGTATCTGGATCAGATCACCATCAGCCATGGTGAAGGACTGGCACAGTATGCTGAGTTTTTGTCGACACTTGACTCGCGGCCGTTTCTGAGTCAAATCAGGGTTCCAACCTTGATTCTGGCACCCACTCAGAGTGCTGCAGTGAAAGCAGAGGATCAAAAAAATTTGGCCGAGATTATTGAAGGCAGCAAATTGGTGTTTATTGAAGGATATGGGCATGAGATATACGTCACGCAGGCTACTAGGTGTCAGGAAACACTCCTGGGCTTTTTAGACTCTGTGCAATCCTCCGGCAGGGTGGTGTGAATATAGAAAATTAACGATCCTATGATTTGCGTTGGCGAAGTCCAGCTCGTCGAGGAGGAGCTTGCTCATCACTCTGCGTACTGATCGCTGTGCCGGCTACTGTTACAGCTGCTTTCTTGATGCCAGGCTTCCTTTTGGGTTCAGCCTTTGTCTTAGAGGCTGATGAGACACCAGGCTGTTGGCCAGCAGCCAACATCTGCACGAATGCCGCTATTCTCTTCGGTCTAAGCGCCTCCGAAGCAGTTTGAATCCTATGTAACGTTGCAAACCTCTGGCTTTTGTTTAAGCTTCCCCAGAATGCGTCAGCGGCGGGCTCCTCGGCAAGTGCGCTCTTCAAATCATCCGGGACTACTATTGTGGCGGGACCCGCATATGCACGCTCCCATCTTCCATCCGCTTTAGCAGCTTCTACTGCGGCCAAACCTGCGGGATGCATCCGACCTTGCTCTACGAGCCGTGCCACCGTCTGAACGTTCTTCTGAGACCAAATACTTTTTGCACGTCGCGGTGTGTAGCGAACCGTCCACCAAGTTTCATCAATGCTGTTGGCGCGGCCATCGATCCAGCCGTAGCATAGCGCAGCCTCTACCGCCTCGGCACCTGATATTGAGGGGATGCCAGAGTTCTTCTTGGCGAATTTGAGGTACACTCCTGGAGCAGTGTCGTGCTCGCGCTTTAGGAAAGCCTCGAAGTCAGCCGAAGTAGGGAAGGCTTGAATAGGTAGATCAGACGGAACTGATTTGGAGGCCATAGTCATTAAAGCGCGTAAGACGAGATGACTTGGCTTGAGAATAGCGCTTCTGGGGCAGGAATGTCTACGGGCAAAGCCTGTGAAAAATGGTCGGTAGATCACGGCTCGTAGCGGTGCCAGCATATACGCTCTGAATTTAGAATATTACAATATCGCTGGGGACGAATAGTGTGTGCTACATAGGCCTCAAGACAGGATATGAAGAGTTGGGGGTTGGGGCGTCTATGTGTCACTCGGACAGCTTGACGCGTTGTCGCGCTGGCACGTGAGATAACCACTATCCCATTTCCGTGACGTATGAACCCTTGGCCAACACTCCAGCATCTTCGCAACGGAGGACAGAACAACGTCCAGATCGACTGTGAACTAGATTAATGTCTTCATCCACTTAGACCTGGCGATGATGATCCAGTTCCTACACATCGCCAGTATGGTTTCCCACTTCGTGATATATTCCACAGGCCTGACTGAACATACGTGGCATTATAGAGAGCCTACACATCACGTCAGCTAATACAATAAACAATAATGTACGGACAGAGAGAAGTTTTACTGGTTGATCGACGGAGTACATTGGAGCAATAGCTGAGCTAGAGTAGTGAGGAGATTGGTAGCGCTCGGGGAGGCTGATGACCTCCTTCCGCCATGGCATTCAATGAACAGCGTGCTCCCCTTTCCAGATAATTACAACCATGATGTGGATTACTTAACATACGCGTTTAAATCACTTGAATCGGCTGAAAGGCTTACTTTTTTGTGTGGTGTTTTGGTCAACAGGAGGTTATAAACCCTCACTTGAAAAAGAGGCACAATTTTATGGCTGAGCTACGACGAGGACTTAGCCTATGTGCTTGCCTTTGAATCAATCTTTAACATTGTAAACACCCGAGATTATGCCTCTTTTAACCTCCTCTAGTCGCAGAATAATTGGAATCATGTAATACACATCAGTGTATCTTGATCATATAGAAAGCCGGGGGCAGGTAACTACTTATAAAAGATTTCTTATAGACTGCGCGTTGGATTTAGCATTGTTTGATATCATCCCATGTGTCCTCTGCATTCAGCTAGACGTGGTCCATTCTACGGAGTGGGGGTCTAAGATCATTTGGTCCGTATAAGGATACTCCGACGTGCAAAGCTCCGAACGCCGAAACCGCTTTCGCTCCGACTCGGTATTCGGGTTCATCTACTCTTGAAGTACAATACTGTGGTCACTTTTGCCAAAAGCAGACTGGGGACAACTGGACTGGATTTCAATTCCATGCGTCTTTTGGTGCATGTGCCCAACGTTGGTACACTCCTTTATAATCAACCCCCACTTCTTGGCGCCCGGACAAAACTCAATTCTGGAGAGGAACAACGCAAACTAGCTGGATCTCTACAACAAGTGCTAATTGTCCTACCCAGTCTACATACGAATTCTCATATAGTCATAACACAAGTTGTTGATATCGTGGCCACGATGGCTGCAACTTCGCAGGCAGTATCTAGAACAGCACATAGTAGTCCCGATGATCTAATCTCAACACCCAATAACCGGTCAGAAATTGAGCTAGAGGCCAGCTCAAGATGGGGAGAAGGGGCTGAAAATGAGTCTTTGCTACCTTCTGCCGACGGCGGGAAAGATGCTTGGTTATTTTTGGCCGCTGGGTTTGTGCTTGAGATTATGATATGGGGTATGTGTATCATTAACATTCGAAATTAATACCACTAGAAGCTGACCTTAAACTCAGGATTTCCATGGTCCTACGGTATTTTCCAGGACTATTATAGTACCAGCATACCATTCGCAGGCTCTTCTGGTATTCCCGCCATTGGTACTTCTGCCATGGGCATACTTTACATTGCCGCCCCTCTTACTTTTGGTACCCTCATCAAATTCCCACGGTGGAAGCGTCCATCTATAGCGCTCGGTTTATTTACAATGTGCATCTCTCTCGGACTGAGCTCACTGTGCAACACGGTACCACAACTGATTGCCACGCAAGGCATTCTCTATGGAGTTGGTGGGGCGATCACTTACAGTCCTGTAATTCAGTTCATGGATGAATGGTTCATAAGGAGAAAGGGATTCGCTTTTGGCGTTATGTGGGCGGGGACCGGTCTCGGAGGCGTCTTAACACCTCTCCTTCTAGAATTCCTCCTGCATAAGTTCGGCTTCCGTACCACACTTCGGATATGGACCATCATACTCTTTGCCATCAGTTTGCCACTAATCTGGTTCCTCAAGCCGCGTCTTCCTGTACCAGCAACGAACCGTGCGAGACTGGGCTTTACCTTCCTCAAAGCCAAGTCATTTTGGATTCTGCAACTCGGTAACGTCCTTCAAGGCTTCGGGTTCTTCGTCCCATCCATATATCTTCCTACCTACGCAAATCAACTAGGCTTCAGTAGCACCATCTCAGCTCTTACAATCGTATTAATCAATATCGCCGCGGTATTTGGCTCTGTTGCTATGGGTAGCATCATAGACAAGTGGCACGTCACTACAGGCATTCTCATCTGTACGACAGGATCTGTGCTCTCAGTCTTCTTTATTTGGGGCTTCAGCACCTCTCTTCCCCCGCTTCTCATTTTCAGTTTCATGTATGGCCTCTTTGCGGGTTCCTTTGCCACAACATATCCAGGCATTTTAAGAGCGGTCCAAAGGAAAACTGGCCAAATGGAGGGCCCTATGATCTTCTCATTTCTAGCTATGGGCCGGGGGATAGGGAATGTAATTTCAGGTCCCTTGAGTGAAGCACTTCTGAAGCTAGGAAATGTTGGTGAGCATGGCTTATATGGCACGCAATACGGGACCTTGGTGGTTTTTACGGGAATTAGCGCTGTCTTTGGTGGAGTAGGCATCTTGGGGAAAAGGGCTGGATGGGTGTAAGGCTTGTGCACATGGATACCTCCACCACCACGTTCTAGGCTATATCAAGGACAATCTTCCCTCGGACTCTTCCACCAACCATGTACTCCTTTACTTTCTCCCATGCCCTAGTATAACTTCCCTCATCCAGGATGCCCTTGACGACATCCTGCACCTCAACTTTTACGTCCTCTTTCTCAGCTAGTTGGGTTATTTGTTCCAGCAACTCACTCTTCTGGTAGAGAATTACGTTTGCATAGCGCGGCCCAAAAAAGTAGCCTCGGATATGTCGAATAACTTGGGATGGGTAGGTGAAATATGTCAAAGGCCCACCCATGGCGGTGCGGGATGTTTTGTCTCCAACGATAGTAATGTAAGCGGCATATGAGTGTAGCAGATCGTACTTGCCCCGACGTCAGCATAGAAATTAGAGGTGAATGAGAGGGTCACGTACCCAGTGGTTGAACATTTCAGTCCCGCCAACGCAATCGATGTATAAATCGTACTTCTTCCCTTCTAGTCTGCCATCTAGCAGCGTCTTCACGACATCTTGCGTACTGTAATCGATAACTTCATCTGCACCCAGGCTCTTCACGAAGTCGGCGTTCTTGCCAGAGCAGATGCCAATGACATGGCAGTTATACAACTTTTTCGCAAGCTGTACGCACCAACCACCAACGCCGCCGCTAGCTCCAGAGACAATGACTCGACGCTTTGAATTTGGACTTTGCGCTTCTGTAGGTAGCCAGTCGAGACATGCGAATGCGGTAAGGACTACGAGAGGGATCGCGGCAGCTTCATGGTGGCTCAAGTTGGATGGCTTTTTTGCAATCGGTTCGCCAGGCTGGATGTTTAGGTATTGAGTGAACGTGCCTTCGGCCGTCTGCTAGGACATCAGCAATATGTTTATCCCGTGTTCATTTACCATTTCTCTAACTACCATTGCCCTATCCGATAACACTTCTTCACCCTCAAAAAGCAGACACTGACAGAGACAACATGCCGCTCGGTTGCATAATCCATAAACTGCATCTCCAATCGCCCACTCCCCGCTCTTCTTCAATTCTTCGCCAATTGCAACAACCTCGCCCGAATAATCTCGCCCAATGCCTTTCTCTTTCTTGCCTGCTAGCCACCCAATAAGCGGATTACCCCAAAGTTGAATATCTACCGGGTTGATTGCCGCAGCTTTGACCCTGACAAGCAGTTCTTGTGGACCTGGTGCTGCGAGGGGAGCATGATGTAGGTGTGGCGCAGTGGAAGGTTGGGTGTAGGTTAGTGATGTATTTGATTCCGGAAGGCTCGAGGAAGCCATACTAAAGTGCTATGCTCTCTTCGCACAGTCCAAGGACTAGAGGAAAGAAGGTCAATGCCAAATGTACAATTGACTTTGCAAGGCAACACCGGCTACATCGGCTATATGCAAGCGAAAACGAGGCTCGAGCCTGGCATTCTGCGCTTCAATACTGATGGAAAACATGGCGGGGTGCCAATGACGTTGAATTTCAAATCAACCTAGCCAATGTGGACTTGGACAAGGGCAAAAGATGTGGGGTTAGCCTAAGTCAACACGACCTGCGTGTTGGCGAAAGCGAGTCATGCCTGATGGACAGTGAAAATCATAACCGCGTCATGATAACTAAAGAATATTGTTCTTAGCTTTTGATATGTACATCATTTGAATCTATGATATGATAAGCGTTGCACTCTAATAAGTCTGTATGCTACCCAATCAGAGCTTGACCGTACTACTTGCCCTGATCCGCTCACCATATTTGATGAATAAAAATGGTATAGGAATTAACGCCAGCGCAATGAACCCAAGTAATGAATTCCCCCATCCATATCCTAATTGCGCGTACATCGTTTGACTGCTTAGCGGGATAAATGCAGCCGCTAGTGATCTCAGTACTGTGCTCGCCGCCATTGCACTCGCGGCATGCACTGTGAAAACATCCACGAGGTATGTAGTCGCAGGCATGAAAGTCATTAATAACCCGAAGCCAATGATTCCAGTGGCTACCATAGGGACCATGTAGTGCGTTTGAAACTGCACAGCCCACCCATACATGAACAATCCAATTGGAATGAAGAATCCGCCTAGAGTCATGATGTAGAGGCGATGTTCCGGTCTGAAGTCTCCTCGTTCAATGTGCTGATGTACGATTTTATTACCGTAGTGAATATACGCAAATTGGCCAATTAATGAGCCGACACCGAGTCCGAGGAAGGATAGACCGGTAATGCCACCGCGCCAGCCGTACTGATTCGTGAAGACGACAGTGAACGTTGTGAATAGGATATATAAATATGCGTAAGTAATGGCGATATAAATTGATATCGCGAAACAAATTGTAGAGCGAAAGAGCATCTTGGCAGGTCGAATGATGGAGAACTTGAAGAGGTCTGTGGGTGACAGACCGCTATCGAGTTTGGATCGCAATTGCTGATTCCCAGTTTTCACACGAAGCCGGTTCGTTTTGCGTTGTAGGATGACGACACCGGAAGTTTCGCTCATGAGCAGTAGGGACATGATAAAGAACGCGCCGCCCTAGTAGGTTAGGGCCAAGTGTAGTGTTAACAGGACGGGAGCATACCACTATTGCGACGAACCAAAAGTTCCACCTCCATCCCTTCGCCGCCGTGAGGAAACCACCAATTATAGGCCCTACGCACGGTCCAATGGCTTCCAAACCATTAGTCAATGTCATCGAAGGAGTTCATATACATACTCGGGCCCATCATCCATACCGCCATCGCAGTGCCGCGTTGCTCGCGAGGGATCAAGTCGGCAATTGTACCCCCTCCTAGGACCATAGGTGCTCCTCCAAAGCAGCCCATGAAAAATCTAAAGACAATAAACATTTCCATGTTAGAGGCCACAGCAGCGGCTATTGTGAAAATAATGAACAAAAGGTTGCAACTGTGGTATAGCGGGAGTCTTCCATACATCTCTGACAGTGGTGCAATGATCAGAGGCCCAAATGCAAATCCTAGTACATATACTGATACCATGAAGCCTTCAAGCATATCACTTGTTGAGTGGAAGTCCCTCATGACTTCCGGCACACCAGGCGCGAATTGCGAACTTGCAAGAGGGGTCAAGAACGTGATTGCTGAAATGAGTGACACCATACCCCATTTTTTTGATGCCTTCCAGTTCATTGGATTTTCTGGGTCGTCAGGGCCATCGAAGTCGACAATATCTGGATCACTAGCCGGCTCATCTTCTGAATCGTTTGAGCTCGTTATCGATCCTGAACTGTTGGCCTTCTCGAGATCTTTTTCCAATGCTGCGGGTACATTATTATGTGGAGCAGGCGAAATGGATGGTTGCGCCGAAGCCTGGCGGGAAATTTGGTGTAACGAGCCGATGTTGCTTGGAATGTCAGCATCGTGTCCTTCGGCTGCTGCAAGGTCGATGATTTCGCTTCTCGTAGGATGGCGGTACAGTTTTGGTGTTGTCATGGTGATGAGGCGATATCCGTAGGCCGTCCAGTGTCAGAGAACTGTTTTTCCACTTTCTTCGAACCCACACTTCGTACGGACTAGTGTCGTAAGTCCGATGCAAACGCCGGCAAATGTTTGAAAGACACTGTGGCGAACGTTGAGAGTCGTGATAACGTTATAGGAGAACACAGACTCGTAGGTGTAAAAACAGCGAGTGGGTGGCAGCTGGGAGCTGCAATCCAAAGAGGGCAATAGAGCAGCATTATGAATCAACCGAGGAGCGCAGCTAACGTGCAGCTAGGAGGAGAAGGATCGGAGGGTCATCGTGGATGTTTGCTGCCGCATTTCCGCAGCCGCGCCCTTAAATCCGTATGGAGCTCGCTTAGGGCGCAAGACACAAGGCTTGTTTGAATACATATTTGCCTATTTCGTAGAAGTGGCATACATGAGGAAAAAGGTAGGGCGAGAAGTGCCGTGGAAATATCATGGGATTTCGGCCGGCAAATGACACGCGTTTCTCAACAATACATTCGACGATTGCAGTCTCTAGCTTGCGCGCACTGCCTTGGGGCGAGATTTGCGGGGAGATACGACCTGCAAGCCTCCTACCGAGATGGCGCACCTTCGCCCCACCTCCTCGGAACTAGGTGTTGTATGAGACCCCGTTTGCTGTGGGCTGTCTCCAGTGTACAACATCACTCCTCGATGCCACCGTTAAACTCTCGCTCGCTATTTCAGGCCCTCTCTCTGTAATGCCAGAAAGCAAACGACATGTGTACTTGGTGTTTGTTCTCTTTCCCAGCCACGGAGCATATGTACCTTGCGGTTAGCTTCATCGACTTCGGCCGAGGTTTTAATCCTGGATCCTAGCGTTGCTCATTGCACGCCGAACATTCGGGAGGTCGTGCCATGATCCGATACCGCGACGTAGATGTTGGTGAAAGGACAGACCATGGATTAATTTCAATTGTTGTGCTCAAATAGTCGCGTTGCGGGCATATTGCTATCTGAACACTCACTGAACTGGCCACGAATCGACATTAACGTCTCCTTACGAAAAGCGATTTCAAGAACAGAGCCCACATTTGGACATTTTAAGAAATTAAAAACTGAACACAATAGATTGTTTCCACTCAGGCACAGCGCAGGTCAAGATGATGCATAATATGTAGCAAATGCACAAGCTTTAATTGCTCACGTCCAACCGCGCTCACACCGCGTAAGACGACCCGCAAGTCAGCAGTTTTAGTTGCCGGAGTTTGTTCTGACGACTCCCCACCCTGAGAGAACGTCCTGACTTCACGTCATTAGTATATACAGTTTATCCCCCGAAGATTGCACGCAAAATTTCGTCCAGACAGAACTAGCACTTATGAACTTCTTATTCTATCTGCGCCTACGCTCCCATGCCCGGCGGTGTACAATGATGCTATTTTAAAGTACTGCCGCTGTTTGATCTGTATCAAGTGCAAAATGCTGATCCCTACAGGACAATACTAGTTTCCTGCCAATTTACATTCTCCATATCCTTCTCGTTTGCATGAACTCGGATTTCTTCGACTCGCACTTTTGAGCGGCTATCAGGTCTGTTCTGTCAATCCATCGTGCGATATTTTCTCCGGCGCGAGTACCCGTGCCTTGGAAAGCATGTCGTACAGATCCTGACTCGCAGCAGTGGACCATAAAGGAAGTACTGGTGTTTCAACTCCAAGGGCGGCGGCACTGGGGTCAATGACGTATGCGCCTTATGGAGACCCTCTCCTTGTCTTGCCAGTCCGTGCCAACCTTGCCGATTTTTTTGTATAGATGCCCTCGACTACGAATGGGTGAGGCTACGGATTGGGCAAATCAGTGAGAGAAGATAATAAAATGTTAGCAGATGCCTCACAGTCGTAACGCTCGCTTTCGACGGCAATGGTATGCGCGCGCCGCCCTACACTGCGTATCGGCGGTTTCTCAAGGCCGCTGAGACAGATACTGCCTTGGTGTGCCACAAGTAGAAGGTTGACATCGTCGTATGCATTATGTTTTGTTCCAAACGTCTGATAAAAGCCGTACTTATCGCTCCACTAGTACTGTTGTATCGAAGGCGATTACGGTAATGGTTTATGAGATTTCTGGCGATGTTGCAATTTGGCTGGAAAGTCTTGGACAAATGGGATGAAACGGAAAAGGAACAATGGCATTGTCGCTAACAAAGGAGAAGTTGCGAGGCTTAGATCCAAGTTGTTATGTGGCCTTTTGAGGAAACCATATACTGATAACGGTATCTGCGTTGTTTTAACGGAACATTCTTGGACAGGGGGGCTATACCCCTTGATGTATGCATCACGACACTTAGACTCTATGAGGCGTCGTGCTGTCAACTTTTGCATGAAGAACTTTCACCCAGACGTGCTTGTATGCATAATGTGAAACTTAGGTGGCCCATCATACTGGAATGGCAGAACAACAAATGACATCTCGGTTGACACCAAATAACGCCGGATAAACATTGCTTTGGTGGATTTAGTGGATTTGGAAACCGTGTAGACTGGTACGTGGAAAGCCTTGGCAGATTCGTTTGCGGGTATATCTTTGTGCCGATTGTCTTGCGCAGCGTTTCATTCGAGTAACCTAGATCATTGCCCCGTGCTGATAACTCGGCTGCGGCAATGGGTCTGAAATCCCATAGTGTCCATAGAAATCAACATTGCTTCTTCTTCGCGTTGACATTGCATCCTCCAAGTCCTGGCTTACAAAGATCTCCATACCGCCGCTCTGTTCTGTACCTTTTTTTTCGCTTGACAATTTGTACCCCACGCCAGCTGATGGATTGGGCGACATGACTAGAGACTTGTTCTTACGGAGAAGGGTGAGCCAGCTTTGCTCGGCGTACCGCTTGAAAACGTCCTCCAGGTCGAAAAGATCTTGCATAGAGAGGCTGTACATCTTGCCTGAACGGTATTTCCAGAAGAAAAGAACTGACAACTCGATGGTTTCGATGGCTTGGAGAGGATAGATGATTTGGTCCATAGCCTTTAATAGATCGTCGGTCATGCGAACCTGGTCTTTAAGTCGTCGCTCCTTGATGACGTGTTTCGTGGTCGTATAATTCCATTCGACGTAAAAGCGAATATGCGTGACATGCTTCAACATTGGTAACTGCAGAATATGCGGCGAGAAATCGAAGTGGTCGTTGTTTGCTCGATAGTTTCTTAATTCAGCGTGCAATGTCAATTTGCTCCGTCGAAAGTAGTTTTGCAGTAGCTCCTCCCGTATTTGCTTATTGATGAGAAGATATTCAGGACGTAGCCGGTCGATTTTCGCTACAGAGGTTCCATATCCGTAGATGTCGTGTCTCCAGGGTTCTCCGTTAACCATGTCTGCTCCCCACAAACATGTGTGAAGTTCCGGGCGGCTGGGAGTGACTTCTGGCATTACAAAGTCGAAAATTTGGTCGCGAATTTCTCTCGGAAGTGCTAGTAGATTAGAGCTGAAAGTGCTTGGCGTGAGCTCCAGTAAGATCTCAAGCTCCCGAAAAAGTTGACTCTGGCGGTTGGTGTAGGCTTCGTCCAGGCTGCCAGTAGACGCTATAGAGAGCTTCTTGCTTGTTCTTTGCATCAGCGCCATAATGAGAGCTGGATTTAGTGAGGGGCGAGACGTCGACCAGCACCAAATTCAATTGCGTCGAAATAAGATTCAGCTACGCGGAGAGTGAAGCATATGCGGCTGTTGGTCGACAAGACAAGGCTAAAGAACGGGTATAATGCAATTGGGCGCGACCATCAGCTAGCAATAACGGCGCCGTTACGTAGAAAAGGAGATTTATTGAGGATGCCATGCCACGGGATGCAGTCGCCGAGTCATGTACGAACGGTTTCGCAGCAAGGGTCGGACGCATGTCCCGCACAGTCAAATCGGGCAAAGGTGGAGAAAGTCGTCACGTGGGTCAACGGCCAGAGCAGCTTCAGGCCCGCGCCTCGAGTTTCAGCTTGGCGCTTCAAACGTCTTCACTTTCGGCTTCTTGATGCATTCCTATCGTCAAACGCTTCTGGATCACGTTTGGCAAAGCACTCCAGTGACCGCTTAATGTTGTGTTTCTGCTCGGTGGGCTAGAAGCCTCCCTAGTAAGAACCGCGTGTCCTGCGGCTGAAAAATGAGAAAGCACCACTTCACCTTTGTTGTACGAACAAGGGAGGCATGGGAAATTGAGAACCTAACTCCATTATATTTTTCCGCTATTTGCCTTCGTCTATCGATGATTTAGGTGATCTCATACACTGCTTACTGGATCGGTCGAGCCATTTTCTTTCATTTTCTTCTCACTATTGTTGTTACAACGAGGAGAGATGCGATCTAGCAGTCGGCTTACATCTGAAAAGATCTCTAATCGAAGCATTGACAGTCGCTGATATCTCCACCAACCCGCCATCCGCTCACCAAGGTGGGGCATTTCCACGCAACATCCATGTTGGAACATTGGAACAGCAAATTCCACATTCTCTCCATGGTATATCCGAACCAAGGCTCGCTCATCGAATCCTTTCGACCCCGAAGATATTCCTCTTGGTGTGCCCAACTTTTTTCATCGACAAAGGCCTGTCGAAGGTCGTGATAGATATTCTTCTCAATACCTCGAATCCGCGCTGCGGAGACGATGAACTGGCCTTTGTAACTGAGCAGGACGTTACGGCATTTGAATGATTTATTGATCCGGGACTGGGTGCTAGAGAATAGCTTGGTCTCGTCTCTCCAGAAAAACTTATCACCGCAGTTATCGCAGTTGCAAACGTTGCCAGACCAGCCGAGGCTGAGGTAACCTGTTCGATCTGGGCTAAAGTACTTTTCGAGATGTGGATAGAACTCTCGGGAGTTGTGGATGTCGGCTTGTAAGAAGATTGTTTGTTTTGCGAGACTGTCCCAGCGGCGGAGAATGTGATTGAGGTACGTTTCACTCTCTCGTCCGATGTTTGGAATGGTGATGACAGTTCCCGCGCCGGCATGCTGCTTAATTTGATTTTCATCTACGTTCTCATCCTTTACGTAGATTGTGAACACGGCTTGTGAGAGTGCCGAAATACTTTTCAAATTGGAAATAAGTTGAGCTACTTCATCGATAGGCTCTTTGTACATGCTGAGCACCACTTCTACTGGCATAGATGGTTTGTAGGTTCGATCAAGAATGGTTTCAGATCGAAGGTATACACGTTCTGTAAAGTTCAGAAGTAAATACGCTGTCCAGAGCACGACCATTGCGATGCTGACCAACAAGATGCGCAAATTGATTCCTCGGGGCTCGGCTTCGCTTTGTCGGAGTTGAGGTGTGTTGAAGTCCTCCACAGAGTCAGTGGCGACATTGTCGTCTTCCAGCGATATTGAAGAGCTGCCAAATAGTTCGTAACTTCCGTGAGTGTCCCTTCGACGTCTTGGTGGATTGCAAAATGAATCTTGGGTGACTCTACTACCAATGCACAAAACAACGAAGAGAAAGCACCCGAGTTGGTACCAGTTTATATATGAACGACGTATCGAGAGGGTAGAATAACATCCTGTGATCCCTGTAAGAGCCAAAAGCGTCAACACATTGCGCGCGCGTTGCAGGGGAGTATCAGGATTCTCGTATGAGGAATCAACATCGTGTTTATCCATGGGGAATATGATTGAGCCTTCCATGAGCAATGCTGCCGCTGTGAATATGGCGTTGATAGCGACAAGGGGTATGCTTGCTAAGTCGAACATCATCATATCCTCCCGAGGCCAAGGAGAGATCAGCCATACTGTTGCAACCAGGATTCCGGCACCAATAAACCATCTTTGCTCCACGTTGGGGTTATTCATATTTCCTGGGTAGTGCTTGACGGCGAGCTTTCTCAGTGCACTCGCAGTGCCAGCGAAGAGCATGGCTGGAATAGCTAGGGCTAACTTCGCTGTCAGTCGATACTCTGTAATCAGAATACCCGCACAAGCTGGAACGAGTGAGCTTATACGAATAAGCTCTAGACGTGAATGAGCGGTGTAGCCAGCAACAAAGAGGATGAGACCTTCAGCAAAGAAGGCTGTTGTCTATTAGCGTCAGTAACACTCAGTAAAGGAAGGGTATGAAGGAGCTCACAGTCAGCATGACTAGCACTGGCAGGTTTGTGAAGTGTAGTATGGCTTGCATCACGCACAGCATTGAGGATGCTGCAAGACACTGGGCCACTACAGCTAGTAGCACTCCAGGTACTGTTGTCTTCCTTTGTTCTTCCTGTTCATTAGGACCCCGGGACACACCTGTGTATCGACATAGAACCAAGACATAAGCCGTTGCCGTGACGAGTGTAATAGTGTACAGTTGCAGTGGGTAGTGCAGATTGTTTTCAACCAGCAAATGTCTCGTGCTCAGTAAAGATATTGACGCGCACACTAGCCAGGCCAAACGGCGATTCTCTCTGAATATCTTGTGTGTGGTGGGAAAAAGTCCCTGAGGTGATCCTTTGTACGATGTCGCAACCCTGGAGTGCGAGACCATGATGGGTGGCACTATTTTCGTCTTTTACGTTTGAACAAGGAGAGTGTTGAAAGTGAGGTGACTGACGTGGTGTGTACCGCGCTCCAGAGTGTTTTTCTAGACATGTTTCAAGCTCTGTGCTGTAGACTCATCCTTTTAAGCTTATAGAGAAGGCGGAGTAGGGGTAGTAAATCTTACGACGCTGCTGCACCGCCCGGGTTGGCATCAATTCGTTAAGGAGCCGAGTAGGCGGCGGTGAAGAACTAGAAACGAGTGAAGACGAGAAGTAATTGCAGTTGCCTATTGAATCCTTGTGCAGGCGCATCATGGATATCAACCGGTTACAAGTCTTCGTTGACGAGTGAACAACGAGCGAACCATCTAGGTTTCATTCAACACACTTGGTGAACGTATATTGTGTATTTATGAGCGTACTTGATTTATAGCAATTCTATATTCCTATTTGGCACATCTGATCCAGAAAAAGAGCGGTTCAGATGCTGAGTAGGAGCAAATTCAATGGGACAAGAACGGAGTTAGCGTGTCACTCAAAGTTTGATAGTGAACAGCCTAACCAAAGCGTGAGGCAGACTTCCAGGTACACCTCCACGTTCGTTTGGATTTTGAGCATGACGTACACCCTGAGTATCTGAACTAATGTCCAATGGGCGTTGGCGATGAGCTATCACATTGGTCATCGGTAAGTTGTACGGGACTTGGTATCATATCTCCTGGTGCTCGGCATACCCCATAGATCAATTTGTGACGGGGCTATGCAGTATCCACAGGTCTACCGATCATTCTGTTGAACCCTCATAGCCAGCATATTGGAAACCGGTTGCGCTGCATGTACATATCCATGCTTGGTAAAAGGCTACCAGAAAAGAGTCGCGAATTTTACTACCCTCCTTATCCTCACTCCAGTATATAGCAACAGCCTTTGATCATATTTCGTCGCTTTAAAGCCTTTGGGAAAGTAAACCGTGAAGTCACTCATGCATACGGCATAGTATGAGAAGGAGGTGGTAGCTTAACTCTCCAAGGCTAATTACGCCCGAGCTTACTAGAAGAAACAATTATGATGAATAAAATTAACAGGGCGTTGTTCTGCCGATTCAAATACAGCACTAATGCGTCGGTATCATATTCCGCCGTACTCAGGTCCTACACCAACCTCTCTGTGCTGCAATCTAGATAGTACTACCCACAACGCACGTGTAAAATTTGTTTTAACGTAAAGGCAAGGCTCTAGCACCCGGGGCAGTCCATGTAGTACGTGGCAGTAGATCCACATGGCACAGGAAACGGCCACTCCGTTAATACAACACTCTCCTGCCAGAGAGATAGCCCAATGAACATAGACCTCGTACATGGATGCTTCACTGCTGCCTGTTCATTCCGATGAAAGAGCCGCCCGATCGATATCGTTGCAGAGTACACCGAGCGAAGTCCATCTAGAAAGAAATCAGCAAACGATTACAAAACATAAAACAACTAAGCATCCTGCATAAGTCAGTTATGATTCTGTTCACATAAGTTTAATGCAAACCATCCGTCGGCATTCAATCTCCCATTTTTATTCCCGTATTTAGTGGCCCTCGCCCTGTGTATGTCCGTCTCGCAGGATAACAGGATATTTCTACCCGCTGTCGGGCGTACCCTCCATAGGGCGGTTCAAGCGTTTTCCCTAGCGAATGAACATCAATGTGTCATCTGTACGGCCCTACCCAGCGTAGAATTATACAGCTGCTGCATCCCAGGGTTTTGGAACTGCATAAGCGAACTCCACTCCGCAACAATCTTGTCTTTCAGGCCAACCCTGAGCGGGTCGGCAAATCCCCTGGTCTCAAGACAGTAATTCTGCTGCCTAAGGGTGCTGTTTAGTTTGCTTCTTTCTCCACTACCATAGCAACGCGCGTCCATATCACCCCTTGCTCACATATCAGGGCCGTATCAGCTGCAGGCGCTCTCACGAGGCAGACTTTCAGTCCCTTCAAGTTGAACAAGCGTGATGGCTTATTCGTTGAACATGCATATGGCATGGATAAGAACAAAATGACATCACGAGCCCGACTACCTCTAAGCAAAGAGGCGAGTAGATGAGCGTACACGCAATCAAGACCCCACTTGACGCTATACTGTGGGCTTGGGCGAGAAAATATCAAAGAGAATCAGAAGGAAGTATCTTGCGCGGACTATCTCTTTGATGGCTATGACAAAGTGTTGGTTCGGGCCGACGATCCTGTTAGATCATGCGACGTGAATTCTATTCACCCTACTCTCAGAGGACCTTATAAATATGTTTATCGCTTCATCAATAGGCCAGGTCAATGTGAGCGGAAGGGACATGTTGAAGAAAAAATACAAGAAAAAGAAATGCCCGTGGCCTAAAGATGTGCCTGATATATTAAGCCAACCACGTTCAACGATTATACTACTTCCTGCTCCACTTCAATTCTTCAGCAAATATTCGCCAAGCGCCATGCTGTCGGTATACCCTTAGAGCCTACTCTTTATGCCTGAATGAAACGCCAGAAATGCAACTCAGTGTTGGTGCTGAGTATCCTTCAATCCAGTAGTGTACAAACCACAATCATCACCCATCCCAGTTCCTAGCAACCACATCTTGCCAATTGAGATAGACATTTCAACGCCACACGCATCGCCCACAATAGCCGAATCTATACCTCCAACCCACTTACCATATAGAACAAAAGGTAGGCTTCCGCAGCAAGAACTTCAGCCTCACAAACCAAGACCACCTTACTGTCATCAAACATGAACCAGTCATTGCCTTCCCTTGAGTAACTGACATAGTGCCCAGAGTCAATCTTGCCCTTGTGTACAATTACACTCGAGAGTTCATATATCAAGCTGTTCGCTGGACTGTTCATATTATGGTTCGTGACTGGCGTTCCCGCTCTGGCGGCCTTGAGCTGAGCCTTGTGTTGTGTGGTGTAGGGGTGGATATCAAGCTTCACAGGGAAGCGAACTGGAGTCTCGATTTTGGAGGATGTGGATTTGGTGTGCTCAAAGCGCTGTGCACTGTTAGCCTCAACAATAATGGAAATAGCGAGGATGAAGCCGTACCTTCAAGTGAACCGAGAGTACTGGTGGTAATCTCTTGACACTCAGCTGCTTCGTTGCATTCTGCGGGCTGTCGCATTTTCGGCATGTGTATTCTGCCGAACCCAACTTTTCTTTAGCTGTAAACCTCTCGAGGCAGTCCCGAAGATCCAGTGCTGCCTCGTCGCCACTACTGACATTCAGCTTTCGCTTCTTGCCGGATTGAGTGCGCAAGTCTAGACTGAGGTCCATGTATGGATCGAGTGCCGTTGTCACGTTCCGGCAATTGTCGCACGTCACTGTACTCGACAGCTTCCCACAGAATGTCTGGTGAACCACACACTTGCAGTCCTCTTCGGCGTCTGTAGAGCCGCCATTCGCCAAATGCAGTGTGTTTAGTATGAACTGCATGTACTCATGCGCATCTTGCTGCTGATATCCTGCTAGCGCCTCGCCCGCTAGCCAACTCCCCATGAGCATCTGCACAGCACCAAAGCCCTCTGTCTTCTCTGCCGAGTGGAACTCAACAAACATCTCGTCCAGTGCACAGCTCACACACGACTCCTTTTCGCAGTCTGTTTGCCTGTGGCCCTCGGAAAGATAGAAATTCCGTATGAAGGGGTTGTGGACGAGGGTTTGCAGGATAACGCTCATGAAGCAGGTTTGTCCCATATTGTAGAGTCCGCGTAGGCCGATAGCGCGGCAAGGGAGGAAGGTCGAGTTTGAGACAACAAGTTTGTGGTCGTCGGCTGTGGTCGCATCTTCGTATTTGCGTTTTTTGCCTGTAATTTGGATTTTCAGCGCAATTTTCCCAAGGAGGGGGGACGAGGTGTACTGACCCCTCTGCAGTCTCCAGATCTCCAATGCAGTGTCATAGATGAAGTCCTGACAATTTCCACAATATATGTTCCCATCCCTTGACTCCACCGCTGCTGTATGTTAGCTTTCTCCTACAGACTAGATGACCCATAGCAACCCACAAAAGCAGTGCGACTTCGTCTCAAAATGTAAATCGCGATCCACCTCCGTCATTATATTCGGGCACTGCAAACATAGGAACAGCGGCCGCAGGCTCACAACATGCTCTGCTTCCGCCGTTGCCCCATGGCAAGTCTGTGCTATTACGCTCGGTTTCTCGTGGATGTTCTGGAGGATGAGGCGATAGTGCTGGAGGGTCTGCTTGCGCGCGTTGTCGAACATCTCGCCCATGTGCTCTGCGTTGATGTTAGCTGAGAACCGCAATGCGGTGTAGGGGACGAACCGCAGCCATATGCGATGTGTGCCATCTGGCTACTGGGCACGATATTGCCTTTAGCATTCTTAACGACTTTTGGCGACGCCAGCGACGTCCCCTTGGGGGCGATCGTGTCCATGTTGCCTCGCCTCCGACTGTAGGCCTACAACACAAAGTAGTATGTCGGCCCCGTCTACATGACGCAAACAGCGCGGAAAGCAAGCATTCGGTGGTCGCCAGTCGCAAGTCCAACACCACAAAGTCGTGCTCAGGCGCCGCCGTTGCTCGTTGAGTTATTCCGGGGTCGTCAATGGCGGACCTGCATGAAACCAATGAAGTTGTCGGACAATGTGCCACTAGCGGAGATCCCGCCCCACATAGGCCCGATGCACGACGGAAAAGTGGTCGGGTAGTTGCACCCGTGCCCGAGGCATGCTAATCGGAACGGTGGCTTTAAGCTCTCAGCTGGGACTGCCTCACAGTGTTAGAGATTTTTTCTCAAAGGGATGTTATTTTATACTGGGCTGTGAGCCAATTGTTGTTGAATATTCTACTACTACTATATATTATATTTTAATCGTGTTTTCTTCATGAACGAATAAGACAGCGTGCCAGAGTGGTTAATGGGTATGACTCGAACGAGCTCATCTACTAGATATCATATGGCTTCGGCCGCGCAGGTTCGAATCCTGCCGCTGTCGCGTTTATGACTTTTTGTCTTTTTTTTTTAATTTTTTTTTGGATCAAGCGGAATCACAAAATGTGCACAAACAGTTCTATTTTATCTGGGACTAGGAGAACTTGACTCCAATTACAGATTTTGACGATTGATCCACGGCCAGCACATAGGCCTGAGTTCCGCCAGACGAGGCCTTGTTTGCTATAAACTTGCGTCTCTTTGTCAAGCGTGGGGTACTTCAAACACTTTTCTCCAACTTGAATACTCTGCCCTCTCAATGTAGCCACAGCCTACATCCCTTGGTGTCACTTGCTCCGGTCGACGCTTTCTCCCAGGTCAGAAGTGCTCCTGAGCCTGGCATCACGTAAAGTATTGTTAATGGCTTTGCATCAAAGTATTAATTGCTTAAACTAGAGGCCGCGACATTGGTGGTACAAAAGACGATGCATTCGTTCATTCATTCTCCATGCAGACAGCTATGATCCTTCTCAAACGAGGATCAAGAATCCCTGACTCAGCAGGGTCCACACATAATTCTCTTCACGCCCTTCTTTCCACTCTGTTTGGTGTATCTTTACAACTTTGCATTGGCCTCACCCTTGAGCTCCTGTGCTTTGCCCTTGGCCTCACCGGCAAGCTCGTTGGCCTTGCCCTTTGCTTGTCCTGCAACCTCGTTGGCCTTGCCCTTGGCCTCGCCCTGGGTCTCAGGTACGGCTTCCTTGATAGCTTCGGCAGCTTGCTCTATTAAACTTATTAGCCAAGACGTCCACAAAATGAAGATAGTGCAGACCATAAGTATCGAACATGTTCGTCATGTTCGATGCTGAAAGCGAACACATAGTATCAGATGCCATGGAGCGACTGATTGGTGTTGGAGAATGTGTCACTTACCGCCCTTCTCGATGCCCTTTACGGCAGCACCTGAGATTGTCCTGTCAACGGCCTTGGCGGCATCCTTGAGGGTCTCTACTGGGCTCTTTCGCGCAACTGGAGTGGTGCTGAAAAGGCGGACCTGGCGGGCGAGTTGTTGACGGAACATTGTAATGGTTTATATGTGTAGGTTGGTGTCGTACGACGTTGAAAGGGGCTACTGTAGTAGATGGAGGTCAATTGGATTGAATAGCTTAAGAATATTGTAGTATGAAAGACAGGAAGAAGCTTTAAAGGAAGCGGAGGTGCAAGGCTTTCGGCACGGTGATGCAGGGCCATGACGTAGGTATGATCAGCTACGCACCACCAAATGAACTAGTGGCTGTCATAGCTCCCTGCATCAACCATCTCGATGTTGCGAACGAGTTGTTCAAGAATTGTAATTTCTCGGTCCTTTGGTGAGGTGCAATGAAAAAGCTGATGGTCGTCAAAGCTTAAAGCTTTCTATTGATCACTAACATTAAACATTTAGCTATTCAAATCGTCCTTCACATTAATAGAGGGCCTTCTGCCACCACGCACACCTAGCGTTTGCGTTGCTGTCACGCACTTCCCCGATCCCCGTCGCATTTAGCTTCAACACACTAGCATCGGGTCCATACATGTTGAACTGCGTAATGCCGCCCGCTTCAGGCTGTCCCTCTTCCGCAAAGCTCGTAATGAACTGCTGGAGCGCGATCGCAACCGTTCGGTTCATAACGGAGACAGACAGAGCGCCGCCGTCGTAGTATGTGTAGGGTACATCCAAGCCGTGAAACGCGGGCGGGACGGCAAACAAGTATGAGTAGGTCTTGTTGCCATACGCGGTTGAAATGTAATTAGTGTTGCATGTAAAGATACTCTCGGAGATGATGAGATTCGCGCGGGAGTATTGGTCGCTATAACCATATGAGCCGTCGAAAACCGGCGGGTACAGAGTCTTGGTAACGTAATCGAGGGACTTTTGCGGTGCATGAGGATATGCTGCTCTTAGTTGAGTAAGAAGAGCTTCGTCAGATCGGATATTGGGCGGTGTAAAGTATGTCCCCTCGTTCGCGTTGTGGCCTACCATGATTCGGACATCCTTGTCAAAGCGTCCTTGGGCGAGAAGTTGTCCTGGCTGCTGAGGCGCAAAGTTACCATCGACCACTGGGCCATACGTGAAAGTTCCATACGCCGAATCGTAGGTGATTTGCTGAAAGTTGGCGCGCATAATTTCTTCAGATGAGAGGGCACGAAGCTCAGCGAGCGATGAGGTGTTCGTTAGGTTGAGGAACTTTTGGTAGGTATCCTCCTGTTGAACGTTGGACTGAACTGGCAACCATCCCGGGCTCTGTGGCACAGCCTGTTGGAATGGGACCTTGCCCTTGAGACCGCCGTACGCAGTGATCTGATGCATGATACTGCCGCCACCAGCGCTTTGCCCAAAGACGGTCACGCGATTCTTGTCTCCTCCAAACAGATGAATGTACTTTTGTACCCACTCCAACGCAAACCGCTGGTCGTATAGTCCGAGGTTGCTGGTACCTCCTTCTGCCTGGTACGATGGGCCGGATTGCCATCCAAGCGCACCGAGGCGATAATTGAGCGAGACGTAGATCACATCACCATTGGAAGTGCTTCCAGAGGCTGCTATCAAACCTGCAGGATTCTGATTCTTGTTTCCTCCTGTATACCCTCCGCCGTAGATCCAAACTAAAACGGGGGCACCATAGCCTTTTCCTGCCTTGCTAAGAACATCCTCCGGTACGAACACGTCCAAAAAGAGGCAGTCTTCGGACTCGCGAGGGTCCCGGCGTGGAACAGGACTGCTAGAATTCGCACCTGGTGTTACGAAGGTTTGATTTGAAGCAGGCAGGCCCAAGAGGGAGCTGGTAAGAAATTGAGTGGCGGCGCGTCCCCATGCGGGACCGGCTTGAGGGCATATCCTATGAAAGTCAGAACACAGCCGGACGTGGAAGTAATCATATTGGTAGTCTACCTGGAAACATCGCCATTGTTGATAGCTGATCTATTTTCTGCCGGAGCTTCTGGAGGTGCGAATCGAAGCTCACCAACCGGAGGTGCTGCGAAGCGTATATTGCTGAAGTTGTAAAAATTACCAGTGCTCTAATGTTTGGTTAACATTACACTCAAGAGGATTGAAAGGAGAACCAACATTAAAGCCAGCAGCGCGGTATATCTCGTATCCCAGGTCTACAGTTGGCAACGATGTGTTCAGTCCATACACAGCTCCCAGAAGGGCTGCTGATCCGAGTAATCTTATCATCTTTTCAAACGGAGATGTGTGAGAGACTGCAAGTCGTTCCAGGCGGCGGCTCCCCAGCTCTTTACTTGGATCCAAAAGTCTCGCGATTAAGGCGATAAAAAATAAAATCTAATGGACAAGGACCCCCATGGAATAGATACGGGGTTATGCCAATATTTGTAGCCCAAGTATCTTCCTTGTCAGATTGCGCAAGTACGATTAAAGCCGCACATTGGGCCGCCCCAGTCCTAACGTAGTAAATACATCGTAGTCACCGGTCCAAGAGGTTACGCCCGCCTGCGCGTCAGTACCTACCCATGTGCCGCAGGCACAGCACAGCGTGCAGGGCCGCCATGTGTGCGTCATGAAGCCGGAAGCCTCGGCGACTAGAGAGTCGGCAGCGATTCGTCCGCGCGGACTTACTCTGGATGCGTTAAATACGTGGCTGGCTAGGCGGGCCATAGGACGCCTGGAGCTCTAAGAGTACAAATTACGAGGCTTATGTGTGCGGAGCTGGTATTGACTTGAACAATGCGGTTGGTGTGTCCGGGGAAAGTGATTAGACGGGAAGGTCATCTCCGCCGCGCGTGGAGCAGGTGATGATTGGCAAGGTTTCCCCACATGTATCTTTCAAAGCGATGGATCTACCGAGGCTCACGCGGGGAAACAGCTATCAACAACACAGCCATGATGCTGTGATATCAATGTCTCGATTTCTGGAGGAAAAAATCCGCGCTTATTGACTCGAAGTGGACTGGATGGCTTTGTGACAATATGAGCCACTTATCACAAATCTCCGCAGCCTTTCAACAAGCGGTTCGGACAGTGACAGATCAGTCGAATCATTCGTTAATACGCAGCGACACTGTCACATAGAGAATAAATAATACGGATTACCCCAAATCAATTTGCCCAAATCGATTTGCTGTACAATTCAGCGAATATCAGGTGAATTGCAGCACCGCCTTCTCCGAACTCTTCAGCGCGTCAAAAGTTTTCGTGCATACAACACCAGGGTATCGGTCCGTTTGCGGACCGTCATAGACTTGTTGAAGGCTTCCAATAAATTCCAGAACTTATGCATCTGTATAATATGAACAGCGTTTCCTTAATCAATAAGGACGAAAGGTGCGCCATGTTTGGTCCTTGCTACTGACCAGCTTCTTATTTCGATGGACGCCTTCGAGTTGTGCAACATGAAATATTTCTTAGGAGAATGTGAGCCGAATCCTTGCTTAAGTGTGGTTTCATATCTCGAGTTATTTCATTACTTATTCATCATATGTGAAGACATCTTTGCAGTCCATGTTGCACGGCAACTGAACTGAGTCTTTTGCAACTACTATTCTATCAAGCTTGTCCTATGCGCTGAAAGCCATTGTATGGTCTTTTACAATTTTAACAATGACACTACTTCTCTGATTATGTTAAAGCCATATCTCATGTCCAATACCTACCAATTTTGCCTCACCCATTCACCAGCTCCCACTCTAGTCTTCAAGTCCTTCAGCACCGTTCTCAGCGAGCTCAGATCTACCCAGCCATGTTTCATTCTGGCTTCTTGAACGGGCGTACCTCTGCACACAATTATTGTGCCTATATTGATAGCTCAAAGGAATATTCAACATCCTCTGGTAGCAAGATAAAGGCGGGTTGCTCTTTCCCAGTTCCCAACCTAGGCACGAGCCGTCCACAACCCCGGTTCTCTTCTTTACCACACTTCGAAAAATTCACTTTCACCTCCGGTGCTACCCAATCAACGATGGCGTGACCATTTTTGGGCCCAAAGGAGTGGTTATCTGCTTCTCTTGCCGACCATATTGCAGGCAGCGATTAACTACATTGGTCTCCTTCTTGCAACCGTGGTTACCATTGTCAGCTTTCGGCTTTACGTGGCCTTTGTTACATATTAAAATCCCTCTGTAAGGTCTGATCTCTGCTTCTCTGACCTTGTCTAGACATTGCACTGCTTATCCCTACCAGCGACACTTTGCAGCAGTGTGCAACATGTCCCCTGAAGAAGTGCGCAACCACAGCGAGCAACTCGCGTACATAAAAAATGTTAAGGAGATGATTATCAGTACTTCTTCCCTTCATGTCGACCCTTCGCTACTTCCCACTAATGTCTCTCCAGGTGACGCTCGCGCCCTCTTCAGCGCTCAAGGCTACACTTCTCATAAAAGCACATTCGATATGATCACCTCGACCTACAGCGGCGGCTACCAAGCGACACTCATAGTGTATCCTGATCTTACCTCAGACATGCGCTTTACGACAGTGTACGAGGGCCTCAGATGCAGAGACCTGTGTGGAGCAGTGAAGGTCCTTTGGGATGGGCTGCAGACTTCTTTGGGAAGTATGAAGGGTACGTATTGGCAAAATATCAAGGCGCATATCGTTGACTGAGCAACGTAATAGCAATACATGCGCAGCAAGTGGCAATGGTGTGCGCACGCTCGAATACCACGAAGAGCGACACGACTATCTTGAGCCAAGAGATACCCACGAATTCGGCAGCTAGAGAGACGTCAGGGCCATCGATTGAGACCCCGAACTCGATAGGGCAGGAAGTCTGAGAGGTCGCTTAGATTGGTGATGAGCTTTCCCTCAGGGAGATCCAATCACCGATGTGGTGAGCGGAAACGAGGTCTGAAAAAGGGTATCGATCTCCCTGCATATTCCTTTCAGAGGATTACAAAGCGGAGTACAGGCGTTATTCATCCTATTACTTGCAACATTCCTGATTTCAACGAATTCTATTCCACTAGACCAATCAAAATGAATTCTATGAATAGACTTTATATGCAAACAGTTTATTGATTGAGCACGTAATATTTCATTACAGTCTGTGCAGATATGTATGATATGAGCGAATGCGGCATGAAGCCTCCACTGGCCAAAACATCCCATATATGACCCACTACCAGTTTCCTTTGCCTGATTCCATCTAACAAGTTAGCACAGCTGGTCCAGGAATCTTGTACGGTGACCCATTGCCCGTTGGGTTTCCCTTGGAATCGTAAATGCTAACCAAAATGCCCGCATCGTTGGCCGAATAAGCACCCGGGAAGCTCACTGTGTTTCCAGTCTTGGAGCCGGATCCGGAGACGTTGATCTGCGCACATCCCATGTAGAATTGTGCGCCTCCAGATGAGCCGGCAGAGTGGAGCGCGATGATCTCCGCACGGAGGAGGTACTGGCCTGGTGCAACACAAGATGGGAGAGTGAAGTCTACCCATCCGCCTGCTGAGATCATGCGGTCGACGCCCCACTTTCCGGAGCCATCGAGGCCGTCTTCAGCGACCTTGAACCATTTCTGGCCGCTAGGAGAGGCGGAGGCCGCGTTGTCGACCTTGGCCCTAGTAGGTGGTCAGTGGATGATATCTCAAGCGTAGATTGTTAGGAGACGCAGGTCGGGGTTGTATACGTACAAATAGAAGATAGTAGGACCCTTATGACTCTTCGCAATGGGGTGATCTGGGTCATTGGAGAACTGTGCACCACCAATAACATGGCCCCAGTTGACACCAACTCTGTCTCCAGCCTTGACATTAATGACCGTTGACGAGACCGGAGTCCTGTAACCACTGTTGCAGGCGATGTTGCCATCGTTGACGTTCGTGATGGGGTTGTTGGAGTTGGGCACGCGGATACCGACTAGCTGTCCATTGTCGTTGCCGTTAACTCGGACACGCTGGGCGATGGTGTGAGCTGAGGAGAGAGCCGGAAGGCACGCAACGACTGCAGTGAAGAATCTCATTTTGACGTGATGAGCTTGAACGATCGAGTCGAAAGACGTACTGCTGAAGCGAATGAAGCAATGTCAAAGCGGATGAGGCGTCATTAGTCGGCATAAGGCTCTTGCTTATATACCTTCTTCCCCCACTGCAATCATATCGATCTTGAAGCCCAAGTGCGGGCACAATGAAGATCAGTCATTCAACCTCATGACTAGCCTTAGGTTGTAATATGCCCATACCATATACTAGCCGCAGCGAAATGCTACCCAGGAGATTGGCATGCACCCCGGGGTTTTCTCATGTGCCTCACTGGGGTGCTTATGTCGGCAGTCCGCCAGTTACACGAGCTTGTATGCAGCTAAGCGACGATATAGCAAGGATGGGTTACCTTGCATTTCATTTTTGCTCGGCACATAAATGGGTCGTTTCGGAAGATGTGTCCCGCAATCAATTCGTAGGATATCAGCCGCTTGGCGGTGGTTTGTATGTACAGCCGGGTAATATGTTTCGGCTCTGAAGGTCCGTGAACAAGACCTGATGACCGGTTGACGGAGGCGAGGGTAGACAACCCATGACTATATGGGCCATCGCATTACGAATGGCGTGGGCGAGATCGAGCGGTAAGACGCTGCTTCTTTATAACTGCAGGACAAGGCTCATCAAGTAAATAGGTCTGACGAATACATGTTCTGAGGCTGTTCATTCGCATTATATGTGACCGTTTCTTTGAAACATGATGCTTATTGGCAGTAATGATCTGTATAGCCTCTCAAGGCTATTGCAGAACATGAATGAACAACAGGCTGCGAAATGTATTCCTGCTTTGCTCGTCGGAAGAATATCTGGAGACTGACATGGCCACGGCTTGCCCCTCTTCACATTGAAGATTTATTATCGTCGCCTCATAGACATCTACTGCTGGTTTTGCATGAACTCATCTATGAGCCTATTCAAACAGGTGGGTTGTCAGCCTGAAGCATTCGCAGCTTGAGACCTTCTGGTTCAAAAGGGAATTGCAAAACTATTTGGATGTTGTCATGATGAACGGCTAATTGAGTTGCTCTGTTCGCCAGAGTCTGAAAAACAGTCATGACATATGTTTGGAGAATAACGAGAGTGTTCTGCTAGGAAGCAAGCGCAATACACCACATTGAAGCATGGTTGCGCACAGTAGGCTTGCGAAGTAGTGCCTAAAAAGCAGCATTGCATACTTGATAGCTTTATCGCTCAAATTCCATAGGGAGCAGTGTGGGCATGTTTCGCTTAATGGAAGATATGCTAAAATCATTGCGGTCGAATCGCTTGCCCATTGATCTCAGATTTGCGCAACTACGAGTGTCACAGCGCGAGTATGATTATTCGAAAATGACGTCACTTACTCTTTAGCTCGTAGATGGTACCCTGGATAAGAAACGGACCGTGGAAGCCAGACGATGCTACCTGGTGTCAATTGAACACCACGTATGCATCCTGGTGCGTGTAACAAGTGTTTTCAGCTGCAGTGGGCGTGAGCGAGATACTCGTCGTTCACACAGCCGTCAAGATTGTTCAAATCACCAAGAAAAAGAGTGCAGCCATGAACCCTGTCATGGCATGATTCTCTTCGACGTCACCTGGGACGACGAAACTGACGCTGGCTGGACAACAGTGCTGCCGTCGATCGTAAGGACGACATAGAGCGAGCTGCTTTGCGGTCTACTAATCCACTTGTATATTCAGGATCCGTCAAACACGGAGAATTGTGCACAATCTAGGATGTAAGCTAGAGGTAATTGGGAAGTCTGAAAGATTCTCAGGAACTGGATTTGACAACGAGCTAAAACAACGCATGCGGAAGGTTGCATAGCAGCCTTGGTGATCGCTGGGCCCGGGATATCCGGCTGATTCTCACCCCACATGGAACATCTCCACATGTTCGGCCAACTGGAATGGCGTTGAATGAATGCATCTAGTGTTCGGTGGCAGGTTCAAAGAGTGTTGCAAGGCACCAGAATTCTGTGGTACACGCCACAGCAGTGCGCGTGAGGGATAAGAAGACCATCGAAGTAACACGAAGGCGGTACTTGGAAGATACAAACGCGAAACGAAAATCCATAGGCCAATTGGTAGCAACCGTGAAAGCCAGAAGTAGTGGAGCGTCGCTTGCTGCATGATGACGATCAGGGTTGTGGTATTGAGCTCTAGGCGCTAAGCTCTTGAATGGAAAAGATGACATCACCCTGAGCATCTTTGGGAGACGTTAGCTGGCCGCAAAGCCGGCAACAAAAGCTATTGCGCAACTCAACATGTCTCGCTTTTGAGTTTCATCTCGACGAGCAGCAAGCATCAAACCTTGAGCGAATCAGTATCTGCAAGTACTGATCTACAGCGCCATCTCTTTCGGGCGTGCGCAACCAACTGCGCCTCAACCCTTTTCGAGGACATCGCAGCTAGCGCGACTCCACCACGTCATCGCCAGCCACAACGCCGACTGGTATTGCGCAGGGTTGCCTGCGAAGTTTGGAGCTTTCGTCCACTGTGAAGCTTTTTTCTTTCACATACCCACGAGGCCCCTCTCCGCGGCAGCAGCACGAGCTTAGCAACAGGGAGGAAGCCTGACAAACGCAGCTACCATGACATCCCCGCGACCAGTGACGCCCTCTGCGTCCTACCACCCTGTGCCCGACATAGATGACCCCTCGCACCTCAGTCGAGGATATGGAAACTCATCACACTTGGACGTCGGGTACAATGACTTCGCAAACACTCCCGGCGATGTCCAGAATGACCGCAAGGGCAGATTCGAGGAGGACTTCGACGCACGCACACGCGGCTCTTCGGTTCTCGATGGAGACATCCCTCAGCGGACCGCATCCCGGGCTTCTACGCTCAACCAAGGCTCAACCCCGGCGCGCAGTGGCACG
The DNA here is from genome assembly GCA_003313425.1 of Pseudopyrenochaeta lycopersici. Classification (NCBI taxonomy): domain Eukaryota; kingdom Fungi; phylum Ascomycota; class Dothideomycetes; order Pleosporales; family Pseudopyrenochaetaceae; genus Pseudopyrenochaeta; species Pseudopyrenochaeta lycopersici. The sequence continues at coordinate 1,368,893 of NHZP01000005.1, forward strand.
CTCAAGAAGAAGCCTTCAGTGAAAAGGAGTGGAAGCCTCAAGCGCAGTGGGAGCAGGAAGAGCATGCACGCAGGCAGCATCCGCGGTGTGACCATTGATGACCAGGAGCATGGCTACGATCGCGAAAATAGTGTTTTTTTCACACCTGTACCAACCAAGGGCTCCCCCACCGAGATTCTGGCCGACCGCTTCCAGAGTATGTTGGCACATGTGACAGTGTTCGAACAGGACTGACGATTGGCAGCATGGCGAAAATTCCTCAAGGACCTCATCGCATACTTCCGAGAGGTTGCTTCATCGTATGAACACCGCGCCAAATCTCTCCTCAAAGTATCCAATGTCATCAACAACACCAATGCGCCGGCTGCTCTGCTTACAGAGGGCGGCCTGAACGATGCCAACCGCTTCCTCCGCGACTTCCACAAGCAAGCCATTGTCGAGGCAAACAAGGCTCGAGATATTGAGGCAGATGTCATCAACCAGCTGAGTGGGCTCAGAGGTGATCTTGCGCAGAAGATCAAGGAAATCAAGTCCCTCTCTGGTGACTTCAAGAATAATGTCGAGAAAGAGAAGGAAATCACGCGAAAGTGTGTGACAGCCCTGGAGGAGGCATTGGCCCAGGTTGATTCAGACCCGACGGCAGTCGCGGGCAAAGGGGACCCTTATGTGGTTCGCCTAGGAGTTGAGCGCCAAGTAGAGAGGCAGATTGATGAGGAGAATTATCTTCACAGGGTGAGCCAATTGACTAAGTATGACAAGATCTTCACTGACACGCTCAGGCCTACTTGAACCTTGAGAACTCTGGACGCGAACTAGAGTCGATTGTTGTTGGCGAAATCCAGAAAGCGTACAATGCACTTGCCACCATCTTGAAGCGTGACGCAGATGAGATGTACAACACGGTTGAGAAGCTACGCAGTGGCCCCATTACCATGCCCAGGGATCAGGAATGGAACAGATTCGTAAGAAGCGATCCTCACTTCGTCAACCCTGATATGTCTTTACGTAGATTGGAAGAGATTGAATATCCCGGCAAGCACCACCCAGCTACTACTGAGGTCAGGGCTGGGATGCTGGAGAGGAAGAGCAAGTACTTGAAGAGCTACACGCCTGGATGGTAAGTTAAAATCGGATTGGCAAGCAGCCGTCTAACGTGAAACAGGTATGTACTGTCACCAACTCATATTCATGAGTTCAAGTCCGCCGATCGCATCTACACTCAACCTCCTGTCATGTCCCTGTATCTGCCGGACCAGAAGCTGGGTTCACGTTCTCAGCCCGGAAGCTCATCCCACAAGTTTGTTATCAAAGGCCGTCAGACCGGATCAATGCACCGTGGCCACACTTGGGTTTTCCGGGCCGAGACGTATGAGACCATGCTGGCTTGGTTCGACGATATCAAATCACTGACTGAGAAGTCCGGCGAGGAACGGAATGCTTTTGTGCGTCGACATGCTAGTGTCAGGAGCACCAGCGCTGGCAGCGCTCGATCAGGGAGCTCTGATGGAGGCCTTGAGGAAGACGAGGCAGATGCGATCCCGTACTCCGCGAACCAGTCGGTGACGAACCAGTCCGCAAGGGATGAGTCCCAGCAGCGACCCTCTCGACCTTCTCCAGGTGGGCGCTTTCCATCCGATTTAATGGTCAACCGTAGCTTACAAGCACCTCTCTCGCCTTCTAGTGGAAGTTCAGAGGTCGGCAATGATCTAACAACCGCGGCCGGAGGCCTACAACAGAATGTACAACCCATGTATTCCGCTGATGCAAGTTCCTACCAACCCGTTGAACCCGTCCAGCCAGCCCAGTACGCACAGCACATTCAACACCAACAGGGACTTCCTGCCTCCTCGTTTGTGAATGCATATCCGCCTACGCAACAGCCGTACGATGGCCAGTCTTCACGCGATTATGCTTACAACACTCCCTCAAACGCCTACAATACTCAGCCTACGTACTTTAACCCCGCTCCTATCGAGCGCCAAGATACCGACTATGGCAATTGGATGGCACCTGCCGCCGGTGGAGCTGCAGCTGGAGCACTGGCCAGTGGGCTCTATCACAAGAACCAGACGGAGCAACAAGAACGAGCTCAACAGCAAGAGTTGGACGAAAAGTCTCGCCTACAGGCCCAAGAACAACAATCAACGGAACCACCCCGAACGATGAGCTTTATGGATCCTGCACCAACAAATGTTCCCGAGTGCCATCCTGATCATATTGCTCCGGATCAGATTGATGACGCTGGTCACATCGCACAGCCTGCAACATCTGATTCAGCCAATCAGCCTAAGGCGGTTCCTGTGCCCATCGTTGCACCAGCGTACAATCAAATGCCGCCTGCCGTGAATAGTGGACCTGATACTCCTGCAACCACCGAGTCTTTTTTAGCTGATTCTGAGGTGGGTACCGCCGTCCCCTTCGGACAGACACTCAACGGCGGCCCAGGATCTGTGGATCCTATTGAGGCTGCTCAGGGCATGGCACATCCAGGTGTCGTGAGACAAAATACGGACATCAGTGTCAGTGAATTGCATGTTCCGGGAGAGTATCCTAAGGTCAGAGTTGACGGCTCGAGAGTACCAATGCCCTGAAAGAATAGATGGCTGATGATTCGTCATGAAGTCTGGTTCACGATCAAGGAATGAATTGTAAGGTAAATGGGAGGTAGGGATTTCATCTGGCTGGGTTTTGGGACTTGGAAAAAAGGGATATATCTGGGTCGCTTTCTGTTTTGGACCTCCGCACCGCGCGACTGTTAGTGGCGTTTGACCTCCGGCCTTTTCTTTTTCTCTCGTTCAGAGTGAGCATCTAGGTTCACATATTTCCATATCCATCCCCTTTGATACCCGCGCTGTTAGCGTGACACGTCTCCACCAAGATAAGATGCGTTAAAATAGCGTTCTTTTATCCAATTAAGTCATGTATTGCAACAATGGTTCTTCCCACATAACTTTCCATGAACCAATATGCACCAAGCAGTACACACTAGAGCGCCATGGCCAACAACAGTGCACAGGGAGAGCTCTCTCGCCAATATTGGCCTTGGCCTGATCAACATGGATTATTAAAATCCCTCCACGCCCCAGCTCACACTATCCCACGAGCTTAATACGCCCCCGGCTACAGAGTCCAGCTGAGAGACCAAGTTCTGGAACCGTTTGCGCCACGCGCCCATGTCACAACACGCGCCTCAACGCGTCCGAACTACACAGCCTCAAATCTTGATCTGCGGCTACTGCGCATCTTCATCTCCACTAGTGCGCGAACTAACGCCGACGGAACTTTGGATCCTCTCCTCCGGTCCCTCTCTGTGTCATCCCGGTTACAAAAGCAAACAAATGCTGCGAGATCGCTGTTTGGAAACGTGCGGGTCGCTGTGCGCAAGCGCATGGGCACGAGAAAGGACGTGTCTGGATTGGAAAAGAAAGCGGATTAATTTGTCTGCGGGGGGAAAAGTGAGGGAAGAAGCGGAGTTTAGCTGGGGTGATGTTGCATAGGGAACAAGGGGGGGGGGGGGGTTACATGGACGACTTGCGCGTCTTGAACAGAGGAGGGTGAGTGTTGGGAACAAAATTCTAGTTTAGTTACCCCCAAAAAAATACATGATAGGATTGTGACCATTTCGGGACATACCGAGATTCTTTGCGTGCCCCCCAATTTACGAGGCGAGCGTTGGATTTCGGTTCAAACTACTTGGTTTGCTTGTGGTTGCTGCGCTCTTTGTGCAAACAAAACGTCCCACATGACACCAGGGGGTTGTTGTTAGATCCACATCAAGCATCAAGGCTGTGCACTTTCGTAAAAAGACTTTGTTCAACATGTGCCGGTGCAATCATGCCCACCCCGCCAGAACTAATCAGGTCGGCCGTTTCATGTACAATGGACACTATGCCGGGTTCCCGGTTGTTGTGCGAATTTCGATCGTCCCCAGCAAAGGGTGCTGATTGGATGGTGATCGTCATTCTCATGTTACGGTTGAGGGGTGGTGATTGGTGCGCAAATGTGAGATTTTCAATTGATGAGGCACGTTTGAAGTACATTGTGACACCTTTGGGCGATCGTGAGAGGGTCTCGTGAGAGACATGGGCGATCTTTGGTCAGAGTCAAGCGTTTTGGCATCGTGGTGGTGGATGAAATTGGCGCTTTCCAAGGTAGCGAAAGGCATGTGATTATGAGAGGGCTATGATCTTTGGTAGGCTAGGCTAGGTTGAATGGTAGATAGTAGCTAGGCATGTGGCGACGACTATGGGGACAGAGCACATGTAGAGAGCGGCAGGGCAGAACTAATGCCCTAGAGTGTAAGGTGGTGGGTAAGGAATGGCATGGACGCAGATTACCGTCCGACTTAACAAACAAAGGAGTGACCGTGTTGCCCATTTTGCGCCCAGGAGAGAGGTCTGTAACATCCCATTTGATTGCCGGTATCTAAACACCCTAGACGCCAGATAGTGTAAAAGAAAAAGTCGGAGTTATATAACACAGAGGAAAAAGGGCTTCCACAACCCAGGCCTTCCTGTCCAACGGCAGCATGTGGCCGCTGGGTACTGAATTGCAACGGGCTAAAACGCAAGATGATTCTTTCTTACTCTCGTCGTCAAGCGTAATCGCACACCATAGTGCGAGACATGAGGATTTGGGGGAGATTATATGAGGGTAGTATCGGGGGGTATTGAAGTGTTCGTCAGAGAGTACTCCAGTCGTAAGAGAGACGGTAATGGCAAGGGGGACTGGTAGGTTGTTTTGCCTCTTGCCGTTGTTTGGCGTGCTCATACGTTGGTGACCTGGGCGTGGTTAGCTTCACTATATATCAGTCAGGTTCCCTTGATTGGCATACCTTCAATATCCGCCTCGAGTAGTCCTCGTTATCTGCAATGCTGCCATTGCTCTGCCTCCTGTCTACGAAGCTCGGGTCCAGACGCGAGTCATTCATTGACGAGTTGCTGGTGTGTAGCTTACCGCCATTGACGAAGGAGCTGACGTTGGCGGCATTGCGACGGTAGTCCTCCTCGGCCTGGCGCTGACGTCTGCGCCGCAAGAAGAACCAGACACCAAACAGTAACCCAGCCAGTCCTAGGATGCCAACAACGACGCCCACGGCGATAGCAATAGTGTTGGGCTTGCCGTCGTCCTTGGGTGCCGCTGTAGCGGTGCTGGTGGCAGAAGCTCTGGAGGCTGAGGTTGGGGCAGCAGTGGATGGCTTTGATGAAGAGCTGGAGTCGGGCACGTAGTTGTCGACCTTGTTCCTTGTTACTCCAGTGAGTGCGACCCATAGCACACCGGGTCCACCGCCTGCAAGTGGTCAGTGAGATATTTGATTCATGTTGCACATGGAGACATACAGTCAAAGTTCTTTTCTCCTCCACATGACGTGGAGCAGGTGCTGTTGTCGATCTGCCACTCCTTTGCCGGAATCTTGTCTCCACAATAGCAATTTGAGCCATCCGACATGCCAAAGACATTCTTGCCCTGCTCGATACAGACCAGTTGACAGTTGCCAGGACTTTGATAAAGGTATGGCCCGTGGTCCTCGAGGGGGGTGGCTGTCTCGAAGCATCCAATGTCGACGATTTGACTCGCAGGTAGAGTGACGGTCGGCGTCGTGATGGGGTTCTTGACGGTTGGGGTTGCGGTGGTGTCGGCGGCGGCTGCCAGTGCAAGCATTGAAGCCGCTGCAAGGGCGGATGCGAATCTGACGAGGACCATGATTGTGGAGGTGATGGGTTGGGAGGTGGTGGTGAGCTGGGATGGGCGATGCCCGGCGTGTGTGCCCGCAAAAGTGGACTGTGGGTGTGTCAGCACCGTGTGCGGTGAAGGTAGCAGCGAGCGAGTGGCACCTTGCACCTATGTAGGCAAAGGGGAACACATGCAAGGCCTTCCTGGCCGTTCAGTCGAGGCTGGTCCTACGCGGCCGTGGGCGGTCGAGCGGTTGGTGACGGGAGTCGGGCGCGGTGGGTATGGGGCTCGGAAGGGTGGTGGTCGCTGTCGTGTGGTGGTATATGGCAGCCGCGTTGCAGTGCAGCAGTGGACTCGCTCAGCGATGCCCTCTCGTCTACTGGATGTGAAACGAAGCGCGTTGGGTCACGGCTCTTGGGGCCCCGTGGAATGCAGTGTTTCGTGTTTCACCCCTTTCTCTCCGGGCGACGCAAAAGGAATGTATCGTCGGGCGCGATGGTCGATGATAAAGAAGGTCTCCAGGCACAGAGGGACAGCAATAGCGAACGTGGGTGTCGACAAGGACAGACTCGGGTGGGTTACGAAGCAGAAACGAGGAGGAGGCTCGGGCGTGCGAGTGGGTCGCCAGGTGAAGAGGAAATCAGGAGGGCGCCCAGTTAGGCAAGAGCGAAATTAGCGCTACCCTGGTCTGACTGCCGCTCGCTGCACCGCTAATTCCGCGACGCTGCCCTCTAATAATATGGCCTGCGCTGCCTGCGGTAATACGGCCTGGGCTGTCTCTGGCAATACTCAGGGCTGCACCAGCGTCTGCATCGTCCGGCACCGTTGTGCATCAGGTCCTGCTTCAAGTCCGGAGCAGCAGCGCCCTCATTTCTGCCAGCCTCGACCGCGCTCGCTGCACGGCATGGCCGAGGCGGCCAAGGCCACGTCGCGGCGTTCCTGATGGACAGGCACCCGGCCACTCAGCTTGCCGTGCCTGGCCTGAGTGACAGGCCTGTCCCCGCCGTTGACCGCCCAGCGCTGCCATTCGTTTCACCCAACAGCCACAACCACGCGCAACCAACACGCAGGGGGAATAGCCAACCGCGCGGCCCATCCCAAAGCGCTCACGGCCTCGTTGCTCGCATCTCGAAGCCTCGTCGCTGCACACCATGTTGCTTTTGAGGGCATAGCCTGCTGTCCAAAGCTGGTGCATTTTGCCGCTTTGGCTGCCATCGCCAGTCCTGGCTGGGCAGCCCGGCATGGACTGCCGCCCCATACGAGCGTGCGTGGTGACATGAGCCTGGTGACGACGTCTCCCTGAGCTTACTGTGGGAACTCAATAAATCGGACATGTGAAGGCCTGTAAGCGTTCGGCCGACGTCTACATCCGTAAGACGGAAAGGCCACTCTAAATGCATGTTCCTTTGCCCTCCACATGTTTGCACAGTGTCTCCATGTCCATGGCCCAAACCGCACAATCTGCCCTTGCTCATCAAGCGCATTGAGGCCAAGTGCCTTTCAAGATTTAGACACATGTCCCAAATCCTTGGGCTTCCCCAGATTGTATCGTGATGCGAAACGCTATTGAGCTCCTTCGTTCCCAAGACTCCTGGTCCCCAGACTCCTAGTCCCCCATTTTCTTTTTCCTGCTTAGTCAGCCAAGAAAGGTCACGTGCGTCTCCCCAAGCTCCAAATGTTCGCAGCTCGACTTCAAGCTGCAGCAGGAAGCTCATCGATGACCCGCACCCCGCTTGATGCGCCGCCAGCCCATTGCCTGCCGCCGAGCAGTGCAATCCCTCCAGTCGCCCGCCCCGCCACACATTTGGATATCTGACGAGCAACTTTCTGTCGCTGTCAATCGATTTTTCCGCACCACATGCCCGCATCAAACGCGCCATGGCAGTCACGTTCCGGGGCCATTGGAAGCCAGGAGGAGGGCAGCCAAGCGTCGAATGACTGTATCAGCCAACTTCTACCCCCAAGAAAGTCTTCCTCCGCCGTTCAGTCTCGGTGCGCTGTTCGGCTTCCGGAAGGACTCCCAGCCTTCGTGGAGATATGAACCGCCATCGTTACCGCAGAATGGGCAGCCATTGGGTTTGCGTATGTTTGTGAAGCTATCTGAACAACATCTACACGTTATACTAATTCCTGGTAGTACCCAATGTGCCAACCCTAGAATCTCATCATGAGCCTACATCGCATGTTCATTCTCTTGCACCGCCCACCAGTCCTTTTCCATTCGGGCCTCCATATCCTCTTCCACAGGAGCTTGCGCAAACAATTCTACGAGATCCAGGAAGGGGCTTGCGACCAGATATCAATGGTATAAAGAGCGAAAGTGAGACACTGAGTGCGGCCGGGGCCGGTATCAATGAAGCTGAAGAAGCGTCGCCTGATGTGCCTGATTTTGAGACATGCTTCGAGACGTTCAAATCGCGAGTTGCACATGCAGACGACTTATCGGCGACTGATCGAAACTGGCTCTTGCGCGATGTTTTCCGATCATGCCGCCCCTCTCACCCCAACTCCTGGATTTACGGCGTCATGGTGGTCAAGCATCTTATGGAGCGGAAGTGGAACCCAGCGCCAGTATTCCGCAAAGATTCAAATTTCGCGATCCCGCCTACCTACACCGCTGAAAGTAAAGAGCTTCTAGAATGCCTGCAACAAATGTCTTCGTGGTTTCCGCAGAGCCTTCGACACTTTCACCGGCTGCACTTAAACTTAGCTGAAGCAGCATCGCATGCCGAGACTTCGATAAACTTTGCACAAGAGTCTGAGCTCTTCCTACTGATTCGACAATTGTGGCAGTCTGCATTTTCGCAAGGCGCGAAAGTTGAGCGCTCAGTCATGGACACACTGCGAACACTCGCTGGCAAGCTTGGTACCCCTCACTCCAGTCGACCCCTACAGTCTATCCTGGCGAACATCACTGATGCAGATCATCATATCACGCGTTTGATTGTGTCGGCTTCGGAGAAACAAGCTTGGTTCCCAGCGGCCGAGCATGTCCTGTCTTGTATACCTCAAGAAAGGCTCATCGATCTCGTCCCCTCAACCACCTTACACTTCGTCAACATGTTTGAGAATAAGACTCGGTTCCCGAAATGCACCTACAAGCATCGTTTGAGCACATGGCTGAAGCTTCTATATCGAATTGATACCTCATTCGTACTGTCAGACTTGGCCTTGGCACAAATTGCAAAGCACATTTTTGCCATTCAGGCACCAATCCACGTCAAGCCGGACTTATTGCTTGATGCCTTGGTCATGAAGCTTCACCACCAGCGCACATTGCAGGGGGCCTCAATTGAAAGACTATCCGAGCTTATTGCTTCTTCCACTATGGCCACGCTGGAACACAGCAGCCCAGCAAGAGTAGAGGACTCGCTCGCACTTCTCTTCCTACAAATGAAGCGGGAGTCGTTGCCATATCAGGATTTGGCAGAACCAATAGTAGCACTCATCGTCCGACACGCCGACTTGGGCTTAGTCTTGCGATTTTTGACTGCAATGGAACGACAAAAGTTAACAATACGCGATGCTTCCGTCGTGGATAGACTTATCACAGACAAGGTGGCTGTGATCCAACAGCGAAGGCGTCCTTCGTTGGAGACACAACGTCAGCACGATGCTTTTGCCTTGCGTACGTGCCAACGAATCTTCGAGGTACTGAGCAGAACCATCGCTCCATCTACTGTGAGTTTGCCTGTTGTTGTTAAGAAACAGGCGCTCGTCACGTTACAAGCCCAGCGCCAGTTCAAACAAATCCTTGACCGCGCTCGAGCAAACTATGCCTTACCGCTTGCATATCGTAACCTTACCACCGATATACCACTGCAGCAGCGAGTTAATTTGATCCATCAACTGGCCCACCACTACTCCCTCGACATCACTCGCTCTTACCTGGAGACTTGCCGCGCAGTTTATTACCTATACAATTACCTTCGTGAACACTCCCTGCCCATCGGCCCGCTTTTCACAAAAGCCGTTGTTCGCGTTTCCATTACCCGCCCCTTGATTGAGAATCGCTTCGTCAGTGCAAGACGGTTGATATGGGTATGCCAGCTCGTTGCGAAGGTCGAGGGCGAGGATGTGGCGAAGAGGATTGAGAATGACTTCTGGCAATGGAGAGGTGATTTGTTGAGGTATGCTAAGAGTGTGTATGTGCATGCAGGCGGTGACTCAAAGGGGAAAGCGCATATTGGGACTATGAAGAAGCTAGGATTGATATGATGTCTGAGAAGGGCGGTTCATAGCATGTGTAGGAAGTGCGGTGAGACGCACTTCGACCTGTACACAAATGTCAAAAATCTTGAACCCAATAGTTGGCTTGTGTTCACCCGTAAGCGTGCATGACAAGATGGTGTTACTGACCGCGATGCATTTGGGAGAAGAGATATCGCAGTGTGAGCTTTGAGACTCATCGACAGGATTGGGTTAGTACATGTACCTTTGCATGTGAGTCTCTCGTTGCTGGTTTCTTTTTCACAAACTGTTGCTCCTATCATTATCTCGAAAAAGCTCCCAATCCTATACAAAGTCGCTCAACTCTCACGGTTCCTCCCACAGTAGCTTGTGCTTCATACGCTGCTCACAGTACGAATTACAGCACATCAACATGGCAATGAAGAGGATAACAGTAGGGGCGCCCTCGCCGCCGTCTCAGGTCAATTATTGGTTGACCATGCTCAAAGAAAATCTCATTGTTGCTGGCTCTCAACTGCGATTTTTATAGGTTGCAAGAGGATGTAAGTAATCGGCCTGAGCATATGGACTGGGTTCCACGAGATCAAAGAGCGCCAACCAGGAAGGGCAAGGTCGCAGGGCACTCCTTCCCCACTTCACATTCATGATGATTGAGCGAGCAACCCACTTTGCATCTGGCATATGTGGTATCTTGTAGAATAACAGGGAAAAGATTTTCTTAGTCACCTTGTGAGAAGGTGTCTGAATCTGCGACCCGCTTACATGATCCGGGCTTCCGCGTGAACCGACGTCATCTGATACAGGCCTTGCGGAAACTTAGAAACTTGGTCTGCCAGCAAAGCGCAGGTGGACTGATATTGAAATTTTCAAGCTTTCAGTGGTCTGAAGCTTGTCGCGACTGACTCAAGAGTTATTCCATGTTTACGGTCGACTACACCGGACTTCAATACCGACTGTCGCAGCATCTGCGTTGAGTGCGGCCTCATATTGGACGACATTTCCGACAGTAACAAGGTTCTTGAATCATTGGCTGGCAGAAAGGGACAAGATGGAACAAAGCGCTCTTCCGCCTAGACCGACTATCGAACAACTGCGACATGTCGCAAACAACTATCCCATTATCGACAATCATGCGCACAACCTCATTCTTCCAACACACTCGGATACCATACCATTCGAAACCATCACGACAGAAGCGCAAGGGCGAGCACTAAGGGATACTTTCAAGTCTTTACCTCATTTGCGAGCAGCAAAACAGTTGCGCAACCTCTACGAATGCGGAGAAGATGCTGATTGGGAGGACATTCTGGAACAGAGAGTTGAATGGCTTCGGAGCGACCCGGAACGTCTGCACAACCGGTGTTTTGAAGGTGTTCATGCTTTGTTGATTGATGATGGACTCGCCGGCCCAGAGAAAGTGTATCCGTATGGATATCATGACAGATACACAAAAGCGCCCAGCAAACGAATCGTACGCATCGAGACAGTTGCTGAGCGTTTGATGGAAAGCATTATCCTAGATGCTAGTGAAGATGATTTGAGCAAGGCTAAATTTCTACCTGATACCTGGGTGGCGTTCACAGATGAGTTTGAGCGCGAGATCCAGGAAGCCGTTCAAGATCGCGACGTTGCTGGATTCAAGACCGTTATCTGCTACCGAACGGGTCTCGATATCGAACCTGACTACGAGCAGGCTGCGAGGGCAGTCGGTCACCCTTTTGAGCGTTATGTAAAGGCCTGCATTCGAAAACGCAACTACAGGATTGAAAAGAAGGCGTTGAACGATTATCTCGTACTACGGACGCTGGAGATCATCTCAGAGCGGCTACCGCATTCAGATGCCTTGGCTAAACCACTGCAACTCCATACCGGTCTCGGAGATAATGATATCAATCTCCTCGAATCAAATCCATCGTATCTGCAGCCCCTTATCGAGAACTACCCGAGTGTTCCATTTGTGTTGCTCCACTCAGCATATCCGTACACTAGGGAAGCGGGCTACCTTGCAACAGTGTATCGCCATGTGTATCTTGACATAGGCGAAGTATTTCCCATGGTCAGCCGAGATGGCCAGAGATCGATTCTGCGTCAAGCTATGGAGTTGGTACCGGGTAGCAAGTTACTGTATTCGAGCGACGGGCATTGGTTTCCGGAGACGTTTTGGCTGGCGAATCTACAATTCCGTGAAGTGTGGCTTGAGGTAGGCTAGACATAAATCGCTCGTTGGCAAATGAAATACTGACACTCGCAGGTGCTCATTGACTACGTTCAAAAAGGCGATCTTACTCCACACCAAGCCATAGCTATGACAAAGGATATCCTCTTCAATAACTCCAATAATCTGTACGATATGCGTTACGAAGCGGTGTTTGATGAGACCATCCAAGAAACTCCAAAGCAAATTGCATACAATCCGAAGCCTACAGCGCAATCGCCATACCGGTCATCCTCAGCTCCTCCACCACCCCAAGGGTCTGGTCTAGCTAGCCGAGCTGCAACTATGGATACTTCTACTGCCCAGCCTCCATCTCCTTATTCGCCCTCCTTTCCTCCTCCACCTAAAGTTCCGCGGGTGTATGATATCCAGCTGTTTGACAAGTTTGAAGAACGAAATCCTGATGTAAAATTCATCTACGTTCAATGGCTCGACTACATGGCTACCGTCCGCGCTCGAATTGTTCCCATCAAAGAGTTCTCTCGAATAATTCGTGCAGGAGAGCGGATCGGTATTTCGCAAGGCAATACAGGTACCTTGCAAAACGACACGCTTACACCCGTTGTCAACACTACTGGCCAGATCTATGTAGAGCCCGATCTCCGCTCTCTTCGTCGAACGCACAACAAAGACCCCTTACCCTCTGCAACGGTGCTCTCATACTGGCGATCCGAATCTGGAAATGCGATCCGCGAGTGCCCGCGCAACAACCTTGAGACCTTAATCAATACTCTCCAGTACACACACGCTACAACTCTCCTCATTGGCTTTGAAATCGAAGTCACATTCCTATCCCGCAACTCGGACAACACGTCACAGCCCTACTCCCCCCTGACCAAGACGCATGCTTGGGGCACTCTAACCCCTGAGCAATGGCTCCAGCTCCCTTTCCTATCAGAAATTGTATTGGGGTTGGAAGAGATGGGAATTGAAGTGCAGCAATTCCACGCGGAAAGTGGGCAGGGACAGTACGAATTCGTCCTCCCGCCCAGTCCACCACTGCTCGCTGTGGACACTTTGATTCAAGCAAGGCAGGTCATTGCGCAAATAGCATCGCTCCACGGCCTTCGAGCTACGCTACATCCCAAGCCGTTCGAGGGCATAGGCACTGCGGCACACGCACATATTTCTCTCAGCCCTCCAGACCGCGATATGTCGTTCTTCGTCGGCGGTGTACTCGCCCACTTACCAGCCATCTGCGCCTTTACGATGCCGGAAGCTGTTAGCTATGGACGCGTCGTTGACGATCACTGGTAAGTGTCGTTATCCTCAAGCTGCACATGAGCCATAAATTAACTTTGATACAGGACTGGAGGAACCTGGATAAGCTGGGGTACGCAGAACCGCGAAACACCACTCCGCCGCGTCACCACTGGACGCTGGGAAATCCGATGTTTGGACGGCTTAGCAAATATGTACCTCGCAATATCCGCCATCATCGCTGCCGGCCTGCTAGGTTTGTCCTCTGCATCCCACAGTCAAGTCGAGTTCACCCAGCGCGATGTCCAAGTCAATCCATCCACGCTGGATGAAGAAGGACGAGCGCACTACGGCATTACGCAGAAGATGCCCGCGAGTATCGAGGAAGCGCTTGGTGCTTTGGCGAACGATGGCGCCCTGAACGAAGCGTTGGCGCAAGGGTTGGTGCAGGATTATCTTGCTATGAAGGAGAGTGAGCGGAAAATGTTGGAGAGGATGGATGAGCGGGAGAGGAGAGTGTTTTTAATCGAGCGGTATTAAATTGGGCGTTGCAGATGTTATGAAGAACGACTAACGATACCGATGAATTGTTATGTTTCTGTAGAGCTTTTGTTTCCTTCGCTGGAATTTTTGATATCCTTTACTAGCTATATACACTGAAACGAAGCATGAGTGTTTTTATTTTATTTTCAAAGTATTCCTCACTTCTTTCCTCATTTATAAGTAAATATCCAAATTTATTGCCATATGCAGACTCATTCATACTCAGGGTCATATTCTCACGCCATCAAATAATCCGCTTATTCCTCTCTCTTTCCTAGATAATCTTTTTACTCCGTCAAAACACAGTCGCTCAGCGTCACTATTATGCAAAAAAACCCTCTCTTAAGTCTTAAGAATCGCTCAGAACAATCACATTCTAGCTATTATCTGCTTTGCACATTGCAGCAATTCGTAATGGCTGCGGCTCACCTCATGACTTGATATGTCTCTACTCCTAGATCATGTACACTTGTAGCCTGTGGTGGGACTTGTATTCGTCAACGACGAAAGGAAGAATGGAGGTTAATTGTTCGAGGTACCATGGTAGTCATGTTCTCGAGCTGTGAGTATGCAACATTGTCTGCTTACGGTACGAATAGCTGAAAAGGAAGCTGGGTATTTGTGATATTGGAAGGAGGGTGGTGAAGTGATACTATGATTATTGGGGTCGTCCCATATATTTTATGGAAAACATGCAATTTCAGTTCAGAAGACTTGAAATATGTTCTGTACATTTTCAGCAATTTGAGAAGATACGGCTGTGTACGATATAGCTAACAGATGAAAAAGTAAAAAAATAATGGGTGAGATTTTACGTTGCATTTGAGTGTGCAATTTCTTTATAAATGTACAGCAAAGATTACAACTCAATCTAATGTCAGTTCCCCTAGCTAACCCTTCCCACTGCATCAAGTGATGCTCGTTGACGAGAATATCCAGACCACGCAAGCTATGCAAGAAAAGCCAAGTTCCGCACCCACAGAGCCAAAATGCTGAATTATTTACAGCAGAACCATGGCCATGCCCGAGGCAACAGCGGCAACGACGTACATGCCGAGGCCGAAAACTCCGTTGCTGAATTGGGGAGTATAGAGACCCGCAGCAGCGCCCTGGGAGCCGGCGGCTGAGGCACCCGAGCCAGTGGCCTTGGGAGCAGAGCTGACGACACCAGTGCCATCAGCGCCAGCCTCCTTGAGCAATGCTGAGCAGCCAGAAGCAGTAGGGGTAGCAGCAGCAGCCTTAGTGGTAGCTTTGCCCTTGAAGGCGCAGCCGCCCTTGACAGCATCGGCATAGGCGTTGACAGCAAAGGAAAGCTGCTCCTTGTTGGAGCACATGCCATACGAGCCGTAGGGACCTGAGGTAGCGTTCTTGTTGATACCCTGGCAGTACTCTCCGTCCTTCTCGCCGCAGACGAAACCAAACATGTCACCATAGTCCTTCTCAGCGACCTTGTCCGCAACAACGCAGCTAAGTGTCTCCATCATGCAGCTGCAGAGTTGGGCATTGGCAGTGGGCGGAAGAGGATCCGACTCAGCCTCCCATTTACCTGCGGTGACCTTAGGGCATGCAGCAGCGGCCGTGTTGGTGGGGTTGTAGGCGTCCATCTTAACACCGCTAGGGGTGGCCTTGGCGATTTCCTTGGACAGGTTCTCAAAGTCCTTGTTGGTTGTGACTTTGCCATTGGAGATGGTGGCGAGACCTGAGAATTGTTAGTGTTATATTCAGCGTACACGACAGTTGAAGGACTCACCGAACTTGTTCTCCTCCTCAAAGTACATGTACACAATACCACCGGACCACACGCCTGTCATCTGCTTGCCGTAGAGAGCGCCAACTTCAGTGAACAGACGTGGGCGGGGAGTGTTGCAGCCATACTCGGCGAAGAAGACGGGCACATTGTACTTCTCAAAGTTCTTGGTTTGAACATCGAAGCCAGACTCAGTGAAGGACGAATCACCGCACCACGAGTAGATGTTGTAACCCCAGAAATCGATAGCATCTTCAGCATTGCCGCAGTCGAAGTAGTTGGCCATGTTCTCACGAATATCGGCATCGTCATTGGTGGCATATCCGACACCAATTGGGCGATAGTTCTTGCTCTTGATGTAGGCCTTTGTGTCACGAACGGCAGCCTTGACAAACGCACTGGCGACTGTGTTGTTTGGCTGATTGGAGACCTCGTTACCGGCAAAGAAACCAAGGGTATTAGAGTACTTCATCAACTCATCGACAACGCTTGTGTAGCGCTCATAGAGTTCTACGGTCCATCCAGGGTCGTCACGGTTGATTGAGTTTCCGGGCTCTGACAAGTCGGCAATGACATAGATTCCAGCGTCTGCCAGTGCATCCATGCATTCCTTGTGGTCCTTCTCCGGGTCGATGGCGTATACACGGATCGTGTTGGTCTGGATCTTCTTGAGAAACTCGATGTCGCGCTTGCATGATGTGGCGTCTGCAAGAGGGTCCGTGATCTTGAGGCCGTCGGTATCGGTTTGCGACGTGTTGGAGTTGATTTCCTCTGCTGACTGTGAGTTTTAAGTCTTAGGTGAGTAGTTGGGGCGCCGTACGTTGGTATGCAACACCCTTCATAAAACTAGAACGGGGTTAGTCAGGCTAATGTATAGTGAGTCGCGAGTAGTACTTACAACTGTGTGCCATTTGTCTTGTAGAAAAACTTCTGGCCCTGGACGATGTCAGCTTCAGGGATGGCGCCTGCTGTACAACCTCATACCTTGATAACGATCGGGTCAACTGCGGCTTGCACACCGGCAAGCAGCGCAGTAACAGCGATAAGACCGCGCATAGTGATAAAAATGCTACAAGAAATTGTCCAAGATATGTCGAAGGGGTTGGCAAGAGCTTGGTGTTGAGGCGCCGAGAAATGATGCTAATGAGTGTGAAGAAGGTGTTTTGGAAACGGGAATACAGGGGCAAAGAGCGTGGCGCAACAGCAAGTGATGCTGTATGCGATAATGAATATTAAAAAAGGATGTAGCGACGGACTGATAAAACAGAGAAATCACTTGAGAAACACCTCTGAGGCAGCCAGAGTGAAAGAGTGCGAGGTCCACAAGCTTCGCCCAAGAAGGATCGGCGAGAGTTGAACGTTCCCCTGACTAGCCCCGTTTCGCATTCCAGGCCCGAGCGCGGCTGCGACAGCCTTCTGATTGCTGGAACATCACGTCTCAGGTTGGAAGGTGCACCCATTTGCTACTCTACCGCTCAATCGCGACTTGACAGATCGTCGAGCGTATCCATCATTGAGCAAAATCGACGAGTCAAAACAGAATTTGATCCCAGTTTTTGCAGTTCACGGTGCACAAGATCAGGCATGCCGACGCGTACGCCCAATTTCTTTGCTCCCCACACCACCGAGAAGGCCGCCCGCCCCACTGCGGATCGTGTTGCTAATTTTGACTGGCGTATGTCATTGCTTGTAAAGTGCACAAAAGTCACGTTTTAGGATTGCCGGGTGGTGCCGGAGCCGTGTTAGACGTGCAGTGTAAGTGAAGATCCCATGGGCTGCTCGAGGGATGTCGCTGGCTGGCGTGCAATCGTGCAACACTCAAGCGTGTTACACACAGCCTCGTGGAGTGTTTACCGGAGGGACCGGTACCTGAGGTCGCCTGAGGAATGTCTGCAGCTGAGACGTACCTGTGGCGAAGTCGCGCATGCTTGAGGCGGCCAATCGAACAGCGTCTGCCGAGATCATCCGCGTAGGTTGTTCCAGTTGCTGCTCGCCTTGCCCGCGACTGGTCTGTCCCGGACGGGGATTGGATAGGACCATCACAGAAAGCAGATCCTTCGCGCCAGCTGTTAGGTTCTTCTAGACTGGAAGGGCGAGGAGGGAGCGCAATTCGTTGAGGCTTCTACGGCGAGAGGTCGCGGAGGTTTTATTCAATGCCCACACAAAGTGGAGCCTTGGACGGGCCTCTGCGGTTCCTGCATGCCCGAAAATCTGCTCGAGCTGGCAGGCTACACTATAGACAGGCCCTAAGACGAACTAGGTGAGACGCATGCATGAAGTCTGCATGCCAACGCAATGATGAGCTCAACTGCAATAACCGGCTTATGATCCAATTTTGACACTCTGTAACAGGCTCATTCGCCTTGAGCTCAACGTGCGGAATCAGGCCGATCTAAATTAGCACCCAGACCAGGCCCCATGTCTGCCGTGATGGCAATTTCGTCACTCAGCGATACCGTTCGCAGCAGCTCCAATCTATCCGCCTGCAAGGCTCAGGAGTCAGGATTTGTGCTTACGGCAACTCCATTAATGGTGCACTCGGACCCAGGACTGACGGCAAGCCGTGGGACGGAAGACGGCGGGCGCAGAGCATCCGGCGTGTGTCCGGCGCCAGCCTCAACAGTTCGCTGGCGGCCATCAGCCCCCTTCGCATTGCGACACCCAGTAACGGTTGACTAGGATTCAGCGGGAGCGCGCCACGTCGCGATTGGATGCACGATAAGCAAACCCTATCGCTATCAGCGTCGGTGTCGACGAACCGGGCAAAGCTGGCAGAGCCAATCCCGATGCTGGTCCACTAGTTTCGCTTTGATCATCGCGCTTCCTCCACCGTTGTTGGTCCTTCGGTTGGGTGGTGCGTGGTCAGCTTCCA
This sequence comes from Pseudopyrenochaeta lycopersici, assembly GCA_003313425.1. NCBI lineage: Eukaryota > Fungi > Ascomycota > Dothideomycetes > Pleosporales > Pseudopyrenochaetaceae > Pseudopyrenochaeta > Pseudopyrenochaeta lycopersici. Next base: position 1,387,334 of record NHZP01000005.1, read on the forward strand.
GCAACGCGAGCGAGAGGCACACTGAATAGCCAGCGGGGGGTATGGGGAAAGCAGAGCGACAATCGGGCTCCATGGAGCTGTCAGCCAGTGTTTTGCAAAATGTGAAATAAATATTGACGACATGCATGTCCACTGGGGGGCGACATTATCGATATGCAGCAGATCGGGCATGCCAACCTGGTGGGATTCGCAGACTTGATTTTGGCTGCCCCAGCATTCCTGCCACCGGCCGCGTGCAATGCAACGAGACAGTGGGCACAAGAGCAGGTTTGCAGGCCGTCTGTTTCTCGAGGAGATGCCACGCATTTGTACTTGCGTACATCGCTGTGCTTGCTGCATTCAAGGTGGCAACATCGATTGCGTTTAGTGAATGCTGGCGAAGGGTACCCATGCGCAGCGCCTCTCACCGCGTTAGACTAGCTTGGCGTGGAGCCTTTCATTTTCAGGGGAAACTTGTAAAAAGCTCTTTGCCTGCCCATCCGCATTCCACACTGTCGCTCACTCCCCAACACCTCCTCCTCTCCCTCCTCTCCTTCCACCCTGCCTCTCGTTTTATTTGCGTGAGGGTTTTCTTTTCGCGGAACACCTCCCACCCACTCCGAAGGGGAGCCGCACCCGCCACCTAATACCCAAAGTTCGCCCAGTAGCAGCAAGCGCCGACTCGCCGCGCGTCTCTCCTGGCAACCACCACCACCACCTGCAGCTGCATCCAGCGCTATCCACTCGTTAGCACGATAACAACCCCAAGACACTCGCTCGACGGGCAGGCTCGAGCACTCTAGCCTGTGCTACTTCCACACCGTCGCTCCCGTGGTAAACACCTGGTGTTTGTTTCACCTCGACCGCCAATTGCCTCCCTCGCTACCTGCGACAACAACACTCGTTCACCCCCGCCCTCTGCTCGCACCTGCTGCTGCACTTATCTTCCGCTCTATCCCGGCAGCTGGATCCAATTAATCACCACTGCCGCTCCTAATGCCCATTGTTTGAGGTACGCTGCTCCGACTGCTCGTGTTTCAGCTCTCGCCAGCCGCCCCGGATCAACAGCTCGTTAACAAATTGTCTCACAGGTTCTACATCGTAAATTAATCACTCCCCAAGATGTCGGGACATCCGCAGGGAGGCCATTACGACGATGGCTACGGCCACGACCAGCGTCAGCCTCAGGCTCAAGGTCAGGACTCGTATTACCAAGACGACCAGTACGGCCAGTATCACGACGACGCCCGTGGCCAGCAAGGTCATTACCAGCAGTCTGGCGATGCCTACTACGACGAATCGTGCGTATCCGCTTCTTGCATCATTGCAATGCACCAATTGCTAACTTCGCTGCAGAGCCTATTATGACGGCCAGCAAGGTGGCCAGTATCAGCAAAATGGCAACGGATACTATGACGACCGAGGCCAGCAGGGCTATCAAGACGAGTATTACAACGATCAGTACTACGACCAGGGAGGTGCCCAAGACGGCTATGGCCAGAATGGCTATGGGTATGTTTCAATTACATCTTTTTCGAATTCCCTGTGCACTGACAATATACGCAGCCAGCAACCCCGCCGCCGTGGCCATGATTCTGAGGAAGACTCAGAGACTTTTAGCGACTTCACGATGCGATCCGACATGGCTCGTGCGACTGACATGGACTACTACGGACGCGGCGACGAGAGGTACAACAGCTACAACGAAGGCAATAACCGCGGATACCGACCACCTTCATCTCAGGTCTCATATGGTGGCAACCGCTCGTCGGGTGCTTCTACGCCCATCTACGGCATGGACTACTCCAATGCCCTTCCGGCTGGCCAACGCTCGCGGGAGCCCTACCCAGCTTGGACCGCTGAAGCTCAGATTCCTTGCACCAAGGAGGAGATTGAGGACATCTTCCTGGACCTCACCGCCAAGTTCGGCTTCCAGCGTGACAGCATGAGGAACATGTACGACCACTTCATGACGCTCCTCGACTCGCGAGCGTCTCGCATGTCACCTAACCAGGCCCTTTTGTCACTACACGCGGACTACATTGGCGGAGAGAATGCTAATTACCGACGATGGTATTTTGCAGCACATCTCGATCTGGACGATGCTGTGGGCTTCGCGAACATGAACCTTGGAAAGGCCAACCGTAGGACGCGCAAGGCCCGCAAGGCGGCGAAGAAGAAGGCTTCCGAGAACCCCGGAAACGAGCAAGAGACACTCGATGCCTATGAAGGCGACAACAGTCTCGAAGCGGCTGAATATCGCTGGAAGACCCGCATGAACCGCATGTCGCAGCACGATCGAGTGCGACAAGTCGCCTTGTATCTGTTGTGCTGGGGCGAGGCCAACCAGGTCCGTTTCATGCCTGAACTGCTCTGCTTCATCTTCAAGTGCGCAGACGACTACCTGAACTCGCCCGCTGGCCAAGCCCAGACTGAGCCAATTGAGGAATTCACTTATCTCAATAATATCATCACACCGCTCTACCAGTACTGCCGTGATCAAGGATACGAGATTCAAGACGGCAAGTATGTGCGGAGAGAGCGCGACCATGCCGCAATTATCGGTTACGATGATATCAATCAGCTCTTCTGGTACCCAGAAGGCCTTGAGCGTATTGTTTTCGAGGACAAGTCGCGAATCGTTGACCTTCCGCCAGCGGAGCGTTATGCAAAACTCAAGGATGTTCTGTGGAAGAAGGTGTTCTTCAAGACTTACTACGAGCGACGCTCGTGGTTCCACATGCTTGTCAACTTCAACCGTATCTGGGTTATCCACGTCACATCCTTCTGGTTCTACACCGCATTCAATTCACAGCCTGTTTACACGAAGAACTATCAACAACAGCTCGACAACCGACCCGAAAAGGCAGCTACTTTGTCCGCCGTGGCACTTGGTGGTACGATTGCATCTCTTATTCAGATTTTCGCAACGCTTGCCGAATGGGCTTACGTTCCTCGCAAATGGGCTGGCGCGCAGCATTTGACCAAGCGTCTTTTCTTCCTCCTCGCCGTCTTTGCTGTCAACGTTGCTCCTAGTGTCTACATCTTTGGTCTTGACAAGCGTACGGGTACCATTGCCAACATCCTGGGAGGTGTCCAATTCGCCATTGCTCTACTCACATTCATCTTCTTCTCGATCATGCCTCTTGGCGGACTCTTCGGAAGCTATCTTACCCGCAACTCTCGCAAGTACGTTGCGAGTCAAACATTCACGGCCAGTTACCCACGTCTCAAGGGTAACGACATGTGGATGTCGTACGGCCTGTGGGTCTTGGTCTTCGCCGCTAAGCTTGCTGAGTCTTACTTCTTCTTGACACTGTCTATCAAGGATCCCATTCGTATCCTGTCGCACATGAGAAAACCTGTGTGCTTGGGTGATGCCATCTTCGGATCCATCATCTGCAAGTACCAGCCTAGGATTCTGCTCGGTCTTATGTACTTTATGGATCTGGTCCTGTTCTTCTTGGATTCTTATCTGTGGTACATTATTGCCAACATGTTGTTCTCAGTCTCGCGATCATTCTACCTTGGTGTCTCGATCTGGACTCCCTGGAGGAATATCTTCTCGCGTCTGCCGAAGCGTATCTACTCTAAGATCCTCGCCACCACCGATATGGAGATCAAATATAAGCCTAAGGTTCTCATCTCCCAGATCTGGAATGCTGTCGTCATTTCCATGTACCGCGAGCATCTTCTCGCTATCGATCATGTTCAGAAGCTACTTTACCACCAAGTTCCTTCCGAGCAGGAGGGCAAGAGGACTCTACGTGCACCCACCTTCTTCGTTTCCCAGGAAGACCACTCTTTCAAGACCGAGTTCTTCCCTGCCCAGAGCGAGGCTGAGCGTCGTATCTCTTTCTTCGCACAGTCTCTGTCGACTCCAATTCCTGAGCCTCTGCCAGTTGACAACATGCCTACTTTCACGGTCCTCATTCCCCACTACGGCGAGAAGATTCTACTTTCGCTTCGCGAGATTATTCGTGAGGATGAGCCCTACTCTCGTGTCACTCTCCTTGAATATCTCAAGCAGCTTCATCCTCACGAGTGGGATTGTTTCGTCAAGGACACCAAGATTTTGGCCGATGAGACCTCGCAGTTCAATGGCGACGATGAGAAGAACGAAAAGGATACCGCCAAGAGCAAGATTGATGATCTTCCTTTCTACTGTATTGGTTTTAAGTCTGCCGCTCCCGAGTACACACTTCGAACCCGAATTTGGGCATCTCTCCGTTCTCAGACATTGTACCGCACCATTTCTGGCTTCATGAACTACAGCCGTGCGATCAAGCTTCTGTACCGTGTCGAGAACCCCGAGGTTGTTCAGATGTTTGGTGGTAACTCCGACAAGCTTGAGCGTGAGCTTGAGCGTATGGCTAGGCGCAAGTACAAGATTTGCGTGTCTATGCAGCGTTACGCCAAGTTCTCCAAGGAAGAGCGTGAGAACACTGAGTTCTTGCTCCGTGCTTATCCCGACCTGCAAATTGCTTACCTGGACGAAGAGCCGCCTATTGCTGAGGGCGAGGAGCCACGCATCTATTCCGCTTTGATCGACGGCCACTCAGAGATCATGGACAATGGCATGCGTCGTCCAAAGTTCCGTATCCAGCTCTCCGGCAACCCTATCCTCGGTGACGGCAAGTCTGATAACCAGAACCACTCCATCATCTTCTATCGTGGTGAATATATCCAGCTCATTGATGCTAACCAGGACAACTATCTCGAGGAATGTCTCAAGATCCGAAGCGTTTTGGCTGAGTTCGAGGAAATGACCACTGATAACGTCTCCCCATACACGCCAGGAATCCCCAACCCCAACTTCAACCCTGTTGCCATTCTCGGCGCTCGCGAGTACATTTTCTCTGAGAACATCGGTATTCTTGGTGACATTGCTGCCGGAAAGGAACAGACGTTCGGAACCATGTTTGCTCGTACTCTGGCACAGATCGGTGGAAAGCTCCATTACGGCCATCCTGATTTCCTCAACGGTATCTTCATGACTACTCGTGGCGGTGTCTCCAAGGCTCAGAAGGGTCTTCATCTTAACGAGGATATTTACGCTGGTATGAACGCTCTCCTCCGTGGTGGCCGCATAAAGCACTGTGAGTACTACCAGTGCGGTAAGGGTCGTGATCTTGGCTTTGGCTCTGTCCTCAACTTCACCACCAAGATCGGTACCGGTATGGGTGAGCAGATGTTGTCCCGCGAGTACTACTACATGGGTACCCAACTGCCTCTTGACCGCTTCTTGTCCTTCTACTACGCTCATCCTGGCTTCCACATCAACAACGTGTTCATCATGTTGTCGGTGCAATGCTTCATGTTCGTTCTCTTGCATCTCGGCGCTCTCCACCACGAGACAATCCTCTGCCACTTTAACAAGGATATTCCGATCACTGATCCAATGTGGCCCAATGGCTGTGCCAACTTGGTGCCCGTCTTTGACTGGGTGGCGCGTTGTATCGTCTCCATCTTCATTGTCTTCTTCATCTCTTTTGTCCCCCTTGTGGTTCAAGAGCTGACGGAGCGTGGATTCTGGCGCGCTGCAACTCGTCTGGCTAAGCACTTCTCCTCTGGGTCGCCCTTCTTCGAGGTTTTCGTCACTCAGATCTACGCCAACTCTCTCCAGACCAACTTGTCTTTCGGTGGTGCCCGATACATTGGTACCGGTCGTGGTTTCGCTACTGCCCGTATTCCATTTGGCATCTTGTACTCTCGATTCGCCGGTCCTTCCATCTACCTCGGTGCTCGTGCCTTGATGATGCTTCTGTTTGCCACCATCACCGTCTGGGGACCGTGGCTGATATACTTCTGGGCGTCCCTGTTGTCTCTCTGCCTGGCACCATTCCTCTTCAACCCTCACCAGTTCTCGTGGGACGACTTCTTCATCGACTACAGGGAGTATCTCCGCTGGCTGTCGCGCGGAAATACACGGTCTCACAGTGCCTCTTGGATCGGCTACTGCCGTCTGTCGCGAACACGTATCACTGGTTACAAGCGCAAGGTTCTCGGAGATCCATCATCCAAGCTTTCAGGAGATGTTCCTCGTGCCGCGTTCACGAACATCTTCATGAGCGAAATCATGGGACCCCTTGTCTTGGTCGCCATCACTCTCGTTCCCTATCTCTTCATCAACGCTCAAACTGGTGTAAACGATGAACGCAACACTGCTGACGAGGACACAAACCTCGGAACCCCCAAGGCCTCCGGTGCATTGGTCCGTGTGGGCATCATTGCTTTTGGACCTATTGCCGTCAATGCTGGTGTCTTGGGTGGCCTGTTTGCTCTAGCGTGTTGCGCGGGACCTCTGCTCAGCATGTGCTGCAAAAAGTTTGGTGCCGTCTTGGCTGCCATTGCGCACGCAATCGCTGTCATCATGCTCCTCATCTTCTTTGTCGTCATGATGTTCCTCGAGGGCTTCAGCTTCCCTAGGGCCTTGTCTGGCATGATCGCGGTCGTTGCCATCCAGCGATTCTTCTTCAAGCTCATCATCTCGCTTGCCTTGACCCGAGAATTTAAGGCTGATACCTCGAACATCGCCTGGTGGACTGGCAAGTGGTACACCATGGGCTGGCACACCATTTCGCAGCCGGGACGTGAGTTCCTCTGCAAGATCACTGAGCTCGGCATGTTCGCCGCCGACTTTATCCTGGGCCATGTCCTCCTCTTCTTTATGCTCCCAGTCTTGTTGATCCCATATGCCGATAAGTTCCACTCCGTCATGTTGTTCTGGCTCCGACCCAGGTATGTACAAGTTCATTGTTATTCCACAACATAGCTAACATAACGTAGCCGTCAAATACGTCCTCCGATCTACTCGCTGAAGCAGACTAAGCTTCGCAAGCGAAGAGTCATTCGCTACGCCATCATGTACTTTTTCCTTCTCATCATCTTCCTCGTCTTGATTGTTGGCCCAATCGTTGCTGGAAAGAAGTTCAAGTTCGATCTCCCAGATCTCCCAATGGAGATTTTGCAACCCACTGGGTTCAACAACAATGACACCAAGGCTACACCCACAGGTGTTTGCGTGAGGGGTACTTGCCCGAAATGGGATGGAGAAGATACGACAAGCGACGCTCAGACGACGGAGGAAACGTCTCGTCGTTTCCGTCGTTACATGGCCTACTAAAAGCATATTTGATGGTTTGTGGTTGCTGCTGATACATTGCATTGTACAACACAGATGGAGGCATGCGGCGTGGTGACTTGGCTTGGTCCCATAATGATTGTAATATTCGGCCTCAGTGTTTGGTTCGTTGTTCACGGCGTTGGGCGGTGGGATCAAGAGATCTCACCGACCTGTTTTCTCTCCTTTTTGAACACTTCTGTCTGCTTACAGCGCGGGCATGACTGCACATATACTACGATGGGGTTTTGTTTTGGTTCATCATGGGTTGGCGAATATGTTAGAGAACGGCTGCATTACAAATAAATATATGAGGTCTTAATGCCAATCATCTTCTGTTCTGAATCGCACAATTGATGCCTATTTTGACAGTAACGTGAGCGCCCTCCCGTTTGCCTTGGATCCTGATTTATGTCCTTCCCACACATGGAAGGGGAAATTCTTGCGAAATGATCTGATACACGTGAGGTGGTGAAATTAGAGCCGCGGCGGGTTGATTGCTGACGTCCTATTGCACCTCCGCGCTTCGCCGCAACCCCCCCGAGACTCTTTCACCCCGAAAAAGTTGTCCGCATCCACAACCCAACCCTTTCACATTCTCGGCACGACAGCACACAATGGATCTTCATGAGGTGCAGAATGCGACTGCGCGCTTCTTCACTGACGCCAATGCGCATTTCAATCGCATCCCCGGTTCCGCCATTGCCGTCCGCTACATTCGATCGAGTTACCAGGACGACCCGGTGAGAAGCGCGGTGGAGCTGTTCTTGTTCCTGTTTGCGGTTAGGTACTTGCTTGCACCAAAGTATAGCACGCAGAAAAAGATCCAGCTGAGTGATGCGGTATGTGTTGCGTGGACAGGAAAGGGGAGGTGATGGAGTGCTGACGGAAGAATAGGAGATCGACGAGCTGGTGGACGACTGGACGCCGGAACCGCTTGTGGCAGCGCCTACACCCTTTGAAGAATTAGACAATGAGAAGAGACCCGTGATTGTGGGGTACGTGATACTGATTGCCATCCCTCTCCCTTTCAAATCGATGTAATGGGGCGTTGCTAACCTGCCAAACCTGCAGACCAACAGGACCCAAATCCAAGCTCTCAAACGGCCGCACAGTTATGAACCTCGCCTCGTACAACTACTACAACTTCCTTTCCTCAGATGTGCTCAAAGAAAAAGCGATTCAGACACTCCGCACCTATGGCGTCGGCCCTTGCGGCCCCCCCGGCTTCTACGGCACGCAAGACGTTCACATGAAGACTGAGGCCGACGTCGCCGCTCACCTGGGCGTACCAGCCTGCATTATATACGCGCAGAGCTTCTCCACAATATCGAGCGTGATTCCAAGTTTCAGCAAGAGAGGAGACATTATTGTTGCCGACAAGGCGGTCAACTTCGCGGTTAGGAAGGGCATGCAGATTAGTCGCAGCACAGTACGATGGTATGAACATAATGATATGGAGGATTTGGAGAGGGTGCTACAGAAGGTCATCAAGGAGCAGCGAAAGAAGCCGCTTACGAGGCGGTTCATCATCACAGAGGGGTTGTTTGAGAACATTGGCGATGTAGTGGATTTGCCGAAGCTGGTAGGTTTCTACACACAATTCGATACAGGTGGAGGGAGACGGGTTTGTACGAATACGGGCTAATTGTGTACCAGGTCGAACTCAAACTCAAGTACAAATTCCGCCTCATCCTCGACGAAACATGGTCGTACGGCGTCCTCGGCCGCACCGGCGGCGGCGTAACCGAAGCCCAAAATGTCTCCGGAACAGAAGTCGATATGATCATTGGATCGCTCGCAGGTCCCTTATGCGCTGCAGGAGGTTTCTGTGCTGGTAATGGAGAGGTCGTCGAGCATCAGCGTATTTCTTCGGCATCATACACATACTCGGCGGCGCTGCCGGCGTTGCTGAGCACGACAGCTAGTGAAACGATAAGCCTGCTACAGGAACAACCGGAGATATTGACGGGTTTGAGGGAGAATGTCAAGGCCATGAGGGCCATGTTGGATCCGAGGAGTGATTGGATCAGGGTGAGCAGTTCTGTGGATAATCCCATGATGCTCCTTGTTATCAAGCCCGAGGTCATCGAGGCGAAGAAACTCAGTATCGATGATCAGAACCAGATTTTCCGAGACGTAGTCGACGAGGTTAGTATTTCAGTTCTCCTTCGTTCCAGTTCCAATCTCGTCGTAATTACGTGCGCTTCCTGTCAGGAACAAGGCTAACAGGAGAACAGTGCCTTGCAAATGGTGTCCTTGTGACGCGTCTAAAGGCTTTTCCAATCAGTTTGGGACTCAATCCTAGGGATGCGGGTTGGCAGCCTACGCCTGCACTGAAAGTCTGTGTAACGAGTGGGCTGACGAAGAAGGAAACGGAGAAGGCGGGTACGGTTGTTAGACATGCTATTACGAAGATCATGGGAAGGCGGAAGTAAACATCAAAGTCGAGCGTTGGAGCCATTACGCTGGACTTGGGGTTTGCATGGGCGACGGCGTTTTTGGAATGATGGGTGTTCAGCAGCCCTTTTTTGATTCTTTCGAGTCGGCACTTGTCCAGACTTTTTCTTCTTGAACAGACTCGTTGTTATATAGATACTTTCTGTAATGCATAATCTTCACGGCACAAGCATTACGCATCTGCGCGCAACTGCGGCAACGTCATGCAGACAGAGACAGAGATGGAGTTTGCAAGCATCTCCAAACAAATCCCTGGACGTAGCAAAACAGTTTACCAACAAGCCGATCGATTGCGGCAAGACATGGTTGCGTGCCAACTGCGGTTCGGTACGGTGCTGGCAAATCACAGCCCCCAAGTCAGGCATTACCCACGGCTGTGTTTTGTGGCTGGCGGCGAACGGTGGCAGCGCAGCGCAGGATGACGTTCCCGCCAAACTTGAATTACAGACCAAAGTCGCCCGGCGGCACGTCACCAACCTCCGTAGCTTGCGCGCCCACTCGTCTCTCCGCCAAAAGTCACTTAACCAAGCTTTCCGCTAACCACGGAAGTCAGCCTTTCTTCTGCACTACCCATTTCTTCGTCCTTGTTCCAACACAATCCTGCCGTCCTTGCATATATTTACATACCTCCCCTGCACCTCTTCCCTGTGTCTTCCCCTACGACCTGAACGCTTGCGAGGATGTCGCAACGAAGAAATGGCGCGCCTGAAGGGCCCAAGGGTGCCGCTGCGAAGGAGCAGAGTGAGCGGAATAGCATGCTGGGATTGAAGCATGTAGGAAGCTAATATCTCGCAGCGCAAGACAAGCAAGCTCGTCTGCTATCCCAGGAAGTCGGCCACTTCTCCCTCGTCCGCGCCCTGCATGCTGCAGACTTCATTACCGAGCTGAATGGTACATCTTCCCTACCCTTTGTTAATGGGGCATTTTCCCTCCCTTTCCCCCCACCATACTCTGCCAGCATGGGTAGTAGGAAATGAGAATGAATCCAAGCTAACAAAGCTCGCTGCGTCCAGGCTTTTGCGGTGTCATGTCCGTCTTCTCGTCGCTGCGCTACTGCATCCAGGATGACCCGCACAACTACACAAATCTCTACTGGGCGCTGGGCTTCATACCGCTGGGCTTGTTCTTCGACTTCATGGACGGCAAGGTAGCAAGGTGGAGGAAGAAGGCGAGTTTGATGGGGCAGGAGTTGGATTCGCTTGCTGATCTTGTAAGTTTCTATTTTATATATCACGATTTACTGCTTCTCTTTCACTAGGCTTGGTCGGATGAATTGTCATCAAAAAACTAATGCTGGAAATAGGTATCCTTTGGCGTTTCTCCCGCCGCCGCTGCTTTCTCCCTCGGCCTCCGCACCCCGCTCGACCACCTCCTCCTCACCTTCTTCGTCCTCTGCGGCCTGACCCGTCTCGCACGCTTCAACGTCACAGTCGCCATGTTGCCCAAAGACGCCACCGGCAAGAGCGCATATTTTGAAGGCACCCCGATTCCCATGTCGCTCCTGCTCGTGCAGGTCATGGCATACTGGGTGTACAAGGGCTGGACGCTAGAGCAGATACCGCTGGGACTGTGGCTCGAGGGCACTGCGTTTGAGTTCCACCCCGTCGTTGCAATGTTCGTTCTACATGGCTGTTTGATGGTCAGCAAGACTATTCATATTCCCAAGCCGTAGATGGGAACAGTTAGCGGATGTGTAATAAAATATGGGGTCCAAGAGGGGAAGCATGTGTGCGTGGGGGGAAAATTATACACAAGTGGAGACTGGTTGAGCAATTAGCATGCTCGCTTGTGAGAAAAGAGAATACGTGCTGTGATCGGTAATTAGTGTAGGAGAATCATGACGATGCTATGACCGATTAGCGGGCGTACTAAATATGATGATACCCTATTATCAGCCAAACACCCTCTTCCCATGGCGATCCGTGATCTGCGTGCAAATCATCATCTCCCGTTGCGAGTCAAAGGATCAGAAACGACTGGGATATACTACAATGGATTGAAAGGGTCTGAAACTTCATTCTCAAGAAGCACTATTGAGCTGATGAAACATTATATATTCTTACTAGAGACACCTATACTAGGGTCTACTCAATCGTTACATGTACAAGAAGCTGGACATCGATACCTCGTACCGCGCCGTGGCATTCCTCTCCTCATTCCCAACATGGTTGATTGACGGGAATTGGAACTTAGCGCAAAGGATACTACTATACGGTCAAGCGAGTCGCAAGCGGCGCTGGCAATAGACCTGTACGCCAGCTATCCATATGGAAAGACGTGCTAGTAGCAGATATGTGCACGCCCGTGCAAAGCCTAAGTTGTGGCAAAGGGCCACCATGTTTTGCTCGACATCTCCAGAAGAGGAAAGTTGAGAGGTATCTATACCCGGAGCCTGCGTTGGTAGATGGGCAACAGCGAAGGCTCTGAGCCTAAGGGTGCATAATAGAATAGTCCGACGAGGGATCAACCGCATTAATGGACAAAGCAAGAACAAAACTTTCCTGAGTGGACTCATCACCTTGTGATGATCAAGGAGAAGCCATCAAGCCAATTAGCACAGGAACCTGATATGCCGCCGATAGTATAACCACGAGGAGGAATGAGCGTGTGCCTAAAAATGTTAGTTGAGCCGAATGCATAATCTACAGTCGCGCGACTTACCCGCTGCCACCATTGGCATTCCCAAACCAATCACTTTTCCTCCCTAGGTTGGTCAATATCTGAATGCCGTCAATCCAGAGCCCTGCCCGCAGAGCAAAGCCCAGAATAAGCTCTCCTTTTCGTGTGTCTAATGCAAAGTCGGAGGGGCTACCTCCTCGCTTGCCGAACAACTGGCTAGTTGAATCCTCGTATATGAACTCCAGGCCATCAACGGCAAAACCGTGATATACTCGAACACTGAGAAGCAGTTTGGTCTGAATGTAGGCGTTCTCAAGAATGATCTCTTCCGGCTGCGAGCCCTCCATCTGCGAGTAGCCGAGCTTACTGCCGCGGTAGCCCCATCGACCGTCTGGAAGTTTGACTCGAGCCAATTTTTGGTTCGCAAGCTGGCCGAAGTCTTCAACGACGTGATGACCTCCTCCCGCAGAAAAGACTTCAACTTTCAACCGTGATTTCTGCTTCTCTTTGGGCAATAGTGCGCGAAGGTTGGCCTCATCCAGTGCGACCTGTCGAGGATACTGATTATCCGTCTCCGGAAACTCTTTCCAATAGTGGCAAACATCGTCACCCTCTGGGTACAGCTCGACCCAGGCGATCCCGGACTTAGATGTTGCAATTACACCGCCTTGGCCGCTGTCAACCGTCCATACTTGCACGCTACCATCCTCATTTACACCAATCGGGTGGTCGATTGGTATCCGGAAGCACGGATGGAATCGGAAACGTAATACATCGAGTTTGTGCCATCTGCATTCGTCGTTTGGCAGGATCAACCGTTGGCCAGGTGATTTGGTGCGCGTCGAATAAGATTCCCTGCAAGTAAAGGTACGGTTAAACGTGACATAGTCGCGTAACATGATGCCAGATTCCTGGTGAGGGCAGCCAAACAGATGGCCAGTCTCATGAAGATGAGCACCAATGCCAATGTTTGCGGTTTCCCAATTGCTTCCGGATTCATTGCAGTCGTTTGCCACAAAAGCTGTATCTGTGCGTGTGCAGTCCTGGAAAGCCTGGAAAACTTCTTCAATACTCGATGGATAACTGTGAAGTGCATGCGATCCGAATATACCGATCTGTAAGTCTCCTGATCCCCCGCCTAGCGCTGCATGCCCTCGTATTGTCTTCTCCTTCGCGTCCCATTGTGAGTCGATGAAAAGACAGGAAACATAATGTTTCTGACCGGGACTAATCTGGAAATAGTCTCTGCATGCTTCTAGAGCAAAGTCGAAAAGTTCACCTTTCTTTGTTCCAGGCCCGTATTGCTGGGCACGCTGAAGGTCTCGGATTTCTGCAACAGTCTTTTTTGAATGAATGACATGGATCTTCGCCTGCGTCCGATAGTGATTGGTGTCCCAATCTTGGTAGCTGAGCGTTCCAGGTTCCCAAGCGTCCTCGAACCGGAAACAGCGTCGACCGAACCCATATCGCTTCATCTGCTCGCCTGTGAAGGCCTGCCAGAGGTATGCAGCCATTCGAAATTTCCTAATGGCAAGGTCCAGCCCATTGCCCTCGCGCTGCATGCGTTCAGGTGGTGCATCATACGTTCCGGGAGAGTCGCTTCCAAGGATGATGGCAAGCTGAAGTGGCGGAGAGTGTGAGAGGGGCAGGTAGTTGATGTTGATAAAGGAGGCGTGAGCTGGTATGGAGGATGTGCCTGAGGACACCTTGGGCGAAGTGAAGTCCAGACGGATCCTATTCCATCCCGGCTCTAGATGTACGAGAGCTTTAAAATATGAATCGTTGACCGGCCAGCAAGTGGGTGGGAAACGACCTTGATGGTGGTTAACCGTAAGTGTGCCGTCCAGCGGTTTATGAGTCGATTCGCCAATTTGTCCGAATATCAGCAGAACTTGCTGATGAACCTGCCTGAAGTCAGAGAGTTATAGGGGCATGGCCAGGGAGACGAACCCATGAGTTGTCAGATACGGATATGACGCGTGGTGCGAGGAGCGACGATCTATTCATCGACCCGTTTGATCCGTTGGATGTCGGTGTAGATAGGCCCTGAGGGTTTGCATCAGCCCATTGTTCTTTGTCACAGACGTTTCCCACTCACATTCATACTGTAGCGCTTGATAGGGTCGGCATTTGGGCGCTGGGGCCGAGCAGGAAGAGGTGTCGGTCCATTGTTGTGGTCAATGGTTTGTGTCGCGACTTCCCCGGACGCGGATGTGCCTGGTGTTGTCGAGGGCGTCGACGAGCCGACTTGCGACGAATTTAGAGTCGATGCTGACACGCGATGTGACAAGCCATTGCTCTTTTGTCCGTTTGCTCGACCCTCTGCAAACACATGCCCATTGTTGTCGGCTTGTTTCGAGCTTCGGCTGGCCTTTCTATGCAGCTTGTTGAGGAAGGACGGCATATCGGATTCTGCTGCGACACTGATATACAGGGCAATCTAGAGACCCATGGGCGATGCAAACGACGGCTGGCGAGCAATGTGGAGCTTATAGGAAGTGTTCGGAGGACGCGTAATACAGGGTGGGAGACGCCGTGTGCGAGAACAGGTGTTCAGAATGCGGCAATGGCAATATCTATGCGGGCTATGCTGGCAAAAGCAAACGAGTGAATCAGGCGACACTGGGGGTGAAGGAAGTGAGTGTTGAAGGAAAATGTGTTGGAGTTGGAAGTGGATTGGATCCGCCTTGAATGGCGCAGATTGATGGCGCCGATAGACCTTGCATGCGCAATGTGAGCTAGAGCTGGCAAGCGTCTCCGATACTGGCTGCTCTGTTTGCCGCAACGGCGTCTGACGCAGTTGGACTGCAAGAATTGTGCGTGACTCGCGACTCCCAAAAGCAAGACGGGTGAAATGGTGGGTCGCACTGCCGCGACTGCACATGGATCGTCGCGACTTCTCCATTCAAACAATGACGTTGCCTGCCAAGCCCCGCATCCGCCGGCTTAACCGTTGCGCTCGTCCTCTGCAGCAGCACAGCCAGATGCTCGCGGAACTTGTGCCAGCGGTGTCTTGTACGTCCTTTTGTCTTGGGGAAGGGACGGCCGGAGGGTGGAATAGATGGTCCGGCAGTGTGCGGCGAAGGCCTGCGACATAGTCTCCGCAATTGTCCTCTGCACGTCTCGTCTTCCTTGCAACGACTTGCACATTCAATCTCGCAAATCTCGGCTGAGGCTCCAGCGCTGCGATAAGGCAGAATGGTGGCGCTCTGGAGAAACAATACGTGGCCGTATGAGTCAGCGTAAATTACGCGGTCCAGAAACCAAGCCCCCTGCCGCTCGCCAGACCCCCAAGAGCAATTTGCGTGGTTGCTGTGCAAGGCTCCAGCTGGACAGGAGCCCGTTACGGGGTCTACTAATTGTATCCTGCACTTAAGTGCGCCTTGACTTGCTCGCACCCAGCCCTGACACCATTGGGCCTGTGCTGCAAAGTCTTTGAGCTAATCCACTTCGAACCTCTCCTCACATTCCTTGCCGACGGTCACCTCAGCTCCCGGCGAATGCTGTTTCGCCATCCGTAACCGCCGCAAGACGTCTGCCAGGGCATATCAACCTCTCCTCTCCGCTGCAGGCCATTCTCTGTAACTCCCCGCCATGGCTGAACAGGATGAGGTTGCGAACAGAGTCCTGCGACGGGCTCAGGTCTCCAAGGTCCGTCTCCCTCGTCTCCACCGCCCCTCGGCCCAGTCGATGCTGACATTGCTTTCTTTAGATGACCAGGACGCTGCAAAACCGCCTCGCTCTGGCCAACGTCAAGATCAAGAATGGGTGGGAGAGCCTCAGTCTGGATGCCATTGAGCCTGTCGTCGATGTGGAGCTTAAGCGCAAGCGCCCCGGTTCCAGCAATGAGACCATGTCGGATGCATCCAGCGTCTCCGAGCGCTTCTATCAACCCAGTGTCCTCGACTCGTCTCCACTCGCTGCCCCCATATTCTCAGACGATCTTCGGCGCTCAGGGAGTCGGTCTAGCAACCACAGCCAGGGCAAGAGGGCTCGGTACGACCGAACCGTATATCCGGCATCGAGCAATCACACCCGGAACAAAGTGAGGTCATCGACCACCGCCGCGGCATCATGGAAGAACAATTTCCAACTTCCCGAGTCTTCGCCCGTATATCATCGTAGACATGCCCGGTTCGGGCGTGCCCATGTCCCCAGCTTGTCTTTTGTATCCGAGACCTCGACTGTGCCCGACCCTCACTCTCCCCTTTTGTCAGAAGATGACGACGAAGACCTTCCCATCACTTCATTCCAGATCAACAAGTCTCATTTCAGATCATCGCCGCCACGAGCGCCGCGCACACCGCCCCCAGATGTGGCTCGCTCAGCCCGTCTCCGTCAGAGTGGATTTACTGCTGCTGGTGCAGCCCGTGAGGGCAAGACGGGAGAGGAGGATGCAAACCTGCTCATGTATCTTGCCACGTCACCGACACCTGCCCGAGCAGGCTCATCAAAGGCCCAAATGCTCGCTCCTTCTACTCCCCCCTCAAAGTCAACACCGCTACCCTCATCCATGATGGGGACACCTGGGGGCGGGGCACCATTTCCAGGTTTTGGACTTGCTACACCATCCACCAACCTCAACTTTGCAGAGTTTCTGAACATGTCGCCGAGCCCTGCACAAGTCGGCGGGCCATGGAATCGTACCCCAATTGCAGGAAAGACACCCGCTGCTGCGCGAGAAGCTCGGCGTCGCCTCAATTTCGACAACCTCGTCCCTCCCACAGGAGATAGTCCTCGTATCGGCACCCGCATTGGTAAGGTCGAGGGCCTGGGTATGGATTTGGGAGGCGAGTTGGTGTCATGACAGCTCCTGCACGGACAGCAATGCATGTACTCCATGACTAACCGCTACACACAAGAAGAGGAATGATTGACGAATACCCAACGACATTCAACACGTCCTCGATGCAAACTCACACACAGACTGGTGGATACCAGCCTTCAGACAGTTTAATTTTCTTTCTCTATATTTTTTTTTTGGATTTTTGATCGAAAAGCGTGGCGTTCGACAAAGGTTTCGTTGGGTATTCTATTGTCATAGCCTGATTAGAGGCTCGTTCCCGATGTCGTCTTTAGTTCGATCTTGTTCGACTTTAGATAGCATTATGGGTGGCTCTGGATTTGGTTCATTCACCTATCATCACCCGCCACCCCTCGGCGTCAAAGCCGAGCTAGCACCCCAGCAAGCGCTTCGTACTACCTTCCAGCATACCCTCATCCGAGCATCTCCTTTTAGCGACTGTATTATATGCCTTCTTTCACTTTCATTTGTTTGCTATCAGCACAGCGCAGCACGTTTCAGTACTCAGCACACTATGGAGGACATCGATCGGTTTGTAGCTGGACTAGGTAGCCAAGCTCACACCTGCAAGTGGTGGTGTGCATCTCGCGGTGTGAGATCAGATAGGCGAATAATCACACGCATTAAATAGCAATTGTTGCATATTCCTGTTTCGGCTCAATTCGCTAATGTGCCAGCAGCATTGCGTTAGTGGAGGCATCGCCGAGGGGCGAATCAACGCCACGCCACAACTGACCATTACAGTCATGAATGCATGTTCGGCAATTACATGTAATGACACCTGGGCTACACTGCATCTGCGAACCTGATCTTCCAAAGCAAGGCACGAAGCCCAAGCCTATCCGTTTTTGGGTTTATGAGAAGTCAATTCCCTTAGTGTTCCAGATCGTCATGGCTGCGATGCATCTACATTCCTCATCCTACAGGCGTAGCAGATATTTGCGCCGCCTCACATCCCTCATCAGCACCATACCACCGATTTGCCCAACGGGCTGCTCTGGAGACAAGAGTCATAAGGCTACGTTGAACAGGCATACGAATGTCCAGATTACACCTACAGCCAGCCACCTACCCCTCCTAACCCTTTGCATATCATCTCATCCAATAAACTATCTCATGCCCCTCCCGAGCGACGCGCCCAAGGAGCTTGCCCGACGCGTTTCGCGCCAACTTCGCGTCGGCTTACAGACGTTTCATTGGACGAGTGTTTCCAAGGGTAGCCTGCACCGCCGTATTAATCAAGTCTTGATTGGGATAAAGGGCTTGGTATTGAAACGGATGACACATCTTGACTTGTCGAAAGCAAACAAAGATGATCGCCGCATGTGGGTCGGAGGAGGCTGGATTAGTGTCGGTGGCTGGTGAAGCACCGATAGCACCGATATGACCAGCATACTCGTCGGCGGGACAATGGGATATTGGTAGATCCGTGCATACCAGCATTTTCGACAAACATAGAGAAAAGGGTGGTGCAGTCCTCGACCCGTTCTCCCCGCTGGGTCTTCTCACCGAACAAATTCTCCCCCATCCTCTGTAGTTTTCTTCCGCTAAACAAGCATCTTAGTAGAAACAAAAACGATCTGTTTGCACTTCGCGGACATATCTTCCGGAGTGGAAGGGGTCCAATGGCCTAAAGAGCCGAAACAGCGCTCCAATCCATCCATGCCAGTCCACGCAAGCGATGTCACCCCCGCTCGGGAGGGAGGGGGGGCATGTTGGTGGGCAAAAGAGAAAACAAAATCCTGCTTTTGTTGGCGCTCGAATTTGCGCATTCTTGATTTGCCCATGCGCACGGATTTCTTACCTTCCCGTTGGAAATGCGCTTGATAAGGGAGATTGCGGGTGAGGAAAGCCACGGAGCCTTGGTGTATTGATTCTCACGTGTTTTTGTGTCGAGGACATGGCATGGCATGGCATGGCATGGCATGGGCTGGTGCGGCCATGGGACGGCGCGGGTCTAGGGGGGAGTTTGAGAGGTGCAGATGCAAGTATGTCGTGCTGAATTATTGGTGCTTGTGGAACCTTAAATGGTGCTTGCTCTGGAGGCATGGTTTGAGGCGTGTCAGCAACTTATCCGGCAAACTGACTTCAAACATAGGCATTGTTTTGGAAACTGCAGTAAACGTTTATTATGCTTTGATGAAAGTTGATTGTGATTTTTCGTTATATAACGATTATGACAGATCTCTTCAGAGGTGCCCCTCTGAAAGCTTCAATATCTCCTGAGCGTTCTTTGTTCCTGCTGCACAATGCCATGTCACAACCATCCATATCCTGCTCACAGACATATCGTTGTCTGTCCCCAGACACCCCTTCCCATGCTGCGGTATCTCGTAAAACATGCCTAAACGCCGCCGCTGTCAGAAAAAATAGTATTTATACTCCATAAGCCATTCTGCCATGGTCATCGTGTACACATTTGTAAGCCCGACCGAATAAAGGTATACATGAACAATCGAAAAGAATGCTCGCGAGCGGAAGTAGAAAGCTATATTGGTAGAAAGTAAGGATTCGGGGCTCAGGAAGAGTACTGATTCGAGTTGACTTGACTGGCCATGACCATCATCCAGACGAGGAAGACGCTTCCTACGATCCAGAATGCGAATACTGCTTGCCAACATTGGCCTGTCCAAAAGTTAGTTCTTTGCTCTCAAAATCTTTAACTGCGCTGCAACTTACAGATATTTCTCTGCTGCAGAAATGCCAGCGTATTCATGTTTGGCCCGCTACTCGAGTCGTTGAAGACGTATGTGTTGCACTGATTGTTGATGTTTGGTCCAGCAAATAATTGTATCGCTGTTCCAATTATGCCGGCGATGAAAAGGACGAGTAGGATGAATGATAGAAGCATCATCGTGCCAGGAAGGAGCCTGCGTTGCGCAATGAAGACGATTTCGATAATGATGAAGATTATGGCAAGCGCGCCGACGGTGACGCCATAGGGCATGATCCTATGCGGTTTGTTAGTTGAGGCCGGGTTAGATGCGGTTATATGTGTGTTTGGGACATACCATGGCGTACCGAGCCCCATCCGGTCTTGTATCTGCATGAATTGTGCATTTACTCCCAATATCGTTCCTGCTGTTGCCAGCATAACAATTGTCCATACGTTCAACTGCAGGTCTGGCCAATAGTACTTCTCCCGCACTACCACCGCTGAGCCTACTACCGTCCCTGAGTGTCCTGTGCGCGCCATTGTGTTTGTTTCTCAAGGTTTCTCTGACTAAGTCGAGGGTGGAAGATGCGTTCCGTCTGCGATGGTCGTTTACGCGCGCGTGAGGGAAGTCTTAATGTTGCGCCCCCGTTTGTTGGAATGTTTTGTTGTTTTTAAGTGTTTTCTGTACTTCAACTGCTCTGCGGTCCTGGTGTAGAGCCTTCTATCCCTGAGTAGCGTGCCGGTTACCCGCGTGGTGAGCTTCTAGACTTGGCGCTGTCGCAATTGCTCTACCTTCTGTAAAAGAGCCTCGCTATTATTTCTTTTCCACCAGCAAGTCTTGGTGGTGTGATCTTCTGTTTGAGCTATTGCGCGTCGTCGTACAATCAACAGAAAGGTAGGCGCAAGCGAATGACGTGTGTAGCCTCGAAAAACGGGAATCGTAGGCGTTGCGGGGCTGATGCGGAGCTGATGCGGAGCTCTCGGAGGTGATGCGATCGAAATGTCCAGTGGGGTGGCGTCCGAAACTATAAAAGAGTAGATTTTAATGCTCAAGTAGAGAGAATGCGATGTGAAGAAGATGCAGTTTGCGGGATGCAAGGTTCCTGATGTTGTTCCCTGTTTCCGAGGCGACTGCAATCGCGATGGCTGGGCGGAGGCTGGAGATGACTTGAATGCCCGCGACACCAACGCTATGGCCCCAGGAACCAGATTTAGAATAATTCAAGTATGGCTTTAATTATTTCTAATCTGCGACGGTACAATTACCGTATTCACACGTGAGCATTCATCAATGTGCTGGCCTTTCATTTCTTGGAGTTTGTGATTTCACCATTACACGCATTGAAGGCTGTGCGACAGGGGTCTTTCGTGATAATTTGGCAGCTTTATTGAGGTACCAACATGCCTGAGTATAGTCACTAGAATATAAATTTCTGGCCAGGCTACTTCGACATACTGCTGCAAATTTTGGTTCGTAGTAAGCGCTGGTTGACAAGTAAAATTTAGCAACTGTATCTGTCCGTTGATTTACCAAACTTGCCATTTATGCACACTTGCGGAAGGTTTTTGAAGATATATGATTGAACTGAATTGAGCTAGAAACAATAAGCAATGCACCCATCTCAGTTGTCTTCGACATGACGCCATGTTGGACATTTTGCAGAGAAACCCGTCGCAACTCCAAAACGCCGTCGAATGATCATGGTATCGGTAGATATTCGTGAGGTCCAGATCGACACCGCAATGAATAAAGAACCATCTGTCCAATGGTCGACCAGGTGAGTCAATGGCCGACCGTGGAACGATACGCTCAATAACCGCCTCGTCCACGGCCGCCGCCAAAGCCTCCACCACCACCTCGTCCACCTCTTGAGAAGCCACCTCCACCTCCGCCGCGGCTGAAGCCTCCTCGTGAGCCACCGCGTCCAGGGGGTCCACCTCGTCCTCGCGGTGCTCCTCGGCCACGGCCGCCGAAGCCGCGCGATCCTCCTCTTGGTGCTCCACGACCTCCTGCACCAGCAGGCTTCTTTACCTTGGCAGCGCCTCCAACTGGCTTGGGTTTTGGTAGGAACCTGTTCGCATTAGCGTAAATTGCAGTATCCTAGGCAAGTACCATACCTATCAAGCGGCAGCAGCTTGTCTCCTCCGATGTAGAACTTGTCGCCAGCCTTGAAAGACTTGGCTTGTATGCCCTCTTGTGGCTTGATCGTGAAGTAGACCTGGTTTAGCGGTCCGAGGATCTCATCGACTTTTCCGACAGGTGTCTGCTGCTGCGTCAACTCGTGAATTCCTCGTCCCAACAATGCAATTATGTACCTTGTTCTCCAGATAGACCGGCGCGTTAAAGTAGGGGATCTTTGTGTTTATCGACTCGCAGAACATCTCGTTCTCGACATCGTGTACGAATTTGCCCATTTCTGTGCAGCAATTAGCAAGCTTTCGTCATGAAAAGGGATTTGGGCTTACCAAAGACTTGATCTGGGGGTCCAAAGGAAGCTCCGAATCCACCACCACGTCCTGTCGAGGTTTAGCATGATGTACTGTAGAGCTCCAGGGATGAGCTGCGCACCTCCACGGGGAGTGAATCCGCCTCTTCCACCAAAGCCGCCGCCGCGACCGCCTCGAGGTGTACCACGAAATGCCATGTCGTAGGTGATGTTGGGTATGCAATCGGTGCGCGAAGTTCGGGCTGGTACGGTAGCTTCGCGAAAAGTTCGAACTGAAAATCGAGGTTGGACCATGCGGCCAATCGGGGCCACGTTTCGCCGATGGCTGCTTCCGCCGCAGAACCCCACCAAATGCACTGCCAAGCCGAAAGTGGGCTGTCGCGCGTGTGCAGGCACTTGAAATTGAGATTCAATATAGTCCTCCAATAAATTCAACTGTAATCGCACAGGCTGGGTTTGAGTCACTCCAGCTTTAAATTACACTTGCAGCCACTGGGACCTTCCGCTTTCCGAATCATCGCCCTTGGCGTAGGGATTGACTCAGACTTGCTACTACACTGATAGTTTCCGCTTCCAGCTCGACAAGCAACATACAAAATGGCGGAAGCGGTCAAAGATGCTGTCAACACGGCTGTGGAAGGCGTGAAAAACCTCGCTGTGTCTGCGGAAAAGAAGACCGAGCAGAAAGCCCCAAAGCCCAAGAAGGAAAAGAAGCCCAAGGGTGATGGTGGAGATGGTCGCCCGTTGATGCTCGACCCTCCCCCGGCGTACATTGATCACCGTATTCAGATCTTGTAAGTCCTGATCATAGAATCTGGCTGCTAGAGCGCTAATATCTATTCAGCGAGAAGCTAAAAGCGAAGTACGACGAAGAAGTCGCTCAAAAGCCCCGCGGTACGCATTTCTCCCTCGATCACAGCCATTGTCTCTAGCTGACGCAACCGCTCTTTACACAGAAAACATTACCATCACGCTAGAGGATGGAAAGATCATAGAAGGGCAGTCTTGGGTCACCAGCCCTGCAGAGATCGCGCGAAACATCAGCAAGAGTTTGTTTGAGCGCACAGTAATCGCACGTCTCAACAAGGGTACCCCCGAAGAGACACTCTGGGACCTTGAAAGGCCACTTGAGGGCAGCTGCAAGCTGGAACTGCTGCCTTTTGAGCACCCAGAAGGCAAGAAAGTTTTCTGGCACTCGAGTGCGCATATTCTCGGAGAAGCATCAGAACGTAGATATGGCTGCGACCTTTGCATTGGCCCTCCAATTGAGGATGGCTTCTACTACGAGGTTTGTGTCGTCTGAGAACATTAGCGACTATTACTAACTGTGCGACAGATGGCGCTCCCAGACAAAGCTGCGGTGGAGCAATCGGATCACAAGCCCCTCGAGACTATTGTCAACACTATTGTCAAGGAGAAGCAGCCTTTCCAACGTCTGACCCTCTCGAAGGATGATCTGTAAGAACAACCCAACTTCTGGCGGGTGTCATGCTCACCCGACATATAGGCTTGAGATGTTTAAATCAAACAAGTACAAGCAGCACATTATTAAGGACAAGATTCCCGACGGCACCTTTACCACCGTCTATCGTAATGGACCTCTGATCGATCTTTGCCGAGGACCACACGTTCCACATACCGGAAGGATAAAGCAGTTCAAGGTCATGAAGAACTCAGCATCATACTTCCTTGGTGATGCCAACAACGACAGTTTACAGCGTATTTACGGTGTCTCATTCCCAGACAAGGACGCGATGCAGGCTCATCTCAAGTTTCTTGAAGAGGCTGCGAAGCGTGATCACCGCAAAATTGGAAAGGAACAGGAGCTGTTCTTCTTCCATGAGTTCAGCCCTGGTTCATGCTTCTTCCTCCCTCATGGTCAGATAATCTACAATACACTACAGGCTTTCTTGCGGGAAGAATACTGGAATCGCGGTTACCAGGAAGTGGGGTCGCCAAACATGTACAATTCGGCACTATGGAAGATCTCAGGTCACTGGCAGCATTATGCCGACGATATGTTTACCTTCGACGTGGAGAAAGAGAAGTGGGCATTGAAGCCAATGAATTGCCCGGGGCACTGCTTGATCTTCAAACATCGTGAGCGAAGCTACCGCGAATTGCCAATTCGCATGGCTGACTTTGGTATTTTACACCGAAACGAGGCAAGCGGCGCCCTCACAGGTCTCACTCGCGTGCGCCGGTTCCAACAGGACGATACACATATTTTCTGTACGCAAGACCAGATCACCGAAGAAATCTCCGGGCTTTTCGACTTCTTGAGGGCAGTATATGGCAAATTCGGCTTCACTTTCAAGTTGAAGTTGAGCACCCGCCCAGAAGGTTTCTTAGGTGAAATTGAGACCTGGGATAAGGCAGAAGCGAAGTTGACTGAAGCTCTTGACCAGTTCACAGCCGCAGGCGGCGGTGCGTGGGAGTTGAATCCTGGAGATGGTGCCTTCTATGGGCCAAAGATCGACATTACAATTTCCGACGCCCTGAAACGTGAGTTCCAATGTGCTACGATCCAACTCGACTTCCAACTACCGAATCAATTCGAGCTTGAGTATATGACTTCAGAGGTCGCTACTGCAAAGCCAAAGGAGGAGAAAACCAAAGAGGAGCAACCCAAACAAGAAGCACATCTCGAGCAAAAGAAGGAGAAACTTGAGGGCGACGTCGCAATTCCTAAAAAGATTCCGCCACCTCAGCCAGGTTATGCCCGTCCTGTTATGATTCATCGCGCTATCTATGGTTCCTTTGAGCGATTCATTGCGTAAGTAATCGCATCTACAAGTACTCATTGACACTTGACTAATCTGACATAAGTATCCTCACTGAGCACTTTGCTGGTCGCTGGCCCTTCTGGCTGTCCCCTCGCCAAGTCATGGTCATTCCAGTCATGCCCTCCGCAAACGACTACGTTAAGGAGGTCCAAGCCGAGCTACGAAAGCATCGCTTCCACGCCGATATCGATATCAGCGGTAATACAATGCAAAAGAAAATTCGTACTGCTCAGCTTTCATTGTATAACTTCATCATGGTTGTTGGTGCGGAAGAGCAAAAGGCGAGGGCCGTTAACTGGAGGAACCGCGATGACCAAGAGACACAACAGCGTGGCGAGATTGTGCCACTTGATGAGGCAGTTAAGAAGCTGGTACAGTTGAGGGATGAGCGCAGGTTTGAGAATAAGGTTTAAGGTGGCAGGTCAACGACGAAGATGCATGAAGAGGCGTATGGGGGCATGAGATATAACTCGAGGCAACATGAGGCTATGACGGGCAAAGGCTTGTACCGGCATCTTCCAAGCTGCAAAGCTTGAGGCCAGCTGAGAATAACTGAAAATAAACGTCTTAATGACTTGCATTGATGAATGGGTTTACATTGTGGCACAGAATCGGTGAAATTTTTACCCAAAGCAACGCTGGAGCAAACCAAACCATAGAGGATCCACTCTCCCTTCATAACATGAGTTGATGCCTCATGAAACGGTTTGATGGTGTCTAAATACCACTTGGATGCGCACCATGCTGTAAGGAGTACCACCTTTACGAAGGAACCGATTCAAAACATGCTGGCTACGGAACATCATCGCACCTGGCTTAAGGGCCCTCAACCACCACTCAGCCTCGCCCTTACTTTACCCCGCAATAGCCCCCGCGACCAGAATAATAAAAGACAAGCCCGGTAGATATGACAACTGAGAAGTCGTTGAGGGTACAGAAAGCTCTGTTCCGTCTCAAAGTACGTCTCACCCTCTAGTATTGAAACAGTTCGCACCGTGACAGGCGTACTTGGCCCACCAGGTGTCCTAGATCATATACAGAGCTATCAACGACTTTCCAAGGTTTCTGCACTGTCGAAGGTACTTGGTAGCACACTTATGTAATATACGAGCATGTCTCAGTTCCAGCAAAACCTCAAGGCAGCAGTCCGCGATGCCATCATCAGGCCAGCCAGCCATTTAGTTCTGTTACCACATCCTGCAACAGTCAGATAAAGCCACGATTCAGCACACAAGGCTTTCGTCACCTTATATTAGGGCTAAATGGACACTAAGCTCTTCCTCGCATATACCTCTGGTGCTCCTCAATTTGCGAGCTGGAGGTATTTGATCACCGGAAACAAGTTCACTCAAATCCCTTCTAAACTTTGTCAGCAATGCAAAACTCTCGACCTGCATCGCATCTTTTGGGCAGGTTATCAATCTTTGGAGCCGCTGAACCTCAAATTTCTTATTCGCAACGATACACGTTGTCCACTATGTCTATTCTTCATTTTTGCTCTGGAAGGTCCCTTTGGTGAAACACTAAGGTCACCGCATCTCAAAACTTTGAACGTGCTTCTACAGCAAAAGCTTGCACCAGAAACTCATTTTCTAGAATACCACTCTACCCTCTTTTCTGATGCAAAATTTCTTGGCGATACAGTCAGTGTGGCGCTGTCATTTGATGACGATGATGCTCGAGGACAACCTGGTACCGTCCGCACACTGTACCCAGATCTTGTCGAGTTCGAGACGCTTAAGAAATGGCTGCATATCTGTTGGTACGAGCATGGGAACAATTGTGACCTCTCTGAACAAGAATCGCTTCAAAGGCCACCAAACTTTAAGGTCATTGATTGCAAGACAAGCCGGATCGTTGATGGAGTCAAAGCCGGTGGATACATAGCTTT
Source organism: Pseudopyrenochaeta lycopersici (assembly GCA_003313425.1). Taxonomy (NCBI): domain Eukaryota; kingdom Fungi; phylum Ascomycota; class Dothideomycetes; order Pleosporales; family Pseudopyrenochaetaceae; genus Pseudopyrenochaeta; species Pseudopyrenochaeta lycopersici. The sequence goes on from NHZP01000005.1 coordinate 1,414,099, forward strand.
GAGCTATGTGTGGGGATTTCAAGAGCTAGGCACGAAGGTCCATCCTCGCAGAGTCGGTTTCCGCGAGCTTGATCGGCTTGACCGGCTTCCACGCGACACTCCAAAGACCATCAAAGATGCTCTTCAGGTAGTGTTAAAGCTCGGCTTTCGATTCCTTTGGGTGGACAAATACTGCATTGATCAGTCTGATGCCTCCGAAATGCATAAGCAGCTATCGAATATGGATCAGATTTATCGGCTGGCTGCACTGACGATCGTCGCCGCTGCAGGGCAGAGCGCGTCGACAGGTCTCCCAGGAATAGATGGTACCCCGAGGATCGCTCAACCAAAAGTTGTTATCCAAGACAGAACTCTCTTGTCTGGTCTACATCATCCTGAGGCTCTCATCAAGAAATCACCATGGTACTCCCGGGCTTGGACCTATCAAGAGGGACTATTCTCGCGGAGACGACTTATTTTCACTTCCGAGCAAGTGCTCTTTGAATGTGATACTGCAGACTTCCGAGAATCCATTGTGGAAAGCCCGTATCACAATTTCAAAATTAAATGGAATTTCGATCCTTCACTGTACGCTTCGAAGAGCTTTGGTGTATTCAACGGAGCATTCCGGTCACGGCACCACAGTTTCGCGACCCACGTTAGGCAATACACCGCAAGAAAGCTGTCTTATCAAAGCGATGCTCTGAACGCTATGCGTGGTGTGTTTCGAGCTTTTGCGACATTATCATCTCCAATTCACCAATACTGGGGAATTCCAATCGCTTGTGAGGCCTACATGCCAGATGGGTTCTGGGCAAACAGCTCCGGGAACACCTTGGATTTGAACATCTGTACTGTACCGAAATGTGATGAAACTTTATCGTCATTCACATTTGGGTTACTTTGGCACCTAGACGGGGTCTCTAGCGCGACGCGAAGAAAGGGGTTCCCATCTTGGCCGTGGGCAGGATGGATTGCGCCTGTCAAATGGCCACCGTGGAATCGGGATGGCGTACCCTTCAAGAGAGCAAACATAAAAATAAACGTAATCACTATGAAAAGTAAGGTAAAGTTTACAAAAACATTCGTCACCAACGCCGACAAGGAGGACGTCGGGATTTGCGCCATTCCACCACGGCTGGTTATTGAAGCCGAGACACTTCGACTCAGCTTCACATATCGTGATACAGCTAGTGATTCAATGGGAAAGGGATTCTACGCCGCGGCGTGGGCACTTTCCCATGGCGGTGACGATCATCAGCGCCTCGCACTATGGCCCCTATCATTGACCTTAAATGTTGATGAGCATGACAAAATTGGCCATGCGCTTTTATATACAGATACAGTGGAATGTGTCATTCTCTGCGGCGCCTACGGTCTGGTGGCGTGGGGGAAAGGCGAGGCCAAAGAAAGAATTGGAATAATACCCCTTCGAGACCGAACCTTCAGAGCCAACACATATGCGGATGGGGGCTGGTACATTTTGGACGAGCCTAAAGAGAACCATGAAACTTGGTGGCTTCGAGACCACTTTCCTAGCAGTAGGCGTACAATACTGTTGGCTTGACTGACAAGGTGGTAGAAGAGGTCGAGACCTTGTTGAGCTTTCAGCTGGACAGAACAACAACCTTTGTCAAGATTATCTCCAGCACCCAGTGAGGGAACCTTCCCCATAAAGAGCCATCACAGCTTGAGCAATTTATGGGGTCTTTCTTGCCAGTTCTAATTTGAATTAGGGGTTGAAATTATCGAGATTATAGACTCTACCCCACTCTTCTTAAACATGCTACTCTTAGGAGATCTCTGTACAATATCTGCAAGGTTTCCTGGTGAGCTTCGACAAACTGCTGAAATCATTAGCGTATATCTGGATGTGAATTCCAGAGCTGGCCGATATAATCGACCACAGATGTACTAACCCCACATGCCCCACATCTATCTAGGGCATCCATTGTTCGCGAAGCAGAAGCGAAAGTGCATCGTTGGATTCGATGTAATTAACGCAAATCCTACCGAAAAGCATACTCCAAACATTACAGAACAGAAATTACTACAGAGTCGAAATGACGACCACTAATGCCAACTATCCGCCTGGGCCCTATGCAGTTGGTGAACACATTATTCCTCCTCCACGACCCAGCTCTCCACCAACAGCCGCGTACCGTCTAAACCACCTAATGCTACGCATCAAAGACCCCAAGAAAAGTCTAGAATTCTATTGTGACTGTTTGGGCATGCACGTTGTTTTCATCTTCAATGCTGGGCCATGGACTATTTACTATCTCGGACCACGAGATGTTGGTACGTATGCATTCAATATGCAATCCCCGTATTACATAGTGACATGTTCGCAGGCATGCCAAATTTGGGTACATCGAAAGGTTTGCTCGAACTATATCATATCCCCGCGGACTCATCAACTTCATATGTATCTGGCAACGACTATTCAGCCCCTGGTGTAGGCTTTGGACATGTCGGGTTCACCGTACCAGATGTGACTGAGGCGCTAAGTCGCGTCAAGAGTTTCGGCTATGAGGTCATCAAGCCGCTGGACGATGCGAGAGAAGAGCAGATGGGTTTACCGGATGATGTTGTTGATGGGAAATATGGGATTGTGCACACCGGATATAAGCATGTTTTCAAGCAATTGGCCTTTGTAAAGGATCCTGATGTAGGTGCAACAGGACTCGAAAGCGTGAAGCGGTATTGTGGACCAACACTAACTGTGGAATAGGGATATTGGGTTGAGCTGGTGCCGCAGGAGGTCAAACCTCCGGGCAACGATTAAGATTGGTTGCAAGCCATTCGCTGATTTCAAGGACAACGAGTAGACTGAGTCTATTAAGTTTTTGATTATAACAAAAATTAGTCTCTTTGATTAAGTTACACCATATGCTCAGTAGGTATATTCGCTTTAACGCTTCAAAATGACCAAACATGATGGCAAACTATGCGTGTACCGTCTCAGCCCTAGGTCATTCTTACGGATAAGCACTCTCTTGGCGCTTCTCTTCCTGCTTCCCATTACCAAGTTTTCCCCTCACTGCATCTAGGGAAATCCGTCTCTTTTCCTTCTTCTCCCCTTCTTCTTCCTTCTCACTCTCGCTTTCCCTTTGCTTCTTCTTCTCCACCTCCTTGATCGCCTCTTCCGTCAACTCTTGTCTATTCATGCGCTCAAGCACATCCTTCTTCCTAGTACGCTTGTCACCGAGCCAAATGAGGAGGCCGGCTGTTGCATTGCAAGTGATAGAGCAGATTAGAATGACTGTCGTGATGGCGAATGGCCTGTTCTTGTAATAGATACCCCATGTGCAGGCACCAAGAGAAATTTGCAGGAGGGAGTGGCAGTCGAGCAAGACCACGATGGCGACGAGGAAGCGGAGAGGGAACGCGTAGTGGGTTTCCGTCTCATGTGGCTTGTAAAACGAATGTGACTTGCAGAATTTCTCTTGATGGTGCTCCAGCTTCTCCTGCTGCTTTGGGGTCAGAACGGTAAACTCCCATTGCTTCTCAGGGTCCTCGGGGTCTACAGTCCGTGGTCCAGATATGGGCGCATTGCCGGAGGGAAGGTCGTTATGATCGTGCAGCTCCGGTAACATTTCTTTCTTTCGACGAGACCAAGTGAAGTGGTGGTAATGAGCAATGTAGATCATGTGGTAGGTATCGATTGCTCGGAAGGGCGCCAGGCCGTCACCGACAATGGCAAACAGCGCAACCAGGACGCTGTCGATGATGTGGACAACATAAATCTGTTTACCACCAACGTTGATCCAACCAATCAGAAACAGCACCCACGCCAGACCGAACAGAGTGATGAGGGTGGCGTAGAGCGTAACCAGGAAGCCCAAAGCTATGCTAGGGTTAGTGGACGGGTGATAATGCAGGAAGGAAATACTCACGTCTTCTGACGTACTGCCCAAAACCTCGCATCGTCCGCTTGAACTTCGATCGTTTCGAGTGAAGCATATGTCGTACATGATCGTTGACTTCTTTCTTGTCATCCTTTGTCCATCCCTCAAGGGAGGCGCCATGTGGAAGGACAGCGTAGCGAGATTCACTCAAGTGCGAGTCAATAGTGGCTACTGTGGCCATGGTGGTTTCACTCTCAGACCTCCGCAACCTGGGGCCAGCTTGTGCCTCTGCCTCAGCCGCACGAATTGGCCCTAAGACCCTATTGATCTCTTCCAGACTCTCGGTTTCGCTGCGACGGCGGCGTAGTTGGTAGGTGGGTCGGCGATTAAGGAAGGGGAGGTTCGGAATGAAGAGGGAGTTCTGCATGTTCGTCAAGGACGTGAGGGTTGCAACCTCCGGATCTGAACGTGTTAGCATACCACTCAGCAACTAATCATGAACGGCGCATACCAATTGTATCCAAAACATCTACCATATCCGACGTGTAGTCCATCGGCACGTCATCTGGATCCGTAGAGACGGCATTTGTCTCGACAGGTTTCTCAGGTTCTTTCTTGCCCCAGAATGGTATCCTTGTCTGTACCGCACTCTTGACTTTCCGCAGCCGACTCTGTGGTTCTGGCTCTGTGAGAGTTGATTCGCTAGAGTGTGAAGGCGCGCGTCCCAACTCGCAATCCTCGTTTACTGCTGGCAAGGGCGCATTCAGCCTTTGTGACGAAGCGTTTGGCTGCTGGGCTACCTGTCGCAAAGCGTTCGAAGAGGGCATTCTCCGAATGCCGATACTGGCCTGTCGTCCGCCAACGGCTGGTCGACGTTGCTGTTGCTGGGCTGGTCCTCTGTTTGGCGCAGAGTTGCTTCTAGCTCTGCTAGCAGCCGAAGAAAGAGTGCTTTGGGGCATTAGCAAGCGACCTTTCTCTTTTCACAATCCGCTCAAGCATACCTGTGGGAGACGAGCGACGAAGGGTCTCCATATCGAGAGGGTTTTGGCACATGTGCGCCAGCGTCAATGGATGACTGTAAAGAGGTCGGGGGTTCGACTGCTGGCTGGTTTGCTCGTTGATTATCTGGCGCGGCGAAGTCGTGCGTAGCTGTTCCAGACTGGGGCCCTAGGAAGCCTTCGTTGACAGCGTGTGTACTTGAATTGGCGTGCGGCGCAAGAGATTGGTGTGGCACATGAAGCGTGCCGGTGCCAGTACCCGAAGACGTCGCTTCAGCGAGCCTGTTGCGCGCCGACCGCGTCTTCGCCTTCAGTTTGTCCATAGGTACTACCAAAATGCAGGAAGAGAGTAAGTCTCACGAGCAATTCAAGGTAAACATGCTTTATGGATGAAGACGGCACGCTGCCGGACATGGCTGGTGGCTGGCCCTCAACCTGGAAATTGTCTGGGCGATGACCTCATTCTGCGCCAAAACATCACAACCCCTTCCGTGGCACAACTCACAACGCTGCGATGTCCGTTGTGGAGAAGGCTGCGGGGATGATCCACTGACGTGAGATTCATTATCCAGCAGATCGAAAGGGAAGCCTATCTTGTCAGGATATCATGAAACATAAGGCGAGACTTCGACGCGGTGTGTCCTGTAACCCGCAACCATCGTCGCGACCGCGTCCGTGCCTCGATGGTTTCGCCTAAAGCTGCCAGTAGATCACTGGACCTGGAACGTGCTGTACCTTGACGCCATACTTTGGACATTGTGTTCCCTCTTTATCAAATCAGTAGATGATTAATAACAGAAATATTGAATTCACTAATACTCAAAACAAAGCTTCCAAAACGCAGGGCCTTTCAGCTTCCATAGCAACTAGTGACGGGCACTCCCCCTAGCGTACCACGCAGCTTGAACCGCTGGTCTAACCGTACAGTCCGACGCGTCATTGTCGTGTTACAAGGCTTCTGGCAAAGTAAGAATACTGGTGGTCAAAGAGTGTGCCATGTACAAAAATGATCACCTTAATGGAGATCTAGCTTGCATTGCCCGAAGTTCGCTCCCGACTCCACGACCAAAGCTCGACGTCAATGTGCGACGACTTTTGGGTATCAGCGCTTCCCCGATTTGCTCTCCTTCGAAGTGGTTGCGAACTTGCACATAGAAAACGTGCAAGGATTTGTTACGCAGGTGAACCGTAGTTGAATCCATTATAGTTAGTGATGATTGCTCAGGAATGAAAGCGACGCGGTTTTTTCTAAAATGATTGAGATATTGCCCGTAAACTTCAATCTAAACACGTAGCTTTTCTGCTAATTTGTTGTATGTCTTACGCTGTTAACCAGTCTTCTTCGAATCTCACAGTCTCAAATACCATTGACGCTCTTCTCTTCACTTCCCAAAAGATGTTGACTTCCGTTTAAGGGCGACCAAATGCAGAAAGTTCGAATGAGAACAAAGTAAACAGCCACATACTTACGTTAGGACACACAGAACTCACTTAGTTTTGGGATTTTATGCATTAGATCCGTAGTTGACCAGCGTTGAGGGTTTCCAAATCCCTCGGAAGTAGTCGTGTTCTGGAAATCTAGCGTTGTAGCATCTACCTGACGTGAAGAAAGTGTCCTGCTTATACGTGGCACTTGAATACTTGAATTTTATACTTACCTGTTGACGTGTGTATTAATTTCGCGCATAGCTTTTTCAAGTTCGCTTGCGGGCATGCACTTCAGACTCTAGAATGCGATCGGATGCTGTCAATGTTGCTATGACCAGAGCGAAAATTATGCTCGAGTAACGAGCCAATTGAAAAGATACAGCACTTCAACAGTCAAAATTCGTTGCAATAGAGCATGTCCACCCACTGCATGGTTCACTCATTTGCTTCGTTGCGAGCGACCACGAGATTCAATCCAAAGCGAAATAGAACCGAACATGCTGAGCACGGTTTGGCTATGGCTCAAACTAACAACAGATGTTCAAATTCCATTCAGTGTCTCAAGAGTTAGCATAACTATCCATGTCCATAGAGTGGAAGGTATGGTAACAGGTTGTATTCCAGGCGATCCCGGCTAGCCGGTTTCGGCCTGGCCCAAAGCTAGGATCAAGTTGTCACAACTTCGATACCGTGCTAGAGATCCCATTTCCTCGCATACATCCGAAGCATCATGGAAATACCGCTGCGCTATTCCGGAGTGCGTCAGGTGGTATCTTGGCTGCCGGCCGAACTATGGCATGCCATCTTGGAGCAGCTTCTCACGTACGATGTCCACATATTCAACCAGTCTAGACGCTATAGGTACGAACAAATACGCGACTTGCAAAGACTGCAGCTTGTGTGCACCACTTGGAGAGTAAGAACCTCTTGTATTCTCTCGCCAATCATCTATTGATCTCACAAACAACAGGATCTGATCCGGCCACTTACCTATCGCCATGTTACCTTCGACGGTCACACCCAAAATGCGACAGATCGATTCCTTTACTTCTTCAAATTAATGGACCCTGATGAGCAAACATTCTCCGCTAAAGCTTCATGGATTCATACATTCTGGCTCCAAAGAGATGTATTTGAAGAATATGAAAATCAAGACTATCCCCGGAAGTTTGCGGAGGCATTGGCAAATTTACTTCCCCGGCTAACTTCATTGCGGGAGATATCCCTTCGTATGATTATCTCTGTCCAGAATTTCGACGTCATCACCCATTGCCATTCTCAGATCCTGAAGAAAATGGTGGTAACCTTTCAAAGTCGTGACTTACCAAGAGTCCTTCCCCTCTTGAAGCAGTTCACAGCCTTGCAGGACTTGTGTCTCGTGATTCATTACGGTGGACCCACTTTAATCCCCAAGAATATAACCTCTCTACCGAGTCTACGTTCGCTAGAGTTGGACGCAAGAGAAGCATCGCCTTGTTTATTACGTTGGCTGAACCGGGCAACTTTTCCGAAGCTTACGGTGCTCAGGATTCATGCCGGTGACTATTTAGACCTCACTGCCCTGTCCACTTTCATATCCAGACATAGTGCCAACTTGACAACTTTTGGATGGAACGGATACATACCCGGTATCACAACTGCCGTTTTCCCGTTTGTACCACACTTGCTGCGTCTGGAATTCTGTCCGCCATTTTCAATCCTGGAACTACTTCAAGGCCTGCCCATATCCGTCACCGAAGTTGTTCTCTCTAGATTTGGTCATCAACTTGGATACTATGCGAGATATATCGAGCAAATGGTTTTGGCTGTAGAACAATTGTCGCATGGAAGTGCATTACGTAGCTTCCGGGTCGTCGAGCATTCCCAGTTTCTTGGCCCCCTACCATATTCGTGGAGGACTGAAGTACGTCGAAAGGAGAAAAGGAAGGCAAATTTATGGAAGATGTTCACGGAGAGTGCCGAACGACTCCTTGCACTAGGCGTGGTTGTAGTGGATGAGGAAGGCATATTACTAACGGACGCTCTAAAAGAGGTAGGTGAACTACCGGGATTAGACAAGAAATAGCTGGACAAATGACTCATGCACAGGAATCTTCCCTGTCTTACTATTAAAGATATTTACTGCGAGAGAGATTGTGTAGAAGAGAATTGCAATCTCATTCCATCACAAGATGGAGGTGTTTTATATGCACTCCTCCTAAACCCAGCGGCTTTAGCCACCTCAAAGGAAAAGATATCGATAATCAGTCTCCGCCTTCTGACCCCGTGTAGCAACTAACCGGAATCATTATTGGTTTGCAATCTTGATTGCCTTTGCTACATACGTGTCATTTGAAGGAAGTATTAAGATTCCTCCACAACAGTCACCCCGTGATACCGGAGCGAAAAATTGTAAGCTTAAGAAGACAATGCGCAAATTTGAAAAACTTTCTTTACCCGCATTACACACTGCATGGACTGCACATATATTTGTAGTTTAGAAAAGCGTTCTAATACTGAGCTATCTCTTTATATATAATGGAACACCCTTACCGATGTATAGTACCTCCACTAGGGATGTTGCTGCTTTTTCTTCCAAATATCCGATGTCACACCCCCAGACTCGAACAAGCCCTTCTCTGGCGCCTCTGAACCTAGCAACAACTCCATCTCTGGGTCTCCTTTCTTCATTGCCCTTTGATACGCTGGCCTTTTCCCAATATCTCCCAAGTATCGTACAATATTCGGATACTCCTCATATGAACGCGGCCCGTAGTACCTGTTGGTACTCAGCGAGTACACGATCATACAATCCGCGATCGTGAAATCGTCGCCCGCAAGCCATTTGTTGTTCTTGAGATGGGAATCGATAATGGTCAGAGCTTGGTCCACACCTTGGGTAGCGTATTGAACCATGTTATTCTCTTGGGCACTTGCGCTGCCCTGAGGAATATGGCGCTCGACAGAGCGGGAAGGAATGTGGCATTTGCGAAATTGTAGAAGTATATGTAGTCGATAAATCCTGGTTCGCCGTAGGTTTTGACTAATTTGTTTCCTCCCTCGTTGGCGTACTTTCCGAGGATGTAGTCGCTGATAGCACCACTTTCGGATAAGGTGATACCAGCTTCAGGGTCCTCGAGGAATGGTGATTTACCAGTTTGGTTTCCTGCGAGAGTTTTGAGGGATTGGGGCGCAAGGATGGGGTCGCGAGTATGTTTGACAAGATTGTACTCAACACCGAGTTCTTCTAAAAGGAAGACAATCCGCTCGCTTTGCGAGACGCCGAGATGATGTAACGTGAGAACCATGACGAGCACACAGATTTGATTTGGGGGAGAATATATAGGTATATCTACAAGATTGCGTTATTCGGCGTGAGTGTAAGCGCGGTGGAATAATCATCATGCGATGGCGCCAAGGAATGCCCCGATTTTTGAAACCGATAGATCCGACATTGTGTTTTAGAACAAAAGAACAGCCATCATTATAAGATCAGCGAAGATGTTGAATCAATGCAGGTGAGCAAAACGAGATAGAGAGAAGTGATTCCAGACATGGAACGGCGAGAAGAAAACAAACCCATCCTGCACTGCACTACTAATACGGTCGTATCTTGCTTGACTGCTGAGCAAAAGGGATGCCTCAGTAAGCGCACTTCGCATGGTAAACCCTAACGCTATCAAAATCCCGAAACTTTAAATCGTACAAATCAGTTTCGATGCAGTATTGGAATGTTTGCCAACACTTCAATAACCATTACCACAGTGGTGGCTTCGTAGCCTCGAGAGATTTATCTGTCCCTACAAAGATGCGGTAGGTAAATTGCCAAACGCTGAGGCTCGAGCAGAACTAAAATCCGCCCTGTAGCTACAGCTGGTTGATATTCGAGTGTGTTGTCGCAGGCAGTGCACCTGAGCTGTCCAAGTTCATAAATGGCCTGCCAGTCATCATATAAACCCACAGATACTAATGAAACCCACTAAAGTTTATATGAACATGTCTTTCGGTCGCCATATTGAACCATCGCCACACTTGAGCTTTCATTTTCCAAAAGGCCACACTTTTTGCCACACCTCCTTCTCTTGCTCAGTAGTAGCGAATCTTTCAATAACCTGTTCCTTCATTTGTTCTAATGCTGACTTCACTATTCCCTGCTCAGGGAATAGTTCACCTATACTTTCACGAATTGAACGCATTGCTTCCATACCACGTACGACGCCTTCCACATCAGCTTCGATTTCTTTCCGCTCGTTCGCTGAGAAGGAGAAAGGATAGCCGAAGCCTTTGGCACCAGGGAGAGTGTTCCATATTGTTTCCAATTCGACTACTTGCGACAGGTAGGTTGCCTCGCCATTGATGAGGAGGTTACGCGCCAGGAGCACAAGTAGATAGCTTGTCGTCTGTTGGAACTCGAGCGCAGCGTAAAGTTGTGGATTTTGACGGTAAGTTACGGTATTGTATAGAGAGCAGAGGGATTGCTGTAAATATAATGTCTCTGCGTGTGTTTTTACGTTTGCTTCGAGCTTATCTAAATCACTTGGTGGCTGTGGTCGCTGTAAACCGTACACAGGCGGGGCCATCATAATCGATGATATGAGGTTGGCGCGCATGGAAGTATATAGAAGATATTTCTGTGGATTGCCAGTCTATAAGGCCTACAACTTTGGTATGCTCAGAGGGATCCACAAAGATATTAGCAACGTGAAGGTCGCCATGACAGAGATGTGCTGATGAGATTTCTGGGTTCGCAGGTATGAGGAATTTGATCAACTCGAGATAGCAGTGCGAGGCTTTCAGCTTTCTTTCTCTCGTTGGCTGATAAGTTCCTGGGCCGCAAAGGGTTATTGGAGATTTGGGCAGATAGGGAAGCTGGCTGATGCAGGCTATTTCTCGAAGTCCGATCGCAGTATGGAACTCCTCTAAGGAGTGCCCTGGCACTTGTTAGTCAAATGAGCTCTGTGGAGGTGATATACCTACATGGTCCTCTGTCAAAGTTGATCGTTGACCTCCGGTTATCAACCAATTCACGTCCTGTGGATTGGCCAATAGCAAATCTTTGATTTGGAATGCGTACAACCTCTGCATCCAGGTATAGCTGCTTGTTTCCAGGCAGGCCCTCTAAATCATTTGAGTAGTATAAACTCCCAAATTTCTTGAAGGAAACCGATATCCAGGCTTTCTGAAAACCGGCAATGGATTTGACAACGGCAAATCTGTCTTTTATATCCATACTTGGCCACACACTTTCTAATGCAATGCCTGGAACCTTCTCCATAATGATATATTCCGCACCAACGGAATTCCCCCGGGCTTTGGAGCTCCAAGCCAATACTTTGGGAACTGGAGTTTTGAGAACATTGTGTGCCTGGAATGGGTCAGTCAATATAAAGAGACGGCAAACCTTAAGAACAACCTACGAAATCCATTGTTGCAACCTCGCTTGCGGTTGTGAAATGAGCCAAGCCTGCATTTGGATTTGGAACTTTGGCCACTACCTGAGAGCCATCATCCATAGTGAGAAGCATGCTCTTGTTGTACATGCCGTCAGGATATTTCTCTATGGTAACGCATAGCTGTGCTCCGATAGCTTCAGCTGCACAACGGGCTAACTCGTTAACGTTGAACCGGACTTCGCGCTGCAACACCTCATCTCTTTCATCACAGACGAAGCGACCTCGAGTGTATTTGAAGATTTCATCGCTATATTCCAGATCTAAATGAATGAGTACCACGACAGAGGGTATTGGCTCAGCGTAACTTACCAGGGAGCAACGCCCGTGAAGAAGGTTGAGTAGGACGAGTGTTGTAGGTTGCTGTGGTTCTCTTGCTTGGTAAGTTCCAGCAGCGGGCGTATTTGAATGAAGATGTGTTCAAGCGCATGATGTGTTCAAAGTAACCCAGGCTCTAGTTTGACTCGATCGCTGTGGTTGATAGGGCATGCGCCCTGAGACACTAGAGCTCTGGTTCACCAAGACCTTGCCAATTAGAGCGCGCCGAGTTTTAGATTCCCACTCGTCGTGCTCGGGCTTCATAGAGAGAAATGGCATTATTTGGTGGATTAGATAACGACATCAAAACACTTAGGCTGCGTATTTCTCAAGATTCCTTGTATTCTATCCTACTGGCTACCAAGGCTCGCCTCGTAACGCCCGGCCCCTCGTAACGCCCGCTCCTTAATAATTGCACAGTTTCTTTAACACTATGTATCTTAACTAATATAGACTTAGTTATAGATACGCTTACAGCTATTAACTCCTTAGAGCTTAGAGAAGATATTAATTATATAAAATTAGTAAATACTTATAGTATTAACTATAGAATAATTATAAAGTAGTACTAGCTTATTTTAACTTTATAAGAAGTAATTACTTATTCTTAATAGCTATAGATCTTATATTTCTATAAATTTTACTAACTATTATAACTAAAATAAGATCCTCTTTATTATCTATCTTTCTTACTTAACTTATAGCTTATAGCTAGAGTAGTAAATAGGTTAGGAGTACCCTATTATAGGTATAGGTTAGGTATAGAGTTATAGATAAGTAGGTTAGAGTTAATGTTAGGTTATATAGACTAAGAGTATAAGTTTTAGTTAAGTTATATAAACTCTAAGTTAAGTTAAAGCTAAAGTTATAAATATATAAGTTTAAGTTTAGTTAAAGGTACCTACTAAAGTTATCTTATAAAATAAGTAATTTACTATACTTAAAAGAGTGTAAGGCAGTCAACACGCACAGTTAGGACGGTCTTAGTTAAAGAAACTCAATTTAAAAGGAAATGGACAAATAGCAGATACCTCTCACCTTCAGGGGAGAGGTGCTGCCTATATACATAAGCTAGAGCAGGCTAGTCCCGATCCAGTTACCTAGCTTAGTAAAAGGTAAGAGGTAACAGTTACCTTTTACCTGCGTCTAGTAACTTGGCAGGATCGTTACCTTTTACCTGCGTCTAGTAACTTAGAAGGATTGAACCCTTTTACCTGCGTCTAGTAACCTAAAAGGATTAAACTCTAACATAACCCCCCCCTTCAAAATAGTAAGGGCCTCTAAACTAAGAGACAAAAATTTAAGATAAAATATAAGAAAACTATTTACTACTAAGTCCCTCTAACTTAGTAAATCTAGTAATAGGCTTTATATAGCGCTGCGTATGTCTAAATAGTTTCTTATACAAAATTACTAAGCTCTAAAGTGTTTTCTAATACTTCTACTCTGCAACGCGAAAACAGAACCTAAAGACCTTCGTATAATATATATAGGAGTAACCTTTATAATTTTTATTTAGTTATAAGGTCCCTAGACGTAGCGCGTAAAGCGAGGCGCACTACGCAGAGTAAGGGCGAAGGCGAGTAATCTTAAGGCTATAGATGCGCGAATTAAGGCTAGAGGCGCGCAAATCAAGGTAAATTGAGGCGCGCTAACTTAAGCAAAACTGTTTAGATACCTTCGTCGCCGCTAAGATACTCTTCTGCAGCTAGCCTATCCTTATTAAGTAGTAACTAATTTAGAGGCATATAATAAGTAGGTAGCTTAGGCTTATTAGGCTGTCGCTAATAAAACAGATAAGCGTTGTAGTTATTAGGGTACTTAGTTACCAGGTGCTAGGTAGGTTTTAGGTATCTAGTCTATTTAATCAGGTACTGCTACTTACGCTTTTAGCAGCCTTTAACGCTAGTTTACTAGTAATTAAGAAAATTATTAATAAGCTACTTATCTTAAACCTTACTATTAGGATTAATTACCTTAATAGCTACTAGCTAAGCTAGCGCTTAATCTAGAAGCCCTTTTAAGGGCGCAGGCTAAAGAAGCTTAGGGTAAAACACAGGAAAAACTCTGCTGCCTAACATATCTAGTAGAAGGTCTAATTAATACGCCTAGCTATTATACATAACTCTTATAACGCTATAAGGCCCTGCCTACTTAAGGTCTAGCTTCTTTAATTCCTGTTTAGTAGACTAATTAATTATATTAACTATAACTTAGTCTCTAACAGCGTACTTTAGTACTAATTAGTAAGAGGTATTAGCGTAGTAAGCTTATTCTTATTAAGCCTATAGTATTTATTCTTATAAATAAGTAACTAGGTCCGCGTAGGTATTTATAAGCTTATCTACCTAGATTTTATTACTAGCTGCAGCGCTACTAAGCTTTTTATTATAGTTTTCCCCTAGGTATATACTACTATAAGGGTAATATCTAAGGTCTATAAAGAATAGCGTTATACTTATAGAGGCGTTAACTGTATTATTAGCCTAAAACTTAGCGACGTAAAGCTAAGTAGCCTAGTTAGTTTATGCGTAGTTAATATACTAATAAAGATAAATTTCTAAGGCTTAATTTACCTGCTTAGTCTGCCTGTCTGTTTTAGGGTAATAAGCTGTTAATAAGCGCTGTTAGATACGTAGTTGCTTACAGACCTGCCTCTAAAACTAACTAACAAAATTTAAACTACAGTTAGAGATAATACTAAGAGGAATACTATATAATTTAAAGACTTCTATAAAGCACCTAGTAGCTTTAGCTATAGTATAGCTATACGTAGGGAAAAAATACTGTCTTTTTATAAGGCAGTCTATAATAACGAGGATATTCTTAAAAGTATAGCTATCTAGCTAAGAAGTAAGTAAATCTTAAATAAAATTAACTAAAATTTCTATCTAGCGTCTATAAGGCACTAGTAGTAGCTGTAAGTAACTATGCTTACTGTCCTAAAGGCTTTTTATTTAGTAATAAGTAGCGCACGCATCATAATACTATTTAATTAACAGGTGCATCTTTAGCTAGTAATACCGCGAGTACATAAGGAAGAACGTGTTACGAGGGCCCTTATAACCAGCAATTTAATAGTTGTAACACAACTCTATAATACGTCGGCGTAACTATAGGTTAGGAGGCACGTAAAGCCTAGTCTTGTCTATCCACAGGCGTCAGGAAGCTCCTTCACCTGTGCTTAACAGGTCTGCAGCAGAGAAATAGTAGCTATTCTTATAAAACTATAATAGTAATTTAGTAGTTTCTATATTAATAGCTTTAAAGGCCTTTTTAGCTATAGCGTTATTAGCGTACGCAGCGTCTAGGATTTCTTCTGTTAACTGATAGTCGTTCTTGTAACAGGGCAGCAAAGGATCTATTATACTGTTAATAGGCGTAGGATTATTATTATTATTATTAAATTCTATAGGAAAGTCTATTTTATAAGCGCAGGTAAAGTAAAATTACACTACCTTAGCTTATTCCTAGGACATTTAGTCTAGGGACTTAGGTTAACTAAGGGCTAAGGCGCGTAAGGCTGTTGTAACTGCTAGTTACATACCTAGGGAGAGTACTTAGGGTCTAAGAATAGCAGCCTGTATACTATAATAAGGGTCTTCTACGTCTGTTAGGGTATCCTAAGGTTAATAGCTTAAAGCGTCTGCTTTACTGTTAGTTTCCTTAGGGGCATAGATAATCTTAAAGTTAAACTAGCTAAGAAATAAGGACTACCGTGCTTACTATTAGCTAAGTTTTTTAGTTATTATAAACTATTCTAGGTTCTTATAGTCTGTTATTACCTGTATTAGTTAAGAAAAGCTTATAAGTTTAAGCTCCTATTCCTTAAATACCTATATAATTACTATAAGTTTAAGATTATAGATATTATAGTTATACTCTGCTAGAGAGTATTTCTTTAAAAAGAAAGTAATAGGTTATAGGACGTCTTTATTATTATATTACTTTATAACCCTACCTAATGCCTATCCTAACGTATTAGTAAAGATATAGATTTACTTAGTAAGATTAAAATACTTTAATACTACGCCTACATAAAATACTGCTTTAAGAGCCTTAAAAGCTTTTACTTCCTCCTCCCCCTATATAATTAGCTTATAATAAACCTTCTTATAAGCAGGTTTATTAGGATTACTACTTTTCTTTTCCATAATAGTAGCCTTAATAAGGCGTGTAAGCAGTAACGCTATCCCAAGTAGCCTTTAATAAAGCGCTAGGAGAAGCTAGTATACCTAAGGAAAGTAAGTATATCTTAGGTAGTCTTTAGTGTTTCCTATTACTGTACAGCCTTAATCTTCTTAAAGTTAATTTTAATACCCTTATTTATAATTATTATACCTAGGAACTTAATATAGTCTATATAAAATTCTAATTTGCGCAGGTCTATATAGAACCCTTTTTCCTTAAGGCGCGTAAGCACCTTTTTTACATACTCTATGTAGGCTTCTACTAATTCTAAGAAAACTAAGATATTATCTAGATAAGCAGTATAAAACTTATTAAGGTACTTAAAAAGAGCACTATTAATTACTCTTTAAAACGTAGCTAGAGTATTATAGAGGCTTATAGGCATTACGCAGTATTAATAAGTACTCTAACGCGTAGAGAAGGTAGTAAGCTACTCTAAACTAGGCTTCATGCGAATTTAATAAAAAGCGTATATAATATTAAATTTAGAAAAGATAACAGCTTTATTAAGCTTAGCTAAAGTCTTGTAGAAGAAAGGAATTAGGTATTAATCCTTAATAGAGGCTTTATTAAGGTCTTAATAATCTACGCAGACTTAGATACTACTGCTAGGTTTAGCAATAATAAGTAAATTATTTTATATAGTAGAGGGTCCCTAGAAGATAAAATCCTAAGCCTCTATCTCCTAAATATATTACTTAATAGCTTTAAACTGTTTACTAGAAAATAGTCTCGCTTAATAATTAGGCACCTTAGCTCTTAGCTTAAGCTTAATCTCGTAGTTATATTCTAAGTAATCTAAGAGCTTAGCCGCGGCTGCTTTATTAAACATAGGAATAATTAAGGTATATTCCTTAAGTAGGTACAGAGGCAGGATATCTTTTAACAAGACTTCTTTAGGAGGGTTAAAGAACTTATTATAGTCCTTTTATACTACTACGTAACAGATTTTCTATAACGCTCCTAGTAGTAAGCGATAAACTATTATAAATAGAGGGTAGTTTTTTTATTTAGTAAACGCCTAAATAGCTCTTAGCAAGATAACCTTAATGCCTACCGCAGGTTTAGTTTACTAGTGTAGTACTTAGTGTTTGTTGTCTAGCTTTGCTAGGGCTGCAGTATCTAACTTTACCTGTTATTAGCTAGTCTTGCCTTTATTCCTGCTATCTGTAGAGGAACTAGGCTATGTAGAGGCGTTAGGCGTAGCTTACTCGCAGATAACTTATAGTATATATAAGTATTACTAGCATTCTGTTTAGTAGTATGCGTTAGGGAATTTAATTATACCCTAATAGTAGTTAAAGCGTAGTACGTGTAGTTTCCTCTAGCAGAATCCTAATACTAGGTTAAAGGCCCTACACTAGTTAAGAATATAGGCAGAAGTATACTTAAAGTAGGAATTAATTTTTATATAGAATTTAACTTTATAAGTAATAGATTCTAAAGTAATACTTTTATATTCTTTACACATAATAGGCGTAATAAGAGGAATTAGTTAGAACCCCTAGGTAAGCTAGAGGAACCGCTGTAAGATAAAGTTCGTATCTGCCCTATTATCTGCTAATGTCTAGGCGATATAGGGGGCGTTTTCTTATTATCTAATTATACTTGTAAAAGTAAACTAGTCTAGGCTATCTAGACACAGCTTATCTTTCTAGACAGCCTGCGTGCGTCGCAGGAGTACCTGCGCTACAGGCTTATATATACCGCCCTAGTAAGTAGCAGCTAGCGCGGTTTCCTAAGACTAATTATTAACCCTAGATAAAGGACTTTTATCTAAAGTTACTCTTCCCCTAAATAAATAATAACTTTAGCTTTATTACTATTACTATTAGAGGCTTCTTTATAGTTAGAGTTACTAGTCTCTAGGCTTACGTGCACGTAATAATTAGTAGCTAAGTTACTGCGCGGATTTCCTTAATACTAGTTACAGCTAGAGTCCGCGTTATAAGGCTTAGGACTGTCAGCTAGCTTATAGTTACCTATTCTATTATCTTTAAATAACAGACGTAGGCCTAGAGCAGGCTTACTAGCTTTCTTAATAGGCTTATCTGCTGCTGTCCTTAGAACAAATTTACAAGGCGGTGCTAGGCTTAGTCTAGCTGGCGCGTTACGCCCCTTTATTTAATTAGCGAGATACTAAGGTAATTGCCAGAGGTTATAGCTCTAACATATATTATTAATTATATTATAAAGAGATTAGAAGTTAGCAGTAGTATAGACAGCGGGCGCGCTGCTAAGGCTCTGTTAGAGATAGCCTAGAAGCTTAGCCCGAAGCTTATACGCTTAAGTTATAGTAATCTATCTAAGCTAAGTAGTAATAGCGTTAAACTCTGTCTAGAATAGAGCCTATACTTTAACTATAGTAGGGTATTCTAGCGAGCCACGTTCTAAGAAGACTAAAGCATTATATTACTATTCTGCTATAACGTAGTAGTTATAGTTACTAAAGATAGAGTTAAAGATATAAAAATACTTAAAGTTGTCCTTATATTAATATAAAAACCTATTAGGCTCTCGTAGTAAAGTTTAAGCAGAACTGCTAGTAGCTTAAAAGATAAATTATACTCGTATGTTATTATATTACTAGTCTAACCTGTTATTTTTAAAATAGTTAAGTATCTTTATAATCTACCTATAAAGATTAGGACCCCTAAAGTATACTAGAGGCACCTAAATTTACTTATTCTTTATAGATAAGAACTAATATAACCTCTTAATCTTATAGTAGAGCTTAGTTAGATAAGAGCTTAGCATTACTATATTACCTAGGGATGTTTAGTATTCATAAGTAAAAGGAAAGTTAGTTAAGAGTAGAACACGCTAAGGGGAACTAAACTTATTAAGAATACCGCCTGCTGCGTTACCTTATAGGAGGATTTATATAAGCGTACTTATTCCTCCTAGCAGAAGCTTATTTATAGCTCCTAGGGCTAGCTGTAATAGAGTAAGTCTAGTAAGGCCTAAAACCTTAGGAGAGCTAGATAACAGATAGTCGCACAACGCAGAGTTACGCTTATTCTTAATTTCTTGTAATAAACCTTCTAAGGTCTTGTAGTTAGTAATAAGCTTATTCTACTACTTACTAAGCTTATTATATTCTTTAACTAGCTTATCCTTTTATTAAGTAAAGCTGCATTATTATTTAGTTAGTTCCTGCTTTAGAGTAGAAGCGTTAAGGTAGTATATCTCTAATAACTTCTTATCCTTATTAAGAGCATGTAAGGTATACCTAAATAGTGTTATTAGGCGTGTAAGTTGCGTAAGCTTAAGGCTTAAGAACTTACTAAGGTAGTTCTTTACAAGCTAGATGCCTAAGGGTGCTAATCACTAAATAGAAGCAGGTAGACTTAAGCTCGCGGATAGTAGCAAACCTAGAAGGCTACCTAGAGGAAGATAGTTATTAAAGTCCTTAGAGAGACCTAGATTAGTAGCTTCCTTACGTAGCTACATCTAATAAGCTCCTATAGCACGCTGTGTTATATCGCGAGAGAAGGAATGTAGGTTAACTTCCTTAGTTAATAAGTTAGTACGGGAGCTTATTAGCGCAAATTTAGGGTACTCTACGTCTTTAATAATAGGGTTTTCTAAGATAACTAGTTCTAAATCCTCTATAGCCTTATTCTTATTCTTCTCCTAGCGTTAATAAGCCCTTTCCCTAAGTTAATTACGAGCTGCTTATATTTTAGCTAACGCGTTATCTTTCTAATAGGCTTAAAATTTAGGCTACTAGCTAGAGGACCCTTCATTATAAGAGCTATCTGCTATCAAGCTAAATAAAGAAAGTTAGATAGAAGTAAGAGTAGATATAGAGGTAAAAGTAAAAGTTAAAGTAAAACTAGAGGGAATCCTTAAGCTTTAGTAAGTAGACTTAAGATTTAACTATTAGTTAAGTAGTGTTATTAGTTAGGTAAGGTTACTAAGACTAGGAGAAATACTTAGGAGTATTATGCACAGGCTAAGTTTAGAGAATTACCTAATTAGGAAGTTTTAGAGGGTAAATGCGTGCTTAAGGCGGCACGTGCGCGCAATTAAAACACACGCATAGACTGTAGTATATAAAAGTAGGAGTAATCCCTAAAGTATTCCTATTTAAGGAAGGGAATAATAGGACGTATCTTATTAATAATAATCCTAGCGTTTAGGTAGCGTAAAGCGCAGGCACTAAGGTGCGAAACAGGTTACTAGCAAGGAAACCTAGCAAATTCTAGGCTATTCTAAAGCTTAACTAAGGGGGAATAGCTTATAAAATTTTAGCTAAACTAGCAGCAGAGGATAGCACTGTAAATTAACTATCGTGCGAGGGCTATCCTAAAGCTTAACTAAGGGGGGATAGGATCTAGTCCTAGTACGTTAGTACTACCTTACTATTAAACTCACCTAAGAGGTAACAGCTTAAGTAACTGTGTGTTAACCACGGAGAGGAGCTAAAGCGCTGTATAATCTGCTATTATATAAGGTAGTTAACACGCACAGTTAGGACGGTCTTAGTTAAAGAAACTTAATTTAAAAGGAAATGGACAAAATAGCAGATACCTCTCACCTTCAGGGGAGAGGTGCTGCCTATATACATGAGCTAGAGCAGGCTAGTCCCGATCCAGTTACCTAGCTTAGTAAAAGGTAAGAGGTAACAGTTACCTTTCACCTGCGTCTAGTAACTTGGCAGGATCGTTACCTTTCACCTGCGTCTAGTAACTTAGAAGGATTGAACCCTTTCACCTGCGTCTAGTAACCTGAAAGGATTGAACCCTAACAAAGAGAAACTAAACTATTTTAGAACTATATTAAAAAAAATAAGCTTAGAACTTTAGAAAGTACTTTACTATATGTTAGGAGTCGATAACTCCTGCCTAGACTAGTGTGCCGTTGCACAGGGCACCTAGGCAATCAGGTGATGATGGGTTTCCTTTGTCAGCGAAATTTGGTGATAAGACTTGGAGATGCGAGAGATTTCAACATCATGCACCATGCACCACACACCACGATAATTCACTTCAAAACTGAGATTTTGCAAAGTAGCTAGTGCATTAGCTACGTCAATTCAATGAGATTTCAGACCATTTTGTTTATTACTTTTAATCAGGCTCCATACTTACCTTCGTTTCTGGCAGACTGCACAGGCAGGGCTGCTCCTGTTATTCACGCACATTTGATTCCAGCGTCACCTCTCATTCACAACACCAGAACTGCGGGATTGTGCCGAACCACCTTGTTAACTCCACACTAGCTAACGAGTCTAGTGTACCTAAGGTATACTTAGCTAGTTTAGCCTATAATAGGCTAGATTAGGGCTATTAAAGGCAAGGTTAACCTCCTTTAGCCTAATTAGTCTTAGGTGTAAGGTAAGAGTAATATAAAAGCCCCTTAGAATCCTACTAGAGCAGTAGTAATCTTTCTAGTTACTAATATAACCATATTATCCCTAATTAAACTCCTTTATATTTATTTAACTCTAATAACTTTAAGGACTAGGCTATAACTATATAGAACTAGTCTTAATATTAAAATTACTTTCTTTAAAGATAGTACTTTAATAGAATAACTTAAAGAATAATATAGTCTTATATTTATACTTTAGTAGAGGGCCTAAATAGTTTAACTTATCTAGATACCTAAATACTAGTATAAAATAAGTCTTTAAGACTTAAACTATTACTAAAGAACTAGTAAGAGAATATAATATAGAGTTAAAAGCTATATTAGCTTAATTAACTTTAATTAAGCTTATATTAAAATATTCTAGTATAAAATACTTATTTTAAGTAGACTCTAAGTTAATAGAGCTTAATAGAGCTTAAAGTAGTATTAACTAAGCTCTAGCTATATAATATATTTTGCTAAGTAGTAATATATTAAGAAATACTTTATCTAACTCTTTTATATATATTCTAAATATAGATAAAGATAAAGTAAATCTAAAGTATATTAAGTTATAAAGAAAGATTAAAGCTAAAATATAATATTACGCTATTATTAAAATATATATAAAAGCTATAGTACTAAAAGTAGATAATAAAGAAGTAATAAAAGTACTAAAAGAAAGCCCTAAATAAATTAGGCTAGCCTTTTTATAGCTATTATACTTTAAACTACTTTAAAGATATAATAAAAAGAATAAAATAGAGTATAACTACTAAGTAAAGAACTATACAGCTTCCTTTATATAATACTTTATAAACTTTTAGTAAAAAGCATATATAATTACTTTTTTTTTAATATATCTTAGATTAACGTGAGCGGTAAGCGAAACGCCCAGGTAAGCGAAACGCCTACTCTTGCTAAGACTATACCTTCTTCTACCTTTAACTATAATATCTTAATAACTTAATATTAAATTACTCTCTTATAAGGATAGAATTATTTTAGCTATCTAAGTAATAAAAAAAGACGTAATATTAAGTAATTAATAAGCTATAGTAGTCTATAATATTCCTAGAAAGACTCTCTATAACTAACGCGCTAGAAAGCTTTTATAACGCGATAGCTAACCTAACTTATTAAAGCTTAATAGGCATAAGGAAGACGCGATTATCTAATATATAAGGAAGCTAGACGCGCAAGGATTTACCTCTATACTATCTTATCTTTATAAGATAGTAAATTAGTTACTAGGTACTTATAATAGTAGCTAGGTAGGAGAAAAATAGGCTAGAAACTTTATCTCTTATAAGATTAAGATTAAATCCTAGCTAAGTAGGCTACGCGACTACTAAAGAGTCCTATACAGCGATCTAGCTATTATTAGCCCTTAGTTTAACCTTATACGTAATATTAAAGCTAAGTATAGTATCTTAGATAAAGATACTTATAACTTTAATAAGACTAGCTTTACTATAGGCGTAGGAGGGTCTGTTAAGGTAGTAACTATGTTTAAAAGACGTACTTAACTACTAGGGATATAACCTAGTAACTATAAGTAAGTAACGTTAATTACTAGTATTAACGCTATAGGCTAAATAATTCTACTCTTTATTATTTTTAAAGCTAAGAACTATAATAAGTCTTAGTTACCTAATCTATCTAAGGGCTAGCTGTTAGGATCTGGAATCCTGGACAGGGAGGGAAAGCCTCAGGTACTGACAGCCAGTCAAGAAGCGCCAGTGTTCCACTCTGTCACGCGTCACGTGACCGCTCGCTCCGCTAAGGACGAGCGCTCGCAGCGCTCGCGGCAAGCGCGACGAGCGCGTTATGTATATAGATTACCACAATAAACCCTTATAGCTTATTATATTCAACTTAATATTATACTCTATAGTATAGTAATAGTAATACTAATTATTCTTAACCTTTAGTACTCTTTACAGAAGCGCCCTCTTACTATCTTAGTATTAAACCCTATTCTATTTAGTCCCTTACTCTATCCTAGAGAACTAACCTTATAATCTTATTAGCTATCCTTACTAATAGCCTTTAAGATTCGTCACACTTTAAACACCCTTAAGATAAGTAACACTAAGATAGAAACTACTAACTATTATGCTATAAGGCTAGGCAACGCTATTACTAAACTGGACCTCTTCTATAGGGATCAGTTTAAGCTTGAAGACTAGCTACTCCAGTTCAACCTATTCTTTAAGTTTAACGTAACTACTATAGACGACGACGACTAAGCAGTACTTATATTAAGCTATATAAGAGGCGAAGCTACCAAATAGGTAAAACCCCACTTAGTTAAGTACATAAGTAACAAAGAGAAGCCTTAAGAGCTTATTATTATATTTAAAAATACAGAAAGATTTAAAACATACATGCGCTAAGCGTTTAGGCTCCTAAACGTAGCAACTATTACAGAGCGCAAGATCTAAAACATACAACAAACTAAGTCTGCAGCTAACTATACTAATAAATTTCTAGGTTACGCTAGACAGACTAGTTAGAATAACAACACCCTAAAAACTATGTATAAATAAGGCCTAAAAGCGGACGTCTAGACTAAGCTTATGCGTATAGGCACGAAAATCACAACACTAAATAACCTAATTAATAAAACTATCTAACTAGATATAGAGCTCTATAAGCTCTATATACGACTTAGAGGATAACTACTAGGATAAATAAAAGAAGATAAGAAACCCTAAAAGGATTACTATAATAAGCTAAATAATAGTTACCTATAACATTAGTATTAACTATAGGGAGTGCCTAGACAGTACCTGTTAGGGGGCCCTAAAGTAATGCATTTAGATAACCTTAATAAAAAAAAGTTAGGTAAAAGTAGAAAGAAAAAAGAAATAACCTATTTTAACTATAATAAGAAAGGCTATATAGCTAAAGATTACAGAAGTAAGAATAAAGTAACCCCCTAGATTAATATAATAGTAGTAAAAGAAGAATACAGTAATAATAAAATATAGGAAGTCGTCGCAACCTAAGAGGAAGAGGCTTAAGATACAAAGTTATTATAGCTACCTCTCTTAGAACCTACTAAGAAAGGGATTCTAGGAACCTAGTATAGTAATAAAGAAGAAGAGAGTAGTAGCTCTCTATCCCTAGTTTATAAAGATATAAAGGAAAACTTTAATAATACTATAGTACTCTTAACTAAGGATTAGAAAAAGGAAAACTTCTAGAAATAATATTAACTAGGAACTCTAAGGCTATTAACGCCTATAGAGGCAGAAAAAGATATCGCAGAACTTAACTGCTAACTATACGCACAACACATATATAAAGTATAATATATTAACGCGTTAACCCTAGAAGAATAGGAAGCAGCTATAAAATAAGGGATAAGTACAATTATTCTAGCTAAATAAGCGATATAAGATATATTACAGGAACACTACTATTATCCTAAACATTATATAAAAGTAATATAAGAATAGGCGGAAAAAGCTAAGGAAGCATAGTAACCTGTAAGCGTTAAGGACGTACTACAGAAACTTTAATAAGCTAGATAAACATAGGCACTAGAACCCCTAATAGTTAAGACCCCTAAATATGTACTATAACGCTAAATAATACTACTACTAATATAAGAAGACGCTTTCTATATACTAAATACTAAGAACCTAGTATAATAAGGGTACCTTTAAGTTAACTCTTACAGTAAAATTATACTTATAGATAGTAAGAAGTAAGATATTTATACACAGCTTAAATAATAAATGCATTAGGAGGATAATAAAGAAAATATTAACCCTCTCTAGCATCTTATAGAAGAAGAAGCCTAAGAAATATATAAGCACGCTAAGGCGGCTTAGACCCTACATACTATGCGTAAAAGACTATAGAAACTAGTACTAGACTACTTAATAGATCTACGTAATAAGTAACACAGTGTTATCTACTAGTCCTTTTGTACCACACACCTATACGCGATCTATTATTTAAGTAAAACAGAATAAAGATACTTCCCTTACTTATTTTACTAATATAAATACTAATAGTATAATTATCTTAAAGTTAAATGTAACAACTACCTATAAGATAAGAGGACTGTCCTCTACTTCCTAGGAAATAACAACCTTGCGGCTACTATAGCGATGCAGCTAGTCTTTAATAGAGAATATAATTAGCGATAATAGCAAACGTGCCTTAACTTAGATTACCTTAAGTATAAAGATATTAAGACACTAAATAGGTACTAGGAGGAGCCTTTTTTAGGGTTACGCCTACTAATAAGTAAAAACTATAAACCCTATACGTAACAGGCACATAAGGACTCCTTAAGCTAAATATTAAGCTTAATAGAAGCTAGATAAAGGCACTAGTAGATTCTAGAGTATAATAGAGCTATATTTCTGCGCGAGTAATAGAACAAGCTAGCCTTATTCTATTATTAAAATTAGTACTATATCTATTAACAGTCACTAATAGGTAACTAATACTATTAAAGTCCGTAATCACACACGAAGTATAGAGCGTGCAACTTATTATCTAGAACTATAAGGAAACGATTAACCTAGACGTCTTTAGACTATTATAACATAATATAATACTAAGACTCCTATAGTTAAAAGAATATAGTCTAGACATAGATTAGAAAAAGAAAAAGTTCTTATTTAAATACTGTGGAACAGACGCAACCACAAGTAAGCCTACGCTGCAGCCGAGTGCCTAGGTAGATAAGAAGATAACAATTAGAATCCTTACTTTAAATAAGGACAGCCTTAAGATACGAGGGTCTAACTCAGCAGGTACTAATAGGGGGCCCTTAGACTAACAAGCTAGAGTTAAAGAGCAAAGCGCAACTCTAGTAATCCCTAATAAGTATAAAGAATATAAGTTACTCTTTTAGGAAGAGATAACTATAAAAGTATTACCTAAATATTAACTCTAGGATTATAAAATTATCTTATAGAAAGGAAAGTAACTAACTTTCAGCCTAATTTACAGTTTATTAGAAAAAGAACTTAAAACCCTGCGCGAATATATTAAGACGAACTTAAAAAAGAGATTTATTAGGGAATTATAATTACTAGCAGGATACCCTATATTATTTATACTAAAAAAAAAATAAGAAGCTAAGATTATGCGTTAACTACTAGAAACTTAATAACATTATAATAAAGAATTAATACCTTTTACTAAATATAGTAGAATTACAGGATTAACTAGCCTTTACAAAAGTCTTTACAGCATTAGACTTAAGAAGAGCGTACAACCTTATTTATATAAAGGAAGGGGAAGAATAGAAGACTATATTTAGAATACGCTACAGCTACTATAAGTATATAGTAATACCTTTTAGTCTTACTAATATACTAGCAATATGCTAGGCCCTTATTAATAATATATTAAGAGAATACCTAGACGTATTTATTATCGCATACCTTAATAATATCCTTGTATACTCTAATAATCTACAGGAACATATTAAGCACGTTAAAATAGTTCTTACCTACTTAGGAAGATTTAGGTTACTACTTAAACCTAAGAAATACGAGTTCTATAAAGAAGAAGTTAAATTCTTAAGATATATAGTAGGTGCACATAGAGTAAAGATAAGTAAAGAAAAAATAAGAGTAGTAAAAGAATAGCCTAAACCTAAAATAGTTAAAGATATATAGTTATTTATAAGATTTGTTAACTTTAACTAATAATTTATTAAGGACTTCTCTAAAAAATCTATCCTACTTACTAAACTTATAAGAAAAGATATAAAATAGAAATAGGGAAATAAATAAAGGAAAGTATTCTAGATACTTAAAGAAGCCTATATTATACTACTAGTACTAATTATATTCTAAATAGGAGAACTCCTATAGTTTAAAACAGATACTTTAGACCTTACACTAGGTGTAATAGTAAAATAAGAACGTAATAGGAAATAGCACCTAATCGCGTACTACTTAAGAAAATTTACAAACCCTAAGGAACGCTACGACGTGCACGATAAGAAGCTTATAGCCGTCGTTAACGCCCTTAACTACTAGCAGATCTACGCAGAGAGCTGCTTAGATCTTATAATATTTACAGATTATAAGAACTTAGTTAACTTTACTACTACTAAGACCTTAAATTAAAGACAGGTTAGATAGGCTAAAATACTAGGATAATATAAGTTTAAGATTATATATACGCTAAGAAAAGATAATAGTAGAGCCGACGCTCTTAGCTATAGATTAGACATCGCAAGAATAAAAGTAATAGTTAGTAATACTATCCTTTAAGTAAACTAGGACAGAAGCTTAGGACCTAATAAGTTATTAAACAACACTATAATAATTACGTCTAAAGTACCTAAAGAATTATAAGAAGCAATTATCTAATAACACTATAATAACCTAGTACATAGTTACTCTAGAATTAAAAGAATAATAGAACTTATACAGTAACACTACAGCTTTAAGAATATAAAGGCTAAGGTTAAATAGTTTATTAAAAAATGTGCGGACTACTATAAGAATAAACACAGTACCTACGCACCCTATAGAGAAATACAAGCTATAGAGCTACCTAACGAACCTTAGGCAGATATTTCTATAGACTTTATAATAGGGTTACTACTATCTAAAGATCCCGCGACAGGAATTAAGTATAACACTATCTTTAATATAGTCTGCAGGTTTACAAAAGTAGTAGAGATAATACTGTTTAGAAACAACTACAACACAGAATAACTAGCGTTTATTATCTTAGACAGACTAATATAATATTACAGTATACCTAAGTCTATTATAAGTAACAGAGATAAGCTCTTCACATCTAACTTCTAGTCTACCCTAATAGCTACAATAGGAATAAAGAGAAAGTTGTTAACAGCCTATCACCTATAAACAGACAGACAGACAGAAAGAATAAACAGAACACTAAAAACTTACCTAAGGATTTACAGTAATTAACAGTAGAATAATTAGGTTTTACTATTACTAATAGCATAACTAGCCTATAACAATAAATTGTTAGAATTAACTAGAAAGATACTGTTCTTTGCTAACTATAGGAGACACCCTAATCTCTTTATAAAGTTATACCCTAGCAGAAAAACTAAAGTAGCTATAAAGAAAGCTAAAGAAATAAAGAAAATACATAAATAACTTTAAGAGAACCTTAAGAAAGTATAACGTAACAGTATTTCTTACTAAAATAAGAAAAGAAAAATAGTACCTTAGCTAAAGAAGAGGGATAAAGCGTACTTACTTACGAAAAATCTACGTAATAAATAACTAAGTAAGGGACTTAATTACGTTAAAGTCAGACTATTTTTAGTTAAAGAACAGAATAGACTAGTAAATTATACACTTAAGCTACTACTAGATGTAAAGATCTACCTACGCTTCTATATCTTTAAGTTAGAACTAGCTAACCCTACTATACTACTACAAAAGATATTCTAGTATAAGCTAGAAGAGGAAAATAAGTTTAAAGTTAAAAAAATCTAGGGATACTAATAGAATAGGAGAGTTAATAACCTAGAACTAAGCTTTAGTTACCTAGTTAAATAGAAAGGGTACCTAAGCGTAGAAAGTACGTAGGAACTACTAGAGAATCTAAGAAACTGCTAAGAGAAAATTAGAGAATATTAAGAAAGAGAGGAAAGGAAAAAGAAGAAATAAACTTAGAAGGTAGAAGCTTACCTAGGCTCTGCTAGAGTTACTAGTTAATCTAAGGCACTTATAGTAGACTATACTATTAGAGAAAAACTAACTAAGGTATTAATAGCTAGATAAGGAGCTTCCTTAGTAAACTCTAACTCTCTATTATTATGCATCTCCGACGTAAGATATAAAGCCTTCTTCTGCGCCCTTTCTTCTGCCTGCTTTAAAATTACCTTATTCTAAAGTAACCGCGCGATTATAGTTACTAGTAACTTCTTATTATTATCTACTTTTTTCTAGTACTTATTATAAGTTTTATCTAGAGAAGCCTAGGACATATTTACACACAGTTTCCCTAAATAAGTATATTTAGTATATTTTAAGTTTGAATTTAGCATAATATAATAAATAATATTATCCCTAAAATACTTATTATAAGCGAATTTAGTAATAGTTTTAGTACAGAGGATTTTATTATAAAGATGTAGATTATAAATCTAGAACTTAGATAATATTTTGTCTTATATTACTATAGACGCAGGGTACACTGCCTTTAAGCTAATCTACCTACATATTACGTGATTTAAGATAAATCCTAAAGAAGGAGAGGAATAGTGTTAGGATCTGGAATCCTAGATAGGGAGGGAAAGCCTTAGGTACTAATAGCTAGTTAAGAAGCGCTAGTGTTCTACTCTGTTACGTGTTACGTAACTGCTCGCTCTGCTAAGGACGAGCGCTTGTAGCGCTCGTAGCGAGCGCGACGAGCGCGTTATGTATATAGATTACTATAATAAACCCTTATAGCTTATTATGTTTAACTTAATATTATACTCTATAGTATAGTAATAGTAATACTAATTATTCTTAACTTTTAGTACTCTTTATAGAAGCGCTCTCTTACTGTCTTAGTATTAAACCCTATTCTATCTAGTCCCTCACTCTATCCTGGAGAACTAACCTTGCAATCTTATTGGCTATCCTCACCGATAGCCTTTAAGATTCGTTATACTTATACGTACGCTTATTATGTCCTGCCTCTCTATAAGTTCTATAGCGTTAGATACCTCTTATACTAGTACCTGTTTAAGCCCTCTCTACACGCCTCTCTACCTTAAGTTAGGTATTAACATCCCTCTAAGTAATTAAGTCCTCTCCCTCCTCCTTTAATAAGGTCCCTCCCTACTAGATCTACTTTTTCTTACGCTTTTTCTACTTAGAAGTAGCTCTATTTACCTACTTAAGACTAGCTACTCTAGCTTCTAGTAACGTATATAAGTATACCTTTAATATTAATCTCTTTTTAACTTATAATACTATCTTAATAATAGAATTAGGAGAGGAACTCTTATAGTTATAAATCCTCTTTATAATTAGTATTATTTAAGCTTCTATCTCCTAGGCGTTACTAAGTGTTTTAGGGTGCTAGAGGGTAGGTCCTAGTAGAGGTAGTATTAGCGTACAAGGCTTTACCTTAAGCTTTAATAGTACTACCTTTAGGCTGTGTAGGACTAAGCTAGTTACTTAGAAGCTAGATAGAATATTCTACTATAAGAATAAAGTCTTAAATACCTCCTTAAAGGAAGCTAGGAATACTTTTTTATTAATATAGGTAATATAACTATCTACTAAGACCTTAATCTCTTACTAGCATACTTACTTTAATAGCGTAAAGTAGCCTATATTAAGCGGCTGTAGAATATAAGATAAATAAGAAGGTATATAGAGGGTAATTATCTTATTCTCCTTATATAGATCTTAGAAGGTAAGTAAATTATAGCTCTTATAGCTATTAATTACTAGTAGCTAGTAACTACTTACTATCTAGGCTACTATATACTAAATAAAGTACTATAGCTAGGCTAGACTAAGTTTATTATTAGTCTAGCTATTCCTACTAAGGCCTATACGCTAGTGTAACGAATCTTAAAGGCTATCGGTGAGGATAGCCAATAAGATTGCAAGGTTGGTTCTCTAGGATAGAGTGAGGGACTAGATAGAATAGGGTTTAATACTAAGACAGTAAGAGGGCGCTTCTATAAAGAGTACTAAAGGTTAAGAATAATTAGTATTACTATTACTATACTATAGAGTATAATATTAAGTTAAATATAATAAGCTATAAGAGTTTATTGTGGTAATCTATATACATAACGCGCTTGTCGCGCTTGCTGCGAGCGCTGCGAGCGCTCGTCCTTGGCGGAGCAAGTAGTTACGTAACGCGTGACAGAGTAGAACACTAGCGCTTCTTAACTAGCTGTTAGTACCTAAGGCTTTCCCTCCCTGTCTAGGATTCTAGATCCTAACACTATTCCTCTCCTTCTTTAGGATTCGTCTTAAATTACGTAATGTATAGGTAGATTAGCTTAAAGGCGGCGTACCCCGCGTCTATAGTAATATAAGACAAAATGTTGTCTAAGTCCTAGATTTGTAATCTGCGTCTTTATAATAAAATCCTCTGTGCTAAAACTATTACTAAATTTGCTTATAATAAGTGTTTTAAGGATAATATTATTTATTATATTATACTAAATTTAAACTTAAAATGTGCTAAATATACTTGTTTAAGGAAACTATATATAAACATATCTTAGGCTTCTCTAGACAAAACTTGTAATAAGTACTAGAAAAAGGTAGATAATAATAAGAAGTTACTAGTAACTATAATCGCGCGGTTACTTTAGAATAAGGCGATTTTAAAGTAGGTAGAAGAAAGAGCGTAGAAGAAGGCTTTATATCTTACGTTAGAGATGTATAATAATAGAGAGTTAGAGTTTACTAAGGAAGCTCCTTATCTAGCTATTAATACCTTAGTTAGTTTTTCTCTAATAGTATAGTCTACTATAAGTGCCTTAGATTAACTAGTAACCCTAGCGAAGCCTAGGTAGGCTTCTACCTTCTAGGTTTATTTCTTCTTTTTCCTTTCCTCTCTTTCCTAATATTCTCTAATTTTCTCTTAGTAGTTTCTTAGATTTTCTAGTAGTTCCTACGTACTTTCTACGCTTAGGTACCCTTTCTATTTAACTAGGTAACTAAAGCTTAGTTCTAAGTTGTTAACTCTCCTATTCTGTTAGTATCTCTAGATTTTTTTAACTTTAAACTTATTTTCCTCTTCTAGCTTATACTAGAATATCTTTTGTAGTAGTGTGGCAGGGTTAGCTAGTTCTAACTTAGAGATATAGAAGCGTAGGTAGATCTTTATATCTAGTAGTAGCTTAAGTGTATAATTTACTAGTCTATTCTATTCTTTAACTAAAAATAGTCTAACTTTAACGTAATTAAGTCTCTTACTTAGTTATTTATTACGTAGATTTTTCGTAAGTAAGTACGCTTTATCCCCCTTCTTTAGCTAAGGTGCTATTTTTCTTTTCTTATTTTAGTAAGAAATACTGTTACGTTATACTTTCTTAAGGTTCTCTTAGAGTTATTTATATATTTTCTTTATTTCTTTAGCTATCTTTATAGCTACTTTAGTTTTTCTGCTAGGGTATAACTTTATAAAGAGATTAGGGTGTCTCCTATAGTTAGCAAAGAACAGTGTCTTTCTAGTTAATTCTAACAATTTGTTATTATAGGCTAGTTATACTATTAGTAATAGTAAAACCTAATTATTCTACTATTAATTACTATAAATCCTTAGGTAGGTTTTTAGTGTTCTATTTGTTCTTTCTGTCTGTCTGTCTGTTTATAGGTGATAGGCTGTTAACAACTTTCTCTTTGTTCCTATCGCAGCTATTAGAGTAGACTAGAAGTTAGATATAAAGAGCTTATCTCTATTACTTATAATAGACTTAGGTATACTGTAATATTATATTAGTCTATCTAGGACAACAAACGCTAGTTATTCTATATTATAGTTGTTTCTAAACAGTATTATCTCTGCTACTTTTGTAAACCTACAGACTATATTAAAGATAGCGTTATACTTAATTCCTATCGCGGGATCTTTAGACAGTAGTAACCCTGTTATAAAGTCTATAGAAATGTCTGCTTAAGGTTCGTTAGGTAGCTCTATAGCTTATATTTCTCTGTAGAGTACGTAGGTACTATGTTTATTCTTATAGCAGTCCGCATATTTTTTAATAAACTATTTAATCTTAGCCTTTATATTCTTAAAGCTATAGTATCGCTGTATAAGTTCTATTATTCTTTTAATTCTAGGGTAACTATGTACTAGGTTATCGTAGTATTATTAGATAATTACTTCTTATAATTCTTTAGGTACTTTAGACGTAATTATTATAGTATTATTTAATAACTTATTAGGTCCTAAGCTTCTGTCCTAGTTTACTTAAAGGATAGCATCGCTAACTATTACTTTTGTTCCTGCGATGTCTGATCTGCGGCTAAGAGCGTCAGCTCTACCATTATCCTTTCCTAGCGTATATATAATCTTAAACTTATATTATCCTAGCATTTTAGCCTATCTAACCTGTCTTTAATTTAAGGTCTTAGTAGTAGTAAAGTTAACTAAGTTCTTATAATCCGTAAATATTATAAGATCTAAGCAGCTCTCTGCGTAGATCCGCTAGTAGTTAAGGGCGTCAACGACAGCTATAAGCTCCTTATCGTGCACGTCGTAGCGTTCCTTAGGGTCTATAAATTTTCTTAAGTAGTACGCGATTAAGTGCTATTTCCTATTACGTTCTTATTTTACTATTACACCTAGTATAAGGTCTAAGGTATCTATTTTAAACTATAAGAGTTCTCCTATTTAGAATATAATTAGTACTAGTAGTATAATATAAGCTTCCTTAAGTATCTAGAATACTTTCCTTTATTTATTTCCTTATTCTTATTTTATATCTTTTCTTATAAGTTTAGTAAGTAGGATAGATTTTTTAGAGAAGTCTTTAATAAATTATTAGTTAAAGTTAATAAATCCTATAAATAACTGTATATCTTTAACTATTTTAGGTTTAGGCTATTCTTTTACTACTCTTGTTTTTTCTTTACTTATCTTTACTCTATATGCACCTACTATATATCCTAGGAATTTAACTTCTTCTTTATAGAACTCGCATTTCTTAGGTTTAAGCAGCAACCTAAATCTTCTTAAGCAGGTAAGAACTATTTTAACGTGCTTAATATATTCTTATAGATTATTAGAGTATATAAAGATGTTATTAAGGTATATAATAATAAATACGTCTAGGTATTCCCTTAACATATTATTAATAAGAGCCTAGCATATTACTAGTATATTAGTAAGACTTAAAGGTATTACTATATACTTATAGTAGCTGTAGCGTATTCTAAACGTAGTCTTCTATTCTTCCCCTTCCTTTATATAAATAAGGTTATACGCTCCTCTTAAGTCTAATACTATAAAGACTTTCGTAAAAGCTAGTTAAT
Source organism: Pseudopyrenochaeta lycopersici (assembly GCA_003313425.1). NCBI lineage: Eukaryota > Fungi > Ascomycota > Dothideomycetes > Pleosporales > Pseudopyrenochaetaceae > Pseudopyrenochaeta > Pseudopyrenochaeta lycopersici. The sequence goes on from NHZP01000005.1 coordinate 1,448,628, forward strand.
CCTATAATTCTGCTATATTTAGTAAAGAGTATTAATTCTTTATTATAATATTATTAAGTTTCTAGTAGTTAACGTATAATCTTAGCTTCCTATTTTTTTTTAGTATAAATAATATAGGGTATCCCGCTAGCGATTATAATTCCCTAATAAATCCTTTTTTTAAGTTTATCTTAATATATTCGCGCAGAGTTTTAAGTTCTTTTTCTAATAAACTGTAAATTAGGCTAAAAGTTAGTTACTTTCCTTCTTATAGGATAATTTTATAATCCTAAAGTTAATATTTAAGTAATACTTTTATAGTTATCTCTTCCTAAAAGAGTAACTTATATTCTTTATACTTATTAGGGATTACTAGAGTTACGCTTTACTCCTTAACTCTAGCTTATTAGTCTAAGGGCCCCCTATTAGTACCTGCTAAGTTAGACCCTCGTATCTTAAGGCTGTCCTTATTTAAAGTAAGGATTCTAATTATTATCTTCTTATCTACCTAGGCACTTGGCTGCAGCGTAGGCTTACTTGTGGTTGCGTCTGTTCTATAGTATTTAAATAAGAACTTTTTCTTTTTCTAATCTATGTCTAGACTATATTCTCTTAACTATAAGAGTCCTAGTATTATATTATATTATAATAGTCTAAAGACGTCTAGGTTAATTGTTTCCCTATAGTTCTAGATAATAAGTTGTACACTCTATACTTCGTGTGTAATTATAGACTCTAATAGCATTAGTTACCTATTAGCAACTATTAATAGATATAGTACTAATTTTAATAATAGAATAAGGCTAGCTTATTCTATCGCTCGCGCAGAAATATAGCTCTGTTATACTCTAGAATCTACTAGTGCCTTTATCCAGCTTCTATTAAGCTTAATATTTAGCTTAAAGAGTCCTTATATACCTATTGCGCATAGAGTTTGTAGTTTTTACCTATTAGTAGGCGTAACCCTAAAAAAGGCTCCTCCTAGTACCTATTTAGTATCTTAATATCTTTATACTTAAGGTAATCTAAGTTAAGGCACGTTTACTATTATTACTAATTATATTCTCTATTAAAGACTAGCTGCATTACTATAGTAGCCGCAGGGTTATTATTTCCTAGGAAGTAGAGGACAGTCCTCTTATCCTATAAGTAGTTGTCGCATTTAACTTTAAGATAATTATACTATTAGTATTTATATTAGTAAAATAAGTAAAGGAAGTATCTCTATTCTATTTTACTTAAATAATAGATCGCGCATAGGTCTGTAGTACAAAAGGACTAGTAGATAACACTGTGTTACTTATTACGTAGATCTATTAAGTAGTCTAGTACTAGTTTCTATAGTTCTTTACGCATAGTATATAGGGTCTAAGCTGCCTTAGCGTACTTATATATTTCTTAGGCTTCTTCTTCTATAAGATACTAGAGAGGGTTAATATTCTCTTTATTATCCTCCTAATATATTTATTATTTAAGCTGCGTATAAATATCTTACTTCTTACTATCTATAAGTATAATTTTACTATAAGAGTTAACTTAAAGGTACCTTTATTATACTAGGTTCTTAGTATTTAGTATATAGAAAGCGTCTTCTTATATTAGTAGTAGTATTATTTAGCGTTATAGTACGTATTTAGGGGTCTTAACTATTAGGAGTTCTAGTACCTATATTTATCTAGCTTGTTAAAGTTTCTGTAGTATATCTCTAACGCTTACAGGTTGCTATACTTCTTTAGCTTTTTCTGCCTATTCTTATATTACTTTTGTATAATATTTAGGATAATAGTAGTGTTCCTGCAACATATCTTACATCGCTTATTTAGCTAGAATAATTATACTTATCCCTTATTTTATAGCTGCTTCCTATTCTTCTAAGGTTAACGCGTTAATATATTATACTTTATATATATATTATGCGTATAGTTAGCAGTTAAGTTCTATAATATCTTTTTCTGCCTCTATAAGCGTTAATAGCCTTAGAGTTCCTAGTTAATATTATTTCTAGAAGTTTTCTTTTTTCTAATCCTTAGTTAAGAGCACTATAGTATTATTAAAGTTTTCCTCTATATCTTTATAGACTAGGGATAAGAAGCTACTACTCTCTTCTTCCTTATTACTATACTAAGTTCTTAGAATCCCTTTCCTAGTAAGTTCTAAGAGAGGTAGCTGTAACAACTCTATATCTTAGGCCTCTTCCTCTTAAGTTATAATAACTTCCTATATTTTATTATTACTGTATTCTTCCTTTACTACTATTATATTAATCTAGAGAGTTACCTTATTCTTACTTCTATAATCCTTAGCTATATAGCCTTTCTTATTATAGTTAAAATAGGTTATTTCTTTTTTCTTTCTACCCTTACCTAACTTTTCCTTATTAAGGTTATCTAAATACATTACCTTAGGGCCCCCTAATAGGTACTATCTAGGCACTCCCTGTAGTTAATACTAATATCGTAGGTAACTATTATTTAGCTTATTACAGTAATCCTTCTAGGGTTTCTTGTCTTCTTTTATTTATCCTAGTAGTTATCCTCTAAGTTATATACAGAGCTTATAGAGCTCTACATCTAGTTAGATAGTTTTATTAATTAGGTTATCTAGTGTCGTAATTTTCGTGCCTGTACACATAAGCTTAGTCTAGACATCCGCTTTTAGGCCTTATTTATACATAGTTTTCAGAGTGTTATTATTCTAACTAGTCTGTCTAGCGTAACCTAGAAATTTATTAGTATAGTTAGCTACAGACCTAGTTTATCGCATGTTTTAGATCTTACGCTCTGTAATAGTTACTACGTTCAGAAGCCTAAACGCTTAGCGCATGCATGTTTTAAATCTTTCTATATTTTCGAACATAACAATAAGCTCTTAAGGCTTCTCTTTGTTACTTATGTACTCAACTAGGTGGGGTTTCACCTATTTAGCAGCTTTACCTCTTATGTAGCTCAACATAAGTACTACTTAGTTATTATTATCTATAGTAGTTGCGTTAAACTTAAAGAACAGGTTGAACTAGAGTAGCCAGTCTTTAAGCTTAAACTAATCCCTATAGAAGAGGTCCAGTTTAGCGACAGCGTTGCCTAGCCTTATAGCATAATAGTTAGTAGTTTCTATCTTAGTATTACTTATCTTAAAGGTATTTAAAGTATAACAAATCTTAAAGGCTATTAGTAAGGATAGCTAATAAGATTACAAGGTTAGTTCTCTAGGATAGAGTAAGAGACTAGATAGAATAGAGTTTAATACTAAGACAGTAAGAGAGCGCTTCTGTAAAAAGTACTAAAGGTTAAGAATAATTAGTATTACTATTACTATACTATAAAGTATAATATTAAGTTAAACATAATAAGCTATAAGGGTTTATTGTGGTGATCTATATACATAACGCGCTCGTCGCGCTCGCCGCGAGCGCTGCGAGCGGTTACGTGGCGCGTGACAGAGTGGAACACTGGCGTTTCTTGACTGGCTGTTAGTACCTGAGGCTTTCCCTCCCTGTCCAGGATTCCAGATCCTAACAGAGGTTAACTATATTATCTTTATATATAGCTAGATTAGTTCTTATAAAGGTTACCTTACTAATCTATTAGTACTATTTAAAAGTAAACTAAGTAATAATACTTATATAATTTAGTAAAAAGATTAAGTTTCTTTTTATAATATAGAGACTAAAACTATTAAAAGTACTAATACTTTAAATTATTTTACTAAAAGCGCGCTTAAGAAGAAGCTAAAAAAGAAAGCTAAATATATATCTCTACTTAAAAGTATAAAGAAATAATATTTTAATAAAGAGATAAAGAAACTTTATAACTAGTACTTTAAAAATTAAAAGAGTAGTAAGTTATAATAGTTATTTATTACATATTTTTTACTTATAGTCTTTAAGTAAATAGCTAGAATATTAGCTTAGTTAAGTATACTTAAAATAAGAGAAGCTAAATTATAAAGTCTCTTTTTAGGAGTACTAAAGAGTCTTAGAGAAGATCTCTACTACTACTTAATACTTTTTAAGTATATAGTAGCTAAGCTATAAAATTATATAAGTTTTTAGAATTTATAGTATTTTAAAAAAAATTATATATAAAACTTATTAAGATAGCTTAGTAAAGCTTAATAGTAATACTTTTAATAGTAAAGAAGCTAAAGCTAAATAGTAAGAGTTTATAAAAGAACTTACTATAAAAACGTTAGTAGTAGTAGCTAATAATAAGTAGTAGTAAGTTTTATTATATTATTTTATAGTAGTTATAAACTAATTATACTAGATAATAGAAGTTTATACTAATTTTTAATACTATATTTAGTAAGAAAGATATATTACTTAAGAGTAGTATATAATATATTATAAATAATAATAGTAATAATAAGAGAGAAATTATTAAGACTATAGCTCTACTAAGTATTATATAAAGATTAATTAATAAGATAAAAAAAGAATTTAGTAATATAAACTAGCTTAGGCTAAATAATATTAGATATAAAAAAGAAAAGAGGAATAAGACGTATAGAAGTAGTTATAAAGAGATAGTAAAATATATCTATAACTAAAGTATCTAAGATATACTAGATTATATAGTTAATAGGAAGAAGAGATATATTACTCTAAGTAGTAGGAATAATAATACTAGTAAGTTAAGTTTAGTTAGAAGCTATTTAAGTAAGCTAAGCGTAAGTAAACTAAGTAATATTAGCTCTAGTAGCTACGTACGTAGATATAATATTACTAGTAGTTATATAAGTAAGATAGTTTATACTACTACTATAACTACTAGGACTCTATATACTATAATTAGGCTAACTAGCTAAGAGAGCTACTTTAAGAAGTATATTAGTAATAATAGGAAGATAAGTTATACGTAAGTAAGTTAAAGTTAAGTAGTAAAAGAGAAAGAAAAAGTTAGAGGAAAAGCTCTTTATATACGCACAAGCGAGTAAATAACTAACTTCTTCTTTACTTTATATTATTAGGTAATAATAATAGGTAAAGGAAGAAAATTACCTATAAATAAATAAGAAAAAGTACGCGTAATATCTCTACTTTTATAGTCTAATAATATAATACTACTTATATAAGTATAAAGTTAAAGTTAAACTACGTATAAAGAAGTAATATAGTTATTTAAGGAGGAGGAGGGTAATATAATAGGCTGCGCCTTTTAAGTAAGAGAGGCTTTACTACTATTATACAGGGAGTAAACTCCTTAATCTCCTCTACCCTCTTTTCTTATAAGCTTATATAAGTTAGTAGCTAGAAGAGCACGTCTCTCTTTACTTATATAAACATATATATATATCCTCTAAGGATACCTGTAACCTCTTCTCTATCTTTCTCCTTCTGTAGTATAGGATAAATGCACACTCGTTAGCTAGGCCTCTTCGCCCATAACATAATCCCTTAGAACTTAGGAAGACTTACCTACTAATATTAACAAGCATCTTATAATTATGTTTTATGATCTACTCCTACATAATAATACCGTCTATATCACAGATACTTACGAGGCGCGATGACAGCGGCTTTACTCACTATTCTATTGTATTCCTAGCCGAGCGGCTATCAGCAGCCGTGAGAATATCGATTTCTCCTCCCATGCCCCCTAACAGCTTCGCGAGGCATTCTCTCAAGCCATTACACAGTAATGGGAAGGCCTAGTGCTAAAGGGACAAGATAAACTATACTACTTATTCTCTAGAAATAATAGATTTATTAAGTTAAAGAAAGACTATATCTAAGAGCTAAGAGACACTACTAATTTTACTATTATAAGTAGCTACTATAATCTAATAGATAAATAAGAACTTAGGATAAGGAAGTTATAGTAGATATTATTCTATATTAGATACCTAGAGAATAAGTACTAGGTTTACTATCTTAATATTAAGCTAATATTTCGTGTTATTAATAAGGTAGGCTAGCATGGTATAGCTAAAGAGGATATTCTTTTTCTTAACAGACTTAGATACTTCTAAAAAACACCTTTTTCTCTCTCTACTCTTAAGCTTAACGTTAGGTTAGAATAAGAGACGCTGCTTTAGCTAACTAACTTATTTAAATAACTCTTTGTTGCAGATGCAATAGGTGCTAGCTTTAACAAACCGGCTGATACTAGGTATTATGCTCTGCGATTTCCTTGGGTGCAGAAGATCCATCGGAATCGTATGTTCAAGGATACGGTTAGCTTCGGCGAGCTGCAAGAATTAGCAAGGAAGAGCATGGAAATGCCGCACCTTTCGTCGCAACCAAAACCCCTCTGTAATTGGCGACAAGAACCAGTGTTGATAATCGCGTCCATGCGCTCGTCTATTATGTTCAATTGCTGGTTTGACAACTTCTGGTTGGCCCATACAGTTCCCATAGGAATTCTCAGTGCATGACGTTCGTACACCAACCGTCCTATCACAGAGGCTAACGCAGCAGCGGTCAGCCTTGGACGCTAACCAGCCCGGCAGAACAGCATTCAAGAGGTCCTAGCGTGGTTGCAGGTGGCTTTACAAACTCCATGCTCCATAATTTATTACCAGCCATGAGTGAATGTGACAGGTAACGTATCCATCACTGTGGGCTCACTGAAACGCCTTTATCAGATGTGGTGCAGCCTTGGCTGCTGAGTTGCGCGCACTTACTTCTGTTCATGCACAATGTAAGCGATGGTGGTGATGGCAATCCTTTGAGGGACCAACAAAGGCCAATAGAAGCTTTGTTCGCGCACACCATTGAGGCATGAACGTATCTGTGCCCTATAGGGTTGAGCTACGTTTCAAAAGAGTGCGGGGTCTGGTAACGGCATTAACCCGAGCTCTGACATTCTCACTGCATCGCATAGTCTTTGTTCTCCAGGATAGTCATTCGCGTCTGGAAATGGGTTTCCAGCGCTTACCGAGATAGTCAGGATCGTGCGTCTCCTTCAGCTGTTGCCAACGCAGAAGCGCCGGAATTAGCGTGACTGTAGTATTTTAACGCGCTTCAGTGGGGGATCCGTAGTGGTTAAACAAAAAGCGGGCCGCAGGCGACAGACGTGATGATCATCGTTGCCAATTTCCAGGCTCCATCGCCGATGCGCAATCCAGCACCCTCAACCGCGGGAAATGTGGTGTACGAGTATTAGCGCGCTATCATATAGACTCGTACGGTGTGTCTACGATGGCAAGCAACCTGGAAGGCAGCCGCAAGCCTTTCCTAGTTAGCCATTAAGAGAAACTTTGAAAGGATGCTTTGCTATGAAAAGCCCCCAGCTGCAACATGTCTATATTGGCGACATGAAAGAGATAATGAAAGAAGTCTAGGATGTCGCGAGCCCACTGAGAGCGGATGTTGTACGTCGGAGCCTCGCGGCGCGTTGAAGGAAGTGTGGTAATATAGACTTGTGGCTTGGAATATACCCTTCCAGTTTGCAGGATAGATGCATCCCTTTCCACTCGCGGAAAAAAAACACTTTGATCGGCTACCTGATGCGGCGACGGATATAGCCAATCGCCCGTTGACGCGCGCCAATTGCGAACCTCCACATATAGTGACCCGGCACGATGGATACCGTACTTGAGATGAAAACGAATCAAATAACTATTTTCGCACCGCATTACGTGCGCAATAATCGAGCTAGAGCGTACTAGGTGGTTCTACCTGTGTATCACATATGACTTACGTTGGTAGCATTATTAGCTGTAAACCTGCAGGATGTCGCTGGCTGACCTTGACCGGTGAACTGAAAACAGTGATGCAGCGAACGTAGTGGTGTCATCAGGCTGCTTCAATAGCCCCAATCCAAGCAGGCGAGGTAAGGGTTAAACAAGTCTTGTCCAAGTGAAAGTTCTTGGAAAATGATATGGGTGTGGAAGAGTACCATTGTCTCCTGCTACCAGTCAACAGGTTCGGCGGTAACGCTGTCTATAAAGTTCCGCTAAGGGCTCCGGCAACAAGCAGCCTCATAGTGAGCCCAAGTAAGAGAAAATGCCTACAGAAGCAAGAAAAGATATATGCAGAGACACGTTGACCGTCAATAGCATCGTTTCACCAGAGGAGACAGCCAAACTAGCGCAAGACCTTGTGCGTGGATTGAAAGTTTTCAGTTCTGATGAGGGATACCGAGAATTGGCGGAATTGGTCGATCGTATCCCGAAATTAGAGAAGGATATAGAAGAGAAAGATAGGAGACTGAAAAGAGCCTGTGAAGATTTAGAGAACAGAGAAAAGGTGCACGCAGCTGAGTTAAAAAGGAATTTGTGGTTGTACGGTGATGAGGCCGATCGGTTCCGAAAAGAAAAGGCTGGCCTAGAGGAACAGATTAAGGAGCTGCAGACGACGCTTTCAGAGAAGGGATCTGTGATTTCTGGGCTGGGGAAGAGAGAAGAGGACCTCAAGATTGCAGGGCGAAAACTTGAGGATGCATACAAAGGAAAGTCGAGCAAGCTGAAAGAAAAGGAAAGTGAGCTTGCAAAGCTGACAATACAAACGGAGGAGAGCCAAACTAAAATAGGAAATCTCTCTGCGACATTAGAAGAAACGCAGAGTCAGGTGTCTGTCCTGAAACAGTCATTGGACCAGTGTAAACAACGTAACACCCGGCTCAAGGAAGAGCTTGGGACAACTCGTGGGAGGTTAGAAGAGCTACGCAATCTTTCTGTGTCTCTTGTGAATACGGATCCAAAACATGTGCAAGTGAACCATAAGCTGGAGTAAAGTATTCGCTGACTTTAGTTTAGGGCAACCGAACTGGAGGAAGTTTGGAACTCCGCCACGTCCTTAGTCAGGGAAGTTTTCAACCAGGACTTACCAGAAGACCTACTCAAGGTAAGAGGAAAAGCTACAATGAGCTAAAGCATTGCCTGCTCGCATGCTCACTGTATACAGCGCCCGTGTGCTGCACTGAACAATGCTGCCAAATTCATACTCGAGACACCACTTCCGCAATCCAATTCAGATATCGCGAAAGAATTGCGAGGTATCAAGGTACTTGGAATTCTAGCTGAGCTAATCGACAAGTATATTTTCCTGCCGACATATCTGCTGCCTGAAGTGAGTCAATTCAAAGAGCTTCTTTACATGGTCGCTTCTAAAGAGCCGGATAAGGAGAGATTTCTGCGTGGTATGATGCTGTCAGTACTCCAAGACGAGCAAAGAGATGCCGAGGATCAGATGGTGATGGAGGCCACGAAGGCACTTATGAGAGGGTACGGTGTAGAAGAGATTGTACCCCAGGTGTCGATTGCAGAATTCGAGAAACGTCTGAAAGACATTTTAGGCGATGCGCAGGACGCTTGGCGCACCGTTCAATACAGCGCACACATCTTTGCGTGTGACTTCGAGTATACTCAGATTACTGGCTTTGAATGGCAATCATTCAAATTTCAAGCCGGGAGCACTACGGAAAGAGCAGATACTTCATCGCATGTCTCAACTCACGACCCTGAGAACGACCTCATTGTTCTGTTCCCCCGGATCTACCTCATGATTCCGGGTGAAGAGCCGAAGCCCATCACAACTGGAACTGTGGTCAGAAAGACCCAAATCCGCGCTATGGTGCGGGAAGAGCGCGAAAACGCCCGATCTACGGAACAAACTTTGCAACGTTCTAGAAACAGAGCAGGCAGAACCCTGTCCATGAGCACTGACGGGGCGCGAGGTGGGCACGTGAGAGAGGCTTTTTTATCCCTGGCGGTTGCATCCGAGCGTACAAACGGGTGAAGGGTCTTTTGAAGTTGAACAAGCGCGCTTAGTAACATCGAGTATTTGCAGTTCATCTTTTCAAACACGATATTTTCCCTATCAGCTCCTCCTGCACCCTAAGGATCTGCTTCATATCACGGTACAGCTGCGGCCCAGGGCCCCTCCATCTCTTACCACCGGGAACACCTTCTTTCATTTACTATTCCGGCCTCAAGTTCAATTTAGCGAAGGCCTCCGCCACGTTCTCGCATCTCACGATCCATCTAGTGAGTATGATAGGTGGACGAGCAGTTGTTATACGCTACCAGAGGCTTTGCACCGTTGGAATTATCAACGACCAGGTCCAAATTGAAGTACTTTGGGAGCATCTTCGGACTAGCCTCCGAAGTGTCGCTTGGAGTTAGCAAGTCCTTCGCTCATCTGCAGATTTGCTTGTTCAAGGACTCGGAGGGAAGTGCCTCAGACGAGGAAACTTCGGTACGCTCCCACGTGGAAACTAGTAAGCATGTTACAGTACTATTCCAATCACCACCACATGCAAGCTTTGTGCTGTCGTGAACCTTGATGTAGTTCTTCTCGAATATACCGCTCTATGTACACATTATTCAAACCTCTTTAATAAACCCGATCTCAATCACCTTGTCCATCGGCACTTTCAAACTCGCAATCTTAGCGCGAGTGTTATCTCTCAAGAACAAGAAGGTCTTCAGCACCACCTTACGCACGAGATTCGTCCCAAATTTCACCTTCATCTGCTCTTTGCCAATAACGTACAAGACTTCGTGATTATAAGCGCGCTCTAGGTACTCAAGACGCGAAGACGTGCTGCCGGTGCTCGGTGAAGGCGTGGGTGCGCGGAGCTCAGGCGTACTGGAGCCGTTTTCTGCGACAGTGGCAGTCCTCGGTTCGGCACCGGATGAGCATGACTTTTCGCCCTCACGATCGAGCGCGCGACTCACGATGTGCTTATGTACTTGATCATAAATGAGAGCAGCGAGATCGGGCGTGATAACTTCGTCCATGTAGCCGTGACAGACGACCAGGCGGTAGCATTTTGGTATAGCGAGACGAGTCACGTGATACCGAGCTCCGGGTGCGACGGACGGTTGGTCTAGTGCTAGCAGCTTATTAGCCATATTACCTATAGCTGCGTACGTAGGCGGAAATCCACGCTGATCTAGATTAAGTATATAATTAACTATTACCTCCTCTTCTAGCTAGGTAAGCTTCTTTAAGTTAGGCTAGTAATCGCGTTAGGTAAGCACGCTAGCGCGGCGGCGCTGAAGCGTGGTTCGAGGGACTTCAAACGTCTGTGCAGCGACTCGCTTAGTCTAAATTTGATCTAGGTTAAGAGCTAAGATTGCGAGATTAACGTTAGCCTCGCAAGGAGCTAGTTGAGGTTGAATTAGTGGAGACATAATCAATTAAGTTGGTACGTTGCGCAAAGTTGGTGGGGTGGCCCGCTCGCTTACATGGTAACATGGCCCGCTCGCTTGCCATGTACGTTATGTAATTCTATTAACGCTGCTACTAGGTGCCGTAATAATTCGTGAGACGTTTTTCTGCTGAGCTAAGCAGTACCTTAGCTTCTACCCTACTATAGTATTATACACTAAAACAGTAAATAGAGTGCATAGATATAATTATAAGGCTGTTTAAAGAGCTATAGAGGTATATATATATTATTTTCTTAGTATTTTACTATTTTTCTAAGTAAATAAGGCTTCTACTATTTAAAGCTACTTATTTACACTACTAAGGTATCTTAGAGATTAAACTCCTAACTTCCTCTATTAATATATATACCTATTCTTAATAGTAGATTACTTAAAAGTAGGCCTTAGTCTTATCCTATAAGATTAGGGGTAGTAGAGGTAAATATAATCTTTACTTAACTCTCTATTTTAAGATAAGCTATATACCTTCTACTAGGTTTAGATTAAGACTCTAAGCTAGGTAAATAATTAGGGGTATCTAATTAGCCTCCTTCTTCTTAATAGCTATATTATCTAAGCTCTTAGTACTATAAGATAGATTATTATTCTCTTAAAGATACTAATTACGTAGCTCCTAAAGTCGTGCCTAATAAATAGCCTTAATATACTTAGGTAGGAGATTCTCTATATAGTATTTCTAATTTATATAATAGCTACTAACATCTCTTTTAATAAGAGGAGGGCAGAGAGCCTTTTACTCTTTAAGGTCTTTAGCTTATTACTTATTTATATAATACTTTAATCTCTTTAGCCTTCTTAGTAGTTTAAGTATCTTTAGTATATCTTTCTTATTATTATAGAAGTTTAGTTTACTCTTAAAATACTAGTTAATAGAGGTAAATATATATAGAGTAAGTAAGGACTTCTTAATAGGCTTCCTTTATTTAATATTCTTAGGCTTAAGTCTCTCTTTAACCCTCTTTCTCTTAAGAATTATAGGCTTCTAAAAATCTTCTATAAAGTTAAGATAAGCCTTATTTATAAAGTATACTTTATCTTAGAAGCCTCCTTAGCTAGGAAGTAATTTATTCTTATAATCTTTACTATACTTTACTCTCTTTTTATTATTAAAATACTAAATCTCCTTAGAATAGCTAGCTATATAGAGTTAAGATTCTACTCTATTTACTAGGTTATACTCTATAAATTATAAATAGAGTAGAATATTATTTACTCTAGCTTAAATTTAATAGGGCTTATCTCTTATAAAGTTAGTAGAATTATCTAAGAGTAGCTCTAACTTTTAAATATTTACTTACTAAGGCCTTCTAAGCTTTATACTCCTTTCTAGGCTCCCCCTCTTTCTTATATAGTAAGTATTACTTTATCTCTTATACTCTTTACGCTATCTATTACTTATAGCTCTACTTATCTTATATTAAGCGTATATATCCTTAATCTTCTTACTAGGCTGTGTAATGGGCTGCGCCCTTTAAGCAGGAGAGGCTTCGCTACTATCGCACGGGGAAAGAACTCCTTAATCTCCTCTGCCCCCTTTTCTTACCAGCTCGTACAAGTTAGCAGCCAGAGGAGCACGTTCCTCTTCACTCGTACGAACATATATATATCCTCTAAGGATACCTGTAACCTCTTCTCTATCTTTCTCCTTCTGTAGTATAGGACAAATGCACACTCGTTAGCTAGGCCTCTTCGCCCATAACAGGCTGTCTATAGTCTATATACTAGAAAAAGTAGGCGCGCTCTTTAGTATTAGGTACCTTAAGTACAGGATTTTATTTAGGAGTCTTTAGCCTTTTAAATAAGCTATTATATACTTTATTTAAGCGTAATTTTATATTGTTGTGGCCTTATGAACATTTACTATTAAGATAAGATAGGTTAGGTTTGGCGGGGTTGATTACCTCAGCAGAAAACGTCTCACGAATTATTGCGGCACCTGGTGCTGCTCTTTTAATAGCCAGAATGTAATTATTATACTTAAAATTAAATCTTAAGATTATTAGCAATAATCTTTTTAGAGAGTAATAAGTTCTAGTCTATATAAAGCAATTATTTTATTAAAAGGCTAAAGAGCTGAATAGAACAGAAAGATATATTGTACTTGATGCCACTGAAACCGGCTTTGACGAGCACCGATGCAGCCCGTTAGACGTGCGTTGCTCGAATTTAGCAGGACTAGAACAGAATACCTAGATTCTAACCAATCAGACAGGATTGATGCAGTATCCCAGCATAAGAGTTCCGTCTTTGTCGACATACAAAACACCAAAAGCTCTTTGGCCAGGAAATTTGAACAAACCTAGAGGACTTCCCCCAGAAACTGTGCCTGAGCCACTGATCGTGTAAGTTCTCATCGGTCGTTTCCCATTTGTGCTCTCTGTTTCTGGATAGACAGTTGCAGCACGGAGAGAACAATCTGGTCCAACCCATACAAGATCGAACTGGCCTTCATCGAACGAGATGACTTTGATATCGCTATCAACTCTCGCAATTGAATCTTCCTTTCCTCCGTCAATTTTATCTTCTTTCCACTTCGGTTTACTAGTGCTCCTCCAGAATGCTCCTCTCACATTCCCTGATGGGGTCACGTAGAACAAGCCCATATTATCCTTATTTCGACATGCTGCAGTGAGGCGAGAAGAATCTGCAACTGAGTGCTCGATTGTGAATGGTTCGGGGTCCTTTTCCAAAGTCTTCCAGTCTTCTTCAAAATAACGATTCCGAATCTTGCCATGAGAGTCGGCCCACCAGATCTCCTGGTGATCAGGGTGGCGGCTGAGGGCGACAATGTTACCATTAGGTGAGCCATCTGCTGTCGGAGTATGGTAAGAGTTCCATTCGCCCTCTGCGCCGTCCGGGAGGTCATAGCGATATGCACCACTAACACCACCGGTTTCAGTCTTCCACCATACTTCAATGAGACCTGGCTTACGACTAAGAGCTGTCAAGCCTCCCTTTGCTGGAAGTCCAGAGACGTTTGGAATTGAGTCTTCCTTCCAATCATACTTATTTTCATGGTACTTCTTAGAATGGACAAATCCATTTTCACCAATCCAAAATACTTGCATTCTTGGAGCCCCGCACGAAGCAGCAACAATGCCGCTCCCAATGCGTGCCTTCCCGAGTGGCACTGAAAACTCTTTCCATTGATCAGGTCTTCCAATATTGTCCAGGCTAGGCGGCCCGTAGTAAAACGCACCGCGTACTGCACCCTCCTGATCAATCCACATAACCTCTAGCGTGTCCGGTTTGCGGCTGACAGTGGCTACAGTACTTGACCCTCCAACGGCAGTTTTCTCTCCTTTCGGCATCGCCATGAAGGTCCAACGTACCTTGGCTGGTGGTGTTTGAGTATTTCCATCCAAGTGACGAACAGTCCAGAAGTCATCGGAAGCGTCCCAGTCCGTGATCCACTCGTAATTCATCCAAAATCGCGAGGAGTTCTTGTCTGGACCCCATGAATTCTGTATGAGCACAGAGCTCCGGCTGTCATCATAACCGATGATTAAGACAGCATGGCCGTCTTTATTAGCATCTGGGTCTATCGAAGTAGGAAGTCGAGGAAAGTCTCCAGGGACTTTTGTCGTCGCATCCCACTTAATGTTGTCCGTAGTCACGCCATCGTAGAACCAAAAACCAAAGATCACAGGGTAGCCCTCTGAAAGACTGTGCTTCACGTGAGTCAGAAGCTTCAGGCCATATTCTTTCTTTGTCTCATCATCCATCTCAACGCCGTCGATCTTTTGGCGGAGGGGATCAAGTCGGAAAAACGATAATGCTTTAGTCTTGTAGGCTTCTTCATAAGCCGCTGTTGGAGGTCGATCCCGAAACGCGGCTACGGTAGATTTCAATCTGTCGTGCACTTGTTTGTATTCCCATGTCTTTTCGGCGCATACTCCCCACTTTTTGAGTGTTTTCAGCGCGTTCCGTGTCTCAGACCCGCTGTCCGTCACTGTGGCAGGCCAATCAGGATCTGCTTCGCGAGACCGGTGCATTTCTGGGAGAGCTCGAGCATTGTAATATATGAAGAGTCGAGAAGGTTCTAGAGCCGCAGAACTAACTTCTTCTTTACCATCCTCCAATTGACGTCCGAGATATCTGATCGCAGCTGCAACTGCATTAGCTACACAACTCCCAATTTCGCCTTGATCATAGATCGGCGTCAACCATTGCCCTTTCGTCTTTGAAAGGTCTACAGCTGGGAGAACTTCGACATCTGGAGAAGGCTTATATTCGTAATCTCGTCGGTCGGATCCATCGGGGAGGTAACCAGTTGGATAGGGCGCCATGATATAAGGTAGAATTGAGAATAATGTAAGACCTGAAGTGAGTTGGCTATCAATGAAGCCGATGACAAGAAGCTTTATGCCAACGTGGATGATACGACTTTACTCTCGAGCTCTATTTAAGTCATTTAAGAAGACAAATAAGTCGGCATGGCCGCACTCTCAGCTGTATTCGGATCCTTGCTGTGGCGATAGGAAGCAGAGCTAAGTCAATTATCGCCTTTACAATGATGTAAATACGCCCAATGTACCCAATCATGGCGGATGCGTTGCGTTTCCGCCGCTTGTGGGCTACAGAATCGTCCCAATCGAGATGCCTGCACAAGGTGACGGCCTCATTCGAAGCTGAAGCTGATTCCTGGAAGGGAAAATGTGCCGTGTAGCCGGCTCATACTCCAATATCATGTCCACAGAAACGTTGATTCCACTATTACCATGGCGCAATGGTTGTCACTCGTGCTCATGACGAATGACTTGTCGGCTGATACACTGCAACTATCAAGCCAAGTCACATATGATTTACCTGAGGTTATCGATATGATTAGTTGGTCAATATCTATCAGCCAGCCACCGAATAAAGCCGTCTCATGGGAAAGCGTTAAGCAGTATTTTTGTGGTCAAGATCATGCTGTGGACGACACGGGTTGAACACCCTGAATGTACCTTGGCAATACGATCCGTTGTCGGCTAGCAATCATGGCTTGCAAGCGCTTTGGTGGACAGCCCCACTATTGCTAGCTTCTAGACCTCATCATTCCTTTATCTCGTCGGTCCCCGCGCTATCGTTCCTACTACATAGATGCCGGTTATCATTCTTCTCAGGTGAAAACAATGTATGGTTAGTCTCTGTATTTGTGGATCAAAGAAAAAAGTGATGCGGGTGTAAATACCATCTTTCGAAGTATAAAACCAAGGGTCTCAATTGTGAGTCCGCAGACCTCGTATCCGTAACGAGAGACTGCTGTTCGTAACATACTAGTGTTGACCCAAAGAGGAAGCCGTGGCTGGCTGAGGCATGACCATAATAGGAACGGCAGGCACGTTTTCGATGTGGAGGGAGTGGACTGCGGGGCTGGAAGCGCTGCGGGCCATTCCCGGCGCAGTTCATCGTCGGGGTTCCCGTAGCCTTGAGGCTGGCAACCGAAGCTGACGACCACCTAGTCATGCCAAACTTATTAACCGGATCGAGAATGAATTTGATAAAATTGCCCAAAATAAAATGCACGCTGTAGATATGGGCTGCAATTGATTGCAGCATAGGGTTCCAATTCAGCCCTATCCAATTCTACTGATTCGCGTGGAGCTCTGTCAGAGCCTGAAGACCTTATCTCAAGGATGCTCTATATTCAATGGACTAACGTATTCGCGGTCCATGCCACAAACCGCGCTTTCAATCATAGGAGCATTAACAAACACAACGATGCTGTTTGGAGCTACCCTGTGTTTTTGCTGTATTTTCCTCAGTCCCGAGCTGCATCTGAAGTAGAGGCAATATCTTTGCCGGGCCCAAGAGTTCAGTAGCTGCTTTGTGAGCTGTTCTGGGTTCGCTAGATCACGTTCGTGATGATCTTTGAAAATGGTCATGTCTTTCCCTTTCAGAGCCTTTTTCGATTTACGCCGACAAGTCAGTCTAGTAATTTTGGGTTCATAATTTAGCTTCGCCCTCATTGGTTTAATCAGCATGCTCTCTAAAATGCCGTCTGAATAAGGTTTGCACCAAGGAAGCAGAGGCTAGAGATAGACATTGAGATTACCTGTGTTTTCTTTCATGGTAATCTGTAATTCAAGTACTGTCGCATGACCTGGGTAGAGACAGAATTGATAAGCCCTATTTAGTGATAGCTTTAAGGTCCTTGCAGGGGAAAATAGCCTTGTGCACAACTTGACAAAATAAACACATGGCGTATGGGGATTCCATTTTCATTCACGAATTAGTTATATCAGCTCGTATTGCATCATTGCGAACCCCTACTTATCTCGTTGGATGCTCATTGTACTGGTGTGTCTGGAATATTTAGCGTGGTAAACTTCCAAGTCTTCCCGTTGTCCACCGTCGACATTTTGCCACCAGTTGCCTTATATTCCCAATCTCCGCTATAGCCAAAACTTTGATCAGCCTTGTTCAGAGTGATAGAAATATTCTCCCAGTCTATGAATCTCTTAGTCTCCGCACTTCTGCATCTCGTTATAGGTAACCTGGAAATTGAGGACATACTGTGAGCTGGCGCAGTGGCGCAAGTGCCGGATGCACACTCAATCGAGACGTAAAAGATCTTCCCCTGCTGTCCCTTGCCTGTGGATACGCTATTAGTCCTACAGATTCCAGACCTTCAACTCTCAAATTTCTTAACTTACTCGTGGAGATGCTAGATACCAGTTTATCGTTGAGATAGAGGTTTTGGTCCCATAAATTCGTGCTTGAGTTCAGCTTATCTGCGAAGTACATTAGTTTATGACACCAAAAGGACAAAATACTGTGGCCATGTACAATGCGTCTTAATTCGGGATCCGGGAGGGGCGCTTATCGGCGTGCCGTTCTCGGGAGATGTTGAACCTGATCGAGATGATTTATTAGCGTCTCAAAGCGAATCTCAATCAGATTATTGTACGGGTTATGTGTACCTATAAGAGTGTAGGCGAAGTTACACCAGTTGCGTCCGAGGCTAGGACAATACCAACTGTCACAGTGTTTTAGCTACACATCTGCAAAACATCATTAGGCTGAATGAGTTGTGTCATACCTGCTCGGAGAATTCTGAGTGACTCCTTGGAGGAAGTCCTTCTTGTCCATCATGATCGCACTCCACAAAGCAACATCACCCGTTATGGGATCAGGCACATTTCCGACAACGAGCGTGGCCTCGGCTTCCTGAATCCAGGTATCTCGACCAGTATTGAGGGTGATGACGTCAAGGTTGGCCGAGGTTTGTTGGATCAATGTCAAAATAAGACTAGTAGCTGCGTAAATTCCCTTCATGGCAGTGACCTTGATTCAAATGTTTACAATAAGAAAATATTTTGACGCAAAAATGTTGAAAAAAAAAATTTCGCTGAAAAGACTGGATGTTGCTAATTGAAAATGAGCTATTACTATCATTTATGGTGGCAGATTAAGGCTTGCACAGTGGTTTTGCAAGGGTGCTTCATCGTGCCACACATTGCAGAATGCCGGTATGTTGAGCAAGGACCGAGCGGTCGCCAATGACAATTCTCCGGAGACCCCAGAGGAGCTGACACTAACTTAATTACCAGTTGTCCCTGCTAAAGATTGTTTCATAGACCGATTCGTCCAGAGCTCTTACTAAAATGGTCGGGAATGCGACTATGATACGAAACAACTTCATATCGAACAGGTCTGCTCATTTCGATTGAAGCGGAGCATAGATTGGAAGTTGGTTTCATACTTTGCGGACATCCTTGTTTTTTAATCCACCATTGAAAATCATCGTTCATCTTTTTCATTTGTTTCATGTTTCAAGGACCCATGCCTACCTGATTAATCTGCCGATACTATTACGAAACCCTAGACTCCTTCGCATATTCCTATGCTGCTTTGGATTTTCTTCGGCCTTGTGGGTACTGATATCAGTCTCCCACGGATTCCTGACTTCTATAAAACGAAGGACACGACATTGAACTTGAGGATTCTTTGGTCGAACCTTTCCAACATGTCAGCAACTTGGTCTTGCATAACTACCTTAGATTGGCTCAGATTTGTAGAGGGCGCATGATGTTTGCGTGGGCTTCATGGATTTTTGTCAAGGGAGCATGTACTAGGTTCGCTACCACTTACAGGGTTGATAGCAGACCTACGCCTCAGCCACATAATCTTAAAGGTAGCCTATTGTGTATTAATGAGGAGGTTTGTATGGCTGATTCATACGCGAAGGGTACAGTCCCCCCCCATGAATTGACTGCTAGCGCGAGACGAGATGTGATGAGATTTGGTCCGTGCGGCACAGCCCTGGTCTAAGTTTCTATTCATTTTTGTATGTACAACAAGACAGCAGCAATGCTCTACCACTTTGTATAAAGGCCTTCTGCCTAGATCACTGCAACACAGCGCTCACGCATAGACAGGATATACTTTTTATAGTCTTTAACTGTAATTTTCTCCCACTCCTCCTTAAGATAGAGCTTAACCTCCTCTATTATCTTAGGATATTACTAGGTGACTTAATACTTAAGTATCTACTACACGTTCTTAATAGGGTTAAGATCTAGTAAATTAGCTAGCTAAGTTATCTTTATAATTTAGAGCAGCTTCTATATAGCCTTTATTTCTTTTAAGTTATAAATAGAATAGTTATCCTCTATAAAGATTATCTCTTTATTAAAGTAGGTAGCTATCTCTCTTTAGAATTCCTTAATATAAGGAAGAATATACTTAATATAGATATAAGAAGTAACTGTCTTCTTCTTATTTACGCACTAATCTTTCTTAAAGAGAATAAGAGGTCCTTTAAATAGGCCTAAGATAATACCCTAGACTATATAGTATAAGTAACGTCTAAAATAAGGGATAAGGCAGTCTTAATTAAGTCTCTCTTCTACTATCCTTATTATAAATATCTTACCTCTTCTTAGTCTTACAGATATCTTATTACTCTATCTAACTCTAAGCTAGTCTTAATCTTCCTATTTAATATACTTATATACCTAAACTAGTCTATTATATCTATACTTATCTATAAAGAGAGGTTTCTCTATTATAACGCATCTAAAGTATCTCTCTTTTTTAAATACTACCTTTAGCGTCCTATTATAAAGATACTACCCTAGCTCTGCTATAACCTCCTTCTATAGCTTTCTTCTTTAAATATAATCCTAAGTCGTATAAGTAATAAGCCTTTATCTCTTTAGCGTATTAAGGATAGGCTTACAGCCTAGTAGAAGAGGTAGAGGCGTCTCGCCTGTTTAAAGGCAGAGAGAGATTATTATCTAAGGAATCTAGAGGTAGATTAAGATTTCTGTCTGCTTATAACTAAGATTATAAATTATATATATCTAAATTCTCTCCTTATATAAGAGGCGAGTCTTTAGAGACCTTATTATTAAAAAAAAGAACGATAGTAAAGCGTAAGCATCTGTTTACTGCTAAAGTTGTGTAATCAAAGATGTGACCCCTTCCTGCCGCACGGACCAGATCTCGTCACACCTCGTCTCGCGCTAGCAGTCAATTCATGGGGGGGGACTGTACTGACACATGCTGCGTGCTATTCAGTCGTAGATTACCTGCCAGATTGGTCATCAGTACATCGACATACCTGTGCATGCCGGCGCAGGTGGTGTCGAATTTCTGTTCCCATTAGCCACCTCCATCATTTGTCGCCGATCTGGGTATGTTGATTGAACGCTCTGTGAAGGCTTCACCTCTTCAGACAAAACGATGAATGTGCAGAATTAAACTTTTTCACAGTTAAATAAGAGCCAGTGCTCTTCTGTAGAAAAACAAGTAGGATAACGAGCAGAAACCCGGAATTCTGTGGTGAAACAAATGACTGCTAATTAAGTGTTGGCACGCTCATTTACTCAATGACGTTGTAGATTTGATGAAGCTATCAGTTTTACTGTTGACACGAATAGCAGTGGTTCTGGTTCATTTGAGCGTCAGTGATCTATTGTCAGTGGTGGCACAGCAACTTCACTCCAATAGCCTTCACTTGCATCCCATGAGACGACTTTAGACGCAACGCAGCTGGGGTCTCAACATAGTCATCTAATATGCGGTTCACATGCGAAATGAACGAGATGCAGCCGATTCGAACGCAATGAAATAATTGATTCCAGTTGTGGCACAATTCCATAGGGTACAGCCATCGCAGGCATCGGTTCCTCCACTTCCCTTATGTACACTCCAATTCCTCTGTTTGCCTCTACTTCGTTTCGTGCTCTGGTGTAATCGCAAATGTAGGTCGTACAAACCTGTAAAGGCTCAATTAGCTGGCCGATCTTCCATGCTCGCGGGAGCTCTTAACATACCTGTCGCTGTGATACACCTTCGTCTCTGTGCCAAGTAGCTCCTTCTCCCTCGCTTTATCTGCGAAATGTCTTCGCACTTGATCTCGGTCTTCTTCGGCCTGTAGCGCAGGAATGAGATGTATCCGCGCCCACATCTTCTCGCGCGCGAGTTCACTGTAGCCGTCAGTACCACTCTCTCATCTCCCCTTGTTCAAAACCCTTCTTTCAACCCCCTGCAAATCCAGACGTACTTGTGCTCCCTAATTCCCTGCCCAACCCTCCAAAATCCATATGTCATCAACGCGGCGGTTCCAACGAGGTATGCAGCGGGTCGAAAGCCGCGGGCGGGAAGGTTGCGCTTGTATTGGACGGGGCTGTAGCCGCCCGTTGGCGGCATATCCTGCGGCATGATGGGCAGCGGTGTGTGTGGCGCAATGGGTGGGTGAAGTGTGCTGTCGCTATGATGCGGAGTTGTGAGGTTGAGGCTCGGAGCTCTGGCGAGCTAAGATGGCAGGGGTATGTCTTGGCAAGCTAGTGCGAGCATAATTTTGTCGATGGTGAGTGGGCAAGAGTCAACACCACGATTGCCTGCCAATCGAACCTCAAATATTATCAAACATGGAGTCTGAAGAGCGACCCGCAAAAATGAGAAAGTTGGGGCATGTTGATGACGATGCAATTGCTCCAAGTGCGGACATGGTACCCGTCAGTGCGCCTTTGGATGGGCAAGGTTCTGTGCCCACCGGGAATGGAGAAGAACTTGATAATACAGATAATACCGCTAAAATAACTGCTGAGGGAGGAGATTCAGTACCCAAGTTGTCGAAGAACCAGCTCAAAAAGCAACAACGTCATGAGCGCTGGGAATCAGGGCGCGAAGACCGCAAGCAAAAGCGCAAAGAGAAGGCAAAAGAGAAGAAAGAACGAAGACGGGAACTTTGGGCCCAAGGGAATACCGATGAGAATGGGGTCACATTGCAGCGGCCGTCATCGAAACCACCACGGCACTCAGCAGGCAATGGAACGCAACTCCCAATCACCGTCATCTTCGACTGTGATTTTGAGGACTTGATGTTTGATCACGAACTCAAGAGTCTAGGACTTCAAATCACGAGATGCTATAGCGACAACCGAAAGGCTAAGTTTAGAGCTCATCTAGCTTTGAGCAGCTTTGGTGGGAAAATGAAGGAGCGATTTGATGGCATCTTAGCACAGCAGTATACGAGCTGGAAGGGCTTCCAGTTCTTTGAGGAGGATTTTGTAGCGGTCGCTGAGAAGTCCAGAGATTGGATGACAGGTCCAAGAGGTGGAGAGATCGCAGGAGCATTGAAGTCCTCGAAGGAAGAGGACTCGGGTGAGCAAGAGAAGACAGAGGAGGCAGCTGAAGAGGGCGAAATTATCTACCTCTCAGCCGAGTCCGACAATGTCCTCACGCATCTCAAACCCAACAGCACCTACATCATTGGAGGTTTAGTTGACAAGAACCGACACAAAGGCATCTGCCACAAACGAGCAGTCAATCGAGGGATCAAGACAGCCAAGCTTCCCATTGGAGAGTTCTTGGAGATGAAAAGCAGGCAGGTACTGGTCACAAACCATGTATTGGAGATTATGTTGAAGTGGATGGAGTTTGGAGACTGGGGCAAGGCCTTCATGGAAGTTATTCCAAAGAGGAAAGGCGGGAAGCTGAGGGAAGCTGGCGAGGGCGGAGAGGAAGATGAGGATAGCAGAGATGCCGTAGAAGCTGAAGACGAAAAGCAAGCGGACAAAGATATGGTTGAGGTAGCGCAGGAGGCAGAGGAAGCCTCAAGCAACCTGGTGCATGAACGCACTCAAGCCGCAGAGGTAGAATAAGTCAGGAACGGGACGTCCAAAGACACTTCAAACTGCTAGCCTCTAACAGGGGTAGCGCTACTGTAATATCAGGACGACCAAGTTGCACGAGTCGATGATGCTATTGTCATCCAAAGATAGCCACAATTCCCAGCCCTATCGGATAGCGGGAATTAAGCTTTCTGGGGCCGTGCTAGGGCGCCGAGTGGCTACGGTTCCCAGTACCTGAAGAAAAAGCAATCACCAAGCATGGCATCATCTCTTGAGAGTATCGACATTGGCTGCACACGTGAAGAGTACAGGCAGATGCTCCTGATTATGTAAATCATTCCTTGTGTGACTTAATAACATTCTTGGAGGCTCACGGCTGTCAAGCCCACTTATTACGCAACGTCACAGCTGCACCTCACCAACAACTTGCGACAATCCCAGCTCAGCACACATCCACACGCGACCCACAATTAATTCCCAGCAGCATATTATACACATTGCTATTCACTGAAGATGCCCACCAAAGCAGCTACTCCGTCCTCCCCACCGTCTCGCGCCTCGCCCTCGCAACAGACTCCGCCTACGCAACGAAACACGCCTAACCGCTCCTCCTCGTATTTCACATATCCCGTCTCCTACGCCGTGTCTGGTATTTTGCGACGACTCAACACGGACTCGAGTCCCAAATCAGACACAAGATCAAGATCCGAGAGCAACGGCAGCAGCGCAAACAACATACAGGCACAATTCCAATCCACTGCCTCTTCTCTGTCACAATCCTTCGCCAGCCTGGTCTCCTCCACAACCTCAGACATGAACTCTGTCTTCCAGCCGCCAAATCGAAATGCCTCACCCTTCCAACCGCCGCCGCTCACGCCACTGTCCTTGCGTGGCTACAGGAGTGGAATGCGGGAGAAGGGCAAGCTACTAAGCAAGGCGCTAGCAGAAGAGATCAGGTTGTTGGTGCCGCCGCGGTTACAATTGGTAGATGAATGGTCGCTTGCATATAGTCTGGAGCAGAATGGCGTCAGCTTGGCCACATTATACAAGCAGTCTGATGACTACAGAGGGAAGCGGGGTGGCTTTGTACTGGTGGTGAGAGACGGTAGCGGAGGTGTAAGTCGGCCATGCCCCCATGCCGCCTTTTTGGAGATACTGATGTCCAGAAAAAGGTTTTCGGTGCATACCTCTCGGACGCACCACACCCATCCGCACACTTCTACGGCAACGGCGAATGCTTTCTGTGGCGAGCCCACGTCCTCTCCTCCATACCTGATCTCGCGAACCTGCCTCCGCCACCTTCTGCAGATACCACACATGCTGTTCGCATGACCACAATAGCGAAACCGAAGTCGAAACCAGAGTCTCTGTTAGCAGCTGAAAATGGCCAAGCAAGCAAGAGTGGAACGAGCACACCAGAGAGGATACGATTCAAGGCTTTTCCATATAGCGGGGTCAATGATTACATGATTTTCTGCGAGCAGAGCTACTTGAGTATTGGTGGGGGGTAAGCTGGCCACAACCCAACGCATTGACGTTTCCAGGCTAATAGTGGAACAGAGACGGTCATTATGGCCTTTGGCTAGACGACAGCCTCGAGAACGGTGTTTCAGATACCTGTCCAACATTCGGCAACGAGCCTTTGAGTGATGACGGCAAGAAATTCGACGTCATGGGCGTGGAACTCTGGTACATTGGCTCATGAGCAGGACGCTAATCTCCCCATTGTTTTGGTGCTCGTATGATATTTTTTTCTCCCCTCCGCGACAGCATTGGTATATGGCGTTTTAAGGAGTCTCGGCGATCGTATTGACATCGCGATGTGTTTTTGATCAAACCAAAAAGGACTTTGCAGGCTGGTGTTCAGGAACACAAGGGCCGGGTGCAGGTGAAATGGGATGGTCTCTCGCCCCGCAAGAATGATGAGCGCGCTCAAATATACCCAAATGATCTAGTTTTGCTACTCTTACCTTTGATTCTCGGTCCTTTATAACTCGCGTTCAAATTTCGGTCTATCAGTATCATTCTTGACACATCAATTCCTTCGTTTATTTTGACTTTCCGTCTGTAAAAGTTAGTCACAATGATCTAGCATTAAGGTTTCTCAAAACTGATTCTCTTGCCCTTTAATTCTCATGCGCCCCAAACTGGTCAAGGGCAAATAACTTCACCCTCACTTCACTGTGCCAATACTCGTTTCTTTCAAGTACTATATCCTCTTTATTCCACACTCTCCATCTTCGTTTCTTCAACAACTCACTGAACAAGATGGTGGTCTCTAGAACGCGAGGAGCAGTGAAAAAGCTGGGTCCAATCAGGTACTTCCCAAGCCACATAAAACCAAGTGGATATATACTGAACCAAAACAGCACCGATAGCAAAGTTGTTCGATTCAAGGTCTCGGACCTCGACCGCCACTTCACTGTCCATGAAGGTATGCGATCGCTAAATCACATAAGGCATATAATAACTTTCCCTGGCCCCTTTCTAGACTTGATATGCCGCACATCGATATTTTTTAAAGATCGCCTGCAGAAGCACCGCAAGCCCGTCTCCAGTGCTGATGAGTGTTGTGTCTGCACCGACCCTCTCAATCCCGCAACAAGAGACATTACCTTCTGCATCAAATGCGGGCAGAATATCCACAAGAGCTGCATCACACAGTGGGAACAATTATCTAGAAGTGGGAAGCAAAGAGTTAGTGTTTTGACATGCCCGATGTGCCGCGCGCCATGGAAGCATAAGCTGATTTCCAGAACTTTGAGTGTCGATGAGAGGCTAGATGCAAGTGCTGTGCAAATGTACCTCGATTGGCTATACTCTGGCTCCCTGCACATTGGCGACGGCATCTCACGTCAGACGGATGTCTTCCTTATTGCATTACTCAAAGGATGGGAGGTTGCTAGTACCATTGTCGATGAAACGTTTAAAAATGAACTGATCAGGGCTTTTTTTAGGGTGTCAAGGCCATCATTTGGGATTGATGCCATTCATTGGGCGTTTGTAGAGCGGAATGGCAATGATGAGATTCGTAAGTTCGCCATCGAAACCTTCAGGGTGGGCATGGAACCTGAATGGTTCAGAGAAGAAGCAGAAGTGTGGCCGAATGCATTTGTGAGAGAATTGGCTATGAATGTGCTAGAGGGAATCCAAGGCAGAAGGAGTTGGAAAGAATTACAGACAGCATGGCTGAAGGATGCAGAAGACGAGCAAGACGATGAAGGTGAGGAAGACGATGAAGACGATGAAGACGATGAAGACGATAACGAAGATTACGAAGGAGAAAACGAAGACGACGACTACGACGACGAAGACGAAGAACAAGACGAAGGAGAAGGAGAAGAGTCATTCTACTAAAGATGATCGATCTCAGCACTACTTCTTTACTTAGGAAAATCTACGATTTGGTTCTAGAAGGAATCTTAAATGACAAGGATGTGCTCAAAAAGCTTACTGTACTCTGACGATACCTTTCAGGGCCAGGAGGCCTATTGAACAGGTAGAGGGGCTCGATAGAGTGTCATAATTAGGACATAAATTTGGCTTTACGGTAGCTTTTCCCTACGGCGACGACTACGGGAAATAGCAAATGTCCCCTGAAGTCCTTTTGGATTTTATACATGGCGTTTTGAACTAATACACATCGAGAGAACCTTCCTTGTCTATGATAGTCCGCTTCCTTAAAGTGGAAGAGCATTTGCGAACAATAACGTAAACTTAATAGACAAGTCCTTTGCTAACGTTGCCATAGTTGTGTCCAAATTTGCAGAATAATCGGGCAGCTATTGTGGATAAATGGTTTATCCGCCATGTGGATGCGAATATAGCAACCCTAAAAATCCCACGTCACTTTTCCAGTTGTTGTAATCCCTTGATTGTAGTCTGATTTCGTGTTCTGCATGAGGCTCCTGTTCTCTCGAACTCCACGTGCCAACCGAGGCTCCAACACACGCTCAGTCGCAAGCAAACATCACAAAGGGCATAGTTTCTCCAATTACACTGCACGACGAAAAGATAACAAAGGATGAAAAGGTGACACGAAACCAGCCTGGGCATCTCGCATGCAAGACTAACTTTGGCCTAGTGAGCGGTCTGAAGAATAGACCGAATACCCGACTATACTCTAACCAAACACAGCAATGTAGACTTCATCATCTCCCAACGGAGTCACCCCACCGCTCCGCCTCCACGAATCAAACTCGGAACACTAGCTGACAAAATGCTCGAAGAGGATAGATTGCATGTTCGTTCGCGTGAGACTGGCGCGTTGTTGCAAGACCCACCAACCAGGCATCCACGTTTTCGCTAACGAGGTGTTACTACATGCGGGAAGCTCCGTTTGATAACACAGGTGGTACATATATGATTATGGTGCATGTCTAGCTTTGCTCCGGTCTCAAACTTTTTTCAATTTTCCAATTTTCTCTCTGTTTTTTTTGAAGGAAGCTGTTCAAGATGGCTGTCTCAAAACCTCTTGACTCTGCTGCCCCGGCTCTCCCAGCCAAAGAACTTCACATTGCACACCAACCCATCACACTGAAAAACTGGCCTCGAAAAATTAATTGGCTAAACACAACCCTTGTCATCCTCATTCCCCTCTACGGACTCCATCTCACCCGCTCAACCCCGCTGACCCGCCCAACCCTAATATGGTCTATCGTCTACTACTTCATGACTGCCTTTGGCATCACTGGGGGCTACCACCGCCTGTGGTCTCATAGATGCTACTCCGCACGCTTGCCTTTGCGCCTTTTCCTTGCATTCACTGGTGCGGGTGCGATACAAGGGAGTATACGCTGGTGGAGCGCAAATCATCGCGCACACCATCGGTGGACAGACACAACTAAAGATCCATACAATGCATTGAAGGGATTCATGTTCAGTCACTTGGGCTGGATGGTGTTGAATAATGACCCCAAAGTCAAAGGACGAACCGACATTTCGGACCTCGACAGCGATCCAATTGTTGTATGGCAGCACAAGAACTACGGCAAGTGCTTGTTGTTCGCCGCCTGGGGATTTCCTATGCTCGTCGCTGGCTTGGGCTGGGGGGACTGGTGGGGCGGTCTCGTGTATGCAGGAATTGTACGGGCTTGCTTTGTGCAACAAGCTACATTTTGCGTGAACTCTTTGGCTCATTGGATTGGCGAGCAGCCGTTTGATGACAGGCGGACTCCAAGGGATCATATGTTAACGGCCCTTGTCACCATGGGCGAGGGCTATCATAACTTCCATCATGAGTTTCCCAGCGATTACCGTGAGTTTTTCTGATACTCGTTGAAGCGAGGAGTCCAAACTGACAGACTGTAGGCAACGCAATCATTTGGTACCAATACGACCCTACGAAGTGGCTCATCTGGCTCTTTTCCACCATCCCAGTCTTCCCTCAAACGTATAACTTAAAGACCTTCCGCTCCAACGAAATCGAAAAAGGCCGTCTGCAACAACAGCAAAAAGCCCTTGACAAGAAGCGCTCTGAACTAGATTGGGGCATTCCGCTATCGCAGCTACCTGTCGTATCCTGGGATGACTTCAGAGAACGCTGCACCGATGGTGGAGCTGCACTTGTCGCTATCGCAGGTGTGATCCATGACGTCTCTTCGTTTGTGGCTGAACATCCTGGTGGTAAATCGCTGATCAAATCTGCCATTGGGAAGGACGCGACAGCTCTCTTCAACGGCGGCGTGTACGAGCACTCCAATGCTGCTCATAATCTTCTGTCAACAATGCGTGTGGGTATTCTGAGAGGTGGACAGGAAGTTGAGATTTGGAAGAATGAAGCAGTAAGCAAGGCTGCGAAGGATGGGAAGGAGTATGCTGGGATGTTCGGGGAGCAGGTCACGAGAGTGCAGAAGCCAGTTCAGGCGGCTGAAGCTGCTTGAGACAGCTGCATGAGATGATCTGTGCTTACAAAATAATTAGAGAAGCAATATAATAAATAGATCTACTTCACCCTTCAAGAATTCTGATGAGAGCCAGATGCTTCATCACCTTTGACGCTTCATAAACCGACTTCCAGCAGCCCCCGAGCAAGATCCAAAAAAATCCCAAGTCCGACCCTCAGAATCTGGATTCATTCCCATATCAATGTGACTAAGTACGAGACACATTCATCAACCTGCAGTCTTCACCCGCTTCCCCGTCACTTTATCCCCAGCCGCAGCTCCAGTACGAGACCTCTTCATCCCACCCCCAGTCTTCGCATTCACACTCTCCTCCTCCTTAATTTCAAAATCCATAATCTCCCGCATAACTTCTTCATCACCACCAGCCTCATTGACGTCGACACCGCTCTCCTTACCCATGAGTATATTGATTAGCCACTCCTTCTCCTGTACGCCCTTCTTCTCACCGCCCAGAACCCTTTTCCTAAGCTCCCCAACATCCATATTATTGAGCCGCCATTTGACGCGAACCTCAGCAATGGGAGAGAGGTTGGGAGCGCTGGCCGGGCGTGCTTCTTCGATACCGCGGATGTATTGTGAGGGTGGCATGAATGTGTAGTTCGTAGTGAGGTTGCAGATAAGCATGATCAAGCCACGCAGACAATTGAATGCTCCACGGCGTCCTGCTTCATTCTTGATATTTGCGCGCTGGAAGGGGGTATGGAATGCTTGACCTTGCCTTGCGAAATTTCTGGCGCTCTGGTATACGAGGCATTCTACAAAGTCGCTGGGTTTCCACTTCTTTCTTTCGATGAGCGTAGGCCTGTCGTGCTTGCTTGTCGCCATGCAGTCCATCATGTTGTATATTGTGCTGACGAGGGCGTCCATGGCGGACCTCTCCTTGGGCGCAATGATAGGAACGGCGATACCAGGTTGAAGTGGTAGTAGATCGCGGAACTTGACCCACGGTTCGAGGAACGAAGGTGAGAGGATGAATCCTAGAAGGTCCTGTCGATCTTTGAGGCTTAATTTAGAGGTTACACCATCCCACTTGTAGGGGAAGTCCGTAATGTTGGCAGCTTTAGCTCTGGTAGTCATTGTCGCTGTGGTGGAGCGTCAACGAAGGATAGACCGTGGTAAAGCGTTGTAAAGTGCGCGCATACAGTTCAAGCGGTCTCACGCTCGAGGTAAAGTAGAAGTAGTCTGTCCAAGAGGATGAATCGTAGAGAATATCTAGAAGTACGAATCTTGCACTCGCGAGCTGGAGTAATAGTAAAAGGCGTCCGTCTGAAAGGACAAACTGTATTTGTCCCTGATATTGTACGAGACTAGATGAGGCAAGGTAAGTGATGACTTGCCTTGTTATGACCGGTAAAGTAATGAGCAGCTGAGACTAGCTTGTATGGATT
This sequence comes from Pseudopyrenochaeta lycopersici, assembly GCA_003313425.1. Classification (NCBI taxonomy): domain Eukaryota; kingdom Fungi; phylum Ascomycota; class Dothideomycetes; order Pleosporales; family Pseudopyrenochaetaceae; genus Pseudopyrenochaeta; species Pseudopyrenochaeta lycopersici. The sequence continues at coordinate 1,479,093 of NHZP01000005.1, forward strand.
CAACGAAAGCTCAAGATCGACTCGTGCCGCTCCACTGTACTTCCCAAGCAAGTGAAAAAATAGATGCGACACAATGTTGTTCACAGAGTAAATACAACCCCCCAAATGTGTTCAATTCCATGCGGTCGAATTGGATACACCGTAACGCCGCTCGCTATGCAGTTTTCATGTTCGTCAATAGTCACTGTCGATGTCTCCATTCAAATGACAAAGCCATCTCCATCCTTCCTAGGTCCCAATCCCTTTCTCACACCATCCTTGAGCATCTCCCAGGTGACACCATCGACTCTACGTCCACGCGTCCCTGTCTCTCCCGCCACAGCCGTCAACCTTCCTGTGGCGATCCTTCGCATCATGACTGTATCTTGCGCGCCCTGGAACACCCTACCCCTACCCTCCGTCAAGAATTTCTCGATGAATTCTTCCTCGTCCTCGGTAAATGGCAAACCCACGAGCTCCACCGCTTTGTCTGCGCGTGAGTACGTTTTATCATCTGTATCGCTCGACCAAGCATTCTTCTCCAACGTCTGCTCGATCAAGATTTCGAGAAGCGGCTTCTGCTCATGCTCCGGTCGTCCGTGAATCCAGGAGTACATCTCCGTGACGTTGCGGCTGGCAAGATACTTGGCGAACTCATTCCTAACCTTTGGCTCCTCGAGAGGTGGCTTTACGCAGTTGTAGTAGGCAAGCGGGAGTATATCATCCTGCGAGTTTCCTTGTCCGCCTCCCTTAAGCAGTGTGAGAAGAATCTCGTCTGGAAAGGTAGGGATGATGCTTGGATGGGTAAGGTTTCCGACTGCGATTGCGAAGTCCAGATGGTCCAAGGCCCATAGTCCTTCTATAAATGTCCAGAACCGCTTCTCGAGGTGTACGTCACGCGCAAAGGCCGTAGAAATCTCAGTAGTGTCATGATGTATTTGCGACAAGTCCTTGAGGAGGTAGAAGATCATGCAGTGCTTGTTGTGGAGCGTCGTCTCGGAGGAAATGATGCGCTGGTGGAGATCGTAGAGCTGTTGCGGGGTCCTTGGTGGATACATCTTTCTCCCTGAAAGATTTTGATTAGCTAGGCATACTCTTGTTGTCCCCTTGCAACGTACCTTTGATCTTGAGAAGGTCTAGAAGTCGCTCGAAGAAAGTGCGACCGCCGAGCGCATGCTGATACTCTTGGATCTGTTGCACAATGCCGTCGGTATAGGTCAGGCCCTGAAAAACAGCCTCAAAATCTTCTACGTCGAGCATTGCGACTGCGATTGGAGAGAAGCTGGTCCGATTGAGGTGGGCGGGGGCGCGTAAGATTGTGAGAGACGTGTTTCGGTGTGGAGAGCTTTGTCGCGTTGTCATGTGCAGCTTCTGCGCAATGGCCATTATGTGCCGCGGGCACTTCTCATTGAGCGGTTAATTCAACTGCAGTTGGAATTATGGAATATGGCTAGATAAATTGAGTGGTTTTCTAATTATGCTATCCTGCTGTTATACATGCGCCTGCCGTTAAAGTACGCGCTGGTATCATTACATGACTTTTCTAATATTGAAGCAAAGAGCCAACCGCTTACTGAACGCTTGCAACGCCGTGCCATGCAGATCTGAGTGTAATCGCCTTTTTACTCCTGAGAAACCGTCTAAGATCATGAAAATCCAAAAGTATGTAAAGTACGGCTGTGAAATTCCAGTCGTTTGCTGCTTATGATACGATGCACCGCTGGGGTGACTGACAGTTCGTTGAACCTCTCGTGTGGTTCAAGCTCGCTCTCGTTCTCGTCGTTCGTTCATGTCAAGAGCCATCTTCTTGCTGAATTCGTAACAGCTGATCATGATCGCACATGCAGGCGCAATCTTGAGGCAACGGGCCGCCCAACCTTTGAACAGCCCTGGAAAGCCTTGTTCACGGTATATGTGCATCAAGAAGCGCGGCATGGCTTGATCTTCCGGTCGTGTCGATTGGGCGGCGTTCTTGGCGGCATCGCTCATATGTCGTACAACTTGCTGCCGCGTCTTTCCAACATCAAACGGGGTTGTGACGAAAGCGGCGACTGCTCCTGATGTGGCACCAGCAATGAAGCTGTCCACAAGTGTCTCTCTATGATTCTCTTGACTTCTTGAACGGCTTCGTCGCCGTATTCTTTCTTCGCCACGACCCAGGCGGAATTCGCTTCCGTCATTTCGTGCCTCTGCTCTCCCGCGTTGATCTGTCAACTGATTTCGTGTAGCTTCGTAGCCCCACCAGTATATGGCGGAAAAGGGCACATCTCGCCAGAGAGTCAGGGTTAGGCCTCTCCACAAACTGAATACTCCCTGTGATGCTACCATCTCGCGCACGCCGTCCATGGTTTCGCGGAAATGCCCAGCCGCGGTGGCTGTATGATTTGCTGCCTGCATTCTCGTTCGAAACATCTCGATAGGGCTGACGGCGATTGCGGCAAGTACTCGTGCCGTCGCACCGGCCACAAGTGGTATATATGCGTCTGAGATATTCTTTCGTAGTGGGGATGTTGGTGCAGTCCTTAACCAGTCATATCCTGCAAAGTAGATGACATTTGCTGGGGCGGCCATGACCAGAGTCGGTGATAGTCCTCTCCATAAAGTCCTTGGTCCCTCGTTCTGTGCGATTTTTCGTAAGCCGTCCCATGTGCTGTTGATTGTTCTTCGCTCCACCTCTTCCACTGCACATCCAATATCTGCAGGGTTGATAGGCGCCATGGTCGGTCCTGCTACACAGAATGGTGCCTTGTTGTTCATCCAAAAGACTTCTCTACAGCAAGCCGATATGCCCATGTTTGGTGGTAGGTCGCGAAATTGCGTCAACGTTGCGCCACTAAACCCGCGAGGATGTGACGACGAGGTGCTTGGAGTCGTCTCTTGTGATTGCAGGCGTACGCGGACGACATCGAGGGGAGTCACTTTGCAAGTCAGTATGTGAAGCTGTTGTGACGCAGACGGTCCGCGGAGGGGCGAAATGGTGAATACAGCAGGAATTGGGGCGGTATTATCGCACAGCTGCAATGATAGCGCAGTCAAACATACCTAAGAGAGATGTAAGGACGCTGCCAGATACGGCGGACAGCATCTTCTGTGTGAGCGACACCTCGCCCATTCCCGCCGCCGCGGCCGCATCCTCGGCTCTATGGGTGGCTGCTGCCATGGCCTGTTGGAATGCAATTGTATTGCAAAGCCGTGTTATCTCGATCCGATACGAGGCGTATCGTCAAAGTCCCAGAAGCGGCAAAGGACAAATGTGCGCATCGTCTGTGTCGTAGCGGTGAAAGTAACTGCGAAGGCGAGGAGCGGTATTGTAAGGACGGCGGCTCTAGGCCGGGCGGTGAGGTACAAAAAATCCACCCCGTCATCGCACCGTCGGAGCCAATCGGCCGCGCTTTTCCGCCGGGCGTCGAAAAGGGCGGACCGCGCCTTATCAGATCGACACGCCGGCCAGCCGTTACCAAAGACGGTCGCTCGTCATCGATGTGACTCCAGACACTGCATGCACACCTGAGCCACTACGAAGACCGAGCCACTTGTTTGAGTCACACACTTGTAGATATGTATTCTTACTAGCCCCTTGACATCGCTTTTGTACTATAGCCCGTTTGCTCTTGACAGCCTGCGACATCGGATTTACCGCCACCGCTTATATCCGCTACATCAAGTAAAGTACACCATGAACCTCAACAACGTATCCACAAACACCGAAGCCGAGCTTGAGTCTTTCCGCCAGAAATGGAGGGAGGAAGTTACCGCTAAGTCAAAGGGCAAGGCCCCTGCGGCATCGACGCCGGCGAAAGCTGCTGCATCTTCAAGTAAACTTCACGCAAACAAGAGCAATGCGCCTGACGCAGTGCCTCACACCCATGCCCGTCAGCGCAGCCTTGAAGTTGCCGATGAGGTGACCCCTCATATTTACCATGACCTGGGCGACAAACAGCATGGCCGGAGACTGGATGAAACCAGCGCTCAGGCGACTGCTGCCACCGCTGCAACTCGTGAGCCAACTTCTGCCTTGGAGCACTATGAGCAAGCTGTCGAGAAAGAGGGTCAAGGTAGTTTGGGAGACAGCGTGAACCTGTACCGGAAGGCCTTTAAAGTGAGGAACAGCCATTCAACATCCTTCAATATTAGGTCGTGCTGACATGGCGTAGTTGGATTCCAAAGTACATGAAACCTACAAAGCGAAGCATTTTCCACCTTCATATTTCAAGAAATCTCAAGGACCGCCACAATCATCGTCTACCCCTGCAGCTTCTTCTGCAGCCTCGACAGCGCCAGCATCAGCGCCAAAACCACAAAACACCAACCCTTCCAACGCCTCCGTAACAGTGCCCAATACTGCCCATCACTCCCTACAAGGCCTCTCGTCCTCCTTTCAGTCGCTCATTGGCGACTTCTCCAACCTATCCATCCAGGGTGAGCTACCACCAACGGAGCTTTCTCCTCCTCCACCGTGCCCTATTGCTACTATTCCAGAGGAAATCTTGGTGGAGATCTTGGAGCAGCTTGCGGTGCGAGATCTAGCGTCCTTCGTCCGTCTGGCTCAAGTCTGTAAACGGTTGGCTTACTTGGTTGTTACGGAGGACCGTGTCTGGAAACGCATAGCTCTTGGCGATGAGTACGGATTCGCAGCGATGCATTACACCTGGTCTTGCCGAGTTAACGGTGAGCCGCTCGGTGACGATGGACTTGGCGGCCACATCCTAGAACCCAACAGCGACCCACCATCTGATAGTGAGGACTACGAACTCCCTCCCGAGCCTCCTTCCCCTGCTCTTCTTACCCAAATGTTGGTCCCGTCTACCTATCCAACATACCGCAACCTTTTCCGTCTCCGCCCCCGCATCCGCTTCAACGGCTGCTACATCAGCACCGTAAACTACATCCGCCCCGGTCAATCCTCCCCCACCTCCGTAACGTGGAACTCCCCAATCCACATCGTAACATACTACCGCTATCTCCGCTTCTTACGGGACGGAACTTGTATATCACTCGTCAGCACTTCAGAACCCGTAGACGTAGTCCCATACCTACGCATCGAGCACATGCACAGCTCCCACGGCAACCTGCCCTCCGCCCCGATGAAAGACGCCCTCCTAGGCCGATGGAGACTAAGCGGCCCAAGCAATCTCCACGCAGAAGATCAATCAGAGAAAGAAGGCTCACTCTACATCGAAACAGCAGGCGCAACGCCAAAATATATTTATAAATTGGCTCTTGCGTTGGGCAATGCGGGGCGAGGGGCAAAGAGTAATAAGCTGAGTTGGCAGGGTTATTGGAGTTATAATCGGCTGACAGATGATATTGCTGAGTTTTCTCTGAAGAATGATCGAGACCGAGCGTTCTACTGGAGTAGAGTTAAGAGCTATGGCATGTCATGGACAGAAGGTGGGATGAAGAAGGTATAATCCGGATGCTGTTGACGGTGTTAAGTCTGCGGCAACTTATTGACCATTCTGTAGCCTATGGGTTTGTCCCTGAGAAATGCTTCTACAACCTGTGTTGTCAACCTTTTGTCACTGGATGATTACGTTGAAAGAACTAAATATCATATCAGATGGCACAATACGTCGTCTTGGTCTTCATGAATCTTTTTGCATTATCGTAGACATTTCTCGCGCCATTAACATGGCATCGATATGTCGCCGCCGTGGTATACACTTTTTTCCCTTAACGGCCCGTCTACCGCCTGGGCATACCTCGACCACGTCCCCTTCCGCCCAGCGCCCTTTGCGCAGCACCTGGTGGTAGCGGCCTGTTGGGAGCCTGCGGTTGCTGTGACTCTTGGTTTTCTGTGTGGATGTCAGTAAAAGATGCTTCTTAATTATAAAAGTTGCGGCTTGAGTCATACTTATCGTCTCGTCAACACTCAGGATCAAGCAAGCTGCCTCTGTGGCGGCCTGAAGAGCGTTGACCTTGACCAGGCTAGGTTCCCACACGAATTTTTCCATGTTGTCCGCAATGCTCTCTGTTGTGAAATCAACACCAGCCCAGACATTGCCCTTCTTGTGCTCTACGCGCAGTCGGTTGAGGATGTCGGTTGCGTCAACACCAGCATTATCGCACAATTGCCGGGGAATCACCTCCAATGCCTTTGCGAATGCTTTGATGATAGGTTGCTGCTTATGTGGGATGTTCTTGTCGGCGTAGTTGTGTAGGTAGGATGAGATCTCCATCTCGACGGCACCGCCTCCAGCAACGATATTGCGGTTCTTGATCGCGCGCTTGACAATCATGATGGCGTCGTGTAAGCTGCGCTCCACTTCGGCGATGAACTGCTCTGCACCACCACGGAGGACAAGTGTGCATGTCTTTGCCTCATGGCAGCCCTCGAAGAAGTTGAAGCGCTCTCCGCCGATCTGTCGTTCCTCAAAGCTCTCGCAAGTGCCAAGGTGTTTGGGTTGAATATCAGAGCAGGTGGACTGGAGGCTCGCGCCTGTTGCCCTGCATACACGGTCAAGATCGTCCGCTGCTACTCGGCCGGCACAGAAGATGTCCCTATCGGCAAAGTATTGTGTTGCCAAGTCGCCAATGGGGAGCTTGCTGAGAACAACCTTTGCGCCTGTTTTGTATAGCGCCTCCATCTTGTTGTAGATAATCTGCCATTCTGCATCGACAATAGCCTGGTATTCTGAAACTTGCTCCACTCGAACCTCTGCATTATCTTTCTCGCTCTTGAGCTCCAGCTCGACGTTCAGGCAGACAATCTGGGGCTTCTTGAAGGACTTTGGTTGTTGCTCAAAGCCGGCGTAGGAGAATGTCTTCTTGAAGGCAACACCATCGACGAATAGGGAGTCCTGGAGCGCGCCACCCGTAATTTTCTTGATGCCAATGAGCTTCTCGTTCAGCTCGCTCTGATCAAGCGAGAGAACGGCATCTACCACCATCTTCGTGAAGAAGTCTGCGTTTCTGTGAATCAACTTGCTGCTCATAGCGGTTGCGGCAAGCTTTTGCAGTGTGTCTCGCTGGTTTCCCTCTGCGGTATCCACGGCGATCTCCATGATCTTGTTCACCGCCAAATGCGATGCTCTCCGCAGGCCCTTCATGATAGTCTGACTGCTGACTCCTTGCTCCACAAAGTCTTTGATCTCTTTCAATATCTCTCCAGCGAGTACAACCACAGAGGTGGTGCCGTCACCAACTTCAGCGTCTTGCGATCGCGCGATATCGGTCAGAATGCGGGCGGCGGGGTGGACAATGTCAAGAAGCTACACATTTTCAGAAGCTGCGCTTGTGGCCGTAAATTTAGAGTAGTAGCTACCTTCATTACTGTGGCACCATCATTTGTGATTGTTTGCCTTCCGTTCTCGTCCACCATGAGCAAATCGCCGCCATACGGTCCCAGGGTGCCCTTGATCGTGGATTGCACGGCAAGGCAGGCGTTGATATTCGAAACTACCTGTCCTCGGCCCTGGGACTGGTCCGTACCTGCCAAAATCAGCTTTCACTTCAATATGACAAGCTTGGAGGCACCTACCCTCCCGCAGGACGACAATAGTCGGTGTTTGACCGCCGAACGACATGTCTGCAGAACAGCTGGGAGCAAGACTTTATCACCGGAAGAGGAGAAGCTTAGGAATAACCAAGCCTGAATGGAAAAGACAATCTATAGGGTATCGTTGAGCTATGCACAGCTGTATTGTGGTTCCCCGCAGACGCGTCCCATGAATTTTCCAGGCACGACCCGCGTCGGCGGTATGTTTCTCCGGCGGTAGGCGCCATCAACCTCGCAACCTTCTCTCAACCTTCTGCCGTCCTTCCATGCATTGTGCTACATTCTAGACCCTCACTGTCGCCCGGAACTTCACTTCCTTCGTGCGCTTGTTGTCGGTTCACACTCACTGTCGCTTACCTCGTCGCTGTTGACAATTTTGCCGACTAGACGCTCTCGTGACCTCTTACGCGTCCCAGTGAGGCGTTCAAATAAGCTTCACGCTTACATCAGGTCCTCTCCTCAACCCGGCATAGTTGAACCCGCGTATTGCGATAATTTCCACTCGCCTCCATCATGCCAGCCAAGACGTTCGCCAAGAAGGTCAGTCTTCGCGACATCTGTTACTTGTGACACTTGGACTGATGTCCGAATAGATGGCACCAACGTCAAAAGTAACGAATGACATCTGTTTGCACAGATTAGACCGTCACTCTAAAGAGTCAGTTGATAAGCAAATATCGATACCGGAAACCATTACTGCTTTGGATAATTACCCGCCATTGCTTCGTATCCCATCCGAAATACGGCGAGAGATCTTCAGATATGTCCTTCCGTCATCCAACAAGAGATTTCTCCTTTACACCGACTGCGACTCAACTGCGATCAGCAAAAAGTGGAATCGCAAGTGTCGTCCGCACCCCGATAAAGATCTTACTCTCGATATTCTTCAGACCAACCGCTTAATTTACCACGAGTGTTTATCCGTTATGTACTCGGAAAACCTGTTCCATTTCTATGCGTTCAATTATCTTCCCGTCCTGGATTTTATACGACATCTGAGCCCTGAAGCAAAAAATTTGGTGCGTAAAGTTCGGCTCACGCCTCTAACCGACAACCAGAGTGACCCGCCAGCGAGTCACGATATATTTTGCACTGTCATTCATGACTCTCTGCCTGGTCTTAGCGAGCTACAGGCCGATCCGGTCGTTTTCTTCTAGCATATGCCGTTGGTATGGCATTAGTAATACTACAGCTGGACTTCATTTGGATGTTTTCTTTCGCAAGCGGGCTATCTCGGAGTTGCCTGGGCGCTATATAGGAACAACCTTGACAATATAATCATTTACATGGTGGATGATGCTATTCTCCGCAGATGGAATTCAGTAACGCTCATTTGAATTTTCCAACGCGGTCCCTAATTCCCACATGCAGATGTGAGCAGAGGTAAGGCCGAAGGAGAAAGGAAATCGGATAGTCTCCTGCTCTATCGGGTTGTTCGAAGCGGAAGCAGCCAACTTTGACACAGCACACACTGTTCTCCATCAGACGAAACAGACGAAATCAGTTCCTGTGACACGGGGGGCTGGGCAAGCACGAACCACGACATTATTGTGACTGCTGGGGACGTGTCACCTTTGCTTTGTTCGTTGCCGTATTTCAGAATTCAATACAAGAAGAAGTCAAGTACTTATGGCTGCACAGAAGCTCGTTTTCCACGACTTGGAATCATCCTGCCTAGTCTGCTTCAGGCTTTGCATTTTCGTTGAATATGCTGTACTCATCCATTGTGCTCGCGTTATAGGGGAAGTTGTGTTCCAGCTTTTAGTACTATTCACAGCACCCCTGCAACTGTCTAAGGAACAAAATCGTCAGTGGCTCTTTATAAGCATTTTAAGATAGCGAAATGATAATCGTTCCGTAGACAGCATAGTAGCTTGCCCTACACAAACTGCATTGGGGACCCTATCACTCATCCGTGGGGGATCTCCGTTACGCCGTTGAGATTTCGCAGAGCGGGATGTTCTTGAATATTGAGTGCGTAAATTGGTTTTAGGGGGAACGTAAATAGTATTGAATTCGTCTTAATATCACGGACCCCTGCGGCGAAATCCTGCCTCCATAATCCATAAAGTTTGAATAGTGGGTGTACCTTCTGAAGGTTTGAGATAGCTATGGCTTTTTGAACGAGAAGGGCATTAAGGTTCGGTGCTTGATTTAGGCGCTATCAAGGCGCCGTGTAGGGGTGGGGGGTGCGGTCGGTACATGCGAACATGGAATTTGCAAGATTGTTGATATTGAAACGTCAAGGGCCGTAAAGGTAACAAGCATTCGGTATTGAACACATGTTCGATACATAAACGAAACTTTATATCAGGTGAATCGGTTAATTGCCTCATGCAGGATGAGAGGCGAAAGGCGACGTCGGAGGGTAGTGTTTCAAAGCGCAGCTCCTGGTAGGTTCCGTAGTACGGCACAAGCTAGCACCTGGACACTCGTTGCGGATGAATAATGTGGGTCTACACTTAGCGTAAATGTAGCAAGTCGGAATTCGCAAGCAATTAGCATGGCCCTTTCTGATGGGTCAGAGATTCAGAACAGGAATACTTTGGTGGAACACTTGTAATGAAAGTCTTGTATTGTAAAAATTACCACCATTACAATTTTGAGGCCTCTCTAGATTAAGCATTGTACATCAAGCTATTCGAACCTGTTAGAGGTTGAATGTTTACTTATTTGGTACTCAAGCAGGAACGAACTGCCCCGCAGCTATGGCCTGCTCTTTCGGTGTGTATCTCCACCGGCTGAAGTACGCTGGAGTTGTACCACTACCACCATTGCTTGTAGCGAAAGCACCAACCAAAGTACCTGTATATGATCAGCTTATGTCTGTAATTATTTTGTCTAAAAAGCTCCGTTAACTCACCAGTGAATGGGCCACTTCCCCCAGAGACAATATCAGCACTTGCAGATCCAAGTACGATTGATTCCCTGGACTTGGACGCAGAAGAAGCTGAAAAAATGTACTTGGAGTCTCTGGTTGCCTCGACTTTGAGGCGGATGGAGTGCGACTTCCACGATGCTGGGACAGGGACAGTTTTGGTTTCGGGCACTGTGGCACCAGACTTGCCTGAGGCTTCGACGCGGAATCTTAGATGCGTTGTAGAGGTATTGCTATTGTTTGCGCCGATATTCATGATACTGAGGTCGATGTGCTGCAATTGAGTCAAAAACACGGAAATGCCTGCCTCCTCCCCTGCATCCACTGGTTTGAAAGACACATCCACACTGTAGTCAAAGACAGTACTTGTCTGCTTGCGTGCAATAAAGCCGAGGCCATCTTGTGCGGGCTGATATGCGTCATTGGCTGTCAAATTGACTTTAGACGGGATGATCTTCAACGCATTTGGATGATCTGGTGGTGATACTACAAATAGAGATGATTTAGGTGGTCTCCAGAAAAGTAGTTGACGAGGCAATGGCGAATTGGGAGGAAAGTCAAGCACATCCGGTTCATCAACAAAAGGTCCGCTACCTTTAACGTTCTTGTTTGGTCGAGGAAGTGGGCCGGTCATTCTTCCACGCGCTGGATCTAACACTGGCCACTGGCCTTTTGCCCAGGTGACAGGTACTAACACTGTCTCCCGACCCATAGGATAGACCTCCCACGCAGGACCTGACCGAGTGGCGAGTGCGACAGACCACCAGTTTCCTGAAGCGTCCTGGAAAAGATCTGCGTGTCCCACAGTTTGGAAATACTCAGGCGTATTCTTTGCTGTCAAAATTGGGTTACCAGCGAATCCTTCATAAGGCCCTTTGACATCTTTCGAGCGAGCGATAGTCACGCTATGGTTCGTCTCAGTTCCGCCTTCGCCGATCAAGAGGTAATAGTAGTCATCTTTTCTATATAGATGCGGGCCCTCCGGGTTTCTGTCTCCAGTGCCATTCCAGACTTTGAACGGCTGCGTTGCCGAACCGGTGACGATATCGATTTCGCTGATCCAGATTCCAGCAGCAACCGCCATATAGACCTTGCCATCGTCATCCCAAAAGATATCAGGATCAATATCATTTGCAGGATTCTCGATGACGACGGGATCGCTCCAAGAAGCATCATCAAACGGGTTCGTCGTGGTGAAGAGAAGCAGCTTGGGCGCCCAGTTTGCAAACTGTACGTACGATGTGATCAAGTAGAAAGTGCCTTTGTGGAAGCGTATTGTTGATGCCCATATCCCCTCATTCTGTTGACCCCTGTTGGACAACTCTGGTAATTGAGCAGGCCGACTCAGTGCATAGCTGGCCAACCTCCAGTTTGTAAGATCCTTACTGGCAAAGACAGGTACTCCAGGGAACGCCAAGAAGGACGAAGTTGTACAGAAAAAAGTGTTGTCAAATTCTTTGACGAATGTACAGCTAGGGTCGGAGTTCCATCCGGGAAGGACTGGATTTGTATATGTTCTGTTCATACCGCTGCAATGAACCGCGGAGATCAGCGCAAGAAATGCTAACGAGAGCATACGAAGGCCCAACATTGTGATTGATTGTATCAAAGACAAAGTGGTAGTTTAATACGTACCTACAAGAGCTCTCAGGATACCTATAAATCTACTTGCGCTGAGAATAATTCACATGTAGCTACTTCACGATATATTAAGATTTTGTCGCAATATTGCACTCATTCACGACCCGAGGTTTTTCCGCCCAGTGGGTATGCTTGTTCACTTAACATAGTCCACTTTTGCAATGTACCCCGCGCGTGCTCATGGCGGGGTCTACAGCGTTGGATTCCATAATCATGGTTCAAGGGTTACAAAAGGACCTATGTATTTACCCGGACACCGGGAATCGAGCGAAACCCGATGATCTTCGCCCGAGCTCAGTGATGAGATTCAGAAGACGGGAGAACTAAGAAGTTGCTGTAAATACAAGCGTTGCAATACAGTGTTATAAATGCCACCGGTTGATATAGAGCAGCAGGGGCTTGATAATCTGAGGAGAAACCCTGATTTCTTAATCTGCCTCGTCCTAAATTCCAATTGAAAGCGAATACTTCCAACAATTCATATATTTCAATAGTCTTAAGCAGCATACAATTGCATATTTTATCAATCTACACGCAAAACCACAGAACACAAAGTACGGCTCACAACCGCACAGAGAGCCAGAGGCTGTTGAACGTAGGAGGCAACGATATTTCGTGTCTGATCTGAGCATAGTGTGATCTGGCATTGTAAGTGAAAACTAGAATGTCCCCGCAGTCGTTCATAATTAATACTTGCACCTTGTCCGCTGTCCAAGTTCTACCTCCACTATGGCTAGCTTTATATTCATGTCTACTCTCCTCCAGGCGGATTTCAGATTGCTATGGAACCATGGACTACCAAGCAGCAATCTGGTTTTGCCTCACTGATACACTGAATTTAAGCTTGCTAGAACCTCATAGGTCTCATCCGCACAAATTGCCTTAATCCTCCAGATTGTAGTTTCGCGCTTCGTCGTGTTAGTCAGAAACATCCAGATATATTCGCAGTGCTACGATCCTTTCTGTGTCGATGATCAGTTTTATTTAAAAGGTAGGCTGTAGAACAAATCTGATTTTCTGCAGTAGGAGTTGATACAGAATAGTACCTAGGTTGGTCACAGCAGCCATAATGATGAATATTTCCGTGTTGTATTCGGAGTAATGCTTGGAGAGAGCAAGTGAGAATCTTGTCTCAAATTGGTCGTCCATGGCGCCAAGCGTTCATTGAATATTCAAGCCAGCAACAAGCCTCATCAGAAAACATTCTGCCCCGGCATCCCTTTCAGGTTCTTTCAGGGAAGTCCATTGCTAACTCGTTGCAAGCGGACTCGAAGCTCGACCATATGATCTCATGGCTTGTTCTTAGGCCAGATAAAGTTTGAAGTTCTTACTTGGCTTCACAGGGAAAGAGATTGTGTATCTATCACATCTACTCCAAGTTCGAGAACTTTACGCATCGGCGCAAACATTCCCTTCCTATTCCCTTCTTTGCAGTCAGGCACTCAGCCCCCGCAACACACACACCCTCCGGTCAGGACGGGTACGAGCTATAACTTCGCCTTCACAGCCTCTCCAGGTTCGTCAAATCGATAAACAATATCCCCAAACCCATCTGCAGCAAAAACATATAACCAAACCAACTCCTCCTCTCCTATATTCCGAATCCCATGCTCCGCATCCCCAGGAATAAACACTACACTCCCCTTCCGCACCTCATGCACTATCCCATCGATCGTCACAACCCCCGTCCCAGAGATGACGTGGTACAATTCAGCGTGCGAGTGGCGATGCGCTTTCAAATAGCCTCTACACGCTACGCTTTCACCCGGCGGACACGTCGCGATGCCCGCGGTGAGCGAATCTGTACGAGTTTTCGGAGCAGAAATGAGTGTTTTCCAAGATACATTCCCACCAAGACTCGGATCCGGGAAGCTTTCCGGCTGTTGTTTGCTAATCGCTTCAGCATGTAGGACGACCGGCATGGTGCCTCGTTTTGCTGCTGTGGAACTCATGTTGGTGATGGATGTGGTGGAACGGCCGGGAAGGAATTAAGGTTTGGATGGGGGATGATCTCGATTGCACACGACATTGTAGGACGGCGGGAACGAAATTGAATATTATGCATGCTCAGGGATAGTAATGGTGTGGTGTGTCGTGTTGAGGTCACCAATACAGGTCAATGTGTGGTTGAGGAGTGGGGTTAGAGCTGGGGTTGGTCAGCAGCTCAGGGTTCGATGTCCTGATGTTGACTAGGGCGCGTGTAGAGCGTGAATCTGCGTAAGTATGCCGATAGCAGCGGCAAAAGAAACTATATTCTGAGCAGATGTATCTCTAGATTCTTTCAAGATGGCCGATTGATGAATTAGCCGTGAGCATGACGACTGACTGCTTAGCGTCACGCCCCCACGTTCCCACCCGGTTACCCGCATGGAGTGATATGTTGAACATACACAAATTCGCTTCACGCTGTCATATACATGTAGCACTACTGCTTGTCAATGTAGCCTTACAGCTGTTGTACCAACAACCAAGACATGTGGCACCACACCATGTCGATACACAGTAGAACATCAAACTTCCCGAGGCTTGCATTCAGATATCGCTAATCGGGACGTGCTGGTAGCACAGTGATCACATATCCTGCGAGACAAGACCTATAGTGAGAGGCTGGGACATGGGAGACGGCAAGTGACATGAATTCCGTGGTATCCAACTCTGAGCATGCGTCCTTCCCGAGAGGTACAGCAGTATAGGATAGCGTCATGGGACTCCAACCAAGCCATCACTTTCTGCGCTGTACCTGCACAACGTGGGGGGGACTTCAGGAGTCCAGTTGTACCCCATGTGATTCCCCCATGCCCAAAAGCCGTGTTCAAAGCCTCAGCGTTCGTTGTGTTGCACTCAGATCTACCAGTGCGTTTTCGAATAGAGAGGTATAGCCTTATTGCATAATTCGCTCAATCAACACGCCGATGCATATAGCAGTACAGTCGGATAGTAAAATGAAGGAACTGTGAATGGGGCCAGACCGCTATGCTCGTCCAGACTCCCTCGGTCGAGCCCCACATGCCTCCATGCTGTAGATCCCCACCTAGCGTGTCGCGATACGAAAGGATTCAATTGTCGTCTGACGACGAGAAAGCTGATGCCCCTCCATTCAAATCGTGCGAGCAAAAGCATTGCAATGCTACGTTGCATTGTATCTGCTCCTGAGAACCAACCTGCCTAAACTCCCAGACTCTGTACCGCAAATAGACAACTACACATGGGGAATGCAATATACATTCAACTTAGTATACAAAGCCGCCTCCCTCTCTAGGCCACGATCGCCTATTCCTGTTATGAATCCCAAACTCTCTTTCCCCATCCTGCGTTGCCGACTTATCCGCGAACAAGGCCAACTAAGGAAGGTCTAGAGCTCAAACGCGCATCTAGCCAAGCAAAGCCGTTGCGTTACAGGCGCTCCTGACGGAGGAAAAAAAAAGGTGTGCAATGCTTTGCGGTAATACAAATACCCCGAGAGGGAAAGCATGGCCTATCGCTGGAGAGTGAAGCGGTGTGGGCAGCAGTTTTACAAGGGAGGACGTTGAATGTCTGAGGAGGGGAGACACTTTAGCGCAAGCTCGGCTGTCAATGTTAATGCGGGTGGCCACGAGGACGAGGGGTGTGGTGTGTGTGAGAACAGCCTTAATTTACGCGGGTTTCAATGCTGGAACCTGGACAAAAGTTCAGCATCGAGGGTCCAAATTACTGTGCAAGCTATCCGCTGGGCGCTTAGCTTCCGCCGTTTAAATTTTCTTTTCTAGAAGACTTCCGAATGCGATATTAAGTTTTGGTTCAGTATAGGCGCAATAAGGTTTCTGATGAGAAAAACATAAATCATTAATACATCTTCGACGAGTCAAGCCGCTGTCATGCTTGAATCGCGGACAAACATCCCACGCATAGGCGTGCCGCCTTGCCAACAAACGACTCCTATTCGACTGGCTAGCCACAACGCCCTAAAAATGGATGTCCCCGGCATACCTGACGTTTCAGATTGCGGCCCTCGTGGCCATGTGGCTTGATCGGCCCCCGAACCATGCATAGTCCTGCTTGCGTTTACCGATCCCCGGGCAGGCTGGGCTGTCTGGACCTCATCATGCGCATGCCCACCGGTTTCCCTCATCTTCATCTCCACTTTCTCAGCCTGTGCGACCTTGATCGAAATGCCACCAACGTTGTTGCGATAATGAGGCATCTGGAGTTGACGTTACGCAACGAGAACGCGCGCTGAGCGTTGCACTTCCGCGGATTTGGCCTCTCGGTGATATTCGGCAGGGCGCGCACCAAGGGGAAGAGTGTGTGGCCATGGAGAGGTTTCGGCGAGGCAGTGGTGCGCCGGAGCGCACGAGGAGCGGGTTTGCGGTTGCGCCCAGCGACAAAGCGATCGCGAAGAAGAGACCGAGCTTGGGGAAAGCGGCGGGTAGTTTCCAGAGCAGATTGCTTGCATCGCTCCGGGTCGGGAGGAGAACGACATCGGGTGAGGTGCTGATCCCGAACTCATCGAGGTATGCATGACGCTCTGCCCATCATCAAGTGTGAGACGTGCTAAAACATTGTACAGTCCGTTTCTGGACGCACTGTTTCGGCTGCCAAATGAGCTCCATCTCCACGTTCTGCGGGAGCTCTGCGTTGCTGATGTGCTCTCTCTAAGAAGGACATCCCGCATGCTAAATGAGCTTGTCACCAGCAATGCGCCTGCGCTTGTGCGCTTCTGGGTACAGCACCGCATGGGTAACCTCCATCTGCGCCTGTATCCCGCTCCAAGGCTGCATGCCGTAGATTTCCCCTTCCTCCTGGCCATGAGGCGACGACACATAGCCTCGATGAGATTGACCCGGCAGCTGGCCGACATCCTCGTTGGCGATCCACTGGAGCACATGTGCCCACGTCAACGACAGCTATGGACATCGGCGTACGAAAGGATGATGCCCTTAGTTTTCGGGGTTGGGTACTTCTTAGATGAGCACCGACGCCTACTTTTGGATAGAGACCTCGGCCGGATACGGCCGCGCTCGCACATTGGGTACCTGATCTGTACTACTGGCGGTATCACGAGCCAGGAGAGGAAGATTATGAAGAGGTTGGATCCTCCACTGCGGTTACAGTACTTCTACATGTACTGCTTCATTGTGCAGGTGCTGCAACGGAAGCTGCGGCCTTCAAGTCACACTGGGACGGTCGAGAAGCTGCTGCGAGGATGGTCCAGCCAGCCTGCATGTGCAGAAGACATTGCATTTTTTCTTGTCCTCGGAGGCATTGGCCAAATTGCAAAGTTGCTCGCCTGCCCAACCTACAGCGACCGACGCAGGTACCTTCATGCATATAGAACGCACCTATCGCCGCACACGAGCAGATGCTGGAGGCGGCACTGGCGAGATATAGGCGTTGTTTCGCCTGCATTGTTAGACGATGTCCCGTGCGCACGGATTGGTATCACACAGCTCGACCAGATCTGGGAGCCGTTGATAGCGCAAATGATGGGACCCGGAAGAAGGGAATTCACCGAGCAGGAACAGGTCCGCTATGAGGAACTGAAGACATCGAGAAAATTCATCAACGAGATCATGGGCTATGATATTCTGCAGGGTCGGACCCCTGATGGAAGCTGTTTTGACGACGAGCATGAGTAGAGCATTAGTAGAGCATTTGTACATCAAACTTTGTACCGATAGCATGACAATCAACTGCTCAACAACTGTGGAGCCTGTGAGGACATGACTTTTTTTTCTCACATCGTGACATTTAGAGACTTGTAGCTGCTTGTTTGGATTAAGTTTTTTTTCTTTTGAATGTAACCAACCCTTATGCATTACGTACTGGTTCAGTCGCGAATCGCGCTACAGCTATTAGTAGATCGTGAAGCCGACGGCGACAACCGACCCTGCGTTTTCTAATGGGCACGCGGCGGATACGAACAGTCCGGCCCTGACTAGTAAACGGTATGACTTGGCCTGTCGGAGCAATTTGTTGTTCTCGAGCTTAACCGGAGGGTGTAAAGGCAATCCACTCTGTTCTGGACTTGTTGAACTCAAGCCTCGGGCTGAGAGCTTCTTTCCCCAATTAACGGGGTAGGTGATGTGCAGTGACAAGGGAACTGGATTGGTAGATTTGAGATTGGTGGCGACTGCATTCCCCAGATTTCCCGCATTCTTCCGGTGCTCTGGTAAGCGGCGGGAAGAGGTCAACGTCGACGAAAGAACAAAAAAAAAGTCATGGAAAAGAAAAACAAGGGACCCTGCAGTGGTTGCCGTCGACAACGGAGCAATGGCGGCCGAGCGGACAGGCTCCTGTCCCCACTTGATTGATTCCATGGTGCTCGTGCGTTTCTTCTAGAAAGCGTCACATGTGAGGTGGAGCATGGTGATGGAAAGTCGGCAAGACTAGAGCACGGGAGCCAATGACTTTACTAAGCGGTGATTACGCTTGCGAGGCCTTGCAGGAGGGTGTGAAAGAGTTTGAGGGCAGCGTGATTAGTGGGGGTTTCGCAGACGAAACACGATGCGACGGGCGGATGAAATGGCGCGGGCTGCAATGACTGCTGTTTCTGTTTGGGCAGCTCAGATTCCGCGGCGGAAGAGGAATGACTTGCAACGGGTGCCATGCAGAGCTGCAGGGGCGGGCAGACTGTGATTGACTGTTGGTTGAGTGGTGGAGGCAGATTTACGGCCAAAGTAGGCAGTGACTTGCTCTGAATCGGGAAGCCGTGCATTCCCAGCGTGCAGGAGCAACCATGCGAGATGCATGGACTAGATGGGCAGATGAGCAGATGAGCAGATAGACTAGATGGACTACCGGTAGATGAGCAGATGAGCCAGATGAGCCAGATGCAGCTATGCCTGGATCCAGCAACCGTCGCCGGCATCTTGGGTCGTTCGAAACTCGCAACGGCAAATTCGAGTATGGGTGCATAGCCGCAGTCGCACACGGCCTGCGTCTATCGGCCCTCTTCCACATGTCAACTGTCTCTGGCATGCGGTGCGAGGCCAGCCAGCCGGCCAATGGCGCGCCGCTGATACTGACCGCAACAATAGTCCGTGTAACCCTGGTCTCAGTAGCGTCGGCTCTTCCATCATCCTCTGCGCCCCTCCCCGTAATTGCTCCCAAAGCCATTATGGAGGGTAAATCCCGCTGCTCGCTCGGCGCCATGCCTGCTGTTGCTTGCTCGACAACTCCAACTAGCACCTCTCCTGCACATAGACGCTCACTACGCTTCTAGCGCTGCCCCCGTAGCCCATATAATCCTCTGAACCCGGCTCAACGTTTGCGGCCAACACCACCCTCCGCTATCCGCGTGCCACACCGCGCTCCTCCTGCTCCTCCACGCTCGACTCCACCACGACGCCCACGCGACCCTCGCCACACCTCTCTGTTCTGAGACCTGTGGGCCGGTGCCTGGCTGTTTATCTGCGCACTCACCACTCACAGCGACACCCGCACCACACCCACCAATACTCGGGGCGCAACCCGAGCGCGGCCGCTACTCCCCTCTGAGCGAGCAGGGGCTATCGATTGTCAGCTGAGCCACGGCCATCCACCCACCACTCCCACACCCACGACCACCATGAAGCCGTAGAGTCAGGACAGAGGGGGAAAATGGACTTCACGGTAAGCCTGCCGCGCGCTTATCCCACGCCCACGCCGCACCCGACTGCCCTGCTCGGAGAATAACCCACAGCTGACTTGCGAATTCCCAGATCTCGCTGGCTCACTTCTGCGAGGTCCACGGTCCCACGTCTATCATCTGCACCCAGGCCTCGACCTCGCCGTGCGGCTCCTGCAATCCATGCGTGACGCCGCCTTCCGAAGAGCCGCATGCCGCCTACGCCTACAACGGCCTGTATGACCAGCCCACGGCGCTGAAACTGGGCGACCGCCTGCCCCAGCTCACCTCGCCCTTCGAAACCCCGCCGACGAGCCCGCGCTCGCCCACACACAACCCATACTTTCCCAGCTTCCCCTCCTCCGCCAGCAGCAGCTTCGGCGGCCGGAGACCCAGCAGCACCCTCGACTCGGACCCGGATGTCTGCGAGAACTGCCAAATGGAGGTCCCCAAGAAGTACAGGGACAAGCTCCCCACCGGCGCCCCCGGCAGCCCCTCCAAGGACGGACGGGGCAGGAACGGCAGCCCCGTGCTACGCACTTCACAGAACTACCCAGTGCGCCGCCCTGTCTCGCGTGATGATGTCAGTAGTCCGGACTCGTCCGATGTCTCAGACACAGAGCAGTCCACCTCGTACGAGAGCACCAACTCAACATCCTACCCAGACTCGATGCCTGCCTCGCCCATGCTGGTCTCCAGAGGCCTGCACACACACACCCTGAACTACATCTCCACCAGCCAGCCGCAGTCACCGACCACCTACTCTTTGCTGCGGCGCACATGCATACGCACCCTCTCCACCGAGGTCCTCCCCCTGAGCAAGCCTTCTGGTCCGCTTTTCTTCGGAGATTCCGTCGCTGGATACACCATTGCCTATGTCTTCCGGCTCCAGGACCCGCGCTCCCGCGGCCACAAGCGCACCTATGCTCTGATTGCCATGGCCGGCCGCGATTGCCGAAGAGCTACCAAAGCCATGGTAAAGATCACCGAAGTATTCGAGGGCATTGCCAATCGCATCGTTGCGCTAGCCGAAAGGGTCCTCGAGCGCGAGAGCTACGCTTCCCAGAGCTTGTCGCGCCCATCCACTGCTGTTCCTGGCACCCCCCCTCTTGGCACATCAGCGTCGTCAATGCCACCAATGTTCATGTCCCCGCAGAAGGACCGATGCTTTTCCTCGACGGCCAGCTCGCCTACCCGCAACATTACTCCCGTGTCGTCATTCTTGTCAGCCAAGAAGGTTGACCCCGATGGCTTCCCTCGGGTGTCTCGCGATGTAATGAAGGCCAAGAGCCTCATCGAGATTGTCGGCCAAGAGAACTTCTTCGTCGAGCTGCACACCCTATTCTGCGGCCTGCTTCATTCTCTCATCAAGCAGTATGGATGAAAGTGCCCTCTCACACGTTTCCTAGTCCACTATACGTTTCATTTTCATGTCCTGTATACTTGATCCACCATTTCTTGTCTTGCGTTTCAGCGTATCCTCTTATTCTCGGTGCTTTTTAGCACGGGCGTTGGGCAGTCTTCTTTCTTTCCAAGACTTTTCCTCGGGCTTATGCGCTCGAGAGCAGCCGCTTGTTCCGACTGGCAGCCATGTTGCGATGCAGCAGGCTCAGCTCTATACCCGAGATACCCTAACCTTCTCCTTGTATCGGCGGTATCAAGTGGCACACCTAGATTTGCGATTTCGATTATTGGTATTGGCGTTTTGGCATGGGCAGTCGAGAAGCGAGAGCCTTCTCATGATAATGACGGCCGTTTGCGATGATAGAGAGTACACGTGGATGGAAGTGACGGTTACGAGAGGACGATGATGGAGAGCACACCTTGATGGAAGTGATGGTTACGAGAGGTCCAAGTTGATTCTAGCTTGTCAGTAGCCTGGAATATGTACGATGTTTGTTTGATATTAGATCCATGCATGTGATATCTATGACATGTGCCGGTCAGTGAGGTGCTCAGTGATATACAGGCCTGGCTGTGCCCTTACTCAGATTGACATGGCACTATTGTGCCAACAAGGTACTACGTCGGTCAAAGGCAACACCAAGTTACTCGAAACATCAGGATGGTCTTTCAAATAAGAAAGTATAAGGACAAGTAACAATATATTTCTAAACGCTGAGCCTCAATCATCCGCTAGAAAAAATTTGCACGCTCAAGGCAGAAGCCGTCCCAAAGCAGGCGACTCAGATGAGACATGGTGGTGGTGGTGTGTGCTGTCCTGTGCTGGTTAGCGTCGCGGACACGTGCGAGGCTGAACGGTCGTGCATAGACTTGTACAAAGCACATTGGCGGGCTCTCTGACTTGTGCAACTTTTAATACTGGGTCACACCACAAGACAGCCAAGAATCGAGGGTCTTCATGGCTGCATACAGGTATGCGAGCTTGGTGGAGAGGAGCTTACCTGGCCCATGTCTGAATCGGAGCGTTTTTCCTTGGTGGTCACTCCACCTTTTTTCTTTGGAGACATGCAACGCACTATGGTCAGACTTGGATCGAGCCATCATTCATGCAATTTAGCCGCTCTTCGGGCACTGAGTGTGAATCCTGAGGACACTGTCTGATTATTCTTCATGCTGCGTCATCGTGGATAAGTGTACCCCTGCAGTGTGCTATCGATAACAACTGACGTCACCCGCTGGCCCTATCGTGACGCCGTTAGACAGAGCAAAGGAGGATATAGGCTCAGCTCTAGATATGGAAGCCGTTGTATCCGTGCCATCTACGGCCGTTAGGTGTGCATGTGCCAAGTTTTAAAAGCCCGAAAGCCAAGTTTTGGGACGAGGGAGCGGGGTTGACGAATAGATTTAATCATGGGGTGTGATGGGTGTGTTCCTGCACCTGTGGTTGGTTTACAGAGGGTATATGGAAGATTGTGGAACGAATCGCGTTGTAGTGATGCCATTCGAAATCATACTCCCTCGACATCCGCGGCGTCGCTGTAATCGTAAAATCTAACAATATAAAAGGTACGGGGTGACATTCTACTTACTTACCACCCGTCATCATTCACTGCTCGGTCATCATTGGGCCTCCCACCCCGTTCCGAATCCCCCACCCACCCGAGAAGCAACGCAATCACACCACACAAAGCCTCGTCATCATCACTACTCCGGCGCCCGAATCTCGCACGAGGCGCGTCACCCCTCGTAGAATATATTGAAGATGAATTCCCTCGGTAGCCATGCACCGAACCAGTCTGGACAGAAAGAAGACTACGCCGACAAGGGACTTGACGCCGCAGAGAAGAAGTTTGGAGGCTCAGCCGGTCAAGACACGAACAAGAATCGCGCTGTTAATGAGAAGATTGTATGTTGGAATTATCTATCTTCATTACCCTTTGCTCCTAGTACTAGTCGTACTACAACGTCTACCATACTGCTCATTTACTAATTGAACCCAGACCGATGGCGCACGTAATATGTTGGAAAAAGCAACCGGAAAGGACGTCCCCGATAAAATCTCAAACTAGCAGTCATGAACAACCTCAAAAGAACCATCACGGATTGAAAGAGAAGCTGCATACACTGAGCGATAAGTGGGCCAAGTGCCGACCATACATCGAGAGGATTAACGGGACGATTGTCCCCTTGGAGCCACAGGGGTTAGGACATGATACGTATCATGGGCCAGGGACAAGAGTATGATGAATTTGGGGATGAGCAGGGAAGTGTATGATAGTTGGATGGATAACGACTTTATGATTTGTACAATATGTGTATTAACTTGGACATACCTTGTCCGCTACTTGCACAAAGTTGCTTTTTTTTTGCAAGACTATAAAACAAGCAATATAGTTTCAACGGCTTGTCAAATGAGAAATTGGGCTCCAACCATACCACGAGGCTGTGTTGGCAACTTTATCGTGAAGCTTAAGGAAATGACCATTCTAGCTCAAGAAACAGTCATACTCTTTATCGATAAGCATGACGCCAACACTCCCATCTTGACTCTTCTACACCAGCCCAGCACACTCGCAGAGCAGCTGTGAAATATTGCCTTTCAACTCCCTTTGTTTACGCTTCACCCCCTATCACCGTTCGCGCCCTCGCACACAATCCCACCGCCTCCCTGGCCATCTCAAGAACGTTAAGCTTCCAAGCGCCCGCAAGCCAAGTCTAACCCTCAAGGATCTAGATCCTTCGCTGAGCCGAAATGACCCCCGAATCCGGCTAGCGCGACGCCGATCGCAGCTGAGATTGTGACGGGTGCATGCATACCCATCAGGTGAGAAAGGGCGCGGTGCAAAGTTGGCTTTGGCGAGAAACGCGCCGACTACGGGTACGTGCTGCGCCTCGTTGTGCGTGTGTGGGTAGGGAGGGAGGGATAGGAGGGCGGCCCAAATTATTTGGCAAGCCTCGTCCGCAATAGATAAAGAGCGTGCCCTTTCCGCGGACTCCCGGGTCTCACTCCTGCGATCTACATCCACACACATACACTTCTCGACTCCACATTCCGCCCTAACGCAACGCGAACTGGTACGTAAGTAGCAACTGGTACTCACGCTTCCCTTATTCGAGCGATAACATGTATCTCTGTTTTCATGCAAGAGGCTTACGTTTAGTTTTTGGTAGTAGTTCACATAATACAACTCACGCCACCGAGCAAATACATCTATATTCTTCAAGATGAGCACCAATCCTCAGGGCACCACTGGCACCGGCGCTGCGGGCGGCCAGGACTATCTCGACAAGGCGTTCCAGACGGGCGCTAAGAAGTTCGGCGGCGCGCAGGGCCAGAAGATTGCTGGGAACCGCGCCATGAGCGAGAAGATTGTATGTCCTCCCATCTTCCTATAATATTATTGTATCGTAGTGCAGTAGCATGCACTGCTACTGTAGCAACCGACGAAGAAACCCACGAGGAGAACACAGTGCTAACCTCCCTCCCAGACCGACGGCATCCGCAAGGCCTTTGAGAAAGTCACCGGAAAGAAGGTCAGCTCCAAGATCTCCAACTAAGCCTTCCTTCTCTTGTGGCCGTGTGCTCCACGACCACCTCCATGCGTGGCGGTGGGAAGGAGCGGGTGTGCAAATTGAACGAAAGCTCTTGTTGGCGTCGACTGTAGTATGTTGGGTTTATTGAAGGATGGAGGACTAATAGCACTGCTGGTGAAGCAGTGTGGACAATGGCGTGTATGGGTCTTTTATGGCTTGTAGTGACAGACGAAATGATACCCCCTTACCTTGCCTATGACTATCTACCTACCTGCTGCTGCTTTGTCGAGATGAGTGAGTCACTATGAGTAAGTTGGTATTGGATGTAGACAGTGTATTTGTGGTGTGATGGCGTTGTATGGAGGAAGACGAGTCATGACGAGGTTTGCAGAATCCCTTGTTGGCTATGTGTGGAGACATCGTCTGATTTAAGCGTTGTCGACTGTGATCTGCAGCATGTACTCCCAATTCGTCACAGCGGCAGACTTACATCAACGACATCTATCCCGCCAACTCGACCCTCCGTCTCAACAGCGCCCTCGCTTCGGTCTCGCTCAACAACTCTAGACCCAACTCATCAAGCACATCCCTTGCACTCGCATTGTCCGCGAAAAGCCTCTTCTCAACCTCCCACAAGCCGAGATCCACATTCCGAACCGTTGTGTCACCACTATTTTCTTTTGGCGGGACATGCACCCCATCATCCGCGTCCCCACCGCCACCCCAGGCTTCCCAATCCTCTTCGCCCTCGCCACCGCCGTCTTCCTCGGTAGAGGGAGATAGCGACCTCGTTGCATGATCCTTGCCACCTTTGACAGGCAGCCCAACGAGTTGAGAGCCCTCGAGACATTTTCGTAGACCCGCTTCAGCTACGCCAGGCCCCACCGCCTTGTCGACGACACGACATATGGCAGCGAGGTCGGCATGTAACTGTGCTGCGCCTGCCGTCGAGAAACGGTGCCGGCTAAGCACGTTGTCCCAAAGTGTACTTGAGATGGTAGCGAGCACGGCTCTGGTGATGCGGCGCAGCGGCGCCGAGGCAAGTGCGCGAGACAAGAAGGTTAGCGAAGTACCCAAGTAAGTCAGAAGTGGGTCGATCTCCGCGGTTGGGGAGAGGTTGATGGCTGAAGAGCCGCCAAGTGTCGCCCACGGATTGCTGTTGGCAAAAGTAAGTATGATTCAACGCTGCGGCTTCCGCATTGGAACACGTACATTAGTCGATATGGCCGCAATGCTTCTCGCACATTGTTGTTCAACGTGTCGATGATAATCTTCTCGCTGCGTTCGCGGAGGCGCGCATACCAATTCGCCGTCTCGTCGAAGAGGGAGCCTCCGTCACTGCCTCCTTCAACCGATTTTGACGTGCGCTCGGCGACGTCTGCAACGCTCATAGTACCAATACTATTAGCTTGGCGAGCACGATCTTGCAGGCCTTCCCAAATGTCCAGGAAGAACTGCATCGAGTTAGCGGCTGTCATACGGGATCTACCGCATTGTGCATGTCGTGACACCTACCACATCGTCGCTCCAATCCCGCATTGCCCTTTCGAGATAGTCTGCACTGCCAAATGTCTTGCAAAGGCGCTCAAGTCCTTCGATGCCAAGCAGTTTCTCCTGTTCCTCCTTGGTGACACCACCCATGGCCCTTCCGAGCGACGTGGTCATGGTAAGGTATGCTTCCAGATTGCTCTGGAGCCTCTCGTGGAGTTTGTCGAAAATGGCAATCTGGATGTCTATCAAAAAGGTGAGTTTCTGAGTGAAGGACGTCAAGGGCCTGTATCGATCTGGAAGGTAGATCAGTATTGGATAGCAGCGCTTAGCGTAGGGCGAGCGCACCTGTTACGGTTTCGAGTAGGTCGTTGACGCGGATCGCTCCCTTGGTGGGCTTGGTGGCCTTGGGATCGACACTCTCGTAGTCGAGATCCCCAAAATCGGGAGCTTCAACAATAGTTTGATAGCGGGCCAACGCAACTGCATGCATGTCAGCACCCCCGGGTAAACATGGCCTCGGAGGTTTGGAGGGGGGGAAATCGTACAGTCTTTTTCGACCTGCAGCCACCGTCCAAACCAATCACCTTGCACAAGAAACTCCCAAGACAAACCTTTCCATCCGTCGATCCCGTAGCCGCCATCGTACCCCCAGGTGTCTCTGATAGTCGTGTCAAAGCTCATTACCTCGTGCATGAGGTGGCTCAGGAGCTGGGGCTGAGCAGCGACCTTGGGTAGCAGGGAGCCAATCTTGGTTCTCAGCATGGGCAGAAGAGCGGTGATCAAAGCGGACATGGCATCAATGTAGACAGGGTTAAGCGCCAGGTCGGTGCCGCGGAAGTGTCGGAGTAGGACAGGTTGCACATGGTCACCTACAAAAGCACTGTAGTCGTTCAACAGTGTGGTAATGTGTGAGAGGAAGTACTCTGGCCTGTCAATGCGGTTCGTAGGCTTGTCACCGTCGAAGTGGTAGCGGAAGCGCATTTCCAGAGGTTGCACCAGCACCTCGAAGGGGAAGAGCACTGGTGGCAGCTTGACCTTGTGTCCCGAGGCAGTGGTATAGTCGGTGCCTTCCAGTTCGGGCATCTGCAGATCCAATAGCTTGACAAGTGCGGCGTCCCATTCTTCGCGCAGGTGGGTCGGGATGTTTGCTTTGGGAGAGGGCCAGTGGATCTTCTTCAGGGTGCGGTCGAGATCGGAGGAGAAGGCGTCGAGGATCTTGGTTCGCAGGGCCTGGGTGATGGTGCTCACATGGTGGAGCAGCTGCGGGGCGGCGCCCTCAGCGTCGTCTTGCAGGGCGAGCAGGCGGGTGTGGAGAGAGCGCAGCTGCTTGTATGGCGCGAGGGCGGCTTCATTGGACGTCTGGAGCTGGGATTGAGCGTGGTTGCTGAGGCCGAGTCAGCTGAGCGTAGGCCCGACTGCAGGCCATGTCCTACCTAAGCACATGGACGTCCTGGAGCAGCTCGACGTATCCACTGGCCACGTCCAGGCGGTGCAGCGTGTCGAGCACGGCTTGGAAGCGGGGGACGGCGTCGTCGCTCGTGTCCGAGGCGACCATGACCATGAGGCGGCGGTCAATGTCGGCCTGGTCGTGTCTGAAGGCGTCGGCGCGCTGGGTGAGCCCGGCATGGTGGGCATGGGCCGCGTGCTTTGCGTCGTGGAGGTCGCGCTGGGCGGCGTCGAGCTGCTGCTTGAGCAGGCCGTGCTGGGCGGTGATTGTGCTCAGCAGCGAGTCGAGCGAGTCGACGTCGCCGAGCGTCTGCAGCTTGTCGTCGAGGTAGTCGGCGACGCGCGCCTGGCTGTCGTCGGGGTCGTTGGCTCCGCCCATGGTGCAAGGCCTCGCCGTTTGGGCTGCAGCGGGCGAGATATATGTGCGGGTAGCACGAGGTGCCTGCGCGCCCTCCACGCGGTGGCGCTGCCGTGGCGCTTCCGCGGCGCTGCAACGCCGCGCTAGACCATATCGAAAACTCGATCGATCTGCCCATCTGCTCAAGCGAGGCGTCGGCCTTCGTCAGACCACTTGTGCTTGGGTGAAAACAGCCTTAATGCAGGCTGCTGCCGTGTCGCAAACCTGCCTGAAAGCTCCACGCCCTGCCCGGACGGTGGCCGTCCGCACCGAGTATACATTTGCGCACCTGTCCCTCCCCGCCCTGCTGCTGCGACAGTTTTGCTCCCCGCCGGCCCTGCGACGGCCAGCCAAGAACTTTTTACCTTTCGCTCCGCCTACACCGCCACCACATCACCATGCCCAAAGACCACAAGAAACGTGGTCGCCGCGAGGAGCAGAAGAAGCGGAAGCGCGACTTGGACGACGACACCGGCTCCAAGCGGCACAAGAAGGACGACGACCACCTCGACGAGCAGCATGTCGCCCTCGACGAAGCCACCGATGGCCCTGCCCCCGCTCCCCTCACCTTCTATGGCATGCTGGACGAGGACGAGCAGGAGTACTTCAAGCGCGCTGACGAGATGCTCGAGCTGAACCAGTTTGACGACCCCGACGCCCGCAATCTCTTCCTCGAGAGCGTGTACAAGGAGGCCGACGGCAAGGAGCTCAAGATTGCCAACAGCCAGTCATGCTCGAGGCTGCTGGAGCGATTGATCCTCCTCTCTTCCCCCGACCAGCTGAAGAGCCTGTTCCAGAAGTTCAGTGGGCAGTAAGTGGCCTACATGTGCCTTCCGCGTGTGCCATGCTAACCGGCCGCAGCTTCCTCAATCTTGTCCAGCACCGATTCGCCTCTCACTGCTGCGAAGCCCTCTTCATCCAGGCTGCCCCCGTCGTCACCCAAGAACTCGCACAACCCGAACCCACACACACTCCACCGTCAACTGACCCCGACCAGGTTTTCGTCTCCATGGAAAACCTCTTCCTCTACACCTTGAATGAGCTGGAGGGGCATTTAGGCTTCCTGATGACGGACCGCTTTGCCTCACACGTGCTACGAGTACTGCTGGTAATCTTCTCTGGCGCTCCGCTGGAAAAGCAGGGCAAGTCGGTCACGCAGAGCAAGAGGAAAGAGAAGATCACCATCTCGGGTCTGGACAAGGGCCAAGAAAATGTGTTGGAGAAGAGAACTGTGCCCGACTCATTCCTGGAAGCGCTGGAAAAAGTCATTAATGATACCGTCTCCGGATTCGAGCCGCACTATCTCCGTTCGCTCTCGACACACCCTCTGGGCAACCCGACTCTACAACTTCTCCTCAAGCTCGAGCTGTCACATTTCGGAAAGTCACGAGCAAAGGACGAAAAGTCCATAATTCACAGGCTGCTGCCCGACAACCCCATTGCCGCAGGAACAGAAAGCGCCTCGTTCATCAACGGACTTGTCTACGAGCCCCTTGGATCTCGGCTGCTGGAAACAATCATCGAGAACGCGCCCGGGAAACTGTTCAAGACCATCTATGGAGAGTTTTTCAAGGAGCGGATGGGCAGTCTGGCACGCAACGAAATTGCCAGTTACGTTGCAGGCAAGATCCTCGAGCGGCTCGGCAAAGACGACCTCGAGGATGCGATGCGCCAGATTGTGGATCAAATTCCAAACTTGGTTGACCGGAGCCGAACGGCCATCATCAGGACGCTCATCGAACGCTGCATAGCTCGGGACGTCGATACCTCGCCAATCAAAGCACAACTCGAGATTGCCTACGGTGGCTCTAACGGGTTCGAGGTAACGCGCATTTTAAAGCTCAGCGAAGAAGACGCCAAGCCGAACGCCAAACAGGAGCACTCGCCAGAGAAGGTTCATGGCTCGCTTCTGGCGCAGACCATTATGTCTGTGAACGGACCGCTAGGTAACCTCGTCTTCGACTCTCTCGCCAAACTGTCACCAGAGCTTTCGGTTCAACTTGCCCGCGACCCTACCGCATCACGGACACTTCAAGCGGCACTGACTTCACAGAATGCCTCGGTCATCTTTCGCCGAAAGATGATCCAGCAATTCTATGGCAAGGTAGGTGAGCTCGCCCTGGATCCCGCTGCGTCCCGCGTTATCGATGCTGTGTGGGACGGCACTCACGGCCTAGCCTTTATACGAGAGCGTGTCGCCGAAGAGCTCGCCGAGAACGAAAACTCGCTACGCGAATCTTACGTTGGCCGCGCAGTCTGGCGAAACTGGCGTATGGACCTCTACAAACGCAAGAGGAACGACTGGGTTAAGCAGTCACGTTATACAGCAGGCAACGACGGTTTCCAATCCTTTCCCGAAAACAAGGACGATTCGTCACTGCCCAACGGTCTACACAATCATAGATCGGGCAAGCACATGACAGCCATCGAGCTCGCCCGGCAGAAACACGCCGCCGCCAAAGCCGCGCAGGCAAAGACGGGCAATAAAAAGGACAGGAAAGATAGACGTGTTGGGTCTAGCAGTACAAGTAGCGGGAGTAGCAAAGGCAAAGAAAAGGCTGGCCTTGTGGCGCAATAATGGGCGTTCATTGTGTGTAAGATTTTCATATGTTCGGCATAGAAAAGGAGTCTCGGTGGATCTCGGGTCATCGGCGGGCATTTCTTCAATTCGTTCGATCGAGATACCTTTAGTGCATTCACATGAGAAACTTTGCCTGGATGGGCTATTGAGAAGCCAAGTGAACAAATAAACTGTACATGTATGACGTGGTACTAGCGCAGCTTTCCTGTGCTTAGGTCGATCCTTCGTCCACTACCGTATGGTCGTTGCATGCACCGTCGCTCCTTTTCTTCCTTTGACACCTGCGTCGGAGGGCCCTCCGTGACTCACCGAAAGTCCTCAGATCACGCATACCCACAATCATCGTGCAACAATGACTGTCCCAAACGGCCACAGCATCACCGAGCCTCCACTCACTCGCGCTGCCGAAGTTAAAGATGTAAGTTTGTATATTCATTGGTCGGAATGTATTTCCGGTGCGTTACCACTGCGTCCTTTTCCAGCCAACGCCGTCCCCACGATCCCCAGATCTCGCGGCTATTACTCGGTGCAATTAATGCGGGCGTCCAGCATCGGAGCTAGAACGTACTAACTGCTTCCACAGCTACTCACCGCCATCACAAACCTTATCGTCCCGTTTGTAGACGCCGCGGATCACGATGCGGACACCAAGCACACGGGGCGTGGCCTGAACGTTGCAGGCGGGGGCCCGAGGTCGACCCTTGTGGAGCTTCATCCGCCGAAGAAGTTGGAGAGCCTGCTGACTAAGGAGTTGGAGATTGGAGATGCAGGGGGGAGAGAGGGGCTGCTGAGTGTTGTCGAGAGCGTGCTCAAGTATAGTGTGAATACATGGGATCAGGGGTTTTTGGACAAGTTGTATGCGAGTACGAATGCGGTATGTATAGATGAATATACTGAAAGGGAAATGGTCGATGCTGACATTGCGTAGGTGGGATTGGTTAGCGAGCTTCTTCTCGCAGCGCTGAATACAAATGTATGTTTCTTGTTGATTATTCTACCTGGTGCAAACATGGCTCATAATTCAATAGGCACACGTCTACCAAGTCTCGCCCGTTCTGACGCTCATCGAAAAGAAGACTACAAAATACCTTGCGTCCCTTTTCGATCTACCGCCTAGCACATCAGGTGGTATCTCCCAACCAGGCGGCTCAGCGTCAAACAGCACAGCCATCGTCGTCGCCAGAAACACTCTCTATCCTGAAACCAAGGCAGAAGGCAATGGCTCCTGCAAGTTCACAGTCTTCACATCCGAACATGGCCACTACTCTGTCGAAAAAGCCGCAAACCTCTTCGGCCTCGGATCCAAGAACGTCATCTCCATCCCCGTCGACGCCGCGGGCCAGATCATTCCCAGCGAATTCGAGCGCCTGGTCACAGAAAGCAAAGCCCGCGGCGAAACACCCCTTCTCCTCAACGCCACGGCCGGAACTACCGTCCATGGCTCCTTCGACCCGTACACCCCGCTCGCAGCCATCTGCCGCAAACACAACCTCTGGTTCCACATCGACGGCTCCTGGGGCGGCTCCGTAGTCTTCAACCCCTCGTACCGCGCCACTCGCTTATCCGGAGCACACCTCGCGGACAGTATAACGATTAACCCGCACAAAATGCTCGGCGTACCAGTGACATGTTCCTTCCTTCTCGGCCGGGACATGAATACTTTCTACAAAGCCCTCACGCTCCCGGCCGGCTACCTGTTCCACAACGCGCCCGGTACAAGCGTCGACGACTTTTACGATCTTGCTGACCTAACACCCCAGTGCGGGCGCCGTGCTGATAGCTTCAAGCTCTTCCTCGCGCTGCAATATTATGGCACGCAACACTTCTCTGACCTGGTAGCCAGGGGCTATGAAAGTGCAGAGTACCTGTTAGCAGCTTTGAAGGCGAATGGAAATTTCCTCACAATTAGTCCAGAGCCGTTGCCCTGTCTGCAGGTATGCTTCTACTATGCTAAGGAAGGGCAGCTGGGTGAAGACAGTGAGGTGAATGGCAAGATCACAGCGGATATTGCGCGGAGGCTGATTAGCCGGGGATTTATGATTGATTTCGCGCCGGGGGAGAAGGGCAAGTTCTTTAGGGTGGTTGTAAATGGGAATACGCGTAAGGGTACGTTAGATGGGTTAGTCAAGGCGCTGGAGGATTCAGCTGCGGAGTTGGGATACTGAGCGACGCATAAAGAAACTAGAAAAGAAAACACGATACACGATAGACTTCAACAGCCTAGATATAGAAACAAGCAATAGCTAGAAACCATGCATTCATTCATTTGAGATTGGATATTTATACTACATAATGCGTGCATGTCGTAAGATGCATACCTTCATGATCCATGATGGCGCCAGAAATGCCTTGCACTCGCTTACGCAGCTCTCAGCTACTGGAACGCATAATGTGATGCAGAAAGTGATAGCAGACCTTGCTGCTTTGCATGGAAAATAACCCCCCGGTAGCAGATGGCCAACCCGTTGCCCGACGCCGTCGAGCGATATTACTGAAGGACTCCCCAGAAGCGCTCAGCATTGAACGAAGACGCCCAGTCTGATTTCCACGTCGAGTCAAACGCGTTGTGGAGGAACATATCGTGGTCAAAGTTAGTGCGAATGGAGTCAAGTGCCTTGCGCTGGTTTTCAGGTGACGGAACAGCTTGACCGTTAGTATCACCTTGGTGAGGCCAACCGGACTCCGTGACGACAACACGCTTAGAGTTGCAGGCCGATTTGACGCGCTCAATCTCCGATTTGACAAAGGTCCCAGCATTCTCAGCCACGGTGTTGACGTCGAAGAAGGCGTGGCAGTTGACCATGACCACGTCGGAAGCCTCGCAGATGGCAGGATTGTCGATGGTGGCAGGGACTGTCTCAACAGCGCCAACCGGGCCATTGTATCCCAGGCCTCGAAGCTGACCGCGAGCGCGATTGATGGCGTCGACAACAGCGGAAGCAGTCATGTCATGATCGTTGACTCGTTCATTCTCGACAGAGAAAAGTTGAACAACGTCCCAATTCCCACCAGCGTGCTGGTCAATAGCGTTCTTCAGAGTCTGGATCACCTGGCCGAGGTCTTCGCCGTTACCACGATTGCTCAGGTAAGCGCCAGCCATTAGTTTCTGACCGTTCTTGATCACGTTCTTCATAGCCAGTGGAACGATATCACAGCCCATACCGTAGATGCGGACAGATTTGTAGTCCTTCATCTTATCGAACTCACTGGCGATCTCCTGCTCCGTTTTGCAACGACTAGAACCTTGGGAACCAGTAAACGGATCATACGTCACGCCCATGCCAAGACGGCCGCCAGACTCATTTTGCGTAGCAGGGACATCCGGGGCTGCGGACGAAGGCTGGGGTGGTGGAGGAAGTGGGGTAGGCGGCACGGGCTCTTCAGAGGTAGTTGGTGCCGGAGGTGGAGGTGGAGCCGGCGCGGAAGAAGGCTCCTTGGGAGTATCCTGCTCTACCTCAACAGCAGGAGGTTCGGCAGGAGGTGTAATAACAGGGGGCGACGGCGGCTCAGGCACTGCAGGTGAAGGAAGCGGGACTGGGACAGCCGACGAAGACGGTACCTGAGCTGCTGGTGGCGCTGGGGCAGCTGATTGAGCAATCTCGGACGTTGTAGAGAGTGCGACAGTAGGGGTAGCGACATTAGTAGACTTCTCAATAGTCGAGGTCTCGTAAGGCGCGCCTTTCTCATCGACGTAAACAATAACATCAGCAACCGTCTCAGTGACATAGACAAGCTCAGTCAGGACTGCACGCTTGTTGTCTGTATTCAATTAGCTAACAGTAACAGGTCAATGTAGGTGAGCGCTCACTGAGTGGGCGTCCGCTCGCAGTGCCCAGAAAGATACCCGCTGCCAGAGCGCCCGCAAAAACAATGGACTTCATGATGGGGATGAAGCGAGTGTTGAGGAATGCTGTGAGAGAAAATGCAACGTAAGGTGCTAGTTGAGTGGATGAGATTGAATTCGGTCAAAGCGCAGTCAATGCAGTGCAGGCAGAGGTACCGCTTGAAGTAACGATTGATTGACTGCCGCCTGCAGCTGGAGAAAGGAGAGTCGGACTGGGCCGAATTGAGAAGCTTCGAACAGAAGGAAACGGTAGAGACTGTAAAAGGAGGCTGGTGGAGAGGAAGTGCAAGCAAGGGATACTGGCGAGCAGCCTTGCTGTTGTGGTACCTGTGCCTGGCGTGCGGGCGTGCCTGCCCAGGAAACGCTCTAGCGGCTTGGCAACGGCGCCGTTTGGGCGACAGCAACGTCGCGGTAAGGGAGTCGTTGTCGGGGCATTGAATTCTGGAGGTTGTGACCCTCTTAAATGAGAAGATGTGGGGTGAAACGTGTATATGAGGTTTAAGATGAGGACGCAGGGACTGAAACACCAAGGTGCCTCAGGAACAAAACCACGGAAATGAGATAAAGGTGGTGTTTCAGTGGTTGATTGAACCCTTTATTCGGGCAAATGATTTAAAAAAGGAGAGACATTGCGACCTGAAGTTGTCTAAAGTGGAGCTTTCAACCAGATCGCACCCTGTCAGGTCACCGACGAAACCTACGCTGTGGCCAGCAGCCGCCTTGGTATTAAACGTAGCCATCGAGACTGCTTGAAGATTGTCTCTAGAAAGGTTGAAGCGACTCGAAGGGGGCTCGAGCGATGAATAACGTGAATGAAGCCGCATTGACTGTAAGGCCATACGGCTTTAGTTCGCCCACACCAGCGCTCAGGACCTGCAATCAGACACATTTTGGTAAAACTGATAAAAAGAAAGCAAATTTGCACATCAGGCAAGATGTGCGTGGCATGTGACAATCGAGTGAACAATGCGACAAAGAGACAACAAAGCCACGACGATGAGATGTAAGCAAGTGGGAGGGAGTGAGAGTATATGAGCTGACGAATAGGAAGATTTTGGAAAGTATGTGAAGGGAATGTGAGCGTTGACGCTTGCGAGGGGGCATTTTTGAGATGAGGTAGAACGTCGCTGATGTCGTCTTTACTGTTGAAGACTACCACCATCGCAACTGACCAGAATATCGTTGGAGGTACTGTTTCAGTCCTACAAACAATAAGAAGATATAAGAAAAGAATGAATGGATATAACTTGATGACTGCGATGGGATAAAGAACCTTTGAGATGTCGGCTGGCGGGCTTCAAATGAAACCTGTTACAAACGGCGGCTCATGATCTCGCAGCATCTCGTGCGCAGGCTGGCAGGAGAGACGTAGGTGCAACACACTTTGTGGGACAAAGAATAGGCTGAATCTGACTGCGACTGCGCGTCTATCGATGATTCTGGAGTAAGTTAGATGTTTGTTGGAAGAGGAGCTGAAGAGTCGCGAAAAGGAGACGACCCACAAGGCTGAAGTGGGGCAATCATGACACTACTACAGTAACCCTTATCGACCGTCGCAAGGCTGATTTCGCAATGATCGACGAAACAATTCGTTTTATATTTCATTCTGAAGATTTGAGACAATCACTTTACTTACCTTTCCTTCTCAGTGCCGTGTGATTAACGTCCTTCCCTGCATGGCAAAGCATCCACTCGTGCGTTCTATCATAATAAGGCTACTGTAATAACCATCGAGAAACGCAGACAATCTGAGAACGGAGACCTTTCACTATATCGACATTAACGAGTCCCGCTTAGCTAGTCATACTACATTTCAATGTCAACAGGCACAATGGCTCCACATTACAACCTCAGATCTGATACAGAGCTAATGCATTCCGAATAAATATTTTGCATAGCTTAGGTAGACATGTCAATACTAAACCTAAGCACGGCATCTAGTTGCCTGCACCCTGTACGCGTTGGTGGTAACTTATAGAGGTAGCAGCGGGTTTAACAAGCAAGAGTCCTACTTCCTGTCTGTATGGAAAGGTCAGGAGCGGATTAGCTGCATTCTGAGTGTCCTGATATTAGACGCTCTTGCAACCGTGCTATATCTTGCCAAACTCAAGCACTTACTCTGTATCATGTGCCAATTAAGTGCTGGAAACTGTAAAATGTACTTAGCTGTATAAATGTCAAGTAGGAGGACTTGAGAATTACTTACCTCACTTTAGCAAATTTCTACACGCTTCTATCGGTCAGTTTTCTAGGTAGCAGTGCTGGACGAATGTAACTCACGGCACAATACCGCGTAGTCAAAAAGTGCTCGAACATTCGATGTGGCAAAGAACTGAAATATATATACATGTACATCCCCGTCCCTCCAGGCGTGCCGATTTTAAAATATATATATACAGATGATCTCTAAGTACAGCAATCAAACGATGAATATCACTTAAAGTAACCAGACCCTTCCAGACCTTGTGCCTATGCCAATATATCTGCCTGACGCGGCTGAGTACGCTGGTCGATAGTCTGTTGGAAGCCACAGCAGCTTTTGTAAATTGCAAGTGATCCAGGTGCTATCTGAGCTAATACCTATACCTTGATAGATAGGTTGCTGGGGTTTTGTCACACTTTCATCAGAGCGTGGCGATGCCAGAATAGCGATGAGACCCATGCCAGTGTAGATATGAGAGCCGGTAGGATTGAAAGCCACATCGCAAGTTACGACTTTAAGCGTCTGCAGGCACGCGCCGCTGCTCGCATCCCAGATCTTGACAGTGCGGTCGCCGGACGCTGACGCCAGCCAAGTCGAGTTGTGCGAGAAGGCCACTGACCTGACAAACTTACTATGGCCCTTAAGCGTCTGCAGGCATGCGCCGCTGCTCGCATCCCAGATCTTGACAGTGCGGTCGTCGGACGCTGACGCCAGCCAAGTCGGGTTGTGCGAGAAGGCCACTGACCTGACAACATTACTATGGCCCTTAAGCGTCTGCAGGCACGCGCCGCTGCTCGCATCCCAGATCTTGACAGTGCGGTCGTCGGACGCTGACGCCAGCCAAGTCGAGTTGTGCGAGAAGGCCACTGACCTGACAGCACTACTATGGCCCTTAAGCGTCTGCAGGCATGCGCCGCTGCTCGCATCCCAGATCTTGACAGTGCGGCCGTCGGACGCTGACGCCAGCCAAGTCGAGTTGTGCGAGAAGGCCACTGAGCTGACAAACTTACTATGGCCCTTAAGTGTCTGCAGGCACGCGCCGCTGCTCGCATCCCAGATCTTGACAGTGCGGTCGTAGGACGCTGACGCCAGCCAAGTCGAGTTGTGCGAGAAGGCCACTGAGGTGACAAAACTTCTATGGCCCTCAAGCGTCTGCAGGCAAGCGCTCCAGTTATCGTCTACTGGAGGTACCTCATGAGGCAGGGTTTTAATCGATTGAGATAACTGCTCTGCAAATTGCCTCTTTACTATACTCTGTACTGGTGCAAATACAAGCGCGCTGTAATATACCTGCATTGGAGCTAGCTCAACTGATAGCCGACTGTACAGCGCAAACCGCTTCATGTCGTGCACAAACGCGTAGAGGCTAGGACAGTCGCTTGTCTATGCAATTGTCAATTAAAAGTTCCATTTATTGCAGAGGCAGCTTACTAGAGTAACCAACTCAAGAGAACTGATCGCATAGATAACATCAGACACCTTGCCCATCCAGCTTAGCGCCTCAAACCAGTGCAAGAAGTGCTCCTTAAGGAAATTATGCACTTGGCCGCTGTCACAAAGCTGAGCTTCGCTCCTCGCAAGATGCTGTATCCAGTAAAGGCATGCATACTGCAGCTCTAGGGGAAGACACTGGTCAAGGTGCGTACTCGCAATCTCAGTTGCAAGCCCACCGGGAGCGCCTATCTTACAAACGTCTCGCTTTAAAGAGTTTGACATAACTTGGATGCAGTTATCCGCCAATCGTTGATGCGCTTGCTTCTCGTCTACCCAGAAGTTTGCGTCGCAGCATCGGTCTTGATCGAGCAGGAAATCGCGAAACGATGGGTGGTGCAGGCGGAGCGGTTGGCCATTATCTTCTGGGATGTCGAGAACGGAGTGTAGTTCATACAGAGTCGCATTAACGCTTTCCGTAGGAATATGGAGTAACCGGGCCAACGAAGATGCAGAAAGCGGCGACAATAGAAGTACAATCGCGCCGAGAGTCTCTCTCATCAGCTTGTACCTTTTCTTCCTTTCCTGCTTATTATGTTTTCGGATTCGAACAGGGTTCTGGAGGACTGTGAGATACATGCGGTTCAATTGCGTTTCAGGCAGGATCGCAGGAGGGTCGTCCGAACAGGAGTCCTCGGAAGAGGATCCGTCAGTAGGTGACTCGTCCACAAAACAACGGGCCTTTAGTACAGCCTGTAGTCGATCAGAAACAAAACTTCCGCCGCCTTGTTGGATGAATCGGCAGGCAGTTGCGGCCCAGATAAAGAGTCCACTTGCACTGCGAACTAACTGTTTAATAATCTCTGCACCAGGCCAGTCGGCGCGCAGAAAGCATTCCTGTGCGATGAGCTGAAGCCTGTCTTCTAGAAAAAGGGTTATGTCGTGGTCGACAATCGACGGTGATATGTTGTGCAGCACAAAGTCCTGGTGGGCTGTATCTAAGATCTGGTAGAACCCACGTCGGATCGGTACCTCAGGCCTGCTTGTCAGGAGCACGCGTAGTCGAACCCCCACAAGCGATCGAGCCTCAGCTAACAGCTGCACAATAATGCTGATGTTGTTGTCGTTGTCGCACTCGTCCAGTGCATCGACGACTAGAACATACGATGGCAGGTCCCCCAGCCTTGATAGCGGACGGAGGACAAGGTGCTGCCACTGGTCGCGCAAGGACTGACTGGCAATGTTGTTGCACTCTGCAACAGCGTCGCATATGTGCTGGCGAGATGCTGGGATTTTGTGCGCAAGCTGCACGGCGATGCTCGTAACGAATCTGGCTGCGTGGCTAATGTCTCCGCCGCCTCGCGAGAAGAAGAAGCTGGCTGCGAGACGCTGCTTGTCATCGTAGCTGCGCGCGACTGTCCGCGCGATGGTCGACTTGCCTGTCCCCGCCAGGCCATTCAACCAGTAGATGCATCGTTCGTCTTGCCCGTCCGCCCATCTGTGTATCCGCTCCAAGAGATCGACGCGCGTGTTGGCGAGGCAGGTCGGCTCATGCTGCTTCGCGTAGGAGTTGAAGCACGCATCTTCGGCATATGGTAAACGACCGAGGGGGTTTTCTAGCCCTAGACGTCCGCTTAGCGTCCCTGTTTCTGCTTCATCTGGCCTGAATTTACCGTCGTAGTACACGTCCCCAAAATGGGCCTTTCCGCCGCCTACATTGACGCTTGTATAGCTGTGCCCGGGCGCCCGTTCACGGTTCCTCCCGCTGCCCAGCTGGTCAGGGTAGGCCATCCGCAGCCAGTGTTAGCTGTGGATACATAAGATGTGCGGGGTTGGATTTGGGTCCTCGCCCGCGATCACACTTCGCCCGTAAGGCTGGTGAAGGCTGAGCCAATGTAAATGTTGCTTTGTCTTCTAAAGGTAGGCCTTGCGCCAATCAGCCGCGAGGCTGTGCATGGGTCTGAAAGTACTCAGTCGAGCCTCTACCACCACAGTAAGAGTAAGTTGAAGTGGCCAGGAGTTGTGCAACAAAAGGAGCTCGGTTGAAACAGCCTTTTAGGTCGAATCAAAGTTTGCAACTCCACTAGATCCCTTCCATTTAATTATATCATTTATATGCCTTATCCTGCCCTCAATACACGAAATGGCTGAACCGTTTGGGATCGCAGCGGGTGCCGTTAGCATCGCTGCCGCCTTCACTGCCTGTGTTGACTGCTTTGGCTATGTACAGCATGGTCGTCACTTTGGACAAGACTACCAGACAGACTTGATAAGTCTCGACTGCGTCAGGCTCCGTCTCACTCGCTGGGGCCAGGCTGTGAACGTATATGAGGATCCCAAACTGGGCAAGCTCGACGCAACCTCCTCTGAAGTGCAGACAGTACAAAACGCTTTGCATCAGATATTGGTACTCTTCGCAGACACGGAAAAAATATCGAGGACGTACAGACTGAAAAGCAAGACTGGAACCGATCTTACAGTACTTGCGCCTAACGACCTGGATCCTACAATCTTTAGACTCCGAAATCAGATGAAAGAGCTAGCAATTAGACGGCAGAAAAGCGCTAGTATCTTGAAGACGAGTAGCTGGGCTCTTTACCACCGCTCCCAACTCAGCCACCTAGTCAGCAGCATTACCTCGCTAGTCGACAACATTGAGAAGATATTCCCTGCCCCCGAGGCGCAACTCGCCCTTGTCAAGCAGGAGACGGCGGAAATACAGGACACGAGAGCGTTAAAGCTTGTGGAAAGTGCCGCTCATGGCGTTGACAATCTGTTACAAGCCGCTGCAAAAGAAGCTCTTACCGGACACCAATACTTGAATGTCGTTATCAATGGGAAGGCACAGACTGGGGATGCTTTCAGTAGCGACTGGAAGGGTGGAGCAATGGGGTTATCTCATAAATATGACGGTATAGTGGTGGGCGAGCCTGGAAAAGCGCTTATTGGAAACAAGTATGGTGGGAAAGATTTCTGGGAAGACTAGCCTGCGTGACTTTTCAGATACGAATTCTTTATAGCAACGTAAACTACTAATGATCCGCTTATCCTCTGGCCACACGCCTTTAGAACCATATGCACTACCATAGCTCTGGCATGTTGTAGCACTCACTTAGTCAGGTCCGCTCCGCTCATCCGCCCCGCTTTAGAGTTCGGCTCTCGTGTATCCTTCTCTTACGCTTAGTTCTGCAGCTTCCAATCACCTTTTGCCTTGCACTTGCCTGCAGTAGTTTTGTCTTTAGCAGCCCGCTTTGCTTGTGCCTTTTCAAGGTCCTCATAGCTCATTACCGCAGCCTTTTCCAGCCCCATTAGTCTATTTTAATTTGCGAATTTCAGCGTAGAAGGTAGAGCTCTCGCTTGTTCGACCCGCTTCAAGTAGCTTTAGGTTACTGTTAGCGTGCAACAAGCGTAGATACCTGGAGGTTGTACTTGGCTTTTTATCCTTACAACTCAGCAAAGACTTCGCAAGAACGTAAGAGCTCTGTACTTGATCTGTGGCTGTCAGGGGAGGTGCAATCGTGCTAGTCAGCAGCGAACTGTAGTGTTGCTCGCCAAGTAGGATATCTTTAAGAACAGTTTTGAGAATAGATACAGCATAGGGTGTAAAGGTGTAAAGTCTATATTATAAGATTATCTACATTTCCTAATGGTTGATGGCCCCACTGTCCTACTCAACTCCACACAAATTAAACTACTCATCTCGCCCACTTCAAGTCATCGAAATCGCATCCACAATAGGATCAAAGTTTTGGAACCCCTGAGGCACGTTGCTCTCAAGAAGTATAACCAGCTCCGGATTACACGTCGCGAAGTTCCCAACTGGTACTACAATATTCCTATAATACCCCGCCTGTTCGTACAGTGTGCAGTCTGAGAGTGACGGACAGGCCTTCTCCGGGCCCCAGATACGCCTCCCGCCAATCGTGATGGTGATGGTCGTAGTTTGCGGGTTAGACGGTATACCTCCAGTGTAGGTGGCGACAGTGAAGCTAAGAACATAGTTCCGACCTGGGCAAATGCTCAGAGTCTGGCGAGCAACACCCGTTGATGGGCCGGGATCGGAATTATAGTATCTGTAGAGTGCACATGTCAATATAATGTATGCATGTCTGTGCGTGGGGAAGCGCTTACAGCGCCCAGGATCCTTCTCTTTGCAAAGCTTGCAGTCTTGCAATAAAGGCATTCCCAGTCCTAGAAAGGGCCCAATTGGCCACAGAGGGCGGGCTTCCAAGTTCGAATCCGCCATTAGCGACTACATTCGGACTACCAACACACGACAAGCACGTCACTGTTTGCGTAGGTTGAATGGTGGAAGTACTGGATACTGTGTCGGTTGTGGTGCTCGTTCTAGTAGTGACCGTTGTCTCCGTTATCGCCGTTGTCTCTGTCAGGGTTGTCACGGTCACAGTTCCTATAGTAGATGTGATCGATGTGGTATCGGTGGTCAGGACAGACTTAGTGGAAGTCATTGTTACAGTCACTGTGGGCGTGGGAATCGACAGACACCTGCAAGCAGTCGAAATGGCTGAAGCCTTGAACACTCGAAGCCATGCCGGTATAGGTTCAGCGCGCTCTTCGAGTACATCCACAGCTCGCTTTGCAGGGGGGTCAACAGTGACAGTGACCTGAATAGGGCGATTCCGTTAGCAATAGACCAGATCCTGGAGAAGAGAATGATATCTTCGATAATATTGAAGGAGTTCGCATAGCTTGCCAGTACGTATTCGCCGCATGAAAGCCCAACCAAAAAACTTGAGGTACAGACGGAAGCTTACGTACAGTTGTAGTGGG
Source organism: Pseudopyrenochaeta lycopersici (assembly GCA_003313425.1). Lineage (NCBI taxonomy): Eukaryota > Fungi > Ascomycota > Dothideomycetes > Pleosporales > Pseudopyrenochaetaceae > Pseudopyrenochaeta > Pseudopyrenochaeta lycopersici. The sequence goes on from NHZP01000005.1 coordinate 1,521,796, forward strand.
ATTTGTAATAGACACCACTGTAGTTGTTGTTGCAGTTGTAATGGTGTTTGTAGTACTTGTTGTGGTTTCCGATGTAACGGTAGTTACTGTGGCAGTGCTTTGCAGAAGGTCAGGGACACTCTTCACTCCAATTGGGCATCTCTTTGCCCTACCTAGTAGATGTTTGCACTGTGACGGTAGATACAACGACGGTAGTTGGAGCTGCACTGGTCGTAATCGTCTTTGTCTGGGTCAAGGTTTTTGTGGTGGGCTTGATGGAGAGGAACTTTGAGCAGAATGGTGTCGCTTTGAAAATCTTGAGGACGGTGACAATTTTGACTACAACATCGCACACTCCCGCTCGGGGCTCAAGAGGAGCGAAGGCCTCTGGGGTATCCGGTAGCGAGACCGCATGTGCTGTAAGTAAACTTGGAAGGGACAAAGCGGCGAGCGCGACTAGCGTGTGAATAGGAGAGCACTTCATGACGTTTGTTCACAGATCGTAGCTTCGATCAAGAATGACTATTAGTGGTGAATGCCCAACACATATACACGAATGCACTTGACTTTTTTTGACCGTTTTGCCGGCTTGGGGACAAGCAGAAGTTAGATTAGACATCGCTTGCGAACGAATTGCAGACATGCGTTGAAAAGCCCAATTCTAAGGGCGTTTGGTACCTTTGGTGTATATACGGGGTTTTCTTCACCCATTACGGATGAAGCGTTGTTTGGCGAAGGATGGCGTCCTTGGCCGCAACTTCCTCGGTGAAACTCTCAGCTTGGCTCGTTTACGAGCGAATTAACGCAACGACCACTGTTAAATGTGCTTCGTCAAGCGAGGCAAAGTATCGTGGCGCATCTTCAGTAGAAAAAGAGAGCCTCGGATAAAAGTGAGCTGTTACGAGGACATTTCAAAGATCTCGCGGGCTGAGGATGCTGCCTTCCATTGGTCGGAGGTAGCAACCCTAACCGCAGAGTACCGCCGTAGGGGCAGTTGAAGAGTCCACTAATGCAGGGCGTTCTGATTCGACCGTAGTACATCTCTTCACATGTTATATGGGCTGCCTGGGTTGAGGTTAAGAACAACACAGATGTTTCGCCTACTAATTCTTGAACAGTACATAGCGTCTTCGGAGGCTTAATCGCGCAACAGCGGCCAAATGACTGTAGAAGAATCTTCAGGAGGATTCGGTTTTATAGGAGGGCGTATGAGTATAGCATGCAGACACTAACAAACCCATTCCACGTGATAACGCCTCGTCACATCACGTCTCGATTGCAACCCCGACTGATAATTCTTGAGATCGAGAACTTGAAAAGCACAGCATAGGAACTTCAAGTTCCTGGGATGCCTATGGTTCTCAGTATGCTATATCCGGAGTGAATATTTCTCTACAAAGCATCTTGACGATAATATAGCCGTGCGTTGTGTCCTGTATGTGGGGCTGCTATGCTTGCACTCGAAATTATTTTACGCCTACCTCTTTCTCAATTTGCTTTTCTTAAAGCTAACGTTGTGCTATTGGACTCTTGGTAGGGAGTGTCTCAAACCGTGGTCTCGAGACATAGGGATCTGCTCCACTGAAGATCCGTTCGAAGGCGATATTTAGCTTGTAAGAGCACATTGATGCTGCTGCATAGGCTGAGAAAGGGGTTGGTGTCACTTTCATGAGAAGATTGATACAAGGAGAAGGAAGAAAAGGAAAAATGAGGCTATGGACACAGCAAATTTAGCTGTAGGAGATGAGCCGTGGCAAGTGAATGCAACTTATTGAATTTAGGTTCTGGTCATCGATTATAAGCCACATCCGTTCACAGTCATCATAATCAACGCCAGTGCAGAGTGGCTCATCTTTCTAGAAGTTAATGATTGCATGATGCTATCAACGACGGTTGTATATGCGGAGGCGAACTGTTCGATTTTCAGTAGTTTTCGACTATCTGGATATGTACGATGTTTGCCACGTTGAATCTGACCCGCGGCCCGATACTTTTGCACGACGAATATTGCCTCTATGGCACAGATCTCTTGGGCCGATGTGTCGGTAACGACAGAACACGCACGAAGTCAGAAGTAGCAAGTTTGCACTATTTCCTAACATGCAAAAACAGTATAGAGAACGGAGAGGAATTTTAGGCCTTTTTGGAAAGATCGTCTGAGAAGTGCAAAAAACATCGAGGCCTTTCTGGATTCATGATGCGGCTATTACCTACGGGACAATCCGCGCCATATGCGAACAATGGATCCTACTCCTGGCTCACCGTGATATGAGAGTCCCATTAGCTGGATAAGATTTTCAGAAACATGCACAATTTCTTCGCGAGGCAGTATCTGGTTAGGGAAGGAGTGAGCCCTTGACATAGCTCAATGTCAGATTCCAATGAGGAATAACGCGACCAACGGCTGAGTCAAGTGAAGGAGTACACAATATTTGACTATACAATGAGTTTCTTTTTTGAATATAATTCTTGCCTTCCCTAGTGACCATTCTTCCCCAACCTTCTTGCCTGCAACCATATAAGTCTTATTGGGATGGCGGCTTTAAGCCTGAGCTCGGCCGTACATATCACCAGAGAGTAAAACATCGCTAACGAGGCCCCTCGGTGGCTACGTGCTGCATTCGCGATCCTTTACCATGACGGTGGCCAATTCTGGCCTGACAGTCCTCCATTCGCTCCTCATCCTCTGTTCAAACGTTCTTTCTGCAAATACAGCTTGTTGGAAAGGCGAGTGTTGAAACAAAACGCGATGTGTATGAATTTAGCCAGCGCCGAATTTGCTAATCCAGAGGATTTCAAAGCTTGGAGCAAACAAACCTTCTCAATTGTTTTTTTGCCCTAGGCTAGTTGATTTTGTAAAGGCAAAGCTTCTTGTTAAGCCTATAGGAGGCTATAATATATAGCACAAATATCAGACTTTTGACCAGGATATGGCAAATGAGGGAAAAGTTTAGCGTTCGTAGCATAGACTATACCATGTAACAAATTCACGCAGCAATTTTACTATGTTTCTACAGTTACACAGCCCTGTTTCTCTAACATTCCTCCCACTCCTTGCACTGTATCCCGTGGTTGGGTAGTAGTAATACCTTGAACAACTCATCGAAAACTTTGAGTAGCTGCAATTTTCTACCCCACTCGACAAAATTATCAAGGTTTAGCTTAACTGTAGGGGCAATGGGTTCTTTGACGTGGCCTACAAGGCCTGCTGCTAGCCCAGCAATAGCCGATAGATCTCGGCTTGCAATTTTGAACGTTCTATCAAGACACCTGCTGTCCGGCGACTCTAAACGTTCTGCCATGCTCCGAAAATGTTCTCGTGGTTTGCCACGTCTCCGTTTCGGTGATGCTGGCAATGGAAAAGGTAGCCTTGTTAGGACTTCTACAACATCTTCATATTCTACTTGGCCTGCCCCTGCATCTGGGGTGGCTAAGGCCTTAAATATATAGGTCAGTCGATCGCTGTCGTTCCGCCTAGGAGGGTCTATTGCATGCTGCTTGAAGAAGTCAGATCCTCGCCACGTAAGGAGCATGACTGCCCGCAGCAGTGCAGCTCGTGTAAGAGTAACTGGCTTTGAGAAGGGAAATCGCGCGTGCGCATGGAGTAATTTTGTCAGGCAAGGCCATGCAGATTGTACAAGTTCCGCCTGGCTTGGGTGGGCTTGGCTGAGGAAGTGAAGAACATCTGATAGCTCAATCACCCCATCGGGCGTTCGGTGAAAGGCTGAAATTCTTGCATCGAAGCTGCTGATTTCCGACGGCGTAAGCAAGTCAAAGGGAACAGATTGCTCTTCCCGATCGCCGTTTATAGCAACATGGAGAAATTGTTCGTAAACATCATCTTGAGTTAGTTAGTACGTTCGTATATTTCTCTATCTATAAATGGAGTACAGCGAAGCTAAGAAGCTAGTAGTACAATGGCCTACTTACCAACAGTCGTGGTCTCAAACCAATGGTTCAAGTCTAATCTCGCTTTTCGAGAGTTCGAAAGTTGTTTGACGAGCAGGGCGAGGTTGCTAAATGGCATGACGAGCCAAGAGCGCATGTGTATAATGTATTAACGTTGCAGGAATTGTAAGAATTATATGAAATATCTAAAAGAGTTAGGGAAAGAATCTGATGGCTGCCTTATACCTATGTAATGACGACTAGGGTGCGGCGGCGCATGTACGCGGCTAAAAGAAGAAAATCCTGACAGAAGAACTAATGGGACTATAAATGCGATCTATCTGACTACTTTGCGTGATACCAGGTCCTTCAAAACATATTACCTGAAATCTGCAAGACGAGAGTGTGCTCAACAATGTGAGGTCGAGCAATCCATCGATATTATCAAATCACGTCGTCCAGTTCCAAGATCAGCTGTGCTTGAATTGGGATAAGGTCATCAACATTCTTCCCGGTAATTGCAAAATGTCACATGCAGGCGAACAATAAAAGCGTAGTTGAAATGACCTACAGTTGGAACAATAGGTTTATCTGGTATGTGACACAACTGTGAAGCGGGGCACGTGTCCCACACAGCTAAACATCGCCCGCGTCGACTGCGGGGCAACTTTTCTCTCATCTTGAACACTACTCTTAGAAACACGCTGCTAACCGCGTACCTCGAAGTAACCCAGAAGATGCAGTTCCGTCATACAAACACCAATTCCACAACAAAGGTTCCATAAATCCAGCACCATCACGACCAATCCATTCAAACAACACCGCACGGCCGCCCAATCCCACCACCCAAACGCATAGTCACCGCAAATCCATTTTCGCAGACCCTGCTTTCGCTTAGCGCCACACAGACCCGCCACAGACCGTGCCGCACCCTTCCGCATTCGTTTCCCTGTCTCCACCAACGACACCGTCACATTTTGTAGCGTATATATATTTTACATTTGACAGCTTGCTTTGTGCAGTGCGAGGATTTGTACGAACTCATTTCTTGCCTTTTACCAGAAGTGACCGCGAGTCCCGCACAACACTGCACTTATTGAATCTTTGGAAACATCATCGCCCCTGTCGCGGGTTCGAAACTTTGTTTTTGCTGTTTTCTTTGATGTCTTTCTTTTTGCTCCTGTCATCTCACGTCTCCATGCGAATTCAGCCAGCAGCTCTATCTTGCTTCATGGTGTGTAATGCCAAGTGTGATGGCTGGATGATAATTTTTGCAAATTTTCTGACATTGGTCCTAAAGGTGGTATGGTATGGCCAATGGGACGACATGATAGGTAGGTCACCAAGAGATAGTCGCGATCAGAGTACAAAGAAATTCAACAGCTTGTGCTATGCCTAATAATACAATGCGCTTTGTTACAGTTAGCACTTCATCTTAATCCCCTTCCGCTTCTCAGACTCTCTGCGCTCGAACATGATCTGCACACCAGTGAACAGAGCACCACATGCGACCCAAAAGAATAATTGTCCTTCCCAGCTTCCCACAATCCCCTTCACTAGCCCGTCCAAGCCATCCAAACCTAATGCGAACCCTACAAGGTTTGCCGTCATCAACATTAAGATTTCTCCCACAGCACCAACTCCACAGAGCCAACGGTATTGGTTGGGCCTGTCTTTCCACTTGCGCGCTGGGAATATATATCCGGCGATGATCTCGGGAAGCACAAATAGCGTGACGAGCCATCCCCACATGAGCAGGCGCAACTGAATATCATGCCAAATGGCAATGAAGGTGAAAACCGCGAGGTAATTACCTACAGATCGTGCCTTTCCCCAAAGACCAGGTATTGCACTTCCTCCCAGTGGGATATACAAGTACCGCAGACTCCACTTGTTAAAGCTGCGATGCCATCCGCGCCAGAAATGCATGACGCTATAATTATCCGACATGCAACGGACCATGTTCTCTGGAGGATCAATGCCGTCTAAAAGTGACCAGAGACGGAAGAAACGCCAGGGAATGAGAAGTTTAAGCCATATGTGCTTGAGGTTGAAGAAACCAAGCATGCTGAGCTGCGCCGGCGTGTATTGGGACCAGTCGGGTTTGGCGTGAAAGATGGCGACCATGTACATATAGTGGATCATGATTTCCATTGTTAAGAGCACAACGACGAAGCGAATAGCATACATTGCTGTGCGTTTGGAGGTGATGCTATGCGGGCGGTAGCGTTGCTGGGATATGTAGTCGTTGAATGTGATGATAGGGCCAGCGAGGTAGAGCGGCGAGTACATGGTGTAGGCGAAGTAGTTGCGGAAGGTGAAATCGGAGAGCTTTGCAGGAATGGAGACACGGTCGCGCTCTGAGAGATTCGATGGGTCAAGTTGCTTCTTCTTGATGTTATTAGCTTGATCAATAAGTCCAAGAGAGGAGGAGTATACTTCAAGGGGGCTGCTCGCCCGCGAGTTCTGCGCCCAGTAGTGGTCGAGGTTGAAGCTTATGAGGCGGAGGATGGTGAAGTTGAAGAGAACCTCCCAGCGTGGAATGAGGCCGCCATAACTGTCGAGCGTGTGACCGAAGTTATATCCTGGCTGCTCCTTCTCCGAGACAGGTCCTGGCAAAAATGTTCCGAAGATGGTAGCGTACGAATAGCCTTTGCTAAACTCGTTCGCAAATAGAGTACCGACATTGAAGATCCATGTTACAGCCGGTACATAAGCCCTTGGTATCTTAGTCGCGATACTGTAGTTGGCGTAGAGTATAGCGAGGATCTTGAACGTTGAAAAGCCATGTAACGCAGTAAGAAAGATTCCGGCGAACATGACATCGAAAGAGATACGTTGGCTCAGTCGAGCATCTGCGGCAGCCGAGGCGGTCAAGCCCATAGTGAGGCCGCCATTACCCGCGGATGGACGTACTTGGGTATACGTGTCTGCTCTCCAGAACAGATTATAGGCTTTCCGCAGGACTGGGTGAAGTAACACTACTACGAAAAGATACAGGAAGTTTTGACGAAATCCTGAATATTGAGCATCGGAATTGTCCTGAACGGCTTAGGGGGAAGCATGTGACAGTGGATGAGGACAACATACGACTTTGCGGCCAGGTATCCAGCCGTCGCTCAATAAGTGCGAGAACTTGGAGTAATTGGGGTGTGTTTCTGGGATTCATTAGCATCAAGCTTTTGGCGTGTGTTATATGTCAGTCAAACCTTTGGACACGTCAAGCACCAACTTGAACATCATGAAGACGGACGATCCGACGGCGACATAGTAGAAGTAGAACTCTGGTGTGTTCCACAGGGGCGGTTGGGGAACGGCCTCGCCATTCCTGCTCTTCCCTCTTCCATTCTGCACTGGTAAGGGGCCAGCTGGGTCCAACTTGGCCTCCGCGAGTGCTTCCTTCGGGGGTGCGGTGGCCGGAACGACGAAGCGCGTGTCGAGGGTGTCGAGCGAGTACAGCTGGCGAAAGAATTTGAGCGCCATGATATATTCCAATACTATCTCTTCATAATTCGGACACACCAATGTCCGAACAGCGTCTAATGGAGGAGTGCGGGGTGGGGGCGCGAGGGGCAAGTGCGGTGGTGAAGGAGAGCTCCGCAACCTCAACTTTTGGGGTTCGCGACAGTCGAAGCTTCCCTCCAACACCAACGCCAGCCCCGCGACAAGACGCCCGGAAGCACCTCGCAACCCCATCAAGACGCGTCAATTGGGCTAATCGAAAACGGCCAAGTTCCCATACCGCTTTGCGCATAGCGATAATCGTGCGCGATGAACATTCCGAACTCGTCGACCGCACCAGCGGCGGGCGAGTATGCTGGAGGTGAGCATGTCTTTGCAACGCCTTACAATGCGCACATTCTGACTAACCAAACCAGATGAGGTCTCCGCCATCGTTCTTGACCCCGGCTACTCCTCCACTCGCGCCGGTTTCGCGGGCGAAGACGTGCCCAAGTCCGTCTGCCCTTCCTTCTACGGGCAGACCGAGTCAGGCCAGAACCTCTTTGGCGAGAACGCAATACACTCGGCGGCCGGCAATCTCAACATAAAAAACTACTGGGGCTCAGACGGCATAGTAGAAGACTGGGACACGGCTACGAAGCTCTGGGAGTATGCCATCACCAGCAGGCTCACGGGCGCAAAGCCTGGCGATCCCGCGAAGAACGGACTGAACGACGCTGCTAATGCGAACGGCGACGCCATGGATGTGGATATGGAGGCCCTTGAGAACAACGAGAAGCCACTAGAAGATAGCCCGCTGCTCGTCACAGAACCCGGCTGGAACAGCGCAAAGGCACGGGAAAAGTACATTGAGATTGCTATGGAAGAATGGGGCACACCGGCCTTTTTCCTGCAAAAGACAGGCGTGTTGGCTGCTTTTGCATCAGGCAAGGCATCGGGTATCATCATCGACGTAGGCGCATCACATACATCTGTGACACCGGTGCTCGACGGCATGGTTTTGCGCAAAGGCGTACAGAAGTCCCCTCTTGCGGGTAACTTTGTCTCCTCCCAGATCCGCCACATCTTCAAACAAGCTACCCCGGAAATCCCACTGACACCGCACTACATGGTCAAGTCGAAGACGCAGGTCGACGCGGGCGCGCCAGCACAAGCGACGTACAAAACATTTGATATACCGCCCAGCGACTCCTTCCGCCTGAATGAGGAAGAAAGAATCCTGACTGAGTTCAAGGAGTCTGTTGTGGAGGTCTGGCCAGGACCTGGTCGTTTCAGCAACGGCACCAACGAAGAGATTGCAAAGAACACACCTGGCCGTCCTTACGAAATGCCAGATGGGTGGAACCAAGTCTTTGGCGCTGAGCGATTCCGCGCCGCCGAGGGACTGTTCGATGCGTCTGCGGCGTTGACAAGCGAGGGAAGCCCGCGGCCCAAGGATGAGCACACGATTCCAAGACTTGTACAGGCAGCGGTGCAGCAGGTAGATGCTGACCAACGGCCGATGCTGCTCTCCAACATTGTTGTCACCGGCGGCTCAACTCTCCTGTACAAGTTCAACGAACGTCTCAACTACGAGATCAACAGCATATACCCGTCAACACGCAACAAGCTGATTGCGCCTGGCAGCGTCGTGGAGCGCAAATACGCGGCCTGGATCGGAGGCAGTATTCTTGCCAGCTTAGGAAGCTTCCACCAGCTGTGGATCTCCAAGAAGGAGTATGAGGAGCACGGCGCAGGTATCGTGGAGAAGCGATGTCGATGAAGGGTGTATGAATAGATTCCCCTTGAGATTGGCGAGGAGTCTGTGGGTGGAACGGCGTCTTGGGGCAAAAGCCTGGTTCGATTATATTGAGGTTATTAAATGAATGTTATTACGTCGATAATTGGTAGTTGCTGATGCTCTATTTGGTTAAGATGTGAATGGGTGATTTTCACTTATCAATATCTAATATTGTAGTTAATCAATGGCTTGGCATCTACTGCAGCACAAACAAAAATGGCCTCAATTGTTCTTTGGTCATGATCATATTGCCTCATTCTATCCGGCTGCCGAATTGGTCTTTTAACCTTGATTCGGGTTATAGTACATGTCTTCATGCCCGTAACGCCGTATGTCTTCATCGTCTCCGCCACCCCCAAATCACCTCTATGTATCAATGTCCATTGTCTCTGCCGTAGCGGTAACGCTGTCATCCTTGAGCTCGTGCACAGTCACGTATTTGCTGATTTCTTCCTTGGTGATGATCTTCTCGTTCAGCACGGCCGTGGTGCCCTTTTGGAACCTGTAGTTCCGCTGCTTCGGTTGCCTGGTGTTGGGGGTCTTGTAATTCCTCAGCAGCGTTGTCTTCTCCTCGGTGATGACTGCGACGTCCACGTTGCTTCCAGAGCCCAGATCGTTCCAGATACCAGCCTCAATCGCATTTGCACACAGTGTGACTGCCTCGTCCCGGGTCAATTTGGCCTGCCACTGTGTCTCGAATACAGACATGGCAGCCAGACTTCCAGATCCCATCGTCACGTATGGCAGCTTGTCGGTGGAGCCGTGGGCGTGTACGGTGAAGAGGTGGGCGCCTGTGGGGTCGACGCCGGCAACGACGAGGTAGGCGCCGATGTGGCCTTGGTGGCGGAACAGATGCTGCTTCAGCATGGTCATGCAGGTTACGACGCGGGGCTTGCGGCCGGTAGAGAGGGCATGCAGTTCGAGGTTTGAGGAGATGATAGCAGTGGTGAATTCCGTATCGGCGGCAGTACCGGCACCGGCGCACCAAATGTGAGGGGAAATGTAATGGAGTTTCTCGCAGTTCTGTTTGGCTTGTCAGATTCGTGTGCCTGGAGACTTGACGATGCTCATGGCGGGGAGCAGCGTACCTTGTCTGCGACTATGGGCCCGCTTGTGGCTCGGGTATCTGCTGCAATCACCACGCCGCCGTCGAACAGACATCCCACAATGGTCGTTCCCGTGCTCGTGGCCTTTGGTAGGGGTATGCCCTGGGCGTGGAGGGCCGCATTGCGGTTGTGGTTGGAGAAGTCGAAGCCGCCCATGGTGATGTCGTGAGGTTATTCGGGGGTTGTGGAGTCTGGGCGTGTCTGTATGATGGCGGGCAGCTTCCGGGCGTGTATGGAGAAGCTACAAGGCAGGCGCGGAGGTAGGGACGTTGACGGCGGCGACTGTGAGGTTGCGTTGCGTAGCTGTCGTGCCTGGAGCTTAGGCGCCTTGGCGGACGATCCCAGCTCGGAACTTTCTTGGGGAGCTGCAACAACAAAGGCCCTAAGGTTCGCGCTGGTTCAAGTGCTTAGCCTGTGGTCGCTTGCTTGTCGCTCTGCTTCCCAAGAGCGCCAGGCACCTTCCAATCAGCCACCATTCTCAATAAAAGCTTCGAGCTTTTCCGCCCCAGTCCACCGCGGGCTTCACGTTCCTTTTCGTCGTCGCCAACCGCCCTGCATTCGCGCTCCCACCCAGATGACATCGTGAAGACTCTGGCCCGCAAAACATCTGAGCGCGAGATCCGACCGAGCTTCCTACGCGCCATAACCTCCTCGGCCTTCGCCATGTCTGCAGGCAACGCCCCTGCGGCCACAACCGGCGCCGAGATCCAGGACGTGGAGACAGAGGTAGCTCCAATGCGAGCAAGCAGCATTGCACAGCGCTAACATGTATACAGCATATCGGATTCAAGGCTCTAAGCCAGGGAGGCGCAGGACCCAAGAAGCTCAAGATCCTCCCCGAGCCATGGCCCACCGACAATGTCCCTCCCGCGTCGGCCACCCTCCTCTCCATCGCCTCCAAACCCGGTCTCCTCGCCGCCGCCGGACCCAACACCCTTGTCGTAGCGTCTACTGCGAAGGTGCGCAAGGCCTTTGAGGAAAAGGCTGGCGGCGGGGACGTCGTCACAAACTTTACGCCTGACGTAACAATGGATGTCCCGAGACTCCGCCATGTCGCGTTTTCAACAAACGGAAACTTTCTGGTCATTTCTGCCGAGGAGCAAGGAGGCCTAGTGGTCTTCGATGCCCAAGCTGTCGTGAAGGCGGGGAAGAAGGAGCCAGAGGTGCAAATCGATACAGACCAGATCCCCGCCCGCGCCCTACTGCCAAACCCAGTTTCTGGAGTAGCACATCTCTTTGCCCTTGTCCTTGATTCAGGCAAGCTTATCATCGCCGATGTTGCAAAGGGCTCCATGAAAACAGTCCTGGCCGAAGGCGTCAGTTGTGTAGCCTGGAGTAATTTGGGAAAAGCAGTAGTCGCTGGTTTACGAGACGGCAGCCTCGCCATATACATGAATGATGGACAACTAAAGGCAACTATCCCACGTCCTCCCGACGTCGAACAAAGCTTCACTGGTAAGCCCTTTCAATGCCGACCTATTGGTAACAACATTTGCTAAATCGCACAGTCTCTGGCCTGTCGTGGCTCAACAACGACCAGTTCTTGGTGGTACACTCCCTAAAGCACCCCGATTTACAAGATCCGAAAGATGACAAGTATCATGTCGTCAGGAGTAACAGAGGCTGGACGTCGAACACTTTCCATCCCTTACCGTATGATCCTCTCCTCCCCACACCTGATGGGCCACGTCGAGCCCCTCCCGCCCGCCTTTCTGTCGTCCGGCTTCGTAACTGGGAGCCTGACCTTACCGACATGCTCATCATCACCAATTCACACACGGATACCATCGCGTTGCTTGCATCGACAAGCTCCAAGATTTCACCATATCAGGAGAGTTGCAATGAGCTCGTGCTGATTAACCTCGAAGACAAGAGAAAGGCCGCGGTGCCACGCACAGTTTACGAGGAAGAGTCGGACAGTGCATTCATTGGCGAGGCTCTAGACCTATCTAGTACCGAGAAGCTACTGGCCCCAGTTCCTGCACTTGTGGAAGAGGGTATCACCGAGGCTCCGTGGCCATTGCCCGCATATACCGCCCTTACTCATGAGGGGCTCCTGGCCATTTGGTGGGTTGTTTGGGATCGATCTATCAAAGAGGGCACCCGATATCCTGGTCTCATCGTTGGTAGCGAAGAGACCGAGTCCGTAGCGGCAGCAGGGCCAGCAGCCACTACCCCCACTCCAAAGCCTGCTCAAACCCCTTCTACCCAGTCAGGCTCCGTGTTCGGACAGCCATCGAATGCTCCATCATCGGCAGGAGGAAATAGTGTCTTTGGGAAACCAGCAGCAACATTTGGGACACCTACCAATCCCATAGGAAGCTCTGGGTTTGGCTCTCCAGCGCCGGCTTTGATGAAGCCGACACCACCAGGATTCGGTACCCCTGCCTTTGGATCTACGACTCCGGCTTCTACCAAACCCGCCCAGCCAGCTTTTGGTGCTCCCTCTGCGATAGGATTAGCCGGAGCGTCGGGATTTGGAGCGACAGGCGCCCTTGGCGCTAAGCCATCTCTCTGGGGTGCCTCATCACAACCATCTCAGACCCAAGCAAACCCTTTCTCTGCAGCAGCTGGTAGTTCGTCTGGATTTGCAAAGTTTGGTCAGGCTGGTGGCAACTCCAGCTTTTCAAGCTTCAGTAGCAACAACGGGACCCAGTCAGGATTTGCATCACTTGTACAAAATCAGCAGAAGTCTGCGCTTGGAGGACTCAAGACTGAACCTAGCTTTGGCTCTACAGTCACAGTTGGCTCCGGGACTGGTTCAACCCTTCCTTCATGGGCTAACACGCCAGCGCAAGGGGGTAGCTCCATTTTTGGGCAAAGCAAATCCTCCTTCAACACTTCCTCGTTCGAGTCGAACCAATCTGACATGAGCGATGTGGACGATGCACAGAGGCGGCAAAGAGACGACGCTACACCAACGCCTCAACCTCCCCCGCCACAGAAATCAGAAGGTCTCTTCGGCCTTGCAGGTGGCTTCAAGCTTGGCACTACTTTCTCAAGGGATGGCACAGCCAATGATGACCCCGCGAAACCAGCAGCTCCATCCAACGGTTCATTCTTTGGGAGTGACTTTTCCAATACGCTAACCACAACAGCTTTGAAGCAGCCGGCTACGCCTTCGAAAGAAGCGCCACAAAACGTATCAACTACGCCTGAACCACCCCCTAAGCAAAAGGCACTATTTCCGAGTACGACTCCAGCAAAAGATAGCGGTACTCCAAAGGCACAAGCCCCAGCGACCCAAAAGAGCATAGTAGACGATGCACCGCTGCCCCCAGATTTCATCACTGTCAAGCCTGCAAAAGTGGACGATGCGCCGCTTCCCCCAGACTTCATCAATACGAAGCTGCCGGCAACTGCAGACGATGATTTGCCACCTCTTGCCGGTAGCCCAGGCGTCAAAGTAGAAGCCCCCAGCTCTTCCGTGGACGCTTCCCCTATCGACAACGAGGACGCTGAAGATGAAAGTGACTTTTCAGAAGAAGAGGACGATGGGGATGACGAAGGAGAAGAAGAGGATGCTGAAGAAGCGTCGCCAGTGGGGACGGCCTTGAAATCCCAACCGCCGAAGCTTGGAGGCTGGACTCTTCAAAACAGTGTCAATCAGTCACCACAAGTATTACCTCCGGCACCAACACCCCCGACTATCAAGTCAGGAGCAACATCTCAATTTGGGAGGAGCGCAATGCCTGCCCAGCCTGCGCTCTTCGGCCAGCCCGCAAAGCAAGCTGGTAGTCAGCCGGCATATACATGTTCACAGATTTTTGGTCAGCCACAACCACAAAAGCCCCTTTCCTCCTTGAGTAGACCAAATCAACCATTGATGCCTGCCAAACCAAACTTTCCGCCCCCAACAAATCGCGCCCAGGGGAGCCTCCGTTCACCCAGTCCGGTACGATCCGCATCAACATCTGCCCTCAATACGCGAAGAGAACCGTTGGTAGCCCGGGGCACCTCGCTAAGTTCGTCCGTCCGGCAACCGAAACCGCCTACACCCCAGCCCCAAGTCTCTGATCTCGAGGATGAAGAAGATCAGCGGATGAGAGAGCAGCTTGCACGACCTATCGAGCCCAGTCGGACGCTTGATGAGTTTGTTGCATATCAGAATTACACTGGCAGATCACCCAGCAAGACTGGTCATGCTGCTCAGATCGAGATGATCTACAAGGATATCAACGGTATGGTCGATGCACTCGGCTGGAATGCGCGCTCCATAAAGTCTTTCACACAATATCACAGGCAACCTCAACCAGGTCACAACGTCAATAGACGTACGCTAGAGGACGTTGATGATCAGGGACAGGACGGTTCATGGTTCGAGGAGTTTACTCTCTGTGAGATCGAAGCGCTCAAAGCCCTTGAAGATGAGCTCGAGGAGGAGCTAGACGCCGGTCGAGTACAAGATGTTCTGGACAAGCTCGCTCAGTTGGCACGCCTGCTCCGAGAAAAGGCCAAACTCATGACCCGCCTCAACGACATTCGCCGCCAGATCATCAATCGCAAGGACCCGGCTAAGACGGAAGCTCTTAGGAAGGCGCCATTGCCCAAAGAACTTGCAGACGGACAGAAAGCCCTCCGCAACGACTATGCCCAGCTCTTGACATCGCTCAACAAGGCTGAGGAAGCTGCCTCTATTCTTCGATCACGCGTTGTCTCCCACAATGCTCAAAATGGCAAGACAGGTGCTGTCCCAACTATGGATGCTGTCAAGAAAACGATTATCAAGTTGACGACTTTTGCTGAGAAGCGCAATAATGATATCACGCTTCTGGAATCGCAGATGCGTAAGATTGGTCTTGCAGAGCCTAGCCGACCTTCGTCATCTTCTTCTCGCAATGCAGCAACACCGAAACGGAGTCGCGGCACTAGTCTGCGCAACAGTGTTGCTGAGTCACCATTCGCTACGCCGCCTACAAATCGGAGCAAGGTTAGTTTGAGCGAACTTAACCGTCGCACTTTAACGCCAGACGTCGATGCCACGCCTACCACGAGCAAAGGCTACGGATTGTTCTACACCCCCGAGGGTAGCCCTACACCTGGCAATCAGCTTGCGCACCTGAGCGATTTGGTCGATGAGAATATCGACAGCTTGCGCGAGACAGCAAGGCGGAGAAAGCAGGTCGCCGCAGGTCTGAAGAAGGCGCTTGTTGAGCGCGGTGTGAAGACTGTAAGAGTCAATTGATTGATTATAAAGTTGACTGGATTATGATTGTGTATGATTACGCTCAAGCGTTGTTTGGATAGCGCTTGGGAATATTTTGAGTTTGAACATTGAGCGAGCATTAGGCATGCTGATGCAAAAAGCATGAACAAAAACGTAGTCTGCGTATTGATAGTGTATTTAGTGTGGAGGATGTATAATGATATATTTGGGTGTAAAGTTTTCCACGTTTCTGTCCTAATTCTGAGATCGAGTAGTGTTCAGTGCGCCCAGTGAGCGAAGGGAGCCAGTCGCTCAAGTCATTGGCTTATCTCGTTACACAAATGGCGGGCGCCCAAGCCGATACAATGTAACACCAAGTCTAGCCTTGTCTCAGATGTTTCATCTAGCATGTTCGTCTAGAGCTATAACTCACGTTTAACAATTCTATGCTGAAATGGCTCCTGTACCTCCTACTCAGGACTATTATGTCATCTTGGAAGTTTGTCCCAGCGCAACATACGATGAAATCAGAGCAGCGTATCGCCGTCTAGCGCTCTTGCATCATCCAGATAAGAATGGAGGGTCGCAGGACGCCACTACCAAGACACAGCTCGTGAGTGGGAAAAGCAAAGACTGTTACAGCAATGTGCCTGGTCAGCGGGCGCTACTGACTAGCACAGATCAATGTAGCGTGGAGTGTCCTCGAAGATAGCAGTACGCGGAGCCAATATGATCGAAGTCGTTTACAAGGTTATGCTTCCACCACCAGCAGCGCGAATACGTCGAGGGCTACCACAACGCCGCAATCAAACTGGCAGCCGCCTCGGTCGAGTACCGCAGCCCAGGAAGATGCGAGGGCACAGGCAGAGAGCCGCAAGAAACGGCAAGAATGGCTGGACTGGGAGAGACTTCAGGAGCAGTATATTCGTCAGTGTCAGAATAGAGTGAGAGCGTATAAGGCTGAGATAGCGGTTCTGGAGGCAAAGATTGAAGAGCAAAGGGCGAAGCTCAAGGATGATATTCCATATTGGTGGAACGTGTTTGCATCCCTGTCTACGAGGTTATCAGAAAAGGAAAAGAGTGACATAAGACGCTGCATACTGGATTTGGGTGCGACGATAAGAGTTAAGCAGTCGCCGCAGGCGAAAGAACAGGCACACCTACAGAAACTACAAGAACAGCTTGCAGAACGTAAAACTCAGGAATTTATGCGGCTCGAACTTGAGCGGATCGAGAGAGAAAGAAGAGAGCGGGCGGCACGGGAAGCGGCTGAAGCAGAAGCCCGACTACGAGCCGCAGCAGAGTATTCGAGGCAGCGGGCTGCTCGGGAAGCGAACGAGAAAGCTGCTAAAGAAGAAGCTGCTAAAGAAGAAGCTGCAAGGGAAGAGGCTGCTAGAAGAGAGAGAATGGCAGAAGAGGCTTTTCGGGAAGCGTATTGGAAGAGAAGGGAAGCAGAGCAAGCAGAGCAAGCAAAGAAAGACGAAGAGGAGAGAACACGGCGGTACCAACGGGACCGGCAGGCAAATTCAAGAGGTAACAACACCAACAGGCAACAGCGGCGCAATCAGACCACAAGTATGCCTTGCAAGCACGGAGGCTGGTGGAGTAAACTATACGGTAGGCATGATTGTCCCCACTGCACGCGTCCTCTGTACGCATTTGCCCTGCAATGCCCAAGATGCGCCATCATCGCTTGCTGTTCCTGTAGACCAATCCTGCAAGCAGGTGGCAAGCCATCAATATACGACCATAGCAAGGACCGCCAGGGACGTGCTCGTCGCTATTCAAACTCCGACAGGACGAGATAACGTGCTCCTTGACAAACATACGGTGAGAAAGATTACTCCGAACCATCGTACTATGGTTATTCGTTTGACCGGTCGCCCCCTCCGTCTCCCCCCGGCGTCGATTATAAGATTTACGGCGGCTGGGGTTGATGCACTGTTCTGTGCCTTATCTCAATCTATTGGAATGGTTTTCACGCGTCTTGGTGACGAATTTGGGATAGTTGGTTGTATTAGATCAAACATTGTTCTTTTGCCGCAGCTGTCTTCGGTGATATCTTCTCTACCCTGGAGACAGACTAGTTCTTGCCGAGCCAGGGGTTTAATCTCCCCAGAGACTTGAATTGCATGTCTGGATTTCGTGCCTTGCCAAGGGCCTGTGTGAATCTGTGTCTTGATGCCGAGTCCTCGCATGTGCACTGTACTCCTTGAGAAGGAGATCAGGTTATGGTGCCATGTGTAGAGAGTGGACGAGTAGTCATGTGTGAATTGATATAAAAAGCTAGAACTTCTTTTGCACACTTCGAAGAAATTGGGCTTTGGCGGAGAAGGACTATAGTAGACTAATCAGAGTTTTGTATTGCTCTGCAAAATTGTTTCCGCTTGCTTGTTGGATAATGGTTTTTGTTGTGGCAAGGCAATGCAGGTAAATTGAGTAATCACAGACCCCATTGTAAAGATAAGGCGACCCGAAACACATCATTTGAGTATTATTACCTGTGTTAATAAATTGAAAATCTTACAAGTCATGGTTTCCATACGTATGACGTGTAAGAAGAAATGGCTGCTGCTCCACAGACATGCCCCGCAGATCTCGCTTCGGACTGTGTGCCCCGCTTTGGTGATGAGAGACTGGAGTACGGGTAGATGGTGGGGTAGCTGTTGGGCCCACTTCCTCTCAGACTGTCTGCATGCTTATATTACACAAAATACTTTGCGCGAATTGAAAGGTAAGAAAGTTTCGCATCCGGCTAGTGAGATTTGTCCCCAAGGTTTTGAGATTTGTCCCCAAAATGAGATTTGTCCCCAATGCTAGCCATAACTCTACTAGCGCAAAAAAATAAATTACAAAACGCTATGTAGCGACACTTCGACGTCTTTAGTGGCTCAAACTATTAATTATCTCATTAAATCTATCCTCTATTAACGTCGTTTTCTCTTGCGCGGGCTGAGATCTTTCTAAGCTTCAGAAGCCGTCGCTGCTGCAGCACGCTTAGGACGCTGTCTTAGTACATCCTGAAGCTCGAGCAGAGAATTTTGCGCATCGACTTGCGCGAATCTCTCTGCGTAGAAAGCTTCCATGTCTCCAAAGTGATAGTTCCATGCTATTGTGGGGGTACAGGAAGCAAACAGCCCTTGTGTAGCGAGCGCCATATTCCGTGCTTTAACTAACTCTGCAGGATTATCTTCCTGCCCCGTCTCTGCTAGGAAGTTAATCGCTGAGATCATGTCATTACACTCATATAGAACGGGCTGACACTGTTAACGTTTGATGTCGGCTAGGAACTCTTCTAACGACGGTGGTTGCTAAGCAGGAGGTGGACCTATAGTGACAGACACAGCAACAGCTACAGGCGGAGACGAACGGAGGAATGGGGGAGGAGGTATAGGAGCAGGTGCAGGGATCGATACAGATACACAGGTAGTTATAGGATTCACATTTAGCACAGATGTAGGAATCGACATAGTAACAGAGGTGTTTACTTGTCGCAGGGCTTCAGCGAGTGTTTGACCCTGAGGTTGAAGGTGAGGTTGGAAGTGAGGAACAGAAGGGGGCACGCGTCGCTCGAAAGCTGATGGATCTCGTCGAGTTGATGCCTCGTTCCTCCTCAGCCCACCTCTTGTTTGAGCGGTGAGAGGCTCAAGGACAGACTGATGCGGCCTTAGAGACAGGCAGATTGACGGCCCTTATTTACGTTAATACCGCTAGTGGTTATCGTAGAGGTGATTTAGTCGTAACGTTGAACTAGATCTCCTTACGTCTTGCAGCGTATGGCGACACGGAAGGCTATTTGTTTTCTCGAACAGGCCTGAACAAGGATGTCCGCCGCGACGCTCTCTCTGCTCCTTCTGGCGCAGCAGATCCTGTTGCCTAATGCGCTTGATCGCTGGTGGCGTTAGGACGTTATGGATGCCAGGAGGCAGGAATAGCATTGCCTCTAGCTTATGCCCGAACTTGACGCTATGTTTGGAGGAAGTAAGTTCCTTTCTGTACTTGTTGTATTGACTCCTGACTATTTGCTCAATCCTCCCTACAACGCGCAGTAAGTCGCCTCTCGAAGTCATGAGGTAGTCCTTCAGGACCTTGTGCATTCCTTCAACGGGCGAACTTGTGATGGTATTGTAGTGTTGGTGGTGAGAAGTCCAAGCAGCTTTTCTCCCGAATTGCCTTCCTCTCGCCTCGGATATCAGTGGCAGAGACCAGTGTGTCTTAGTCTTCCCTTTGGATCGCCGCTAGTATCTGCATCGGCCGCGCCCTAGCGTGCGTCATTAACTTAATTACTTCCTTCTGTGCTGATGTACGCCTGCGATAGACATTGTGCGCGCTAGGATTGATTGATCGGGGGTGATTGTGATGCTTGTCCTGCACCTCTAGCTTCTACTGGCTGGTGAGCTTCACCTTGAAGATAACGAGCTTGAAAGGGCATCCTGTTGAGCGCGTGCTTGTACTCAGAACCTTTGCACTTAAATGGTAGTTGTTCCTAAAGCAATCGCAGTAGTAGTAATAACGTGTTTTAACATTTGAATTGTGAGGCCAACTCCGCTTCAGGACAAAGCCGTAGCCGTGCTGCATGCTATGCGTCTTAAGCGCATTATACGCTTCTTTATAGGAGCTGTAGAGCTGGTCTGGAGGGGGGGTAATGTCTTCCATACCGAGATGCTTAAGACAAGAAAACACATTTAAGACCTACGTTCTTTTCTAACTAGTTACCTGCGGCGGAGACGCGATGGTGTCGCGACAGTGTCGCGTTCATAGATTACGCGCTAAGCCAAGCTAGGTGATTGATTTCCACTAGCATTAGCGTTGGGGACAAATCTCATTTTGGGGACAAATCTCAAAACCTTGGGGACAAATCTCACTAGCCTTCGCATCCTGGAAATATACGGCAGAGTTCTTTGGAGCAGCTGATAGTGGTGCTTACTGCTTTCTACTCTACCTGACTTCACAATACTTAGCTCTTGTACACCCGAGCGGATCGTCAGAACCAGAATTCGGAATCATGGCAGACTCAGTCACCGAAATCGTATACCTTCCAATCAAGGCAGGGACGGACTTAGAGAATGGGGATGCGAAGAGCGTTTGGCAGAATACGCTGAAGACGGTAGCGAGCCAAGCTGGATTGCAATCTTTATTCTGGGGCCGTCAGCTTGAGAATCCAGATACCGTGCAGATGCTAGTCGGTATGCCTTTCACCCATTAGTTTACCTCACTTTCTAAACTCAGATTTTCCGTTTTCGAGGTTCCGAATGTGTCTAGATGACGCAGTTGCTGACAAAAATCGTAGAATGGGACAACATCGACTCGCACACTGTGTTTACAAAGAAGCCGGAGTACCAACCCTTCCTCGAGAATTTGGGCACTATTCTGGGTGGCCCGCCGTCCTTGTTCCACGTCAAGATACCAGCGAGTGGCACGGCAGATGTCAATCCGCTTACTGCGCCCGTGACGGAGTGTATAAGTGCGTACTTCGACCCGAGCCAGTCCGAGGGCGAGTACAACGCCAATTTCACCACTTTCCGCTCCGAGGCTGGAAAGATCCCCAACATTGAAGCTATAGGTGAGGAGTTCCAAGTATAACCAAACGAAGTGAGCACTGATGTTGAATTTCTATTTCCTAGGCCTAACTGGGGGATGGTCAGTTGAGACGCATCAGCACGAAAACTTGGGTGAGGGCGTGGAGGGTAAGATGTTTGCGGCCTTCATTGGGTGGCCGACCGTGGATAGTCACATGGCGTTCAGAAAGACAGAGGATTTCGGGAAGATAATTGGGTATTTAAGAGGTGGAACAAAGGGGATTAAAATGTGGCATGTTGCATTTACGCAGTACAAGTAGGACTGCTAGCTCAAGTCAGGATTCTAAGAAGTATTGGGTGAAGGAAACAGTCGCAACCTCAGTGGGAACCTCACGTTAAGCAAATGCACTGGCAAGTCATAACCACCACGAATGCAAACTCAGAAGCATCTCTTCTCAGTACTTAAGTCACAGGATGAAGTTTCCTAGAGAGCGGCCCGATATGTCAAAGTATCGCCTTATAAGAAAAGCTATCTGTGATCAAAGTTTCCTTTCTCAAGAAATCCCCGCTATGTTCTTATAGAATACCCACATTATTTTCGCACCTACAGCTGCGAAAAATAATGACCCCCCAATGAAAGCAGCACCATATCCAAGAATCCTTAGTCCTAGTCCGACATCTTTTACCATCCCAACCAAGAAGCTTGAAACCAGCAATCCCCAAGTAGAAAAGGCCCAAGCCCAAACACAAAATTGCATAAATGGATAGATCCAAGCGCGGAACATGTGATTGCTCTTCAACTTTGCCAGTTGCTCCACTAATTTTGCGTAGACTCTTAACAGAACGACGACGATGAGCACAATAGTGCCTAAGAGGACTATGACGCCACAGAAATCATATAGTAGATAGTGAAGGTCCGCGAGGCGGGACTGCATGCTGAGAAGACTTGAGGCGAGGGAAAGCGGAAGAAAAATACTGGCTAACAAGCCGAGCAGCCAAACATTTAGTGACTCATTGAAGCTACGCAACAGCTCAAACATGCGAAGATGGCTTTCTAGCCGGTTAGAAAGTCGGGCTGAGCTTTTGGTCAGGTCTGCGCAAGTTGCGCGCGTTTCGGCGGCGAGATGTTTGAACTCCAGCTTGGCTGCAAAGCTGATCTGAAGAAGCTCGAGTAAGGGCTCAGTGGCGCAAACGAGATCCGTAATACAGTCCTGAAGTTGTTCGTAGAAGTGGGCATCTCTTATGATATCTTCAAGTGAGGATTTTGTGAGCGTAGCGCGACGGGGATCGGTGACTTTCTCTCGAAATAAAGTGTAGAAGGTGTGACCGGTATCTATAAGGTTGGAGAGTTGACCAAGTTTACATTGACAGAAGACCAAAAGGGCCACTTTTATCAAGATATCCGGAGAATCCGTTCCCTTCATCATAGCCTTGAGAGGTTTCGCTGTAAGGGTCTTCCTCAACAATGCGCAAAAGTTCGAATGATATGAACACGCGTCTGCCTGGGAGGGGCGAGTGGGGATATCTTTATCTTTATAAAGATCTCGAAACACTTTTTCCAATATGATGAGCTCAGATCTAATCGAAATGAAGACTAGAATTGATCAGCAAACATCATTTGTAGCTTCATGATCCTCACTTGAAATGCGGCCATCAGCATCTATAGCCACATGCACAGACTTTGAAAACATCATGGAATTGGCCGAGAAAATGAGTGAAGGGCTAAACGAGGTTCGATTGAGAAACTGATGCAAAAATGCATCTGGAAGGCCATATGAGGTTGAAGACCACGCCCATGTACCAGGCTGGGAGTTCCATTGTGACGACAAGCTGGCGAAGGAGGGAGAAGCGAAGAACGGATATTGCAGATTGGCATGATAATCAGGCAGAATTTGGGCTAGATATTTCCTGAATTCTTCCCTATGCCCGGCATTTTCGTCGATAAAGAATCTTAAGCTCCCAGCCTGTTGTCTAGGCAATGCATGCAGCGCTGCTTCCAGTGGCTTTTCCGGCCTTATTTGCCCGCTGATGTCGATCAATACCTCGGGATCTATATCCTCGGAACATAATACATCGAATACCTGCAGGAAGTAGTCGTCGTGCTTCCATGGTACCGCCTCCCATTCGCTTTCTACATCGGCAGCACCGAAGAAAACGCCTGATATTTGGACAATAGAGGTTAAGACACTAAAAACATCCATGTGGCTGTTTAACGGCGTTGTTAAAGGCTGGCAGAGATGTGGTATGCTAAGGCGAGGTAAAAGTAAGAAACTGGAAAATAAGCCGTCAGCCTGGAGGAAAAGCGCGCACTCGCAAGGCTGCACACTTGAATCACACGCAATTCGACTTGCGCTTTGCTTTAGTCTAAGTTTCTCAATAAGGTTAAGCTTCTTCATGCAAAGCGATGATGGGCTTACCTAATTCCGCGGAATCACCAAGGTTGACAAGCGTACACACAGGCCAGCAGGGGAGTAGCAGCCACAGTTCTCTTTGATATATTTCCACAAAGATTTTGTGGAACCAAACCATCGAGTGCACATCGGTAAGAATACGCTTGCTACATATCCTCGGCTTGAATGAGATGACCCAGCGCATATGGTGTCTGATGTTGGTGCGTTAATTTTTCTTATCCAGCAGGGAGAGGCGGTGCAGAGAAGAGGAATGTTGATCTCATATCAGGATGAGAGTGGAAATGGAGATGCAAGATTTTTTGTGATTCAAGTACCCAATGACGGAAATGGGAGAGGTTGGTGCAAGCAAGTCACTATAAAAGCTATAACTAGCACAAGTGTGTCCAACTTGATCGTGAACTGTCGGAATCTTGTAACAATTCAAACCGCATGTAGGACAACTCAGCTCACTCCAGCGTATTTCAACCCTTTGAATTCTACCTGATTTGCGATGAAGTCTCTCTCCCGTAGCAGTGAGTTATCCGTGTTCGCATGCAGCACCCAGCATTCTGTTGCAGTGTGATTTTTTTTGGTGTTGAGCTGAATGGTATGCAAAGTGAACTTGTGGTTAAGCTCGTTGACTGTCATTGCTATTTCGGGGCTCTTCTCATGCCTGCAAAATGCAATAATTCTCTGAACGGAATCTAGTTGCTCCAGAGTGATGACTCTAGACTAGGGCCGTTGCATGTCTCGGATTTACTTGGCCGCGTAAATTCACTTCATTTGTCATTCGAAAAGGTGAGCCATGATGTGACGAGAAGGCGCGCGGGCGTGAGTGGATAAGAAAGAGGCGGCTGTGGTAGGTAACAGACTTTCGCGAGTATATGCTTGGGTGTGTAAAGGCATGACCTGTCTGCTATATGCAGATATCCAAGACATCCCGTTTGCTACGCTTGGACAATTGGCCTGATCGACAGCTGGCAAGCCAGAAAACACAATCCTCATGACATGCCTTTCGGAGGAAAGCTTGACTCTCGTTTGAAGCCGTCCTTTGAGATTCTGGCAAACTTCAGAGTCGCCAAATTGGCCCATTGACCGTTCCACTCTTTCAATTTCCGTAAATTTTCGGCATCTTCAAGATCAGGCACCCAGAATCCGGAGGCATATTCGCCTTGCTCAACTACCTGGTTCTGCTCTAGAAGGGTTTGACGAGTCATTGGCGGTCGTCCTGGACGGCGATCTGCTTTCAACTTGGCTAGTTCTTCATCATCCCGGCCTAAATAGTCTTCAATCATGGCCTGGATCTCTGGAATGCTAAGTGGTGATTCATGTTCAGTCGTGAATGACTGAAAAGACTTGATTCTCAACACTGTCAAGGATTAGCGACACCCCGGCAATGTGTCAATCTCCAAACGACATACGATATGTGCGATTTTGCTTCTCTCTTAATTTCACTAGGCGATTGAGCTTGTCGTCTCTGCCGGCAGCGCGTTGGAGCCGTTGGGTGTCCCGGCTGTTCTCGTGCAAATTCGGAGTTTTGCCCTTCTTCTTCGTGATTTGCTTATGCACTTTGCTTAGGCGATTGCTGACCATTTTGACTGTAATTATGTTGGATAGTGAAAAGGCTGATGTGCAAGAAATTTTGAGATAGTCGTCGGTCGTCGGCGTTCTTGCGAGGCGCTAGTCGACGGATTGCGCCTAGCGTATTTCTGTTAGCGGGGCGCGTTCCTGTCCTCTGCGGGCGCGCGCGATCACGGCTCCACAGCATCTAGGACTCAACCTGTCACAACCCCTTCCTTTCACGCTGTACTTTGGGGAGGGAATAGGGGCCCTGCACCTCCACCACCATCGACATTTGCACCCAGTATGATCCAATAGTAGCCACAATTTCGCCACTGTTTGGGCCTGACGCGTGAGCGGCAAAGACTTTACTATGGGCATCTCCGGTGCGTATACTGCAAGTGCGTGCCAATCGCAGCTAATGGAGTCACAGGTCTTCTGCCGCTTCTCAAATCTATCCAAAAGCCATGTAATCTCAAAAAATTCGAAGGCCAAACAATTGGCGTGGATGCCTATGGCTGGCTACACCGAGGCACGGCTGCCTGTGCCATTGACCTGGCGCTCGATAAGCCAACAAGAAAGTACGTCATAGCCCGACCGCGCAGAATTGGAAGCTAACAAGCCACCAGATACGTCGAGTTTGTCATGAACCGTGTGCGCATGCTCATCCATTTCGGTGTCACGCCTTACCTGATCTTCGATGGAGACAACTTACCGAGCAAGGCCGGCACAGAGAAGGAGAGGCGAGCCAAGAGGAAAGAAGGGAAGAGGCTGGGCCTGGAGTTACTGAAACTTGGCAAGACGTCCCAAGCGCATTTGGAATTACAGAAGAGCGTGGACGTTACGCCAGAGATGGCACGGATGGTTATCGAGGAGTTGAAGCACCACAACATTCAGTACCTCGTCGCACCGTATGAGGCTGACTCTCAGCTTGCGTATCTGGAGCGAAAGGGCATCATCAACGGCGTCCTATCCGAGGATTCGGATCTTCTGGTGTTTGGGGTCAAGTGTCTAATCACCAAACTCGACAAATATGGAGACTGCATTGAAGTCAACCGCAACCACTTCACTGCCTGTAGAGAGGTCAGCTTCATAGGCTGGTCTGATGCAGACTTCAGAAGGATGGCAATCCTTAGCGGCTGTGATTACCTACCTGGAATTGGCGGTCTGGGCTTAAAAACTGCTCATCGCATGCTGCGCAAACACAAGACGGTTGACCGTCTTGTCAAAGCTGCCCAGTTTGATGGGAAGCTTAAGGTACCTGCTGGTTTCATGGAGTCTTTCGATCAAGCAGAGAAGACCTTTCTGTACCCCTGGGTATTTTGTCCCATCTCGAAACAGCTTGTCAATCTAACCCCGCTTGATGATGGCGTTGATATTACCAAGATGCCATACATAGGGGAGGAAGTTCCGTCACACATTGCCATGGGTGTGGCCCGAGGCGACCTCTACCCACGCACTAAGCTTCCTATTACGGTCGCCGATACACCAAGACCAACTGGCAAGCCACTTATACCCGCTCAACGATCTTCAACGATCATCCAAACTCCCGATCTCAAAGGTTCGAAGCCGATTGATTCCTTCTTCAAACCCAAGCGCACACCTTTGGCTGAGCTGGATCCCAACTGCTTCACACCATCCCCAAGTCAGCAAGCGCTCCTGGAACAACAACGCAACACCAATGGTTGGGCTGCGATTCCTGCTCCACGCCCACAACTTCAGCAGCGTTCGTCTATGCCAAGTACAGCGCCGCAACCTCCAAGGCGTTCAATTACAGATTCAACAGGGGGCAGGCGATCGGTTCCGAACCCGTCTAAGAGACAACGACTATGTTCGGACTCTGTCTTTGATACCCCAGCTGCTGGCGGGGAAGGTATCGTAAGAAGCCAGTTCTTTGCATCCTCCTTTTCCGAACCTAGTCCATCGTTGCGTCCGACCAAAAATAGGAGGCAAAACACAGGCCACGATTTTGAACTGTACTCCGATGATTCAATTCAGGATGCCTTAGCAGAAGTTGCAGATCTCGAAGAGGCGGCCTCTCAACCAAAGAAGAAGATGAGGATCTTCAGTGATACGCAGTCAAGCTTGGCGAATGATTCACAATCGACCGTCTTCTCAAGGAGTAGTACAACTCAATCTCAGGAGACTACCGGCGTCCTTACACCTGCGACGTCGCATGGCAGTCCAGAGCCAGAGTCCGTTTTCAGTGCGGCAATCTTGTCTCAAATGAACGAGCTCAGGGCGAAGTTTACGTATAAGCCCGCACTGTCAACCTCTCCACAGCCAAATATATCGCGAGCTCCAAAAGCTGCTGTCCGCAGGCGGCAAACCGAGGCGTTGGCGCCTTCACCCCCGCCATTTGAATCCATTTCGAAGCACCTGCCAGAGGATCCAGTGGAACTCATTGCTCCGGGAGCGCCTGATATGGCGGATGAAGAAGTAGAACCAGAAGACTCCTCTCGAGCAGCCATGGAAGCCGAGGTTGTTGTTGCTGCAAGTTCGCCTCCTTCAATGACGCCTATAAAGAGGAAACGATCGCCTTTGAAAGGAAGCGAAGACCTTCTTGTGCCAGATAGTGAAGCAGAGAGTGAGTGTTCACCTCGGAAGCCTTTGTTTAATCTTGCACGATTTGCGTTTACTGGTTAGTATTATTTAGCGTTGCATATACATTGGTTATTCCTATGATGAGCGTACGATTTGGCACGCCCCTGCAGCATTTTTGTGTTCAGGTCACGACTTGGACGGCTGTACTACTCATACAACATCTTGCACTCTGGCAGAAAGCTTGAATGGAGCATTGCATCATGTAATTCTTTTCTGGTAGTATAGGCTCAATACCCATTTGTTTTCTAGCGGAATCTACGCCCTTGGTGCTTCAATCTTCAACAGCGGTCAATCCTGGGCAAGCCCTAATTACTTAATTCTCGTAGACCAAGGGTTAACATCCAGTGCCTTTTTATGTCTGCATCATTGGCATTCTGGCTAGTGGTAGGTTGGCCGTCCTTGCTGCGACAATTATTACCTGGCCTCTTCAATGCCACATGCATCCACAGCTGGGGTTATGCTTACCAGTCCCGCTATGAAGTCTATGCACTGTCTCTGTAGGTATACCACCGAACATAGTCAATTCAATGTCTGCGTCCACACTGCGTCTTTACTGATTGCTTGCACCACTCTGATCTGAAGTTTTACTCAGAAGTCTCCACTTTAGCTTCTTCCACCAATCGCTAGACTTTGGCTACTTCATTACAGCTGTTCTAGAAGGTCAAGAATCTGAGAGTGAAAGAGATGATATGGCGTTTATGGGCACCTGCATCTCTGTCACTAAGCATGCTTTGGTCTCAACCCTTAGAGGTTGAAGCATTCTCGCCCGGCTGGCTGATCTATTCCTAACTAATACCGACCATCGGCGCAGCTCAGGAACGTTTAGACCATCAATTTCTTCTCGCTCATCATTTTCAAGAATTACGCCGCTTCTGCAAGAACATTTGGAACACATAAAAATTAGAGTAGGACTGGAGTACCTTGGTAGTAGAATTCTACTTATGCGATGTGCTAACGTCTAGAGAGGCCCTTATACTTCATTCTTGAATAGCTTGAGAAACCCATCAACTTCTGCGAAGGATATAGATTCCACTCTACGCTCATTTTCATCTACTAACATAACTATTACTATTGAACAAACATAATATCCCTTGCAAATACGCTCCAAATGAGGATTATAGTTAGTCAGGACTTGTATATCTTATGCACTATTAGCTGATAGCTTGTTTTACTCGGTTTGGGTTGTACGGGCAGAGGCTAGCGGCCTTCCAGGCAGCTCGTATCACCCGCTCCAACAGTTCTTCTTCTCTTGCCTTATTGTACGACGTTACAAAGCGCACCTTCTTGATTGGTGCTGCGTCAATAACGGCTGAGAGACCTTGAATCTCGTCACAATAGCGTTATTTGAGCACAGAGAAAGAAGCCAGATTAAGAGGCTGTAGTAGGTGTAAGGCGTAAGGTAGAAAATAGACAAAATCAACTCTGGGTTGCTTGAAAAGCCACATAAAGCCAATTATTGAGTGAGAGCCGTGGTAGTCAAGACCAAGAAGTTGATCAGGCAGTACTTACGAAAGTGTTTAGTATGAAAATATAATGTAACTATGTATACTCAATCTGAATTGAAATCCATCTATTCTCTCATGTACTGTCCAGCAAATTGGGCTCACTTTGTGCAGGAAACCAGGTAGTTTGTACAGCCCGTCCCTTGAAAACTACTATTAAAACTTACTCTCAATCCTCTAGAGACTTTACTCAAGCTTTCGGGGTTTTTGAACCTGCCAGAACCTACGTGTTTGTACATTACCACAGTGTAGTCTAATACATACTCCATATTCTATATATCCTCCTAGCTCAAACAGTTCAATGAAGTTGCCTACAACGTCAGGACTAGCTGCTTAGGCTCTTAGGGTCTTAATAGATCGACCGAAAATAGAGGCGGCGCGTGGTGATAGAAACTGAGATATCCACCCAGCGCCAAGTGGTGTGTAATCGTTGTTCACTTCTAAGATTCGGGTAGCCATTTCTCGTGCACATGCATGTGTGATTAGTTGAGCCGCGCGAATCCTCATCAAGAATACGCTTAGCCAGAAAGTCTTCTTGCTCTAGAGCCAATCGCTGCTAGTCTTGGTGGGCTATTGCGTGGAATTGGTGACTGGCAAGGCGCGCTTGGAGCGACGATCGAGGAACGCCATAGGCCTTAGCAGCCTTTCGTTGGCTTGTAAAAACACCAGAATTGAGGTTTCAGATAGCATTTTACTTCAGACCTTCACGAGAGTCTATTTGGAGTAGGTGGTGTTGCTAATAGAAGTTTAGACGTTCAAAAGATGGATGGATGCGTTGGGGGTTTGCGCACGGTGGGCGGCCCAGAAGTTTTGATCAAATGGATAGCCTACAGTACTCCATGGATGGGCGACCAGAGTACAGAACTTTTCAAGCGTATTGTTAATGTTGCGCAAACCCTACTATTGCTATATAGACCGTTCCCCAGATTGCAATGTACGGGCTTCTTTCATGAAATCAATCGGCGCGCCTTTGGGCTAGTCTACGAAGTTGCGTTCCATGTACATCCCACAATCAAAAGGATACTTCATCGACCAGCAATTATCTCCTTGAACAGTCTGAGAGAAACGACAAAGAACGCGCGACACCGACCTGCTCTTGAGCATGTCTTCGATTTTGCACTCAATCTAGCGATGGCATTGCTGGAATTTCACAAAGCGGGCTGGCTTCATAAGAGGCTCTTGTCATACTGCCTAATATTTGCTTCTCTGACGGATATGAAAGACGTACTCTGGAAGGATCAATTTTATGTATGTAGCTTTAACAACAGCTGCCCCAACGCCGGGATGTGTGCAGCAATGGCCTTTGTTAGAGTCCTAAAACTGAGATTCTGTATCAGCATCCTGGTTACGGGTGGAGCAAGGGCCGTTTCTGTCGCGCCTTCGACCAGTACCGGTACAGGCTTGGGATCATCTTGCTTGAATGAGGATTATGGAGATCTGCGCACCTGTGCACGAAATGATCGCAGGAATGAAGCTCAAGAATCAGAAGGGCAAGATCTTGGGGAAAGGTGATACCCAGATATTTAGATGGCATCTATTACAGTATTACATCCCATTGCTTGATCAAAGAATTGGTTCGCACTATAGGATTGCCATTGAAAGATGTATTCTCGCTGAAGAGGATGAAAATAAAGCCGACTTGATCACTTTCGATGGGGTTTGTATTGAAAGACTGAGCAAATGCTATTTTTGATATGCCGCGTAGACTATATTGCCTGGTGAATTGAATAAGTAGATAGTTTCCAGTTGTAGCCCTCATAAGCACCTCAAAGGAACTCGACCTTGCGATGGTGCAAATGCGTCCCGCCAGCCTGCCTGACAACGCAAACATAAGGAAATCTTCAAATTAAACTCAGCGCAACTTTTACTCTTTATAGTCGTTCTTTTTAGCATTGCTATTGAGGCAGCAATATGGGCTTTAGCAATCTAGAATACGTTAAATTCTTTGCTCATATACTCTAATCTTGTTTTAGGTGAGTCCTGTATAAACCTTAATATTAAGTTCTCTAGTTTATTAAGATATGTTCTAGACTTCTGCAGAATGCCTCGACTCTTATTGGGTTCGTTATCTGACCAAGTCTGCGAATTAAAATACTTAGTATTTGGGGACGTTATAATGCTCCCAATCTCGTTAATGATACATTCCTTTTCGTCTTTAACTCAACAAAATTTGCAGCTTTTGCCTGAAACGTGGTAATGTTAAGTGAGAATTGCGCCTGTGAAATGTCAACGTGCAGCTCAAGGCAGCATGGTATGAGCATTGTTTTCCGGGGAGCTTCTCTGTCATCTTAGTCAGGGCTGGCGTTGTGAATAAAGACTGTACAGACGAACTTGTCGTCCATGTATAGTTACGAGCTGGGCCAATGTGCTCAAAACTGTGATGGTCACTGACTTTTAGATGGAGCGAATGATTCGTCTTTTGGCGGCATATACCCTTTGGCCACTCATTCTTTCGTTTGTCTTCGGCTTCGGCCGGTATGACAGGTACGACAGGAATGAACCCTATGGTCTCTCTATATAGGTGGTGCTAACATCACGATACCCGCTTATTTGAGTAAATGGCATCTTAGGCAAAGTGGACAACCCTGTTAGGCAGCAGTCTCTGCGCGCCATCCCAATATCGATTGGAAACAGATTCTAAAGACAAGGAAATGCTGATTGGAAGCAATTCTGAGTTATAAGAAATCTTTTGAAAATAAAGTCTATATGTTTCTGGTACAATTGACGCCTAAATAAAGCAAGGGATTAATCCCAGAATTGTCACCGTGTGGGCAGTGTGACTAGTCAATTGTCCCGTTGCTTATATCTTCGGCATCTAATCCACTACATGGCAATAGTCTGAATGCTCCCGGTGCAGCGCCTGCATGGGTCATGACACCACAGTACGCGCCGTCCCCGGCTCCGTTATTGTAGGGAGAGTATACAACCCTGTCAAGCCCTGCGCCAGCGCCATTGAAGAGCTTGTTTCCAGCTATGAGAGGAAACTCATAAAAAGTCCTACCATCGCATGCACCATTGAAATCAAGTACCGCGTTGTCCCCAAAAATATGAGGAAAATTGCATGGACATTGAATTGGTGAGATTAATGGGAGATGCACTTATCAATGACAGAGGTTGGACATACCTAGAGTCCGAACCGGCGTATCAATGCCTAATTGAATCGCGGCTTCGATTTCGGGCTTGGCCCATTTGTATCCGGTTCCGCAATTAACAAACATATCGCTTGGAGGACCACTGAAGACTTCCATCTTGATCACAGTGGCGGCGGGTGCTGGAATGGCGAAGGCAGTGTGTGAAAGGGCAAGAGACAAGGTCAGAAGAGTGTATGGCGAGCAAAGCATGTTGAGGTTTTCTTTCGATAATGATTGAAATGTTGGAGAAGGAAGTGTTAGTGGCCGAAGTGATGGGAGCTTATAAACTTAGATAGATGCTTGAGCTTGAAGTAGATGAAATCCAACGTGACGAGGCTGATTTATACTTTTTCAACTTTTGAAGGGAGATTCTAGTAGTTGTAGAGGGCTTGAGTCGGGTACTACAATACTTGATCTTGGCGAATTTCTTAGTTGAGATGCGATGCCTTCTGATTCTCAAAGCGCCTGGCAGGAGATTTGCTTACGAGTAATACAATGCAAGTGTTCAAGATGCTCCATCTGGGCACGAAAGGCCTGTTTCACCTTATCGATACCTCCATGCTAAAATTACAAAGTTAACACTCTGTTTGAGTCCTGTTCAAGGCCGGCACGGCTTGAGGTGTTAGCAGAAAGATTGTGGGTTCCAATAGGCGGAGCAGTGGTATTTATGTCATTTTCTGACGCTGCGCACGGGCCAGTTACATACGCTTTAGCCTCATTCCAGCAGCCGTCTCATTCGCCCGCCACACAACGTTTACCACAACGACCCTCTGAATCAATGCCGTTCGTTGCTCAACCTCAACCTCAGCCTCCACCTCAACCCTCAATTTCTACCCTCACTGCTTAGCATTCTCTTTGGCACTAGAACTGTTAGGTTTAGTTTATTTAATCTCTGGTAAAACATACATTTAGTCGCCGCGGCACTTATTTGCCTTATTGCATCCGCGGTTGGGAGGGTTGACTTGGTCGCTAGTGCCGTCGCAGTTTGCGCTGGAGGCTGTACCAGCTTTGCACGGTACTTTGTTTGCTTGGAGAGCGCCGTATGAGATAACATCGCCTTGCGGTATAGCGATAGCAGAAGTGGTAGCGGCCAAAAGGGCAATTGCAAGGTGAGCAGAGAATTTCATGATTGATATAAAAAGTTGGCCTAATAAAGGTCGAAGGTTGGAGTCGTAGACGAATTGATTTTTTGTAAGATTGTGAATGATAAGGAATGATACTTGAGATGATTCCACGACGGGGCCACCTTTATATGCCTTCAGACGGCCCCTGACCACAACCACGCGTATAGCCTAAATCCTGAGCATAACAAAGGGGTTATCCGGCAGCACTTCACATGTTAGTTAATATACATAAAGGACCGATACACTTCATTAGTAGCCATCTCTTGCCTAGTGAGGTTTCAAATCTTGCTTTCTATGGCTCGTATCAGCGGCATTCTCACCAAAGATTTATAAAATTCTAGAAGACTAGTAGAGAGGTGCTTGGGTTGAATTTATTGGTGGCTCAATCTCTGGAAGACAATCTTAATGGTAATTTTCAAGTCAATTTCACGACAATTTCAGTCCAGTCTCGTCAATATCCTACGAAACTGTGAGAATCACTAAGCTTTCTCCGATTGCTCTCCGCAGGACTATTCTCTAGTTACACAAAGAGCACTCATTTCTCCTTGTAGCTATATTGTAGGCGTATCATACTTGGCACATGGGTGTGCTTGTTGTAATTATCTTTGCAAGCAGTCCTTGATCTCTGATACCTGCAAGGAGAAATGTGCTTAGACATGAGCAAAACGGTTCTTCAACCTGCTAGGATGGCTTGATCATCTCTGGGCCTAGATTTTGTGAATTGCGCAGTTTCATGTGTAGAATGCCCGCACAAAAGGCCGTACGAGGAATACATAGTGTGACGTTTATATCAACGATTTGGGCTAAGACGGGCCGACCTAGTACCACCGGCCCGGAAGAAACTGGTTTCGTTTTCCTTTCCTCCGAGGCTGAGGAAACCAAATTTGCGCTTAGTTCTTCACGTAGGAGAATATATTTGTAACTGATACGTGTTGGATTGTTATCCTTGGCAAACTTTGGGTGTTTGGCTAGGCATCAGCATCAAGGTCACGTAAATAGAACCAATGTTACTGGTGGTACGACCAAGACCTCCACGCCTATAACAAGTGGCATCCTAGGCGGGTGGGCCCCGGACGTATTGAGGTCCTATCTCTATCTTGAGTCATTGGGGGAAAGATACTGCTGACTTTATGTAGGTTATTGCTTCCGTTGGCCTAAACTTGGTTGCAGGGGCCTCTCCTCGCGATTTGCACCCCTGTTACACTGACTCGCTTTGGGAGGACCATGCCTCCGGTGCGATCCCATAGGCTAGGCACTATGATACAGCCAAGCAGAACTCTTAATGTTGGCATCCATTTTACCAAGGATTCCAAATTTTTTATTGTGATGAAACCTTCAATCATTTTCATTGCATGCTTGATCTCTTCTTAAGAAATTTTTTGGTCTCTGCTTCAAGCAATGGCACATAGAGCTGGTGCTAATGTCGAACACGTCGCACGGCAGGCAAGTTTCGAGGAGGACACGGCTCTTATGATCGAGCACTCCCCCTCCAAGCTAAGGGCTTTCAGCGGCGAGAGTCTCAGCAGCTTCTTCCTGTCTCTTGTTTGCGGTATACTCATTGGAGTGCTTGTGACCTTTAGCTTCCTTGCTGGTGTCTCTTGCGATATTGGCCAGTTCACCTCAGTTGCTGGTAAAACACATGATAAAGTCAAAACAATGATTGGTGGAGAGTTCAATGGACTTGTTCCCGAACGTACGTATTATTTTCTCAGGAAAGCCTGTTCAGAGGAAATAGCTGATAAGATCCTGTAGTTCCAGAAATAATGGTAGAGTTCTGGAATGACTCATCATTTGTGCCTACATTCGATATCACTTATCGAAATATAGGTTATGCTGAAGCGATGAATAGCATCGATCCGACCTGGCACAGTCTCTTCCCAAGTAGGTGAAAGGTCTACACTTAAATCAGCGTCTCTTAACTCACAAATGCCGATTCCCAGAGCAAGAAGGGTTCATTCCTGTCGCGCAACCACTAAATTACAATCTTCCTCCATCAGCAAGACAGGATCTTAATGGTGAATACTGGAGTATATCAGCATTCCATCAGGTTCACTGCCTTGTACGTGTCTATACACGAGGCGCTGGACCAACCAGAGTTCTGACAATTCAACACCTAGTATACAATCATGCAGAGCTGGCTTCAGTTCCACTACGCGATAGAACAGGAAAGCATAGCTGAGCATGTCCTTCACTGCTTCGACTACGTTCGAATGGGGCTGATATGTACTGCGGACCAAGCACTGGATGGATCAGATCCTTTTTTGGCCGCTCGAGGCCTCAACGGCACCCAAGGCCTAGGTACAACACATGTCTGCAGAGACTGGGGAGCATTGCTACAATGGGTAGAGAATGCTACACAACCGTTGTAAAGACGCTCTCTGGCAGAAATACAAAGGGAAACAATGATACCGCTACTGTCTATGCCTCATGTCTGCTGTATTTCGAGGACAATACCTCGGCAATCATGAATGAATAGATGAAAACACGATAAAAGGCATGGAACTTTTCTTAGGATCATAATTATGAGAGTAGAATCGCAAGGAAAGCATGTAAAGAGATGACTACACAATGTAGAAGAGAATATAAACAAAGCTTACTACATGTTTAGAAGATGCAGTCTGAAAATCAGTTGCTCATTATCCGTTCTAGGCTTAGTTCAAACACCGTAGTACGTATCCTATGAACCCGGGCTTATCCCTCGTTCCATTTGTGCAACTTGCTAATCAAACCGATGCAATTAGACACTGCTCACTAGAAGAAGGAAGTCGAAGAGGCTTCACGCTCTCTGGCCCTGGCTGCTGACACGGCCATTTCTCAATCATCGTGTCTGCTTCCGTGGCGAAGGCCAGTAGCGTTTCATCGATTCGCAAGTCATCACCCCCGAACAGCTTGAGTAACAGCGTATTCGTTTTCATGGAAGGCCCTGGCCGCCAAGCGGCTTGGACCTCAAACGTCAGATGCGCCTAGTTCCACGGCATTCGCCCGGGGTTGTTACCTTACTCATTGCAGGTTGTCAGTCCGTTCATGAGAAACACCTTCTCCTAAAGCCCTGCTTTGTATCAGCCCATTTCATGGCTAGCCCCAGCACACTCGGGCCGTAGAGCTCGCCTCTAACCAGCATTCCAGCTCATCCGGAGAAGCCTTCGATGGGTATTGCCAGGCACGGACGCTCGCTACGAAGGCGCTCGTATTTTTTGAGCGCTAGAGCTACACTTGATTTGGCCTAGGGTCTACTTCAAAGTGTGGTCGGTAGCTGGAATTGGCGTCAGGGGTCGAGGGTGTGCGCTTGGTGCTCCACCTTGCCCACGTGGTTTTCTGCCACTTGGCGGGCATGTCCCCCGCGTACCAGCAACCCTCTGTCCAGCGTTCGTCGGTTTCATAGTCCCCATGCTCTTGCTCCTGCTTGTTCGCTGAACGTTTTTAAGTCCCGCTTGTCTACGCATCGCAGTACTAAAAGACGACGACTCCATAATGCCAAGCGATGAACAATGGAAACGGTAACGTTTGTCAACGTTTGCCTCAAAGCTTGATGTGATAATGCCTTCCTGCACTTCAGAAACAAAATACGCTGCCTAACAGAATATCCCATCCGAATTAGCGTTTACTTACTTCGGGTAGATAGTGGCAATTGCAAACTTGTCGCCTCTGTACGAACAGACTTCCCATGCGGGTTGGGCTGCATCTTTTTATGGCAATGCCACCAATGTGTATTCTCTGGATATATCTGCATACAGAATAGCCCCTTAGAATTCTTTTGACAGTCCGGTAGTTTAGCGTATTATTGCTCGATCCATACAAGAATCGAGGATTTTCTCTACATTAGATATGCTG
Organism: Pseudopyrenochaeta lycopersici; assembly: GCA_003313425.1. Lineage (NCBI taxonomy): Eukaryota > Fungi > Ascomycota > Dothideomycetes > Pleosporales > Pseudopyrenochaetaceae > Pseudopyrenochaeta > Pseudopyrenochaeta lycopersici. The sequence continues at coordinate 1,558,818 of NHZP01000005.1, forward strand.
TTAGCTGCTTGCTAAACGGTTCGTAAGCATAGTAATTCGACCGGGCTGTGAACGTGGCAAATACCAATATAAAAATGAAAGACAGCCTTCAGGTTGAGTAATTGATGTTAAGTGGGCAATACGAATAGTATAGAAGACTTGTTGGCAAATCTTACACGAGTAATAAAATCCCTTACACATAAGTATTGTAGAACATTCTATTTGATGATATCAAAAGCACAGCAAACGACATGCTGAATTTGATATCACAATAGTTACGGATCAAGAGAGGCTATTGATAAAATTGATAACAGCAATAGCTATTCTGTGTATCTCTGAGAGGTAATATACAGCAATATGAACAACGGTTGACAAAATTGTTGATGGTGCAGAGTTTAGTTGTCGAAAGATATTGTTGGCGAAGGCCATTGAAGCATCCTAGAGCGGTATCGCAGTATCTAAGGCTAGCCGTGTAGAACGATCTGTGCTATGGTAGCAGGGCATAAGAGAGATGAAATTACATTGAAGTAGGATAATTACTACCGTAGCTACGCAGGTAGGTGCTGGCAAAGTTGAGGATGACACCTAAGACGATCTTAGACAAGAGCTGGGTGCAGGCATAGAGGACGAGATGTCTGTTGAAGATGACAGAGAGATAAAGAAAAAGGCACCAAACGAAATCTGGAATGCCCGGACTGGAGGAACTGTAGGGGCTTGATGAGCTTGATAAATTTGTCTAGCATTGAAAACTGCTGGTTACGGGGGTTTATCATTTCGTCGTCGACCGCTTGCCATTGCATTGACTAGACCCGGCCTGACAGTCGCCGCGCAATGTACTTGGACCTTGCCGCAGTAGCTACATTGACTGCAACAATTTCCCTACTTTAAAACTACGCATGTGTATCTCAAACCTTCACCGCAACGACAGTTTGGTGAAACTCGAAGAGAAGAGTCCACAGCAGGACTGCCTGAACTTGACGGTGTTGAGCGTACGCTAAATGCAGCCGAACGAACTTCTGGGGAACTGGACGATAGCGGACCGCTGGAGGAACTTGGCCGGCCAAATTTTTTTACTACTGACTGATATCTACTGCTACAATATCTAAACGTCTAACTGTAGTACCTATATTGTGAGCAGCAGTTTTTATACTTGGATCTGAGACAAGCTAGTTAATTCTATGACCATAAATTGTAGACTTACAAAGTCTTTGAAAAGTTTCAGATATAAACAATCTTTCTGAATTCTATTATTGAACCATACTAGACTTTTCCTTTTTTTTAAGCTACTTTAATATTTACGATATTGTTACTAACAGTTGTCAGGCCACCAGGCCGAGAGCGGAGGTAGGCTGCTACACAGCAAGCAGGATAATACTGTTCAGCGTGATCTGTACATAGCAGATCATTGTTATCTTCTGGTTGGCTTAGCGCATTGGAAGCAGACCTGCTCTAATAACAGTATTTATTAAGACAAGTCATAAACCAAAAAAGATAGATCTTAAACGCTATTTCGACAAGTCAATTACTACTTCAAATTTTATAGTAAATGTCATAGTACTTGTTTATACTACTATATACCAGTATAATACGCTAAGCTGTGTTAAACCTGGTAGCTTTAGTCAAGCAAAAATACATATAGTCTTATCTAAGTATTTTAGAGTTTATTTTGGAAGAAGAGTTACGAAACACAATTACAGTGTCATACTTTATTCTAAATACTAGGTTATAATACATAGGAATAGATAAGTGGGTGTTAATGATTAGGTTTTAGATCATAATTTTCAAATTTCGGTTTCTGATCTTCACATGCTAATAATCTACCGTACATGGTAGAGATGAAGGCATAGTAATTCTGTAAAACGTGTTACATATTCGGATATCGTACGAGTATTTCTGCCTACCCCGAGCGCCTTCTCACTAAACGCCAAGCTCTTCGTCATGAACTTTGGCCGTAGAAACGGAAATATTTAATACAAGGGTCAACTGAAATGGCTCAAATTTTTTCCTCCAACCGCGCCGTCATGCCCGTAACTGTCGTCGTTTTGGCCACCTCACGCTCCCTGATATGAAGTTCTCGCTCTGTGTTCTTCTGAATTGCCACCTTTTGCGCCTCAGTCAGTTGATCGAGGACCTTGGATGCTCCCTCCTTTGTTTGGCCATTGAATAGGAGCTCAAACTCCGTCTTTGTAGCGATGGCAAGCTGATCTTCGAGTGCTTTTAAAGCTTTTGTGCCAAGCTCTGACACCGCCTTTTGGAATTGCGCATCCTTATCCATCTTTGTCTTTTTCGCAACTTGCTGATCGTGCTCAGCATCAACTTCCTCAGCTTTACGCTTAGCAGCCTTCATCGCATCCTTCTTCGCCTTTGCAGCAAGATAGCGCGCAGAATGTCCCAGCGCTCTGCCTTCTTTCGTCAAAGGTTGATCCACATTAAGCGGCGGTGCAGTAAAGAAAAGTATGCGGCCCTTTTCGTCTCGCTGAAATTGCTCGCGAATATCGTGCGGGATGCTCGCGTTCGCGTGATCATTCAAAACGTAGACCTCGACGGCTTGAGGTGCCTTGTACCCGGCAGGCGGCTGCTGGACGTATGGTTGTTGGTAGCCTGGCGCAGGTCGAGGGGTTTGGAATGATTGCATGGGAGCAGTTGGCTGGGGAGCAAAGGGAACATGAGGTGTCATAGGCTGGTACGAAGGCACCTGGGGTGCTTGTTGATGAACATGTGGCGCAGGTGATTGTGAGTGAGAGTGGTAGTGCGGTGCATGTGTAGGGGTATATGCTGGGGCAGTATGGTGCTGCTGAGGGGTTGGGGCTGGCATGGGTGTCAGAGAAGGTGCTTGCGCGATGGGGTAATTTCTTGATGAGTCATAGCCGTGAGATGGAGCTGTAGGTAAAGTAGGCGTAGGAATCACAGGCGCTGGTGGGGGTGTTGGTGGAGGGGGTGGTGTGGGTTCAGGCGGTGGTGAGTCCTGAGAGGATTGTCAGCTATCAGTGCATGGACAACTGGGAATAGGGAGAAATTACCTTAGGGTCACGGGGGCGACGATGGACAGCACCAATCTTTGGAGGGGCATTCTCAGCACCCCATTCCGGTTTTGGAAGATCATCGTCCTCCTTTTGCTCATCTTTAAGCATGTATGCAATCGGACTCGGCACCTTCTTCAGTTTCCTTGGCGCATCGAACAGATCCATTACGTAGTCCTTGTCTCGAACTTCATCGGGTAGACAGCTGGCCCATGTCTTGATCTTGTTCAACTTATGGTTCTCCTCGTTGTAGCGGGCTTCGCAAACGTAAATCTCCTTGTCCGGGGGAAAGTCGCGAGGGCGGCCCTTGTTGTATCGCGTTACAAACATGACGAAGCAACGGTCGACAACTTCGTCAATGCGATGATCGCGATACTGTCCCGTTTTCACAACCTCATTTTCGAGGAAATGGCGGTCGAAACGATGTACAGTCTGCTCTGGGCGGTAGTACCAGCACGCATTGACCCACTTCCCGCCTTCTGCATCTTGCCACGTTCGATAGATTTGCGCCACAATGGGCTTTGTGAGGTCGTTCGCATTCTGGATGTGGACCCAGTCACCGACTTTCCACAGCTCACCATTGTGCAGGATACCATTTGGCATGGGTATGCGACCCTCCTCCATGACGTAGTCGGTGTCGGGCTTCTCTTTCTCGGCCTTTGCAATTTTCCGTGATTCCTTTTGCAGGTGAACGGCGTCCTTGAAGATTTGACTGTCCTCCTCATTGTATTGCTTCGCGTTCTCGAACATGAGTTCCACGTCCACCATGAAATGGTCGACGGAGTTGTACTTCTTCCGCTTGAGTTTGCGTTTCAGGATGTCCATGGCCATGGGAGTCTTAATCTCGGCGTGGTATTCTGGCATCACAGCTTTGTCAGGGACACGCTCGAATGCACTGACCATGAGCTTGTTGGCCTGGTTCCGAGGTTTCCTGATGCCCTTCATGATGGTCTTGATTCGAGCTTCCATGGGAGTGTCCACCCGCGGCGGTCGTCCACGCTTCTTTCTCGACTCGGGATCATCGTTCTTGGCGTCTTCTTTGGCTGCTCTCGAGCCGCCTTCACGCTTAGTGATGGCGGCAGTGGATCGCGGGCCGCGCCTCCTCTTGCGCTTGCCTTCATCTTCCTCATCGTCGTCTTCCTCTTCATCGACCTCGAGCTCTTCTTCATCGTCTTCCTCCTCATCCTCTTCCTCTTCCTCTGGAAGGAGTGGGTCTTGCTCAGGAATCTCGCCGAGGTAAGGCAGAGTCGCGACTGCCTCTGTAATGACCTTTTCATCAACCAACCGCTTCAGCTCTTTCTCGATGACTTTCTTGACCTCGAGGGCATCCACGTACGCCTGCGAGTCCTGCCTGTTGTACACTTGCGCATTGTGGGGAATGAGCGCAAGGTCGCGCACGAATTCGGAAAAGTCCTTGTACTCTCTCTGCGCCACCTTGCCCTTTATTGTGCTCAAGGCCATGGGCTCCTTGATGATATCGTAGTAGTCGGGCACCGCGCGCTTGTTGACCTTGCGCTGGAAAAGCTTCGTGGGGTCGTAGCCACTGTACAATCCTTTAGCCACTGCGCATGGTACTCTAAATCCGCCGTGCGAGACTTACTCATCGATTCTGTAGTCGTATACGTTCTTCAAGAAGTTGGACATGGACTCCCATTCCTGCGCCGTAATGGAGGACGCTGCGCCGGCAGACTCAGCTGTCTCCGTGGTCGGCACAGGCGTCGAGCTGGGCGCACGTCCGGACGCCATGGTTTTACTGTTGCCCCCGATGTTGTGTGTGGCGGTGTTGACGATGCGCAATTGTCTTGGGCTCGGGGAGCTGTCGCGTCGTCAATGGAGTAGTCGCGACGGCCAATGGCCCCTGCGCGCGGCTGTACTTTTCTCCGGTCCCTGGCGCAGATCCTCGGGAGTCCGCGTTCGGCCTGTGCTTCGGGAACATTCACTTGCGACCGGCCACATGTTGACGCCATCAATCGCCTTCAAGCGCCTGTATATAGCTGACAAACGATTCTTTGATCGCCTTAAGTATTCTATCTGTGCTCCCATGCGTGAAATATCCCTTTAGCACCCAATACCCACTCATCACAGCTTCTCTTACCCATAGCTCTCTACGGCCACGTCCTAGAACGCCCCACTACCTCGCCAACCCGCCCTCCCTCCTCCTTCAGCCACTTCATCATTCCAAGCCATTTCACTGCTCTCACAATTTCAGCGCCCGCCGTTCCATCAGTACCATCAGTCCCATCAGAATGCCCATTCGCATCCGATTACGAGCGCCTAACGGCCAGCACACCCTCTCCCTCGACGACAACGCGGCTGTGTCGGACCTTCTCTCGTCGATAAGCGATTCAACAAACCTGCCATTATTTGAGCTGAAATGGAACTTCCCGCCGCAGCCACTCGACCCTTCTCTATATGGCTTGTCAACACTACTCAAAGACACCGATCTCAAGCTCAACGGCGCTCAGATCACGGTCATCGCACAAGCTACTGGTGATCCCAGCGAGCAGATGCAGGAGGAGGAGGAGACGAGCCAGAAAGCACAGTCGTCGTCTCAATCCGCACCGCTGTCGTTGCAGCGAAAACAACAGTCGGCGCTAAAGGACACACCAGAAGTGCTCGTGCCCGACCGCGGCGGCACCATTGTATTGCGCGTCATGCCAGATGATAACTCATGCATGTTCCGAGCTGTGGGCAGTGCTGTTCTCACTGACTCCCTCGACTCTATGACAGAACTACGATCTCTCGTTGCTCAAGCTATCCAAAAAGATCCTGAATACTATAACGAAGCCATCCTCCAGCGATCACCTGACGAGTACTGCAAATGGATATCATACTCTGATTCCTGGGGTGGAGGCATTGAGTTGAGCATTCTGTCCCAGGAGTTTGACATTGAAATAGCCAGCATCAACGTCCAAGACTTGAGAGTAGATCGATTTAACGAGGGGAAATCGCGTCGCTGCATACTCGTTTACTCTGGCATTCACTACGACACCATTGCCTTTGTTCCGAATGGCGTTTCGCCTTTGGACGCCGAGAATGATATCAAGCTTTTCGATGCAAACGACGATGTCATTCTTCAGGCTGCTCGAGAGCTTTGCGGACAACTGAAGAAGCAGCATTACTATACCGACACACAGAAGTTTGATATCAAGTGCAATACTTGCGGATGGAAAGGCGCTGGTGAACAAGCAGCGGTTCAGCATGCCACAGAGTCTGGGCATACTGACTTTGGCGAGGCAAGTTGAGTCCCGGAATTTAACGTGTTGCCCACGCTTCTTGTTGCTTGAACTTTTATCAGAAATGAAGTATACCCATGTGATGGAAAATCAGTAGAAAGTTTAGATCGTGTTCATTTAGTTGTCGAGCTTCGCGATTGTTTTTGGATCGTTCACTTCTCGATTTTCATTCCAACAACCACTAAGCAACGGGACGCCAATTTAGCATGTTGTATGACGGACGACTTACTTGAAGCAACGCACGTGACATAATACACTCCCATTCACCATGCCTTCCAAGGCCACCCCATGATTGCCAACTCCAAGAACACAACAAACCTTCTACAGCGTACACCTCAAACAAAGTTTGCGCATTGAACTCATGATTGCTCCTATAGGCCAGCTTCCGCCGACCGGGGACGGTTCACTCCCTGACGAAACCAATGGCAGGCGACCATTTCCCCGCCGCCAACCCTCCTAAGGCGACCAAAGAGAAACATGCAGGATTGCGGCGCGGTTGTTGAGGTAAAACGTTTGGCCTTTATTGGTTACTTTATGTTTCAGTTCTATCGCTTTGGGTTTCAGCCTTGTCGCTCTCCTTTACTGAGCATAAAGGCTGACAGCGCACTGCTCGCAGGCGATGAAGTGCATCGCGGCTCAGAAGCATTAACGGAGGGATGAAAGCGGAGGTATGGAAGCGCAGATATGGAAGCAGGGGGACGTGTATCGACAAGGGAGACGACAGCAGTTGATGCAGTGGCATATAATCAATGTCTAGTACTTCCCTTCGCGTGCAGCCCTAGTCCTGGACAATATCAAGGTAATATTTTGTGCTGAGGAGCAGCTTCGTTACATATTGAATATATTCAGACCGTTTCTAAAGCCACGTTAATCAGAAGCCAACCCCACGAATTGTCAGAGTTTGAGTACGAGAAGCTCGCATGACCCTCACAAGCTCCCTTGCATGATGTGGGAGCCATTCGGCACTGCGTCTGCGAATATGACCGCTTCATGGAGAACTGGACCGAACGAAAGAGGCACATTAAACATTCTGTCGACATGTCTAATTACCCTAACTTTGTGTGTCTATACATGTCTTCATGTCGATATTCCGGAGCATGGCAAAACACACTGGGCCCAAATACTCAAAAGAAAGTTGCTCTGGTTGCTTCCTGGTATTTTCGCCCCGGAAATTGTATGTACCTATATTCGGTCACCGATACATCAGTTAATAGCTCTTAATAGGTTGCCTTCATTGCGCTCAGACAATGGTTTTTCGCGAGAAACCTTGAGCTGCAGATCAAGATTGCTTTGGACCCTCTCCTCTCACGCTCATCAAAAGCCTCGAGCATACATGGTGCTTCGGATAACCATGAACCGCTTGGCTCCAGAAGGGTCCATTCTTGGACACGGCTTCATGCACATTATGCTCTTATGGGTGGTTTCGCATTCGACACTAGCAAATTGCTGAATAATTTCCTGCCAGAAGGTCGAACTCGACTGACTTTGACGTCAACCGCGTTGCGCAAACTCGCCGCATACGAACCCGACCTTATTCCAGACATATCAACGGAGCATATTCGGGACAAAAGCAAAGCGGACTGCTTCGCTAAGAGCATAGCGTGCTTTCAGGCCCTATGGTTTGTCGTTCAGGTGGTAGGACGACTGGCGGCTAAGTACCCAATAAGTTTACTGGAGATGAATACCTTCCTCCATGCTCTTTGCTGTCTGGCAATATATTTGGCATGGTGGAATAAACCATTAGACATTCAACAGCCTACCTTGATCGACGCTTCGGAGGAGCCAGCTCGAAAGATTTGTGCATGGATGGTAATGCAAAGTGCTTTAGGATACCTTCCACCATACTACTACAGTTACCATGGCTTCTTCGGTAATGGCCTAGTAAAAGCGAAGGGTTCCATCATGTTGCTGTACGAGGAAGACGCGATGCGGGGCTATGCTGGATACGAAAGCTATGAAAAAGCACGCTCTGAACTTGATGGCTTGGTCAAGTATAACAGCCGTCGAGGTCGGGCGGAAAGTGTCGATATGGACGCATCACTCGTCACCTTAACTCCCTCGACCGAACAAGACATAAAGCTCCACACTGGCCAGAAGCTTTTTGGTTTCCGATTTATACCCATTTCCAATCTTCGGATCCCAATTCATGGCACGTACGCACAATTGTCTCCAGCAGACGTAGAGTGCCTACGACTCGCACAAGCGCTGCGCGAGGAAGTGAATCCTATCTCAGGCTGGCAATTCGGGCCACTAAAAGAATGTCGGTACCCTAATACCAATATGCTCGTAGCGTGTGCTTCCGCGAGGTCTTACGATCCTATAAGGAGAGGAACGGACCAAGCGTTGACGAAAAGAGAATGCCAGAACCGGAAGCACGTCATGGGTACGATGTTTGGGTCGTTGGGGAAAGAACTTAAGCTTGGAGGTTCTGTCGACTCCTCTTATTTGCCAATGACCATTGCTAGCAGTATTTACGGCGGCATCCATCTTCTTGCATGGAATGGTCCATTTCCTAGCATAGGGGAGACGATAATTTGGCGAATTTGTGCAGGGTCCCTTGCCGGCACGTTCCCTGTCATCGCCGGATCGTACCTTCTAATCCTCATGGCTGTGTACTTCATGATCATACCGCGGCAACTGTGGTCCGGGTCTACCTGGTTCCAAAGATGGCGAGAGAATTGCACCGCGCAAACTTGGTTGCCCACGCCTCCGATACTCTGGAAATCTTGGTGGGCAGAAAGGCGGGAACGATATCTAAGATTTCTCACTAGGATCGCGGAACTTGAGGGACAATTACACACTCTTATTCTTCAGTATGTTTTGGTTTGTTGGAGCGGTCTTTATTGTGCGGCGAGAGTGTATCTGGTCGTAGAGAGTTTCAAGGGCCTCGCATATCTTCCAGACAAAGTATATCAGGAACCGGAGTGGAGTCAGTTCTTTGCGCATATTGGCGCGGGATAAAGAATTGTAGATAATGACTTTAGGAATAGGCTGATAAAATCACCCATATGATCGGGTAACGAGTAATGTTCGTCTTCAAGACTGTATATGCACTTCAAGCTTCTTTAAATATGCGGTATTGAAAGCATACTCCATGAGATAAATTCAGAAGCCCTATGGTTTGGTTCGTGGTTACTTTGCAAAAATTAGTAGCCAGAAATGTGCTTGGTTTCTCTAAAAAAAGAAACTTCATTTTTCTGTCCATGGAAAGTCCGGTGATGAAAGAATAACAGAAAAACTGTCTTTTCCAGCAGTAAACTCCAAAAATTCCAACTTAAGTTGCTCATCTTATGCCATTCATATCATATGTGCATCAATACCCATCAAATGACTTTACCATCCATACGCCTACAAACTCCACAAAGCAGTCTCTGTTGCAAGATCTTCGGTATTCGAGTAAAGCCTCCTGACGGAACATCCCCAAAAGTCTTGATCCGTTATGTACCCCCAAGCTTTACCCTAACATCTCTTGATGCAACCTTTTTCCCATCCACATATGTCGCAAAATCCAGCTTACCAAGACCGAGGAGAGTCATCTGGACTTCAAACTGAACAAACTTGTAGCGCTGTCCTTGAGCACCCTCCCTTGTATCGAGATCATTCCATCTGACTGGAAACGTAATGGTTGCACATTCATGGACGTCCTTTGTCCTTCGGGTCGGTTCGACATCCGCCTCACATTCGTAGATTTTTACCGAAAAGTTTGATCGCGGACGGCTCTCGGGATGGGATAACTCCCATGACATGCTCACAGGGTCTCCCTTGGAAACGTCATGACCCTGATCCGAATCAGCATAATAAACCACTAATGTTGGTGTAAATTAAATACCTTCCTAACATACCAGCGCATCTGGTTGTGCGCTAGATCCATATGTCGGGCAGGGCATGCTCTTTTATCCTCTTCCTTATGCCTCGAGCTGTCAAAAGGCTCCTGTATCACCATGCCGTAATGAGCTTTCGAGATATAGGACGTCACTAGCGGGAACGGCTGATCGACAACATCGTCAAAGGTCAGGCCCTTTATGGCAGCGCCTCGGCAGATTGACGCCCATCTGATCTAGTGAGCCACAGGGTCCCTACGTACAGGATTATTGACCTACGTTTTGGCGCCCTCTGGTTGTATCACTTTGCTGTCGTCTGCTGGGAACTCTGCGTGCAGTCGTTGATAGAGAAATTTATTGCCGCCCAGGCCTCCAACTAGGAGAATGGCTTTTGGCTTTCTCGACATTGTTTTTATTGTCGCACTAACTTGCCTGTTCACGAGGAGGAGAATGTCACGCATGACAGGGTCAAAAATTTCCTTGATGATGTTCCTGTGACGGGCAGTTAGTACATACTTCGAGAGTGATTGGCAGAACCCACGAGCTGAATCGCATTGTGTCTCCCGTGAGCTGATCCCTTCCTTTACCCCTCTTAAGCCTATTGAGCGGGTTCTTGATTATTTTAGCAATCTCGTGAGGAATGATGACAGGTATTTCAGATGTGTTGTTGTCGAATTGATTCTTGATCTGCTGTTCCCAAGTCTTCATCAACGTGCGGTGGACCTCTTTCGGTAGTTTGGAGAGTTTTTCTTTTCCGATCATGTCTTCCACATACTTCAAGAACCCTTCATCCAGGAAGATGGAGCCGCAAAGATCCACTAAACATATTGTGAGCTAATTTAGTAAGATCCAGGAGGGACACTTACTTTCATTGCTTATTGCCTCTCCAAGGTGAATAGAGGGGTCGACTCTATCAACTTCATATGTGACGATATCCTATGCTCTTATTACTAATTCTTTTTTTCCTCGAAACCGACTTTTCTTACCACTGTACCACCACCGGCATCGCAAATGACGATAACATCACCTTCCTAGAACCAATAAGAGTCGGACTGGTAATGCAGATCTGCCACATACCCTGATATTATGACGAACTGTGCCCTCAAAGAATGCAGCGACTGCTGCTGCCTCAGGCTCGCCAACAAACTCCAACTGTGTTGCGAGTCCTGCATCCGGGCGATCTAGTAGCCCAGCCTTCTTTGCAGCGATCTTCATTTGCTCTTGTGCCGACTTTGGCCAATTCGCAGGAACGCTTAGTACAATGCGAAACGGCATTCCTTCCATGCTATTTGGGTCTTGCCGTTTGATATCACTCAATGTGAACTCCCATAGCTTTTGCAAGTAGTCTGCAGTCACATCAACGGCTGACTTGTTGAACTTTTGGAGCATTTTTTTCGTGTGCTGAAGCTGTGTAGAATCGCGGACTTTTGGTGGCAGGCGCTCTTCTGCAAGGAGCAGCTTGAACCAGCTCACCCTTTCCGCATCGGGCGGTATCGCATATCCCCATTGCACTGTTCCTTTCGTATAAGCTACTTCGGTGGGGACTTTGACGGCTTTTTCCTTTGGCCAGTCTCTTACAGTGTGAATTTCGGGTTTGTGGGCTCCGGAGATTGCCCAAGAGACACCTGAATATCTGACATAGAAATGGAGTCAGCTGTAGTCGACATTTAAGCATATGGTGACTCACGTTGTTCCAAAATCAATACCAATGTTGATATGATTACGGTCCTGGTCCACAGCACTGTAGGACGTCCTCGAAGAGATTGGAGACTGAAGTGATGTTGCTTCCGAAAAACGAGAGAATGAGGAGATAGGCGATGATCCAAGCGCATGTGCTGGGGGTCTTCGAGGGACAAGTGCCAGAGGTGACACTAATGGTGTAGAAGGCAACTCCACTAGCTTTGGCGGTGCAGATGAGCCTTGATAGTATTCGAAAGGTAGAGGCAGATCTTCGAAGTCACCTTTCATGTTGGCGTGAATTCTATTGACACTTCGTGGTGGGCATTAGCTTAGTTACAGTCTTAGACCATACAGAAAGCTCGGGTAGTTATCATGAATAGCCAGAAGCAAGCAGGCCTTGTCCAGCCCCGAGGAGTGCAGAAGCAAGTGCGCATGTCGACCACCCATTACTAGTCTTGGTCATGGTGTGCTCAGCCGTGTGATAGTCCAGCCTTTCCGCATACAGATTTTCATGCAAAATACAGTTCGAGATCCTCAGCATGTAAAAAAAACCACTCTATTGCATCCGCATTTGGAGCTCTATGGCGTCTGTCAGCAGCCACATGCCAAGACTAGCTGTAACAGAGCATGCAGGATCGTGCCTCAGCCTCGGCCACAAACAGAAGCGGGTAAAAAGAAGGCAAACTTACAGAAGAGGGGTCGAGGCCTGCAATCGAATGATCACAGCCAGCGAATCAGATCCAGCTCGAGGTGCATTGATCCGTCGGCGCATATGCTCTGCCCCCTCGTGGAGCCGCAAAAGCAAGTACATTGGTGCTATTGTGGTGCACACCTTGCTGCTGGTGATTGACAAGTAAATGCGGCTGAGATATAATCTCCAGAAACAGCGCACATGCTAAACTGCGTTGCGATACCAGACATGATTGGCCATTCCGAAAAGGCTTCCTAGCTTTAACAAAACTGATCGACATCTGCGATGCAGTGAACCCGCTCTTTTCCCCATCATCAACCGACCTTTCCTATTCAAAATGCTCGAGATCACGCCTTCCGACACTTCACTGGGAAACAGAATCCACAAGAAAGACAAGAGGGAGAAAAGTTCGAATGTTTGGAAAGCTATTCGAAAGGCAGGCGAAAAGAAAACTCAAAATGGATCAAAACTTAGTCTCAGCAGTGATCAAGGACATAATCACTCAATGAATTCCCAGGGGCCAAGACGCTCATCGATGTCTTCAAAGAAGTCTCCTGCGATGACAAATGAGCATGCAGTTAGTAAAGACGATCCATTAGAACGAGCCCGAAAGGAAAGACGTGATCTTGAGGACGGATTGAGCAAAGAAAATGTGAATTATTTCAATAATAAGGAGCTGCAACATGGCCAAACTTCCCAAGAACGGTTCCTGGGAGGCGTTACTCCGTCGAAGCAAATGACCCAAGAGACCCTCAATCCGCGTCCATCTGTTGACAATACCAGTACAATTCCAGTCTCACTACGACCTGGCAAGAATCTTGCCTTGCCAAAAGAAAACTCTTTTCCTGAGTCTACGACTCAACCAATCAATGTTGAACCGAGTCGCACACAGGAGCAACGACGAGCATTTGGAATAAATGACAATGGACTGAGCGTCTCCGCACCTGCACAATCTCAACAACCCCAACAAACTCACAATTACCAGAATTCAAACGCCGTTAGTTTTGCCCCGCAACAACAAACAGATTACTCGACTTGTCAGGGTATCCGGTTTCATTCGCAAGCACAGGTGGTGAGGAAAGCAGACCCATGGATAATTGCGATACAGAAGACACACGAACAGAGTCTTCACGAGAAAGACGAACAAATAAGTCGGTTGCAGGCGCAGCTTGTTAACGCTCAGGCTGCTTGTGAGACTGCAATCTCCGAGAGAGCCCAGTTGAGTCAGAATAATCTCAACTTACAAGGAGATATATCAAACTGGCGAAACCGGTTTCACGGAGTCAACAATGAGCTACTACAGCTGAAGAATGATCTTAAAAGTGCAGTAGATGATAACTGGTTCGTCAAAGAATGGCAAGACCTTCATGCAAAGATCGAGAATTTCTCACGCACGTACTTTGTTGGCCGCCCTACCAAAGGGTTTGGCGCCATAATGAATCGCGCGAAGGGTTCCGGTGCATCGAGGTTGGAATGCCAGTACGACCACGCTATCAAGCGACTCACTCGAAAGCATGCGGACTACACCGGGTCAGAAACCCAACGACCTTTCATTATCCAGGCATTCATCTGGTGCATCTTAGCGAACGAAATCTTCGACCATATGAACTGTTTCAACGGTGGGCTTTATTGGTCTGGTCAAACACGTGAGCTGCTTGGTAAATTGGAAAGTGAGCTACGTGAAGATCCTTCTGTAGAATGGACGCAAATTTCGGCGAAAGATGTAAAAGATATGGAATACAACTCAGGAGAATTTCACAAATGGCGAGCAACAACAGCAATGCTATTATTGTCTAAGAGGCCTCTGGTCAAACGCATACAGAACATCAACTTCCTGGTGCAGGATATTGTCATAAACATCATGGAGACACTATCAGCGCTCGTGAGAACGATGGGAGATGTAGAGCGCGCAATTGCTGATGAGAACATGCGAAATCAGCTCCAGAAAGTCCTGGAACAAGCAATTCATTTGGACTCAGAGATCTATCAACATAGAGCGTGGATTTTCTGTGAACAAGGAAACTCAAAAAACGGTCACCCGCACCAGTCATATGGATTTCGATTTGATCCCGAAGTCATGGAGATGGTTAATGGGCAGGATCAGGTGAAAGGTAGCCGTATAGAATTTTTGGATCCATATGTCGAGCTCATTTTACAGCCTGCACTATGCAAAAAGGGAAATGAGTACGGTGAAGGGTATTCTACTCGGCAGGTATTGTGTCAAGCCAAAGTTATAGTTGGCGAGAGCCCGGTGACGAGTCGATCGTGAAACTCACGAATTTATTGTGGAACTTTTGTTATTGTGCTATTATGGGAGATATGAGAGCGTAAAAGGTTTCTATAGGTTGCCAGAATGATCAAGGTCTGTAGACTGGTACCGTGCATATGTATCATAACTGAGAGACGTGATGAAACAGCCACAATATTTGTACACGCGCCTGGCACGAGAACACGCCGTCACTTGTCTTGGAAGGTTCCGCATCTACGTGAGAGTTCGATGTTTTGCGACAATGCTCCCTCATAGTTAAATATATTATATCATTTTTGACTGATGTTTATTTATTTTGTATCAAATATAACTGCCAACTAGACTACAGGGCGCAGAAAAAATTCATGGCGGTCAGTATATCAACATAGAGCTATGTATGGCAAGTCATGGGACTTGGGGAGCGCAAAAGTTGGACATAGTGATGCACTTCCTACAGTTATGTCACTCTAGATTCAATATCCCATGAATGGTGCGCCAACATCTGCAGAATTGTTAGCCTGAAGACATCAAATCGGCCGAAGAGCTTACATAAAATCGCAGCTCCCCACCAAAGGCCGCCGATTTGAAGCACCGATGGAGGGCAGAACCTGTCGCCAGCAGTCTTCACAAACCCATCCCAGAATGCCCACTGACTAGCGTACGCAAGCATACCCAGAAAGGTGCCAGCGAAGATGATTTTTGGTTCCCAATCCTGCCATTTGAGATTCAACACCGTTTTGTAATCCTCACGATTATTTGAGGAGCCATGACCACTCGAAGATGGAGGCTGATCTTGGGCATACGGAACGAGAAGCGAGGAATGGCTACCGTCTCGACGGCTTGGTAAGGGTTCTTGTCTGCGAGGCAACCGATTTGGGAGAGCAACTGGCTGCTCACCGATGTGAACTTCGTCGAAATCCTCGTTCTGTGACAGAGAGTTGTATTTATTTCCGCTTGGAGTCCGTCGTTGAATGGAAGAATCACTGTGCACGTAGCCACCAGAGGCTGCACGATTGCTCCCGGATGCAGCAAGCGGTAAGGCGAGGGGCTGCTGCTCAAATTGGGAAAGCTCCGAATATCGACTGCGTCTGCTGCTATGTCGACCTGGAACTGCAAGCGGCTGTTCGTCGTATCCACCTGATCCATAATACTCAGTCGGTTGATTGAATGGGTCTTCCGGATCTACAGGCACTGGGGGTTCGAGATCATCAGACGTTGGTTGGTCATGTGAGCTTGACTGTGACGACGACAGACTAGAGCCGGAAGCTTCGTCTGGATTTACAAGGTCCAACAGCCATTTAACTGGTGCTTTAGCAAGCTCAGGAACTACTTCCGACTTCGGGCGGAGGAAATTGTATATCCCCTTACGCCAAGCAGAGACCGCATCGTATACTGTACTAAAGAACAGCGCAACGAAGAACCATACTGCTACCAAAGGGATACACAACATAGTCCAAAAAAGCGCACCAAGATACATGTGTCGTGCATCTCCACCCCACATCTTTGGTCGAAGTTTGTGAACGATGAAGAAGTCTCTTTCTGCTCCTATGTGCGCGGTAGTCCCAAGAAAGTATGCTCCTAGCAATTGCATGATGGCTTCAGTAACTGCAGAAGTCACCGCGACGGAAGAAAGTACGAGTTTTGCGGCAGACAGACCATCGCCATCAGGATCAAACCCAAACAGCCTGATAAGCCATTTCTTCGGTGTTGAGGCCAGGAGACATGACAGCCAAGACAGTCTGGGTCGACAACAGAACAGTAGTGCCAGGCGAGCTAGTGAAACATCTTCATATCCTGGCGCACTCTTTATGATATATGCTGCCAAAAAATTGAAGCCGAGTTGTGCACCGGCAAGAAAGGCCCCCATAATCACCGGGAAGCCCCAGCGGAGCTTGTCAGTAATTGGTGGATGAAATTGTCCACCGGATTGAATCTTCTCTTTAAGAACCTCGTCTTTTCTCTGCCTAAATTTGAGGCCAGTCCAAACAGATAGGAGAAAGTATCTCAAAACAGAACGATCGTTTTTTTCTTCGTGCCGAGCAATTCTCAGTCTGAGCCAGCCAACCCCAAAAGTAGCAAGCACCCAGAAGAAGTGCTCTCCGGCGTAAATAGAGAGATACTTTGATGGTGCAGTACATTTCTGTTGATCTGGGGGAAGAGTATTGTTCTGGACCGTCCAGTTCCAAGGCATGATCCATTCTTGCCAGTCGAGGCATGCCATGCCACCACAGATGTCAAATTGTTGTCGCCATTCAGATCCGTTGCAAAGCATTCCAGTCCAGTCAGCCAGCTGGAATGGCTCATTATCTCGATTGCAACAACCTTCCTCGTCAAATAAAATTACATTTGGCGTAGCCTGGCAAAGTTTCGTTGCATTTAGAACTGGCCAGCCGCCGATGCGACACGCAGGGTCTGAATCACACGTCGAGCACCAGTTGTGCCTTTGATCGAAATGCGCAACAAATATATTCCAGTAAGTAGAGCAAGGGTATGTTGGTGGACATGATGAAGAGATTGTGCTATTGCTTTGGCCTTGCGAACAGCCTTCACGAAGGCATTGCGGTGCAGACTTGAGGAGGTCGGCGTGCTGTCTGTATGTTACGAGGGAGCCGCATTGAGCGAATACTGTAGCCGAAAAGTGTAAGAATAGGAGGATGAAAATCATTGTGCCTGCTCGAACTGGAACAAAAATGAATGCCATGGCTATTCACACGGCAACGAATGCAATGTTTTTTCGACTAATGCGTTCTTCGAATAGGAAATGTGGTGAATAGCCCCTCTCGACGCACATTTCACAGATATGATTTGATCCACTTAGACCTCGCTTTTACTCATTCGCAGAGCCTGAGGTACCACGTCAGGCAAACAGCCAAAAATGGGAGCGCTTCGCCACCTCGAATTTCTTTTCCATCTTGCAGGCGGTAGGCTATGGCCGCTCGAATGGGTCAAAGAAAGAATGCGCCAAGTGTATTGATTTCGTGTTCATGAAAGCCACCAGAAGGACTAAGCCGCCCATGATGTACCCACGTATGATGCGCTTGGTAATATTACATTAGGGAAGCCTAGCACTAGACGCGGGAGTCGGCGCCACACCCGTTTCGTATCGAGGTTTGCAACGACATCGAGAAGGAATAATGCCGTATCCTCCCTCAATCTTTGCTTTTATGGCAGCACCGAAGAGATATGAATAGAACAAACGGAATAACTGTGTACAAAAGGGCCCATTGATAATTTAAAGATGGGACTAGGCTGGTATTATAAACTGCAATGGTGAGTGTAAAGCACGAGGCTGAGAACGCATGCTCTAAACCCCTCTTTTTCTTAGCGCCAGCCACCTCGCTATCTCAGATCTCATATTACCATGAGATAAGACCTTCTATCCTATCAGGAATGCATGTAAGCGAAGGTGGTCTTACATTTCCGGCGAACTATCCTCGCATAGCATGCGGGCACTGCTGCATCTGCTCTACAACGCGGATGTGAAGCCGCCTCCGGTAGTGCGAAATGAGACCCGTAGGCCCAGGCATTGAGCTGAGCCTCGTTACAGATTTGGATGTGTCAACTTAGGGAGGTGGCTCGGAAAAGGTGGGCAACCATGGCTCATTACTCAAGAAGCGAAGGAAGTCAAATGTTCTTGGAATCGACAAATAATATCATCTACACTCGTTTCTGTCAGCATGAAGTCGCGGCCTTTGTATACGGTTGTGGCATTTCTGGCCTTCGCGGTCGGCGAAGTTGCGGCACAAAGTCTTAGGGAACAGGTGGGCAAACTACCCGTTTGTGCTGTGAGTGTAGATCTGGACTTGTGTGATAGTACGAGAAGTTAATGAGGTTGTACAGCAAGCTTGTATGACGTCTGCATTCCGTGAATGCCGATGTAAAATCCTCGACTTTTCATGTGAGTTCTCAACTACTGACTCTATTAAAGTAGATGATAGACTAACGTTCCCAGGCGGCTGTGGTGGCAAGATTTTCCGAGAGTCTTCAGAGGCCTGTAGTAGAACATCGTGCGATCTTCCTTACTTGAAGCCAGTCCTGGATGCAGTCGACGGGACATGTGGTGCCAATTCCGTTATACTTCCCTCGTCGTCATCAAGCGTACTTGAGTCAGTATCTGTATCACAAACAGACAGTCTCGCATCGTCAACCCTCCCATTGACGTCAGAACCGCCGATACCCAAAGCGTCTGAAGGTATCAATACTAGCGACCTGGTCGGACACTCCAGCGCAGAGATCACAGGCCCAGTCGACAGACCGGTGGAAACGGGCGTGCCAGGGATACCCACGGCCTCAGGACAACCTTCAATAATTGATAATTCAAGAGGCCCTGGCATAACACCAACAGAGCCGCTACTGCCAGCGACCACTACCACTTTCCGTCATACACACACCTTCTGTCACATAGGTAGTAATGGGACAGCGGGAGGCTGGAACGGTACGGCGCGGTGTACTGCATATTCTGGCCCAGAATACACCGCGGGAGCTGTGGCTGGGCAGAACTATGAGAAGTCTCGATTCTTGTCTGGTGTGTTTCTAGTGCTTGGGTGGTTTATAATATAGGCTCAAAGAGCCGGATGCACCAAATCATTTCCGCTTTGGATTTCAAGCTTGGTTCATATACTCTCTAACTATAGAGAAGCACAATTCACATTTATAATATTTCAAAACATACTGACGTGCCGTTTCTTTAAACCGTGCCAGGTGTGATGTTGTTGTCGTACGTGATGGGCAACTACCTTCCAGGGTGCATCATTCCATATCGTTAGATCTTTAGTCACCAAAATGAAAGCTCATCGAAATGAATACTTTATCAACTTGATATTTGAAAAAGATTCCGTAGCGCTAAGGGCCACACTAACATTGCACAGGGAGCAACAGGATACGTTCAAGATCCATTCGAAGACTTTGAGGTGATTCAAATCATAGTCCTAGTGACGCCTTCGTGCTACCAAAGATACTAGAATTACTGACAACCCTAGCCAAGAATACACTGCTGATATCACATCTCACTTTACGCAAGTACTTTCTTTCTCTTGGGGCCACCTTCACTGTCGATTCTCTATCTAACATCCTGCCCCAGATTTTCCCATTCTGTAACTGTACTTGTCTTCTTCTCATAGACTTATTCAACAGTCAGTACCGCCAAGTCCACGTCAACTGCATAGTGAATCTGAATACAAGTATCACAAACTCGGCTCGGGAATATCGCGATTCGGAATTATGGCGAATCCAATACCGCCTACGACGAGCACGTACATACTGCTAGATAGGCCCCAGCTCAGCAAGGCGCTCACGTAAGTTCTACTAACTGAAACCTAGCCAGAACTAACAGCTTGATCCAGCCTGACGACAGAAACCGTCCCTGTGGTCATTGCCTCGAAAACTTTCCACTTGCATCTGTCGCTCTTGACGAGCCACTCCCACTTCTTCATCAAGGCAACGAAGCCCGAGTGGCGCACCGACCCTTCCAAGCCAATCGATCTCTCGGACGTGAATCTCGCCGCGTTCGAGAGCTACAGCCAGTGGCTGTATACGCAGCAGGTAGTCTTCCAAGGGACGACTGGTGCAGCATTCGAGCACCTAGCTCACATGTATGTGCTAGGCGAGCGACTCATGGACAGTGCGTTCCAGAACAGCGTGATTGACGGGGTGATAACGCACTGCAAGACGACGAAGAATTTCCCGCCAGAAACCGCTGTGCAGATTATTTACGAAGGCACTGCGATGGGCTCGCCGGCTCGTCGGCTTCTCGTCGACTTCTGGACGTACGCGGCGTCGCGGAACTGGACGAGGACGACGGGCTTGATTACGTCGACGAGTGTGGAGTTTGCCGAGGAGTTGATTAATGCGCTGCTGGAGGTGAGGAGGAAACCTGAGGAGTACCTGCCTCGGCCATGGATTGCGCGGCCAAAGTTCTACCACGCGGATGCGTTGAAGAAATGAATACTGCAGGGGCGAGCAATGTAGATGCATGGGTCAAGTTGGCGATTAGCAATGGGTGGCATGAAGTCGCGAAGTTGGCAAGTAAGTTAGTTAAAGCGATTGTGTTGGTCACTGCAGCCACAAGAGCAATCTTTGGACAGAGAACGGGAAGACAGTGCATGGACAGCTACGGAAATATGGGAGTGACATATGCGAATACATCACCGACGCAAAGGTCAAAAATTTGATAGAATAGATAGATTGGAATATTCCCAATCCTCGTCAAAGTCATCCAGCCCCTCAAGACTGAAGTCATGATATCACGTGAACAAAAAAAGTAAACGCCAGAAAATGCCACTACAGGGATGCGCCCTTTCCAGGTATACTCTACTCCAACAAAACGCCCTCGAGAGGTTACCGTGAAGGCAACCCTGATTGAACCAAAAAAGCTTGAACGTCTAGAAACCGAAACCAGGGAAACCGCCACCCTGCTGGAACTGGAAGCTACCACCAGGGAACCCGCCTTGCCTGAACATGAATTGCTGACCGCCTCCACCAAAGGGTGAGCCGTGGAAGGGATTACCCTGCTGCTCGGTGCTGTTTGGATCGTCACCGTGGTCAAAGCGCTGCTTGAGTTCAGGATCGGAGAGAACTTCGTAGGCCTCGTTGACGGCAGCCATTTTCTTCTGCGCATCTTCCGGGGTGATGTTGTTGGCCGTGGCTTTGTCGGGGTGGTAGAGCTTGCTCAGCTTTCGGTAGGCTTTCTTGATTTCGCGCTCGTCGGCGTCGCGGGTTATGCCGAGGACTTTGTAGTAGTCTTTTGTCTTTGAGCGTTTGAGGAGGGTGTGTGCTTTGTGGTGAAGTTCGTCCAGCTTCTGGTGGTGGTGGTGCTCCTTTGCGAGGTCAAGCGTGCGTACGCAGTCTTCGAATTCATCCGCTTCGAGCTGCTGCTGGGCCTTGTGGAGTAGGCCGTGGAGCGAGTGGGGATTGAGTTGCAGGGCTTCCGAACAGTATGGAGTGCCTTTCTTGAGGTTGTTCATCTCGATGTAGGCTTCACAGGTCATCTCTACGATGGTCTGGTACAAGCCCTGGGGCGAGTTCTTGTAGATGTACCCTGCCTCGATGTAGTCCTGGAAGTCTTGCTTGACCTCTTTCAGGAGGCCGGGATCTTCCTCACCGCGGTCGATGAGGAGCTTCGATGCGGTGGCGAATTGGCGCTTCTCGAAGAATGATCGCACCTTTTTCAGTGATTTTTCAAGATTCTTTTCACGTCTCCGGAGCTTCATGCAAGCCTTTGAGTCGGGATCTGACTGCAGACATTGCGCGATGTGCTTGAGGCCCTTGTCGGTTTCACCCAGGGAGTAGAAGGCCATGGCGGAGCTCTGGAGGTGGGGCTCGATGTCGCCCGTGTTGATCTGGAGGAGATGTTGCAGGTCGCTGATGCCCTCGACAACCTCGCCCTTCTCGAAGCGACAGGTAGCGCGCATCTTCCGGATGTCGTATGCTGCGCCGGCAACCAAGATGGCAGTTCCCGCGTGGGTGACGCATGCCTCCCAGTCGCCCTTGGAGACTGCCTCTTCGGCCATAAGGGCAGCCGCCTGTGCCTCCTCGAGCTGGGCGATCTCATCGGCCTTGCCCGCGGCCTCGTAGTCCTTCCGTGCGGCAGCCCAGTCGGCCTTCCTGGCTTTGATCTTGGCCCTCTGCACCAAGGCGCCCTCGAAGCCGGGCTTCAGCTGCAGCACCTTGTCGAAGTCATTCTGGGCCTGCAGCGTGCGCCCAAGCGAGAGGTAGGCAGCGCCGCGCCTGAAGAAGGTGAGGTAGTTCTGCGGGTCGCGGGCGATGGCCACGTCGAAGTAGACGAGGGCCTCCTGCGTGTTGCCGGTCGCGAGCTTCACGCTGGCGTCTTTGATGAGCTGCGACACGGGCGTGTCTGCTGCAATGTCCGAGGGGGAGAGCGCGCGCGCGAGGGGGCTCGCTGACAGAAGCCCAAGGGCAATTGATGACAGCCGGATGATCATGCTGAATGATTACGGCAGGAGCGGCGTGTCGTGAATGAGTGACTGTGGGGTGGGTGGATGGTCCGCAAAGGGAGGGAGCCGCGGGTGCACGAGTGGTCAGGGCATGGAAGGTGTGGTGGTCGAGTTTATATTTGGCCTCTAGCAGGTCAACAATTGAAAGTTGTCCTCTCGAGAGAATGAATGCACGGGCCACTCTGCATAACACCCCCCGGCCCGCTACTGCGCCTGGCGGTGATGACATCGGGACGCGAACGCCGCCGCCTCCAAGACCCAAGAGATGCTAAAGCCACCAGATTCCCCTGCTGGCCGGCCGTGTCCTTCGTTCTTGCAGTTGCTCTGTTGCCGCCGTCTTTTCTCTGATTTCCTGTAAATATGTCTGCCATCCGACTGCGCATAGACGGCCACACGTTCCGTGACGCCCAGAACCGGGAGGTGACGCTGCACGGGATCAATTGCGCAGCAGACGCAAAGTTCCCTGCTACTCCCAACCAACCCTCGCACATTTCCGACAACTTCTTCGACGGCGACAACGTGTCGTTTGTCAATCGCCCCTTCTCTGTAGATGACGCCGCGACCCACTTCTCGCGGTTGCGCAGCTGGGGCTACAACACCATACGCTACATCTTCACCTGGGAGGCAATAGAGCATGCTGGGCCGGGCAAGTACGATGAGGAGTGGATCGACCACACAATTGCCGTGCTACGGACAGCGAAAGAGTATGGCTTTTACATCTTCATGGACCCGCACCAGGACGTTGTACGTTGCCCTGCCATCGAGGCGCATTGCTCCCAGTCTAATGAACATGCCAGTGGTCGCGCTTCTCTGGCGGCTCAGGAGCGCCTATGTGGACGCTCTACGCCTGCGGACTGGATCCCGAGTTCTTCGCCGTCACCGAAGCCGCCCTCGTCCAGAACACCTACCCCGAGCCTGCCTCATATCCCAAGATGATCTGGGCGACCAACTACACCCGGTTAGTCTGCCAGGTCATGTTTACCCTCTTCTTCGGAGGCAAGGACTTTGCGCCAAAGGCCATCATTGACGGCAAGAACATTCAAGACTATCTGCAAGACCACTACATTGGAGCAATCGAACATCTGGCGAAGCGCATACACGAGGCAGGCGACCTATGGCACGATCCAATTGTGGGATGGGAGAGCTTGAATGAGCCCAACAGAGGCCTCATCGGTTTCCCAGACATTACTGTCATACCCCCCGAACAAAAGCTCCAGAAGGGCACCTCGCCGACGGCTTGGCAAGCAATGCTTACCGGATCGGGTAGGGCTTGCGAGATCGCGACATGGGACTTTGGTGGCATGGGACCGTATAAAAGCGGCTCCGTACTAATCGACCCGCAAGGCAAGACTGCGTGGCTGTCCAAAGACTACGACGACACAAAATACGGCTGGAAACGCGACCCGTCGTGGCAATTAGGCGAGTGTCTGTGGGCGCAGCATGGCGTATGGGACCCAGCGACCGACACGGTGTTGAGAAAGGACTACTTTGGGAAGGATCCCAAGAACGACGCCACTATCAACTATGAGTACTTCACGAACAAGTACTGGCTGCCCCACTACCGGAGTTATAGCAAGATGGTCAAGTCCATCTTCCCTGACTCGTTGATGTTTTTCCAACCCCCAGTTTTGGAGATTCCCCCCTCAATCAAGGGAACCGAGGACGATGACCCCAACATTATTTTCGCACCCCACTTTTACGACGGCATCACCTTGCTGACCAAAAAGTGGAATCGAGTGTGGAACATTGACGTGTTTGGCGTGCTGCGAGGGAAGTATTTGACGCCAGCATTTGCCATCAAGATTGGCGAAAATGCCATCAGGAACTGCTTTGCGCATCAGCTAAAGGCGATCCGTGAGGAGGGGACAGAGTACATGGGCATCCATCCTTGCGTCTTCACTGAGATTGGCATCCCTTATGACATGGACGACAAGTACGCATACAAGACGGGCAACTATAGCAGTCAAATAGCAGCATTGGATGCCAATCACTTTGCTCTAGAGGAGAGCGCGGCTAACGGGTTCGCATTGTGGACATATGTTGTGACGGTGAGTTTGGTTATCTTGATGCAATGGACCGTGCTAATGTTGTCCAGAACACGCATTACTGGGGCGACCAATGGAATGGTGAAGACCTGTCGATATTCTCATTAGATGACAAGCCAGTTCCAGCAGGGGCCTTTTCATTATCTGACTCTCGCGCATCGCTCGATTTAGAATCACCGTCCTTCTCACGAGGACAGTCTAGTGAGACACTCAGCATCACCCCCTCTAATCTACGGAAAACCATGACAGAAGAGCGCATGAATTCAAGTAGAACAGAAGGTGATGTTCGCGGTCTGCGTGCAGCCGAGGCCTTCATCCGCCCAACGCCTGTCGCCGTACATGGAGACGTCTCATCGTACGGCTTCGACCTCAAGACGTGCACATTCAAGCTGGCGCTAGCCGCACCAAGTTCGACAGCAGAAGACGCGCCGACGTTCTGTTACCTGCCAGAATTCCACTTCCCATCACGACAGACGAGCGTAGAAGTCAGCGGCGGCAAGTGGACCATCAGCTCGGAGGAGGGCGATGGAGGGCTGCAGCAAATCCTGCGGTGGTGGCATGCCGAGGGCGACCAGACCATTGTAGTCAAAGGCGTGGTGCGCAAATCTGGGAACGCGCTGGGGACTGAAGAGGACGAGGGATATCTGCAGCAGTGCCAGAGGCAGAACTGTGCAGTCATGTGATTGAATGTGATTGATATGGCGTGGAGTGGGCAAGGCCAGGGTTTTCGCCAATGTGTGGCGCAGTGATGTAATGTCATGCGATTGTCAGGTCACGCAGTCAGCATTTTTGGCGCGCTTGTTATTTGTTTCTGGATCTGGAGCACCTGACAATGACGGCTGTCTTTGAGCCAGTATAGCGGGCGTCACGGAGGGTTCACGGGTGTATATAGGAAAGCAATCGAGCAGTTTTTGCGAGCACGCAGCACGTCGTCTTGTCTGGCAGGCGAGCAGCTGACACCGCGTCGCTCCCACGCGCCAGAGGCTGCATGGGACGGCAGCCTACTACGCGCCTCTGTGACACCTGAGACGGGGAGGCGAGGGCATGCTGAGCGCCTCTGACTCCAGCGCGATACGGCGCATCGTGTTCTGAGGCCTTCCGAGTCATTGATTCTGCGCTTGCAACCCTTCACCGCCGGGCGTTTGGTGCCAGAAATTGGGCGCCAAAGCTCTCCCACGACCACCTGGTCCCCTCCAACCCTTACCCGCTTGCGGTTATTCACGCCCCAAATTTCCAGGAAAGCCAAATCCACCACACCCAGAAACACCACCACGGGGGCGCCCCTACCCCCAATCCACAGTAATAGCTTCCGCGCGACAACCCTTCGTTCTAGCCTCAGCCCTGCCAGGCCCAGGCTCGAGCAGCCGCCTCCGTCATGGACGCTGGCCCTGCCCACACCCCGCAAGCCGCCGTCACAAATGGCGGCGGCCCTGCCACGGCGCCCTCGGACCTCTCGCAGGTTCTGGAGGCCCTGCAAGCCATCTACGCCCCGAACTCGAGCAACGACACGCGCCGGCAAGCCACCGAGTACCTCGAGCAGGCGAAAAGACACCCCGAAGCTCCTTCCCACGGCCACACCCTCGCCCTCGACCGCGCGCAGCCCGCCCAGCTCCGCCACTATGGCCTCACCATGCTCGAGTACTCGATCCGCTATAGCTGGGAGGACTTCACCGTCGAGCAGGGGACTGCGCTGCGAGGCTACGCGATTGAGCTGGCGCAGAACATTGCGGAGAGCGACCCGAGCTATCTGAGGAACAAGGTCGCCCAGCTATGGATTGAGATCGCAAAGCGCAGTTGGGGCGCCGAGTGGCTGGATATGGACGAGCAGCTCGTCTCGCTGTGGACCAACTCGCTGCATCACCAGGCCGTTGTGCTGTACGTGCTGGAGACGCTGTCCGAGGAGGTTTTCAACCGCGAGGATGCCACTGCAGGCCTGCGAGGCAGCGACCTGGGACGTGCGTGCGTCGAGATTTTCACCTCCATCACTGTACTGCAGGAGCAGCTGCCTACGAGGGACAAGAGCCTGGAGGTGAGGTGCGGCGACGACGGCTGGCTGCGGCGGTTATGTGACAACCTGGGCTGGTGTCTCGCACAGGACTATCAGAACCAAGAGCCTGTTCGGACAAGCGCAGTCAAGACGATGAATGCGCTGCGCGCGGCAATGCCGTGGATAATACCAAAGGCAATCTCGGCGACCCAGGTCATCGAGGCTGTTTGCAAGGCGCTCGCGGTTCCCGTCGTAGAGATGCAGCTGGTATGTCTTGCACATGCTTCTATGCGCATATTGCTAATACACACTAGGCCGCTGTCGAAGTCCTGCAAGCCATCTACACGCGCCACCACCTCCACAGCGACGAGTTTGTCGAACTGGTGTGCCCAATGTTCACACCAGGAAGCGTCTCGCTTCTGCGCGAAGTCTACAACTGGACCTTGGCAGACATGAACGTCAACGACATTGATGACCAAAAGTACACGCTGTGCAAAAAGCTGTCTGAGGTATGCTCACCCCTGCAATGATCGCCTAACCCCTGAAGCCTTACTAAGGGATGCAGCTGGCCAATAGTCTTGGACTGTTCATCGAGCAGAAACCTCAATCCATCCCCGAAGGCAGTGATCTAGCAGGCATGTTTGGCTTCCTCTACGATATTATGCGAAACCCAAGTCTTGTCGTTTCGATACCTGTTCTTCACTGCTGGACCAAGTTGTTGCGGTCGCGCATCGTGAGAGACTCTGATGCCGTCTCCTCTATGGTTGGCGGCCTCCTCGAGACGTGCTGTGCACGATTGATCCGGTACGAAGCGCTGCCAGAAGACACCGAAGACGTCACTCTACAGTTCTTGAACGAGGACATTGACACAGTCCCCGAGCGACACGCTTTCTTGGGCAACTACCGAAGATTTTGTGCAGATGTCATTGAAGTCCTTGTTCGAAAGACACCAGTCGAGGCCATGGAACACATACTCGGCCAGGCAACGAACATGCTCCAAAACCTATACAACGACCAGCCACCTTTCCAACCTCAGACATTCTCCAAACACTCCACTCCAGTGCTTCAGGTTGATGCTCAAGTTACTGTCATCGAAGCCGCATTAAAAGGCTACATGAAGTGGATCACGACACAGGGAGAGGACGCACAAGACGATGAGCGGAAACGAAACACCGTCGAGAACTCGCTGGAAGAGTGGGGCAGACAGATCCTGCAGGCACGGTTTGACGACCCCGAGATCGCAAGAAAAATTATCTCGTTAATGTCAAGCCTCTCGACGAAGGCTTTGGGTGACCGTCCTGCATTCGCACTCACTTTCCTCGAGTACATACTCACAATCAGGCTAGCAGACAACACTGCCTTCCCGCAATACTCGGATGCAGTCAAAGACCTCGAGCGTATATGTAGCTTGGAGATGCAGAAGCTGGCGATGAAGTTCGCCGATGACTTTATGAATGTCTATGAACAACTAGAAACTAAGGTCAATGAAATGATCAATGACCCTACGACTGACGAGCGCCAACGCATGGCATATTCCGCCTTTCTTTTCATCATTATTCATAGATCCACTACACTGGACCGCACGGCGCAGGAAGAGCGCATGAGACAGATGCTGAACCAGGTCAAAGACGCATGGCGCAACGAAGAATTCACCACAGCCATCTCGTCTTTCCAGTCCTTCTGTGGCATCCTGGGTATGAGCCAGTTGCCCGACTTTCTTTCCGCAAACAACTTCCGAGGGGTTCAAGATTGGTCTGACCAGCCACTTCCCATTGATGGCCAAACTCTGCAGGCTTCAATATTGGAAAGGTCGCAACATCTTCCATTGCGACTTACGAAGACCTTGCTTGCTGCCTCGACGGAGAAGTTGCGTGATGGATCTCCAGCATACGAGATTGCTGCTATCCTGTGGGCTGAGGCAATTCCCGTCCTGCTTCCCAACCTCCTCCAGCTTGTTAGCCATGCGCAAGCATTTAATGATATAGACAGCAACTGGTCACATTTGCCCGCGGACCTACAGCAGGTCCTGCGAAGGGTCCTGACCGATCGGTTCTGGCAAGCTGGAATCTCGACAGAGAGCAGAGATGACTTCTTTGCAAGAGTGAGCGGATCAAAGTCTACCTTTGAGGGTTTTGCGTCCACTGTCAGAGGCACTGTGCGGCAGATTAGGGAGAGCTCATACTATATCCTCTACTCACTAACACGATTCCGAGATTTCTTCTACGGAATTCAAGACTTGCCCGGACCGTTGAGCCAGGCGCTATTTGGCCACGCCGGCGCATTGACTGCTCACCACCTATCTGTCCTGCTGACAGTGTCAACACACCTCATCGAGGGATGTCCATCTCAGCTGAGACCTCATTTTCTCCCGCCAATGATACAGGGCTTGTTTAGGGAACTGGACCGGAAGATATCAGCAGAGTGGAGCGAGGTTGCTCGTCAAGTGGTGGAGTCGGGGGACAACGATAACTTGACAGATGAGATGAAGACAGAGAGCATCCTCCGTCAACTCACCTATTCATCTGTCTCGCTTGTCGCTGTCCTGCTCGATTCGAGACAGGGTAAGTTTGGTCTCAGAGACAAAGCGATCAGCTTTGTTAACTTTTTATATGCGTTGCTCACATGTTATAGAATTTGCCCGGCAAGACGAACACATCCGTCGGGATGCAAACAGTCCACCAATGTGCGACTTCATCCTCGCCACTCCCTCCGTACTCGAGCCTATCCTGCTTTTCTGCAATTCCACCATCCGCGTCCGCGACACTCGATCTGTTGTGACCATCGTTCGTGTCCTGCGCACTTTGCTTTCGCGATTCAAAGAGAAGAGCCCTATCAGGGACTACTACTGTAATGATATTCTCAAATCAGCTATTACCTCTCTCCACGAGCCTTACTTTGTAGATTGCCAGAAGGAACTGGCATCCCTCATTGCGGGCATTATCCACCTCGACGAAGACATCCCTCGGTCCATAATTCTCTCGCTGCCAGGCATGGGCGACCAGTACCGCGTGGATCGCCGGTTAGCGAAACTCAGGGGTGCTAATCGCCAGGACGAACGAATGCAGCGCAGCATAGTGCTGGATCTGCTAAGCAGTATCAAAGGAGTCAGCATCCACGAACAGGGCAAGATTCAGCGCCCGCAGCCAAAGAAGAAGAGCGTGCTCATGGAACAATATATGAGCGTGGACCAGCAGCCGGCGATTGTGCGGGGCACAAGCCCGGGGCTGGCAGGCGTGGCGGACATGTTTGGAGAGTCATAAAGAGGCTTTTGGGCATGAAACCTGGGAATGGAGGCTACTGGCGGTGTACGAAGCGCACCGAGAAAGACTTGTAATGAGACGGGTGTACGAAGATGTTGTTTTATGAGGGAGGACATCATTATTAGCTTTCAGGCATGCATAGCACGGACGCGTATCTTTTCCCACCGTTGGTCGCATTTTTTACCTCGATACTTGGAGATGCTTGGAAGCTATCGTAGCTACCTAGCCGGCTTGTGGCAGTCCCTCCCCATTTACCTGTCAGAGTATCAATATTCATTACATTATCTTGGTAACATGTCTTTTCCCCATTTCAGACTGCTGTGATCTACACTCCATATGCAGGAAGTGGTGTGCGCTGACGTCAGCTGCAGATCTGGAGATGAGGGATGAATGCATGGCTTATCGATAGTGGAACTCATTGGTCCCAGGTCCGTTGCTGGTGTACCGTGACTGCAGGTCAGCAATTCTACGTTCAGTGAGGTTGACTGGATTTGTAAACGTTAACTTTTCTTACTCTTCATTCTTCTCGTTCTCCACCCTTTTCTCAAATCTGTTGTTTCAGCTGCTCTCTCCAATCTCTCTAACTGTGCTGTACAAGATTGTCCCCATGGCGACGCACAGTGAGAAGGCGCCAATACCCATTGTGGACTTTGGCCAGTTTCTAAATGGCAGTAGGGAGGAGCAAGAGCGCGTGGCGAGGGAGATTGACGATGCGTTTCGTACGGTGGGATTCGTGTATCTGAAGAATCACGGTGTGGAGAGGGGAGTTGTAAAGGAGGCGTTTGAATGGGTGAGTTGCGTACATGTTGATAGGAAAGAATGTAGTATTAAAGCAAGATACAGTCAAAGAAGTTCTTCAACCTCCCTCTCGAAACTAAAATGCTGGCTCCTCATCCTCCAGGCGGAAGCCATCATAGAGGGTACTCGGCGCCCGGAGTAGAAAAGGTATCACAGCATACGTACGACGCTGATGAAGTTGCCAAACTGCGCGAAATCCCAGACTACAAAGAGTCGTTTGAATCTGGGAATATCAACGACAAAGCACAACCCAACATCTGGCTGCCAGACGACAAACTCACAGGATTCAAATCTTTCATGCAGAATTACTTCACCACCTGTACACAACTCATCCACCACATCCTGGATGCCCTATCCATCGCCCTCAGCGTCCCTCCCCCAGGTCTCTCCCCCACACACTCCGAATCCCTCTTCCAACTTCGCCTCCTGCACTACCCCTCCCTCCCCGCAGATCAACTCGCTCAGAACAAGCGCTCGAGAATAAACGCACACTCAGACTTCGGCACCCTGACCCTCCTCTTCCAGGACCAAGTCGGCGGCCTCGAAGTCGAGGACCCGCATCGCCCCGGCGTGTTCCGCCCTGCGCCGCCCATCGAGGACGCGGTGCTCGTCAACGTCGGGGACCTGCTGGCGCGCTGGTCCAACGACCGGTGGCGCAGCACTGTACATCGGGTTGGACTGCCTGCTGTGTACGGACCTGGTGGGGAGGAGAAGGAAGGTGGAGGGGCTGTTGTGCCGGATCGCTACTCGATTCCCGTGTTTGCGACCGCGGATATGGATACCGTTATCGAGGCGCTGCCCGGCTGCTGGGGCGAGGAGGTGCCGCGCAAGTATGAGAGCGTTACCGCGTGGGGGTATGTGCAGATGCGGATGGCGGCGCTGTATGAGTAGAGGTGGGGAAGTAGGGGAGGTGTGGATGGGTCGGGTGGTGGGTATGCTAGATTTGAAGTTTGAGTGAGATTTCGAGAGGGTTGAGGAGTGTAGGTGGTGGTAAAATTGCAGATGGCATGGCTGAAATGTCGTTTCCTGGGCTCGATGGTAGCTTGAGATAGGAAGGGAGTAGTCTACTAGAAGATGAGCAGTGACTGTAGAGGTAGTGAGCGCAGCTGGCATCATAATCTGAATCCCGTGGTTTCCTGCTTGATACCGCTCAACGATAAGTGTGGTATTTCCGGATCAGCAGCAACTTGAATGTAGACACCGAGTTGTTCGAGCTTTGTCCTGACAACGTGTAGACACATTTGCATCATTGGCACCCTGTCAGTCTTGTGGGGAGGAATCGGAATCTCCTCTGCCCACGGTTTGAGAACTTTTGGAAAATGGCTGCTATTTGATTGCAACCCCAACCAGCTTCGAGAGGACGAACGGACTCTGAGGAACGTACTGCAACGACACTGTACCCATTCTGATCTACCATGTTTGAATATGCGGCATAGGACTTGGTAGGCACACCTGCTAGGTGTGAAAGTGCAACTAAGCTGCCGAATGCTACTCCTTGAGTCTAGCCAGGCTTGCAGTGCACAGTTGCGTTTGCGAAACAATTACCGAATAGCTCCCACATTTTGCAACTGAGTATTTGTTTACTCTTCTATGCTGTGGTTTTATTTGAACTTAATTAACCAAGTTCTGGGGAAATCAGATTCGTGCAATGCTGGCGACTCCACTAAATCGCTCCAGATGCCAGAATATGTAAGAAGAGAGACTAGGGGCAAAAACAGTGGTTTCGGAAATGTTTAGGGTGCTTAAATACGTTGCTTCGGGTTGAAATGGTTTTGGTGGCCTTGCGGCGGAACTGCCGGCTTCGTTGTGCTTTCTCACGCAGTTTTATAATGGTGTGCATAGCCACGCAAGGTGAAGCTGCATCATGTTTAGGTCGCTTCCTATGTCATTTTCCGTCTTTTCTTTAGATTCAAACTGAGTTTACCGCTCATCTAAAAACCTTTGCGCTGTTCGACGATCAAGCTTCCTCGCACTGCTGTGCCACATCCCTGCCTTAGCGCTGCCAGACAATTAACCACAGCAAGAAACTGCGACAAGTCAAGTATCATCCTCTACTATTGAATGGCTCCTGCAGAAAATTAATTGGCTCCGGGCTTCCCTTATTCCCCTATCGTCTAAATTGTCAATACGCGCGTGGTTGCGTGAAACAAGTAATGTGTTACAAACCTGGATGCTGCTGAACGATCGAAGGGAAAATACATAAGACAGCCCTGGTACATTGTTTCAGTAGTCTCTCAATACTCGGAATTGTTTTTCTAATATCGACAATTGATGATGTTTCCAATCTCCACCATCGCAGATAGTATGCCCGTAGCAATCCCAAAGGCAACGGGTAATACCCATCGTGGCACACCATTTAATTTGGCTGATCGTCGGGTTCCGCTAGAAGATTGTCTGGAGTATATCTCACATTCTACTTTCAGTGCAGTCGCTAATTCACTCGAAGTTTTGGCAGATCCATCCTCGAAGTTCGTATTGGGAAAGGAGATGATCCAACAAGTTTCTTTGTACATGAAACCATCATAACCTCAAGGTCAAACTTCTTCAAGAGTGCTGTTGACAGCTTCATTTCCGGAAATAAAGAGCGTCGGGTGTGTCTTCCAGACGATGACGCTGAAGTCTTCCAACAGTACCTCAATCTGATATACACAAATCAGCTGGCGACCAAGGGCCAAAAGGAATGGCAAAGGCTGTGTCGCCTTTTTGTGCTCGCTGAGAAGCTACAAGATCTGAACGCGAAGAATCAAATAATTGATGGGATGCATGCTCTCTTTCACCAAAATGTCCTTACAAACCCATTGAGTATCGACATGACACCATCGCGTTGCGCCAAAGCCATTCAAGTGCTTTACGAAGGCACCCCACAAAATAGTCAAGCGCGAAAACTCGTCATAGATTTATACGCTGACTCTGGCAACGAAAGTTGGCTGCAGGGTGGGAAATCGAAACTACCCGAGGACTTTGTCTACGATGTAGCTGCCCGACTCCTGCAGAAAAGAGCGTCGACGTTGTTCGGAGCATCGATTAGTCGGGCATCATCGTATTACCACGAGGGAATCGTAGCTGAGAAGGTGACAACAGACGTCCTCCCAAAGGCAACGACGTCCGTCGATTACATATTCCAAGGCCACAGAATGTCAGACAAGCCCGCGGAGGAGCCGGAAGGAACGCCTGTGAGGAAAAAAGCACTATTGAAGGCTTTTCGAGTTAGGCCTCAGTCAGAACAGAACAGTCCTAAAGGAATCGAACAAGTTCTCCAGAGCGAGGATATGTTGAAGAAAGCAGAGGAAACGACTGACACGGCGCGCAAGGTGGCAGCAGAAATAACTCAGGCAACAGGTGTAGCATCTATGCAAGCAGAGCTGAATAAAGTATCGACACCCTTTGGAGGTGGATTAGAAGGAGTGTTCAGTCCAGTGTACAATAACGTGGATGTAAAATAAAGCCGTGTATATGTACAATAAGTCGACTAGATTTCATGCAATGTATCAATATGCTATGATTTTACAACATCAGCGGGGACCGAAATAAATTCGACAAATGAAGTTTTCAAATCCATATAGAGCAGTAAAACTGATCGATTCATGTGTCATTGCCACAGATTGTCGCTTGTAGAAGCATCCGAACGGGTCACGTGTTGATAAGATAAGCCGACTTTCACTTCGCGAACTTTTTCGACGGACCTTTGGCACAACAATGGCGGTCCATAGAACAGCGAACGAAGGGGATAAGAAGCGCAGATCGAAGAAGAGAAAGTCAAGGCTTGAAGGTGGGATGGTGGATTGAAGAGCTACAAGTATAGTGATTGACTTGCGACTTAGTCTCCTCTTCAAGCGAAAGCGACAGCGATGTCGAAACAACAAAGGATGAAAAGAGGGCCAGTCCCGTGGAAGAAAAGGTAGAGGTATGTGTTGTTTCTACACGGTATATCCCAAACTAAGTAGGATAGGTTACGCCACCTGTCCAGGACTCAACCTCCAAGCCATCAAAGAAGGAAAAAAAGAAACCCAAAGCCACTCCCGAGGAAGATGACGATACTACCATGACGGATGCGCCAGTTCAGGCTAATGCCAAGCCAAAACCTCTCACGCAGATCCAAGATGAGTTTAGTGCTGTCTACCTACGCAAAATTACCACCGAGTTGGCAGATGATCTCGACAAAGTCCGCGAGGCACAGGATTTCAAAGCAAGCAGTTTGCCAATGTTGATTCATGCATTGAAGCAAGGAGAGAGTTTGTTCACTGCTGAGGAGAAGCGAAGTGTTGTCGGTGGCACAGTGCTATGAGATTTCAGCAATTATTTGCATGGATGGTGTCATGGAGTTCAATATTGATATCATTTCAAGGGCTGGATTGTCCTTTACAATCCAGATCAGCTATGCACCATTTTTTCTCTACATGCCTTCCAAACGCCGCTCCATGCAAGTCGTTAGCATTCCGTCATTGGAGTCTAATATGCTTCGACATCCAGCCCCGACCTCCACTCCAGTTCAATCTGCCAGGCTAGTATGTAGGGATGCTTAATGACAACCATGTCATGCGCCAACTTCAGCACCTTGTCTCTCTTCTCTGCCTTCTCACCCGCAGGCAGCACAAGCAGAGTATCATACGCCCGCCCTAGAAGCTTCTCCTCATAGTCCCTCCGCAGATCGTCATCGTTTGTCCAATTGATAATTTCCTCATATATGCCTTCCAGTGGGCTCGTTGCATAGATCTCGTTCTTGACCGACTTGGTGGTGCTCTCAAGGGTCGCGCCAATGCGTGTCTTGCGCTCGTCGATCAGCTTCTTGATTGTTTGGGCTTCTTGTGTCTCGTGAATCTCGGCGATACGTGTGTACGTCTTGGATGGGTCTGGTAATCGGCCTTCAAGATACGAGTATACAGGCGAAGAAGGCAGTTGTGTAGCGAGTGCTTGCGCGTACTGCGTTTTGGTGCCGTGCCTGCGGGCTTGGTCGACGAGCTTATCGATTGCGGATTGGGAGCGGTGGGCGTCGTCGCTATTGCCATTAGTCCAGTCCTTATGGCTGCCAGCTGCAGGCGCATACAGGTTCATATAGATTTCGGCCAATGTCAGCCCTACTTCGATATTCTCCTCCACCTTGGACGGGCCCAGGCCCTCGTACATGCCCCTCAGACCCAACCACGCCTGAGGGTCTTCAGGTTTGATCTTGGTCGCGTCATTGTACGCTCTGGCCGCCTCTTCATAATTCTTTAGCCCATCATTTGCGCGTCCTAGGAATAATTTCGCAAAGTAGTTGTTGGCGTCCTTTTCGAGCACTGCGTTTGCGTGCTCCTTAGCTTCCTCCCATTTCTTCGTGTCAATGGCGGATTTAGCGGCCTTAAGCGACGTCTTGGTCGACATGGCGGGGTATAGTGACTGCCAAAAGGTGCTTGAGCCGTCAACACGGCGCTATATGCGTTATGAATGTTCCATTGAGGGGTGAAAGCTGGCGTGGAGGGGGCTAGTGGCATGTTTAATCGCAAGTCATGACGTTGCGCTAGTGCGGAATCTAACCTCAGCCCTACAGGAACACACAAACACCAACGGCGGCCATTCTCCAGTCCCGTGAGTGGCATCGCCTCACTCTTTTACACCTCTGCACGTTCCTTACGCCGCACATCTTTTCTCTAGTGAGCATTGCCTGGAGTTTTGCATAGCGCCGCAAGGGGCCAAAAAAGTTTCCGTAGGCGCCATGGCGTCACACGCGGACAGTGCGCACGACCTGCTCGATCTCGATATTTCGACATTGCGGCAGTTTGTGGAACTGTTCCCGACTGAAGGGCTTTCCAAAGTCATTACAGGTTACCTAAGCAGTGGTATATCAAAGTATCCGCTCACACAAGATGGCGACTCACAGGAAGGGCCGGACCTGAGCGAGGGTGGGGTAGCTCTAACGCAGGATGTACCGGTCTCGCAGGAGGACTGTCTGGTGTTGATGACTGTAAGCGATCAATCTTGAAGCCGTTATTTGGCTCGACATGTGTCTTCAACTACTGATAGAATGACAGGAAGGCATATCAGAGGCCGAGAAATCGCCGCTTGCCCACTGCTTGCTTGGAGATTTCTACCTCTCCCTAGAAGAATATGAAAGTGCCGTGGAAATCACAAGGAAAGGTCTGAAGTATGCTGCAGCTGAGGCTAAGAAGACTGATTTGTCTTTCCAGAGGTTGGTAGTGAGTACACTTTAACATCTAGCAGTGCGCTAATGTCTCCAGAACGCGCGATGCTCTAAATAGCACACTCGCAACTGCCTTGGTTTACCATCAAGCGCCAAGGAATCACCCCGAAGCCAAAGACATTTTTCAGTCAATTTTAAAGCGCAAGCCGCAATTCACTTCTTCTCTCATTGGTATCGGATTGGTCCTGGAGGAAGAGGGGGAGTATGAGCAGGCATTTCAATTCCTTGAGCAGGCTTTAGAGCAGGATCCCGAGAACGGCCGCATAGGTGCCGAGTCTGCTTGGTGCCAGGCTCTCGCTGGCGACTATAAAGCAGGCTTGGAAAGGCTTGAAAGCTACCTGGACTATCCCCAACTGGATGCTTCAAAGCAGCGCGGCCGAGAACTGCGTGCGCAGACCTTGTATAGGATAGGTGTATGTATCTGGGAACTGGACTCGTCCAAGGCTGCACGCAAAAACCGAAACGGAGCGTATGCGAAACTGCTCGCAGCGATCAAGGCGAATCCGAACTATGCGCCGGCATATACTCTGCTTGGTATTTTCTACGAGGACTACAACAAAGATCGAAAACGCGCTAGACAATGCTTTCAAAAGGCTTTCGAATTGTCACCGTCTGAAATCGTTGCAGCAGAACGTCTTGCCCGACTTTTTGCCAATCAAGGCGAATGGGATATCGTCGAAGTCGTCTCACAGCGAGTGGTCGACTCGGGTAAAGCACGACAGATGCCAGGGTCGAAGAGAAAGGGCGTTAGCTGGCCATTCTCAGCGCTTGGCGTCGTCCAAATGAACAAGCAGGAGTACCAGAAGAGCATCGTATCTTTCTTGTCAGCTCTCCGTATAAGACCAGATGACTACTACTCGTATGTTGGTCTTGGAGAGAGTTATCACAATTCTGGGCGATATAATTCTGCCAGTCGCGCTTTCAACTACGCTGAAAATCCTACTGACGGCGTCGTCTTCAAAAAAGCCGCTGACGAGAGCTGGTTTACGAAGTACATGCTCGCCAACGTCAACCGCGAATTGAGCGAATTTGACGAGGCTCTTCGAGGATACGAAGCAGTCTTGGTTGATCGGCCGAAAGAATTTGGCGTATCACTTGCACTTCTCCAAACCCTCGTGGAGAAAGGCTGGCATTGTGTCCAAACAGGGTTTTTTGGGGAAGCAATCGATAGCGCTAATCGAGCTATTGAAGTCGCTGCCACCATTGCTGAATACAAAGCGGACGCCTTCAACCTGTGGAAAGCCGTTGGCGATGCGTGTAGCTTGTTCAGCTGGGTGCAAGAGAAACTGACGCTTTTTCCTGCTGAAAACGTCGAAAAATTGTTGCGCAGCACGTCGGAGGTTGGAGTTGACTTCAATGCACACAAGGCTATGGATGGAATCGGACAAGATGCCCTGCTCTCACTTTCCGAGGGGAACGACTCCGCCCTCACAAAAGTGCTGAAGGCATCAATTCTCGCACAAAAGCGAGCAATCTCCAGCTGTGCTCATGATATACACGCGCAAGCTGTAGCATGGTATAATCTCGGCTGGATCGAGTACCGAGCTCATGTATGTCTCGAGCAAGAGGGTACTGATGAGCCAAATCTTACGACCTTCCTTCGCGCCGCCATGAAGTGTTTCAAACAAGCTATTGAGCTTGAGGCTGGCAACGCCGAATTCTGGAACTCACTCGGTGTTATAACTACAACGCTTAGTCCAAAAGTTGCCCAGCACGCCTTTGTTCGATCTCTACATCTCAATGAGCGTAGTGTACATACATGGACGAATCTCGGTGCATTGTACCTGTTGCAAAATGACCTTGAGCTCGCACACCAAGCCTTCTCACGAGCCCAATCTCAGGACCCTGATTATTCCCTCGCTTGGTTGGGCGAAGGCCTTGTTGCGCTTGTTACTGGCGACGCGATCGAAGCACTTTCCCATTTCACACATGCTTTTGAACTTTCAGAATCATCATTGCTCTTGACGAAACGTCAGTACGCGGTTTCGGCATTTGACTTCCTCGTTTCGTCGCCATCATCCAGGAGCAATATCACCAACCTTATTCAACCCCTCTTCGCTCTTCAACAGCTCAACATTCAAGCACCGTACGACCTCTCGCACAAGCATCTCACTGCTCTCTTCTTTGAACGTATTGGCAACCACGACGCAGCTGTGAGTGCATTGCAGGCTGTTACTGAAAATGTGGAGCAGGAATACGAGAAGTCTGAATCACTACTGTCTTTGGCTCGTGTTGCGCAAGCAAAGACTGATCTAGCACGCAACCTGCTCGCTGTAGGATCCAATGAGAATGCAGTTGAGGAGGCAGAAACAGCGCTGGATCTGCTTTCCGAACTCGACAGCGATTCCAGCCAATCAGCGCTATCTGTCGAACAACTATCCAAAGTTAAGATATCAGCACGCCTTACGGCCGGACTAGCACATTATTTCAAGGGGGCACTTGACGCTGCAATCCCATACTTTCGCACCTCGATTGAATCCACCGGCGCCGACCCCGATATCATCTGCCTTCTTGCCGAGGTACAATGGGCAAAGGGCGGCGAAGACGAGAAGCAAGTTGCACGCGATCAACTTTTCAATGCGATTGAAAAGCATGAGGGTCATGTCGGTCTTCTGACCTTAATTGGTGCAATGACGGTGCTTGACGATGACTTGGAGACTATGGAAGCAATCAAAGACGACTTAGACCGCTTGCGCACAGACAAAGGTCTTAGCGACCAACAACTCGCTCGTGTGGAGGAGGTAGTCGAGGCTATCTCAATCTGTCTCGGAGGAAAGGAACAGGAGCTCCATGAAGCGCGACGGAGCATTATACTCGCGCCATGGAAGCATACAGGATGGTCAGAACTCGCCGATGCTGCCGATGGTGATATTTTTGCGAGCACGCTAGCGAAAGAAACAGCAACGAGAAATGCGCCTCCCCACGGGGCACTGGATGCAGTCAGCTTAGCAAGTGCGATAGCCTCCTCGGGTGATGTAAGAGATGCGCAAAGGGCGGTCATGCTTGCGCCTTGGTGCAAAGATAGCTGGACTGGATTGGTGGAGTATGTTAGGGCTGCTTGAAGATATCTGGGAGGTTAATGGAGATAAATAGCCAATAATTCAAGCTGAACGAAGACATTTTGAGAGCTAGAGTTCAACTTCGACGGACCCTTGCGTAGCACTATTCACGACAGGGCATAGAGATCATACTCCAGTATTTCTCGTCGAGCCTTTTTCTTGTCTGATCCTGGGTTTCAGTTTTGCCATCTTGAAGGGGTGAGAATAGCGGTGCCCTCAGAATGTATTCCATTCTTCCAGTCGAGTTGTCATCCCATTTGCGGATGTTGATCAGGTTAGTCCTAATGTGGGAAAACTTGATGCGGGACGAATCCTTCTCATTCAGCCCGCTGGTTACCATGCGACTACTGGCTACAATGCGAAATTATTCCTCACGCTTATTCTCTCATGTATCCTTAAGTCTTTGTACGATAGTTACAACAGAGCGCCTGCACGTCTTCTCTGTCTTGCGATACTTGTTCTCAAAGGTGTGAAATAGTCAGGCGGTATAGCAAGACGCAAGAGGAGATTGAATAGCCGCACTGGAAACTTCAACGATACCTCGCGTTATTGCACAACGAGGGCCTGTTTCAGATCGTGGCATTTACTGTACATCAGCATGTCATACTCTAAGGCAACCAATGCGAAGCTTTCGTTCCGAGTTTCAAACTTTCGGCCCCCACGCCCTGCTTATAATTAAGATACAAGCCGCATCCGCAAATTCTAGCCTTCCCGGCGCACTCTCACTCGTTTTTCCGATACGATTCTGATGCATTTCCCACTGCGTTTCCCAAAATCGAAAAAGCAAGAGAAGGTCTCCTATGCTGCGGTCGAGGTAGATCCAAATCGATCAGACACCGATGTTTCGACTCAGGTGCCAGCAGTCGCTGCTTGGCCTACCGTACCACAGCGTATTTCAAGTGCCCCACTTTGGATAATTGGCGACTTTTTGCTGCTGCTCCTGCCCATCGCTTTCATTGGTATGAAGCACTTTATGAGTTCCAGCACAAATACTGACAGGATTCCAGCATTGGCTGGGCTAGCGTACAAGCTGGATCAAAAGCCAATCTCCCCGTATGGAGAACATATTCAAAATGCGATTTTGCTTGGTCCCACGCTGTTTCCTTTGGCGTTTGCTGCTTTGGGTGGTAGAAGCTTGAAAAAGATAGCGTTGTGGAAGGCGGAGAGAGGAACGACACTAGGGGTGAGTCTTTCCCTGCGTCTTGAAGCAGCAATTTGTATTGATTACTCTAGGCGCTTGAGCACCTCATTGGAAGCCAAAGCCTCGTTGCTGCCGTGGGGCATGCGATAACGCTTCATTCGCTGAACTTCCTTACGCTTGGCCTCCTTGTCCTCTGGGCACTCTCCCCTCTGGGAGGACAGAGTGCTTTGCGACTGATCCATGAGACCAACAGCACAATATCTGAGCTTGACCCTGTGTTCTACGCAAATGTTGATGCCGGTAGTGATTTTCCGTCACAGCCCTACAACGAGGATGCTGTCAATCGGGTCAACGCGGTCCTCTCGACAAGCCTCATGACTGCAGATACTCTGGAAGTCACTGCCGCCGATACATGGAGCCACCCCAAGTTACCTCGTATAGATGGACTCGAACAAGATGAATCTCGAAATTCCAGTGATCGACCATGGTTTCATGTTGAGAAACAAGTCAATCAGACATATGCGTCCCTAACTGGAGTCAATGTCATGAATCTGGTGCCGAAAGCCAACGCCAACTTCACTGTTCCTTACGAGTATATGTACTTTGATTGCGCGTTGCATCCAAGCAGCAGTAAGACGAGCACTCTTGGAGTTATGGACTATCTCAATGATCTACAGAAGGCCGGCCGCCTACAATCCGGAGGTGTCTTCACAAACAAATCCAACTGGACGACAATCATGAAACGAGGTTTCTTCATCTACGGAATTAGCAACGGGATATCAGTTGAAAAGCTTTTATATGGCAGTCAATTCTTCGCTGGTAGTTTGTTCCTATTCGAGTGCTCGGTGAATAGCGTCTTGGTAGAGGCCAACATTGTCTGTGCGTCCAGTGAATGCGAGACTAGGCGTTTGCGGCGCCTTCGGATACCTCGTCAGGAACGGTACCAGCGGCACCTTCCATACGACGCCGTACATGATGGATATACCTTCAAATACTTGATTGTTCATCTCGCCAATATTGGAGGAACCACGTCCATTGAAAGACCCAATCCCATCGACGCCTACCTCTACGGTGCCACACCTTGGGGCGAAACTTTACCGGGAATGGCACCCAGACACAACTGGACAGAATACATGGAGGTACCTCAGAAATCCGTCGACATGTCGCGTCGGCTCACAAAACTTCTGAACACCTATTGGGACGCATCACGCTGGCCTTTGGCAGTTACACGAAACGATCCCTTCGCCGAGGTATCAAGGAATGCTACCAGTGGCGAGCCATTCGCCAGACTTACAATGAACAAAACTGAGGCCGTCATTACGCGCCAAGTTCTCATTTATAAAGCTAATGTACAGTGGGTCGCTTCTCTGGTCATTTGCTCCAGTATTCTTCTCATCTTAGGCCTTGTGAGTTTCTTCTTGTCGCTGAGAATTACGGCGCCGGACATCTTTGACTACGTTTCGTCATTTACTCGCGACAACCCGTACATCAGCGCTCCCGCTGGTGGGTCAGGACTTGATGGCGCAGACCGAGCGAGACTGCTAAGGGATTTGGGTGTCCAATTAGGTGATGTAAGTCCTGGTTCGGATGTTGGTTACATAGCGCTGAAAAGTGTGGAGAGTAAGGAAGATTGCCAAAAGGGCCGGGTTAAGAGGGAAAAGATGTACCGCTGAGTGTTTCGCTTGATACTAGTTGGGTTGGTAGCCTCAAATTGAGGTTCTGCGTTTCTACTCTAGTATTTACGTACGAGTAAATTGTATCTCTCAAACGAAGTCTGTTCTGAATGCTATGTTCTCGTACAAGAACATTCGCTAACCTTGATTTTTGTGCCTGGCTTACTAACCGTCGTAGGAAGTGTTATTTGGTCTCCTATTGATCAGAATCTAAAATGATTTTGCGGCATTGTCTCTATGTTATACCCTCATTCCGGCGGAATCATTCCAGTTTACTCGTGGGATAGATTTGCTGAACAGATTAAGTAAAAGACTTTGGTTGAGGAAATAATGAGCGACATTGATGGGCGTAGGTAATTTGGAAAACGGGCATCTGAGTTGTGCGAGAAAGAAAGTTATAGGCTGTAGGGTATCTTGGCACAGGAATTGGAAGAAAGGCTCTCTAAAGGGAAGACTTCCAAAGTCGAGTATCTATTCTAGACCTAGTTGTTGCCAGTTGACGATCCATTATAGGATTTGCAGTGTATAAGTCACAGTCTACAAAAAATGAAAAGAGAATACTGTTTATCAGCGTCACGATAGGGTGATCTGATATTTGTATGGGCGCGCTTTACTTTTGATCATTGACGAATGGATTCTAGTTTTGATGTATGACCTTCTATATCCAAATCTAAGTGTCTTGATTAGAGGCTCTTCTCGATTTCTGCCAGGTCATCCATTGCACTTTTCACAGCTGTTCTCACAGCCTCTCCGACGGGAATGTATGGCCGTCTCGGCTTCAATTTCTCCTCCGCACCCTCAATTCCCGCAGCTTTCGCACTATACTGGCCCACGGCATGTTTTGTTGGCGCTATCCCGGCTTTGGCCGGGCTTTCTGCGAGGGCGGCCTTACGGTGCAGCTCCAGTGCTTCTTGGGTCTTCCCGCTGGAGTAAAGTTCGTAGATTTTTGAAATGGTTTTCGGGAACACATTGCTGAATCCTGAGACACATCCAGCGCTTCCAACAGCTAGACTGGCAAGTAGCCAATCTGCCTGTCCCGCATATACTGAAAATGTGTCTGACGGTAGTTCTGCACAAAGGCGAGTGATCTTTGCAACGCTTCCGCAAGTGAGCTTTACGCCCACAATCTTTCCTGGATTCCGTTTTGCGAGCGCTGCAATACTGATGGAGTCGAGATCGACGCCATTGGACACACCTGGGAAGTTGTATATGACGATTGGCAAGTCACTCTTCTGTGCAACCTCGTCATAGAAGCCTTCTACCACCTCTTTCGACGTCGCAGGTCCATAGTATGCTGCTGGTAGGAGTAACCCATAGTCTGCTCCCGCAGCTATTGCGTCTTGAACGCTCTCAAGGACCTGCCGTACACTGAAACCGCTCACGCCCACCATCAACGGGTAATTAGGTCCGACAGCCTCCCTGGCAGCTTTCACGAGAGCAATTTTCTCCTCTCGTGTTAGCAAAAAGGCTTCAGCGTTGGATCCCAGCACTACAAGACCAGCTAGGCCGGATCTGGAGAGATAGGTGAAGTAAGTCTTCTGGGCGGCAAGGTCCACATCGCCTGTGGAGGGGTCATAGAATGTGACTGC
This sequence comes from Pseudopyrenochaeta lycopersici, assembly GCA_003313425.1. Classification (NCBI taxonomy): domain Eukaryota; kingdom Fungi; phylum Ascomycota; class Dothideomycetes; order Pleosporales; family Pseudopyrenochaetaceae; genus Pseudopyrenochaeta; species Pseudopyrenochaeta lycopersici. Next base: position 1,603,175 of record NHZP01000005.1, read on the forward strand.
GGGGCACCATACGCCAGGAGCTGGAGGAGGAGCCATGATGACGATGATTGATGAATTGGAGTATGGCGAGGTTATGATATGGTGTTGGAGGAACAGGTGGGGGTCGATTGGTGGAATGGCGGGGTAAAGCAAGCAATGGAGAACGTAGACACAATGTAGCAAGGCCCGAATCCTTCCCGGCCCGATTGCTGATTGTAAAAAAAGACTGCGAGTAAAGAATCAGAGAATTAATTCTTCCGTCAAAAGAAGTAGTGAGATGTTATGCAGAGTCGGGAGTGGTCCCGCTATCCTGCAATATCCGGCGGGTGCGATCCGACTTTTCCGGACAAAGCTCCGTAACTCAACCCTTCTTCGGACTTCTACCCAATCCTCCCACACGCTCTTCATGATATGACTCATCTAACGAACTATCACCACGGAATTGCTGATTCTACGTGCAGCTCGCCGTATGTGTGGGCTGACTGGAGGTGGCTATCCGGTGTCTAGATTTTGCTTGGGCGATGACCTCGTGGGACGGGGTGGGGTATGCCTACAAATATGGGAATTGATAAAGCATCGCCTCCCCTAAATACATTGCATGCCTCGCAGGGTTATAGAAATTCTGTGTAATTGGCAGATAAGTTTGCCTGCCACACTTATAATATGTAAGTCCTCGAAATATCCCCTTAACTGTAAAACCAACCCATACCGAGGAAACAAGTGGATAAGACTGTGTACCAATTGCTTTCCATGCTCTTTGAGCATAGACCAAAATTATGGTTAGAAAGGGCCCTTACAAACTTTCTTCAGGATTCTCTGAAATTTATTTCCTTTCATTCTTATGGCTCACATTCACCATGAAGACGCCATTCCTCGAGAGGGTAAAGTGACTAGGATATCCCAAGCTCCCGAATAGAAAGAAGTCTCAAACTCCGTGCCAAAAGGCGCGAGTTCATGGTGCTGGAAATAGGGATCCATTTCCTCCCCTTAGATGAGATGGGTATGCGAGTCTCTATTGAGAGACTAAGATCAGGAGATGGCTGAAATAGCGTCCAAGAAGGCCGCTCGAGTACTGGATTGCGTGCAAAAGTTGACCTAACAAAACGCCATATGTATTTCGGCGTTATAGTGAGTCTCAAATGTACGAATCAAGCAAAGCAGCCTTGCTTTCAAAATTGTGGTCGATCAATAACTATTACGTTTTCCTTCAGCCTTGCTCGGCAGGGAGGCCGACGCAGCCTCGAACAGCTGGTCATAGCGTGTCAACGCATGAAAATGCTTTAAACGGCGTAATAGTAACCACAAAGACTACTAACGGCATATCGCCGACCATCAAAGACGCTAGGGGTGGCTAACGTTTAGGCTGCAAGGGCTTGCTACGCTTCACAATTCTCTATGGAAAAGGCGTGGATGCCCGCCACTTGGGGTGGGTTATTCGGGCTTCAGACCAGGACAGAATTTCGAATGGTGTTCCAATTGAGAAATAATTTGCAAGAGGTGCTCTTCTAACTACAGAATACCCACTTTCTGAATTCTGATGTCGGCCGCTATAATGTGAGCTTTCTGCAAGGAGTTGAAAAGATCGAAAACCGGATGTACAAGGTTCGGTCGCATCTGCCTAGTCTAGCCAGCGTTTGGGTCATGGACCAAAAAAACGCGGCATTGACATGGAGTATGACAAGACGCCTCTCTGAGTTAACTTGGGGTACTTCATTAGAGCGGTGACATTCTATCGCTAGCCATGACCCACTTTAAAGGCTCGCATCTCCTGTCATAGTTCAGAATACCGCACATGTTGCTGTTACAATCGGAACGCGACCTCCTACTACAATAGTAAATATCAGCCCCAGGTGGCAAGTTGCTCATATCCTGGTTGCCTCCGTTTTCTTTCGTAATCGGAAACATTCGACTAGGATTCACAGTACCAAAAAACAAGTAAGGCAAACGCATCTGAGTTCAAGGGTTGCTGCTGCCAGTTTGTCGATCCCAAAAATCCACGTCTTGTTCAGATGAGAGATACCCCAGACCTGTCTAATCGCACTATGTCTGCATGCATGTTGGTAATGTTGGGGTGCGCATATATGCTTGCCGCTATCAGTCTAGTTCATCGACACGTACAAATCTATTACTTACGAAGGAGGCTGACCAATGAAGAAGGTCTGTCTTATCATGGCTGGGCTTGTTTAAAAACCCTTTCATCGGCAGAAGTGGTTCAGAATCTAGGTATTTTTGGTCGATAGAACGCAGAGTAACGCGGCCGCAATATATTCCTTGTCTGAAGATGGAACCTAAAAGAGACTGAAGTAAGGGGCTATGTTTGATGTCTTTGAACCTGGCGTAGAACAGTGAAGAATGTGGGAGAAGAAATTCTCTTACAACCTTGGTGCAATTCCACCAGCTGAATGTAATAGAACACTGTATGGCTTCTGTTAACATGTTATCATTATTTCGACGCGATATAATCACAGAGATAATATAAACATTGGTTACACGCTCGAAGTTGTTTGGTGCCATGATGAAACCTTATACGAGAAGCCTACATCAAATTCGGATGTTTCAAATCATTCAGGGCGGTCGACCCGAGACAAGACAGAAAATTTCGCAAAATTTGCTCAGACTATTCACAACGTCGTTCGGATCGATATACAGAGCGCTAATCTAGAGCACACTCGTTCGCGAGGCTAGTATCGTATGTTTAATAAGGCTTGTGAAGTTCGCTACTATCTTAGTTTGTGGAGCTCTTTCCAAATGTTTTGCTAGTCATTCGTAAGTTTCCTTCAAGAATTGAGAAGCAACGCATTTGATACTAGTTTCATGCAAGAAGACAATAGTGATACTGCAGCTGACTTCTCATTCTTATTCAGGGCCTCTTGGGTTGAAGAAACCGTATTTGGTAGTAGTTTGGATCCAGCACGATATATTGCATTTCGACAGTGCTACCGATACTAGCTGTACTCTATGTTGGTTGGGGATGTATTTAGCACATATACTAACCTGAATTCCCTTGGCTTTTCTTTGTCGATCTATGAGACGGAAGTGACATTGATTATGAATTTCGAATTTGCACTTAGACAGTCAGGCGATCTCCCATTAGGTGAATTATTAATTCATTCACTGCGGATCGCTGTAATCCAAAACTCAGACATTTTTGTCCATTTTAATCCTGTAAATCGATGTGGTCGTTCATGAATGCAGCGCGCTAAGGCTCCTGATTTCGCAATGTTCTCACGTGTTTTTGCTAACCCGGTCGATAACTCATCGAATCTAACAGTCAATTGACCTAGATATGCGGGCATTTGAACATCAGTTGCCATTTTTGGGTCTTGTGCTGATATGACAGTTATGAACCAATACGGGTTGCGGTTATGGTGGATCCACCTAACCACGCCCAATCACAGACCGCGGCTAGCATGCACAGCCTGCTACAAACTATCTCAGTACCTTTCCACCGTCGGATAAGATGTGAGTTTGGGAAACGTAGCCGGATGGAGCGGACTTGGCTGGCAGAATTGAGGTCCGTTAGATCATCCATTACAGGGGTGCCTGGGTGGCCAAGCAAGCCACCCCGCACTTCGCATGGTGGGGAAAGGCTTGTAGTATCCACTGCCTTCCCTCCAGGGTTAGTTTCCACGGACATTAGGCGTTCGGGCAGCGGGCTGATTGTTCACCGAAACTGATGGTACGTACATTCTTCCGGCTGCAAAACATGTGCTGATCAAGGGACTGCAAGAAACATTGCCCCTGAGTGCACTGCGTCATGACAGTATAGTTCTGCATGCGCCGATCCACCGTAAATGGCATTATTAGAAGGGAACTTAAAAACCTCCCATCCCCCAAGGCATTGTTTTTATAGGCTATTCCTCATACCCTCGGTTGTTTCTCCCCTTAGCTGTCAATGCAAAAGCAAAACACAATTCGCTAATCTGATGTACGATTCTTGCAAAGCGCTTTTACAACAGCTTTGAGCTTACCGTCCAAGATGTTATCGTACCTCCGGCGGATGTACAGCTCGTACGAGTTTGTTCTGCTAGGCCTATTAATGTCAGCAAATTTTGATGCAACATCAGCGCATGCAGTCGTCAAAGCTCGCGACAATGCAGCAGAACGTGAACGCATATCCATCAACAGGGGCTGGCGGTTTGAGCGGTTCACATCGAATCCAGACTCACTAAGTTACGATACACTCAAGCCATGGATCCTTCCCGCTGCGAATCCATTTCTCAGCGGGAGCAAGCATGAACGGCCTTCCGAAACGCCTCCGGGGGCGGATGTTAGCTATATACAAGCCGATTTTGACGACACTGCCTGGGAGGAGCTTGACTTACCGCATGATTGGGCCATCAAGGGGACCTTTGACGCTCCTGGGGTTGGAGGAGGCTTGGGTCGACTGCCAATTAATGGAGTCGGCTGGTATCGCCGAACCCTGTCGCTCGATGCGCACGCCGTGGCCTCGGGCAAATCAATATTCCTGGACATCGATGGAGCCATGTCGTATGCAGCTGTCTGGCTAAACGGCAACCTAGTTGGTGGATGGCCCTTTGGCTACAATTCTTTCCGTCTAGATCTCACACCGTTTGCCAAAGCTGGGGACAATCACCTCGCCATTCGGGTTGATAACGCACTGGAGTCCTCGCGTTGGTACCCTGGTGCTGGTATATATCGTAATGTTTGGCTCGTGGTAGTCAACCCAGTCCATGTGGCACAATACGGAACCTATATCACGACTCGATCTATCTCTTCCCAGGAAGCTACAGTGGACGTGGCGATTGAGATTGAGAATAACGGGAACAGCAGTCGACAGGTTGAAGTAAACACCAAAATCTATGAGCTTGACTCAGCAAGCAGAAAAGCTTCTGGCAATGCGATAGCGACGCTTCCCACAGCAAGGGTGGATGTCACTGGCAGAGCGAAACAAGCTGTGAACGGTTCAGTTACAGTCTCAAATCCGAAATTATGGGGCCCGCCGCCAACCCAGAGGCCTAACGAATATGTTGCCATCACCATTTTATCGACCAATGGAACAGTAGTGGATACGTATGAGACTCCCTTCGGCATTCGCTCCGTACAGTACGATGCAAATAAAGGTGTTCTCGTCAATGGAGAAGCTGTCCGCATCTATGGTGCATGTAACCACCATGATCTCGGCTCGTTGGGCGCCGCATTCAACGTTCGCGCTGCCGAGCGTCAAATACAAATGCTCCAGGAGATGGGTGGAAATTCAGTCAGAACATCGCATAATCCACCTGCACCAGAACTACTTGATATAGCCGACCGACTTGGATTCATGGTAATGAATGAGATCTTCGATACCTGGAATTACGCGAAGGTGGAAAACGATTTCCACCGCATCTTCCCGGATTGGCATGAGCCGGATCTGCGATCATTCATCCGTCGCGACCGTAATCATCCTTCAATCATCTCTTGGAGCATAGGAAACGAACTTTCCGAACAGTCTAATGCAGAAGGAGGCGCAACTGGAAAGATGCTCCAAGACATCGTGCACGCAGAGGACCCCACGAGACTTGTGACCGTAGGAAAGAACAACGCTGGTCCAGGAACTGCTTTGGCGAACGCTATCGATATCATTGGCCTGAACTACCAGGGAGAAGGCAAGGGTAACTCTTGGTCAAGCACATTCCCAAGGTTTCACAGCACATACCCCAACAAGATGATCTGGAGTACCGAATCTGCATCAACACTAAGCTCCCGTGGAGTCTTCCTCTTCCCTGTCACTAAAAGCAAGTCCGCGGTTATTGGAGGCAGTCCCGGCGATGGAGCCGATCCTGTAACAAAACATGTCAGTGCGTACGAGCTTTACGCGCCCAGCTGGGCCGCATCGCCAGACAAAGTCTTTGAGCAGCAGGACAGAAATCCATACGTAGCGGGAGAATTTGTGTGGACAGGCTGGGACTACATCGGTGAGCCTACGCCTTATGATAACTCGAGCCGAAGCTCTTATTTTGGCATAATCGATCTCGCCGGTTTCAAGAAAGACAGATTCTTCTTGTACCAAGCCCGCTGGCGCCCAGAATTGCCCATGGCCCACCTTCTTCCACATTGGACATGGCCTGATCGCGTTGGACAAGTAACTCCTGTGCATGTCTTTACATCAGGCGACGAGGCGGAGCTTTTCGTCAATGGAAAGTCAGCTGGTCGACAGACAAGAGGACAATACGACTACCGACTCCGCTGGGATAATGTGACTTATGCGCCAGGCAATATCCGTGTTGTCACGTATAAGAATGGTGCAGAATGGGCAACCGCATCTCACCAGACAGTTGGCGCAGCGGCTTCGTTGAATATCACTGCCGACCGAACAAGCATTAGCGGTGACGGCCAAGATTTGTCTTTTATCACCGTCGCAGTCGTTGACGAAGAAGGCCACACAGTTCCGCAGGGAAGCAATGAGATTACCTTTTCGGTATCCTCTGGACCGGGTGAGATTGTAAGCACTGACAACGGCGATCCGACGGATGAGGTACCCTTCCCGTCGCTCAGTCGTAAAGCTTTTAGTGGACTTGCATTGGCGATTGTAAGGGCCAAGCCTGGGTCACAGGGAGAAATAGTCATCGAAGCCAAGGCAGATGGGCTTGCTGGTGGGCAGGTAGTCTTGCGAGCTGGCTAGGAGGTGAGAATGAGGATGAGTCATGAGCTGAAATATCTCGTACTGAGCTGCAGATGAGAACTCGAAAGACTTTCGTAAATGAAGAAAGTCGTGTAGTGGGAAATATAAGAAACTTGCTGAATAGCTTTGCACATGTGTGATGCGCTGTAGGATGTTTCATCTTCACGCAACAACCGCCCTTTCATGCCCATTTATTGTGAAGCTGTTAGCCTGATTTCATGCATGAAGCTCTGTATCCAATGATGTATCCTTATTGCGCAGTCTCAGCATGATCTATATAGTCGCGTTGCGTTGCGTATGCTTTAGAATATAATGAGACAATCTTGATAAATGTCGTTGGAAATTGCGATGTAAGGAAGTAAATTTTGATCTTCTGGCCAGTTTTCTTGCAGAAATGGGCAATAGCAACTGGCCAAGAACCTATACAGTGCTGCAAATGATCGAACGTCTAGATGTCATGGACAGCTTCATTGAGCAGGACTTGCGCGACATCCATTTTCCTCATAATGGACGCAGGCTGCCGGTGTGTTTGGATGCGGATACATCGTCAAATATGAGCTCTCTAGTGTAAGAGCCTTTTAATGATGTTCTATTGCGAGCGGGTGTTGAATCATATTTCGCTACTTCGCATAATGCGCAATTGGAAACTGGGTACGACAATGCCGAGGTTACTCAGCAATAAATACGGGAACTTCACAGCCAATACTCAACGCGGACTCGCCCCAGACAAAAACAGCCGAGGGCGGATTTAATCCTAACTCTCCGACTTCTAGCGCCGTCCAAGCCGTTGACAGGCTCCTTGGCCCTCGACGCGTGAACTCTGGGTTTGATGGAGCCAGATCTGCCCCAACCTTCAACCACGTAGATGCTCCCTGGCAACCAGCCTATCTGGCTGCATACAACATGAGCCTGCGAGAACGACGCGGCTTTTACTCGGGACCTACTTACGAGTCTAATTACGAGCATTATGGCAAATTCATTGCCCCTTTGGCAACAGCGAACGCATCGGATGCCACTATCAAGGTTGAGCAAGCTCCAGAACAGCAGGCGGAAGGTGTTGCATTAAATATGAACGCTCCAACTGGGACTCTGAATCCAACACCGCATACACCGATTGAGGGGAACAGTTCACGCAAGGTCAAATTGAGACTGCTCCAAATCTCCGGGATTATACATATAGAAGATACCTCCATGTCGTTGAAAGGAGAGCATATAACAGCGACATGTGATGGCAACAGCACAAGGTGGCGTCGATAGGTGGAATTCGGGCAATGTCACCCCGCTTCGGGCAAAAGCTGCCGAGCCGCAGACATGCAAACCCGGTTAGCGGGCCTTTGCAGCGACAATCCTCCTCCCACTTTGACAATGATGCATTGTGCCTGGACGATTGCAACATTGCGATTACGGTTCTCTATTCCATGTCCGGCAAAGTTTCATCGTTCCAGGTGAGCCCCAGGCGTGTCGTGACTCGACGGGCCTACACGAAGCACGGCCTCGGTGCAATGCGCGAGTTCAATTACCGGTGATGCGGGCAATAGGGCAGGGTGATAAATGAGAGCATCCCTACGATGTCCCTGGAGTCTCGGGGCAATCGACAAGGGCAGAGCAACCTGCATTGTATAACCTAGCAAGTCTCATCCAATCCAACAAAGGATCGCGCGACACCTACGCCAAAAGTCACCCAAGATGCGCTCAATATTGCTGTCCATTCTTACGGCCGTGGCATCGACAGCCACGGCAGAGAAGCTTCTCTACCGCAATACCTTCAATGGCAGCGATGCCATCGCAAATTGGGTCGCCGAGGGCCCGCTGGAGGCTTCTGTTTCGAACAATACACTCGAACTGCGGGGTGCAGGTGGACCGAACGACTATTTTGTGTACTGGCTTCCGGAAGTCTTTCCAGACCGCATCCGCATCACTTGGGAGTTCTCGCCCATCCAGGAACCCGGGCTGGCAATGTTCTTCTTTGGTGCTGCATCGGTTACAGGCGGCAGCATCTTCGACAAGAGTCTTGCACCGCGCAACGGCTCATACCCGCAGTATCATTCAGGAGACATCCGCACGCTTCATGCATCCTACTTCCGCAGGCGCTGGCCCGAAGAGCGCGCCTTCCATCTAGCGAATCTGCGCAAATCTCCAGGATTCCATCTTGTTGCCCAAGGCGCTGACCCGCTACCGCCGGTGCCCGACGCGAAGGGCGCTTTCTACAAGGTCGAAGTTGTCAAGGACAAGCGCGATGTTCGATTCTCCATCAACGGGCTGCTGCTATTCTCGTGGGAGGATACCAAGACGGATACAGGCCCGGTTGTGCGGGAAGGGCGCATCGCCTTCCGCCAGATGCAGCCGCTAATCGCAAGATATCGGAATCTCGAGGTTTGGCAGCTATAGGGAGATGCCAATGTGATTGTAATATGCGCGAAATCGAGTTGCATCACCCCCGCACATGCCGGACATCTATTTCTCCGCCTCCAGATTATTCTCATGTCAATCTACTCCACAACAACGTAGCAAAGCATGTATATTGTCACTGTTGCGGAGGTGGTAGGGATTTATCAACCGGGTCCATGTTAATAGCCTGATATGTAATTTTGACAGCATCTTGCCTATAGTGCCATGCAAGACGGGACGTCCAATATAACATTTAGTGGAATGATTCCCTATAATATTTTTGTTAATAAGTCTCCATCGAAGCAACTCTTCCCCTAAATGTGAATAATTGAGGCACAATGAGAATCATTCGCGCATTCACCGGCCTCGTGCTGGCATCGCTCCATGTTCACCACATTACAGCAAGAGCACTGAGTGGAAAGCCGAGTGACTTCATCATCGCGGAGAAGCGCGCTCCACTTCAAGACATTGTAAATTTTCGAGTTCGCCTCATACGAAAAGATTATTGAGATTCTATTCAGGTAACATGGGACGAGCACTCCCTCTTCGTACATGGCGAGCGGGTCATCTTCTGGGGCGGCGAATTCCATCCATTCCGGTACGTAAATGGATACTGGATGCATAGTTATATCTTTGGAATAACTGTGCTTACTATCTGCAGTCTACCAGTGCCCAGTCTTTGGCTGGATATATTCCAAAAGATAAAGGCCCTCGGCTACAACGGTATATCGTTTTATACTGCTTGGGTCCTCCATGAGCCCAAGCCTGGATCTTTCAGTGCCGAAGGCCTATTCGATTGGGAGCCGTACTTTGATGCAGCGAAGAAGGCCGGCGTGTATCTAGTCGCTGTAAGAGACTCGCATATAATGTTGCAGCATTGATTGACTGGTGATCCAGCGCCCTGGTCCGTACATCAATGCCGAAGTATCAGGCGGAGGGTTTCCTGGATGGCTGCAACGCATTTCTGGCAATCTACGTACCCCAGATGCAGATTACCAACAAGCGTCCAAACACTACATCGAGTCTATTACCCCCATCATTGCCAAAGCGCAAATCACTAACGGCGGACCTGTTATCCTCTTCCAACCCGAGAATGAGTACTCTATGGGCTTGAACAATGTCACTTTCCCTGATGCTGATTACATGAATGGGCTTATGAAGCAGTTCCGAGACCTTGGCATTGTCGTACCACTTATCAACAATGTGGCATGGCCTAACGGAATCAATGCGCCTGGAACAGATGCCCCGGTAGACATCTACGGCCACAATGCGTATCCACTGGGTATGAATTGCACGAACCCCAGCTATTGGATTGATGATGCGCTGCCAACGAACTGGAGAGCAACGCATCTCGAGCAGAGTCCAAATACGCCGTATATGTTAGTCGAGTACCAAGGTGGAGCATTTCAACCGTGGGGTGGCGACGGCTTTGAGAAATGTGCCGAGTTCACAAATCACGAATTTGAACGTGTCTTTTACAAGAATAATATTGCAGCAGGAGCCACAATCTTCAACGTTTACATGGTATGCCACTTTAACCCTTAGCTATTGATACGTGCTAATGGTGAAAGACTTTTGGCGGCACAAATTGGGGTAATCTCGGTAAGCATCTTTGAATAGGCTGCGAATGAGGCATTTACTGACCGTGTTTGCGCGTCTCACAGGCCATGCTGGCGGATACACATCGTACGATTATGGCGCAGCTATTACCGAAGAGCGACAGGTTCATCGTGAGAAATATAGCGAGGCCAAACTAATCGCGAACTTTGTGCTTGCATCCCCAGCCCTGGCATCCGCAGTTCCAGGATCTGGCGAGACAGGCACCTACGCTGATAACAAAGCGATCACGGTGACACCATTAACCGGTAACAAGACTAGCTTCTACGTTGCTCGTCAGACGAAGTACAACTCACTGGATTCGACGTCATATAAACTGAGATTGGCAACGAGCGAAGGCAACATCACCGTACCGCAGCTTGGTGGGCAGCTCTCAATCAATGGTCGCGATTCCAAAATCCACGTTACAGACTACGATGTAGGAGGCTTCAATCTTTTGTACTCGACAGCCGAAATCTTTACTTGGAAGAAGTACGGCTCGAGATCAATTCTGGTCGTGTACGGCGGCCCGAATGAGGTACATGAGCTCGCGATATCCAAGACAAGTGGCGGAACAGCCGTTGAAGGATCTGGAGTGAAATTCTCAAATCGCAACGGAAATACCATTCTAAACTGGAGCTCAAACTCCAGCCGCCGAGTAGTACGCGTGGGCTCAGATTTGTACATTGTCATACTTGACCGAAACTCGGCGTACAATTACTGGACTGTTAGCACCCTGCCAGAAAACAGCTACTCGATCGATGCAACCCCATCATCCGATCTCATTGTCCATGCCGGATATCTCATCCGCACTGCATCTATTGCAGATGGTAAGATCAACCTTGTTGGTGACATCAATGCAACCACTACCATCGAAATTGTTGGAGGCGCGCACAAAGACATCACCGGGCTGACTTTCAATGGCGCCACTGTGCCAACCACTCTTGACCGTAATGGTTTCCTCAGCGGTACAGTTGAGTTCTCAGCACCTGCAATCAAACTTCCGAATTTGAATTCGCTATCTTGGAAGTATATTGATGCGTTGCCTGAGCTGGAGTCCACATACGACGATTCTGCATGGACTGATGCAGACCATAGAGACACCAAGAATACATATTGGCCCCTAACGACACCTACAGTACTTTGGGGTGCGGAATACGGCTTCAATGGCGGCTCGTTGTTGACGAGAGGACATTTCATTGCTACAGGCAATGAAAGTGTTGTGCACCTCAACGTCTCAGGGGGTTCTGCTTTCGCATTCACGGCCTGGGTGAATGAGACATGGATTGGTTCATGGCCAGGAAGTGGTGAAGCCAACATCGCAAACCTGACCTTGCCATTGCCCAGCTTGAAGCGAGGAGGCAACTACGTATTGACCGTCCTGAGCGATCATATGGGCCATAACGGAAACTGGTTCGCTGGGTACAATGAAATGAAGACGCCTCGTGGTATCATTGGCTATAATCTTCCAGGCCATTCACCTAGTTCCTCCAACGCTTCGCGTCCCGATGACGGCATCGTGTGGAAAATCACCGGCAATCTCGGCGGGGAGGACTTCCGCGACAGGACGCGTGGTCCACTGAATGAAGGTGCGCTCTCAGTCGAACGGCACGGTTACCACCTTCCCTCCGCCCCCACCGAGTCTTGGGCAGACAGCGCAGGACCAGCCTCAGGATTGTCGAAACCAGGAGTAGGTTTCTACACGACCACGCTCGCACTTGACATACCCCAAGGCTGGGACATTCCTCTTTCTTTCATCTTCCACGGAGATGCTTTCAATGGGAAAGGGAAAGGCTGGCGGGCACAGCTTTGGGTGAACGGTTATCATTTCGGCAAATTCGCAAATGGAATCGGGCCACAACGTAGATTCCCCGTGCCGGAAGGCATCTTGAATTATCATGGCGAAAACAGAATTGCGGTAAGTATTTGGGCTTTGGAGGAAGGCGGCGCGAAACCCGAAGGCTTCGAACTTGTTGCAGGTATGCCGGTGAAGAGCGGGTACGGTACGGTGGCGTCGGCGCCGATGTCCAGTTGGGAGAAGAGAGAGGGTGTATATTAGCAAGGGAAGCCAGGCTAAACGTAGGTAGAATATAGATCATCTCACTGTTATCTTGTGAAGTTTATGATACAATATTGCTGCAGGACTTTCAGCGCAGGATATCGACGTGCTTGTGTTACATTGACGTTTCTCGAAGAGAGACAAATCCCATATATCCCAAGTTCACAAAGACTTTATTTAATGCTGATATGGGGTTCTTAAGCGCGTACATCTATTGACAGAGATTGCAGATGGTTGAGTAGCCCATGGAGAATTCCACCCAGTCAGCTATTCACCAATGCGCTCCAAATTAGTTTTCTGTTGACTATCTTTAGCGCATGGCTAACAACCTCCAGTTCATGAACCTTGCCATAATGTATAGAAAATGAAACAGATGGTATTGTGTCATACCATTAGACATGAAAACCATCCCTATTGAGGGATCATTCGGCTAGAAGTATACTGATTCATCATTGGTTCATCCTCCACGCTTCTTCAATAAACCGATGTGTACTGGAGAATTAAAGTAGGTAAGACGACAAGAAGGAAAGAAAAGTGCTTAGAGATGCTACTGATGTCTTTCCGCATGTTGCATACAGGTGCTTTCACTACGCGATTATAGTCTGCCGCCCGTTCCTAAGATGCCCGGGCGGTAATGGAGATAGAATGGAACCACTCTATATGCGCTGCCATTTTTGGCGTAGTTACATTCTCCTATCATCTTTTGGTCGGACTAAGAACTGAAATGTACTTATTATAACTAAATTAGTGTAGAAGCTTTGTTAGTTCTGTGCTGCATCGTTTCTAGAACACAGAGCGAACTATCCTACTACGACAGCTGACCAGAAAGCGAACAAGCTTCGCCTAGTGCCTCTCAATTGCTTATTATTTTTGCTTCAGGTCGCTAAATATAGCGATACAGTATGCTACAATCAAAACCCAACACCAGTAAACTTAGTACCAATATAGGAAAGGTAAACGTAGAGATTTTTTAGCCAGCGATTATTCAGCGCTCTTGATTATCGCGTAACCTATGTGGCATACAGCTACAATTTGTGTAGGATCCTACTTGAAGGACTCTGACACTTTGTCAGGGCCGTAACCTTAACACAATATTACCCTAGTGATCATTTAGAGCAAGGAATATCTACATAAAACTTGTAAGATTGAAGAACGGAAAGTCAAAAAGGTTCTCTGAATCGAGGAAATCCTCCGAGACGTAGTTAAAATCAACCAAACTTCCAGGATCTGCAGCTGTACTATTACATGTGTTTGTTGAATCTGCAAATGTCGATACATTGCTTATGTCAGGGAATATGTCATCGAATGACAATTTAGATATTGTATTGCTTCCTTCGGCAATGTCCCCATTATCTGAACCTGATAATTGGGTGCCCCGGTCGGAGTGACTAAGCTTGGTGTGCAAGTCCCGTAGCCCTTGGAGGCGTTTCCAGGTTTGCCTCAAGGCTGCACACTCCGAGCTCAGGAGCTGGAAAATATGCAAGAACATGTCGAATTCCTCGCGGGCGCTGTTGCGAATTGCTGGACCAGTGCTAACAAAGGCGAGTAATAGATTCCCAAACGCTGTCAGTAGGAGTTGCTGAAAGAACATCGGGTGAGTGCGAACCAAGGAAGTCTGCTCATTAAGGCTAAACAAAGTTCGGATCGTCTCTTTGGAAACTCCAATTGCTTTGAGTAAGATCGGCTCATGCTGGCGAGATTGTACTGCAGATTGTAATACTGGCCGGTATATGAGGTTTCGAAGATGTGCTTTTCGGACGAAAATAACCGAATGGTAATATGTTGGCGCATGGCGCGCTTCTTGAGCCCAAAGTGCGCTATCTGCCAACTGGAGATGCTTGGGGAGGTTTTGATACCACTCCATTATCTGATAATCGAGATAGTTGATATCTTCCACCCTGGATTCGTACGTCTTTTCAGTCTGATTGTTCAAAGCGTGCCATATTTTTCCAGCGAGCTTGGTCCACTGTAGTAACGTTGCTAGCAACGGATTCGCGATCTCAATTGCGTAAAGAGATCGATCGATGTAAGAATCCTGGATTGAAAATGGAATACCTTGTCCCAAGCTTAATCGCCTTTCAAGCATATACACAGCCCAAAAGGCCTGCAATGCTTCAGCACATGCTTCTTTCTCTGGGAATATCTTTTCCAGCATTGCGCGGCGGTGTAAACCTGCTTCGAGACAGAGTCTGGCCGCGAACGCTATGCATCTACCAGTTCGAACCTCTTCATTGAGATGATAATGGTACATCGCCTTGTCGGTCAGCTCTTAGCTACCAAAAAATTCGTGAAGAACTCACTACTAGGTAAAGGAGCTGTATGCCATGAATTCCTTCTGGATTCCAAATAAGTCCTTCTACTGCTTCCGATGCACTCTGAAACAATCGCTGTGCTTGGTGCTCTCGTCCCCCAGCCTCTTTAGTCATTCCGATAGCGAGTACGATTTTTAATTTGTTCGCATTGTGATCAAAGAGGGCCTCAGCGACAGATCCTCCTCTCTCCCTTAGCCCTTCTGAGTGTGCTAAATTGAGCGAGATGAATATCTTGTCCGCCGTGTCCATCATCGTCTGCCGGCCAATGATAGGGTAAACAGTGCCAAGGCCTTCACACCAGTCATCAATGAGAATCTGGGCGTCTTCTCTTGTCATATCCCACAAGGGATCCATAGTCAACAATTTCATGAATGGGCCGTACTGCGCTAGTCTGTTTGAGGAAGTCGATGGGACACCTGACCCTGAATGTTTGCCAGGGATCGCTGACTGCATGCCCATGGCACGAAGATTTCCATTCACGGCATTGAATGTGTATTCAGTGCTTGAAGGGCCGCAAAATTCTGGGGAGTTTGTGGCAAATTCTGGAAGAGACTGAAAAACACCAATTCCGTGCTGTCTAGTGCCTACCCCGTGCCCAGAAAGCGGCAGGGCTGAAGAAGACTGGCGCTTTGGATCTGTCACTATGGAGGGATTACTGTTAGACTGTCAGCGCGCTCGTTGCAGGTCGCATTTTGCCGATGCCCTATTATGCTTTACCGTCTAGACGTAGCTCAGAAATGCGCGTCCGAGAAAAAACTGTACTCACGTGCTCTTGTTCGAAATGCTTTGAATTGGCGTCGAAAACACGCAACCAAACGACTGCCCCACGCATCGAGCGCATGGGCTCTTGCCATCACATCTGACTTTGCGGCGTTGGCACTCCTTGCTCCTAAATTTCAGTCAAGCCAGACGTATTTATAAATTATCTACTCACCATGCTCGTAAAGTGTAGCGAGCCCGTTTTGATCGGTACATTCCTGCCCCACCATTACTTTCTGTCTCTTCATGAATCATTGTCGAAATCGATGCTCCGAAGTGGTTTCATGCGAAGATGAGCGAAAGAGAAAGTCGTTGTTCCCCCAAACCCCGCAACCCCCGCGTCCTGTAGCGTGCTTGGCGCGGAGCTGTGAGCACATTTGACACAAATCCGATCATATCCCCCCTTACTTGGGCCTAGCGAACGCAACCAAGTGTTCGCGTGATAATTTCTTTGGAGTTGATACAAGATTACATTAGGGTTGAAAAGTATAGCATTTCTAATCTAACAAGTAACTGCAAGATTTACAACGCATATAGTCTCACCTTATTACTATGTCGCCTCGCATTTGCCACCTCGACGGTTTGTACCGTTGATGCTGAGTTAGTGGAAACGCCAATGATATGGTTATCGAAACCTTCTTTACAGTTGCCACTCGAATCCAGGGTGACGCCAGTCAAGCCTTTCAACCTCTTCGTGGGTAAGGCCACTCATCTCAGTTGCTACATCTCTCTGCTTTCTCCTTTTGTTGTCGATTTCCATCCAAAGCCCCATGATAATGACTGTAACGAGGATACAGCCTTGGGCCGCCAAATTCAAACCGTTACCAATTCGATAATTTGGTCGGTCGAAAGGGAGGAACGCCCAAGTTGCAATAAGCCCGCCTATGTTCCCAAACATCACGTTGGTTCCAATAGCTGATGATCGAGCCGTATCGCTCACGACGTTAGCTGCCACGTGTGCATTGCAAAGAGCTCCAGAGTTAAAGGCACCGGTCGTAATAATAAACGTTGCTGCGTAGCGTACCGTGGCGTTTGTGCTGGCGAGGAACATGACATAACCAATCATTACCGGCACTGCGCTCAAGCCCATATATATAATCCGTTTGTCTGTCTTCCAGCTAATGAAATTCACCACAATGATGGCAACTGCCCCTACGATATAAGGAGGAACCGTCAAAAGCTGTTGGCGGACAACTGGGGCAGTCGGATATATAGTCCTGATGATTGTCGGTGCGAAGAAAGCCAGACCTTGGACTGTAATACAAGCAAGAAGGAAGATCCAAGATGTTGCTAACACGACCGGATTCCATATTCCCCTCAGAAATTTGGTTGTGTCCATTTTGTCCAGGATCTCCGTCGCTCCCACTCGTTCTGACTTGAGGCGATTGAGAACCAAGTCTTTTTCTTCTTGAGTCAGCCAGCTCGCTGTCTCAGGTCGGTCGGTAAGTGTAAAGAAGCTGATTAAAGCCAGCCCGATCGTTATAATTCCCTCTATCGCAAAAATCATCTCCCAAGTGTGCGTTGACCCAAAGGAGTTGAGTTTGAGTATTGCCGAGGCCAGAAGCCCACCAAACGCGCCTGCTAAAGGAGCCATCACCACATAAAGGGCGATTCGAAAAGAAAGTTCTGAGCGCCTGTACCAGCGAGAAAGGTAGTATGCGATGCCTGGTAGCATTCCAGCTTCAAATATGCCAAGTAGAAACCGGACGGCACAGGCACTGTGGAGATTTTGGACAAAGGCGAAACAAACAGTCAAGATCCCAAATCCGAGTGTGATACCAGGAAGGAACCAACCCGGTCCTAGCGCTTTACACGCCATGTTTGATGGAATTTCGAAAACAATGTATGATATGTAGAATACTGATAACACCTGGTTGTAGTCGTAACCAGTCAACTGTAAGTCTTTCTCGAATCCCGCAAGCCTCGCGTTGCCTTTCTAATAATCAGCGTTGACCACTTTTCGAGTGTATCCACTTACCGATGTTAGCACGGTCGATGAAGCAGAATAAGTATAACATTGCGACAGTGGGGACAATGTAGAGGTCAATCTTGCGTACTAGGCGGCGTTCGGCAATTGGATCAAACTGTAACAGAGAATTTCCATGTCTATGAAAAATGAGATCACGTTCTCCAAGCAATTCTGGGGCACCTACTCATCAGTCGCCGGCTGGCCAGGAAGACTAGTCTTCACATCGACCCCCTTCTCAAGACAGATTGTCGTAGACTTTGCGTTTTCGTCGGAGTAAGTGAGAGCCATTGTCTTTGATGGAACTTTTGTGGTGGAAGGTCGTACATGTATAAGTACTTGTATGTTGACTCTACGGAAAAAGCGGTGCGCTGCCACTTGCGTCACCCTCTACTGGCATATGGGAAGCCGAAACTTTGAGACTAAAGTTTATGGTCGAAATTCACAAAAGCTAGAAAATCAGAAGGAAGCTGCACAACCACCCTTCAAGCCACTCTTTCCACTTATCCTTACTTTCCATCCCAGTTCGTCATATAGAAGTCCTGATTGGTGACAGATGTGGACAAGCGAGGCGGAACGCGGAACGCGGAACGCGGAGAATGATGCGGAACGCGGAACTTGGCAAGAAGTTCAAGGACTACTTGTTGAGTTATGGCCGCGAGTTTAGCAAGCGAACCACAAAACTGCCGAATGCCACAGCCGTTTCCTTGAGACAAGATTATCATACTTCTGTACATACCAACATCTGCCGACTTGGTCTCAATAGTCACGGTTGGACATAGCCGAAGGACTTTCGATCTCAAGAGCCGAACCCCGCAGATTCTACGAATGTCATGTGCCGATCCCGCGGACCCACATTAGTCGTAGAAGGAGTGAACATATAGTTTATCAAGCTGCTCTTTGTGCGAAACTCCCTCAATCCGACTCCTCTTGTCTATATTGGGCACTGTCACCCACCATGGATCTCCATACAGCCATATATGTAATCTTATTTAGTGGGCTCTTTTATCTTATCTTCGCCTTGATTTGGGACTATGTTGGCTCTCCCTCACGAGCAATACCAGGCCCATGGGCGAGCCGGTTTTCCCGCATTTGGTATTTCAGCAGGGTTCATGCAGGTTCGTTCCATCATGAGAACATCGCCTTACATGAGAAGTATGGACCCATCGTTCGGTTGGCGCCCGGATACTTTTCTATCTCTGCTCCGGAGAAGACCGTTTACGGCATTGGATCAAAATTTCCCAAAGGGGACTGGTATCAGGGCTGGAAACATCCAAGCCCAACAAGATGGACCCTCTTCCCGGACCAGGATTCCAAGAGGCATGCGGAAACCAGAAAGAGATTCCAAGGCCTTTATAGCATGAGCTCACTGCTCTCGTATGAGGTTTATGTTGACGAGTGCATCGACATCTTCCTCGATAAGCTGAACCAATTCGCTCAATCAGGCACATCAATCGACCTCGCCCATTGGTTTCAATGCTACGCATTTGATGTCATCGGAGAGATTACATTTTCTGAACGTTTCGGATTTCTCAACAACGGATCTGATATTGCAGGCATCATAGCCGCACTCGACAAATCAATGGTCTACTCCACCTTGATTGGAATATTTCCAAAGCTACATCCTATTATATATGCAATAATGGAGAAGATACCAGGTTCTGGAGCTGCTGGTCGGACGTATCTAATGTCCTTCGTCCAGAGAAAGATCGACGAGCGAAATGCGACAAGGAAGACTGGAGCCCACAACCGCCAAGCTCAAAGTTCGGACAATATCGTTACTCCCCAAGACTTTCTCGATAAAATGGGGGATGCACAGCAGCAGAATCCGGAAAAGGTGACCCCATATCACATATTCATGATGGGGATGAGTAACATCGTCGCGGGATCAGATACCACCGCTGTCTCTCTCTCCAGCGCCGTTCACTACCTCATTACCACGCCGCGTGTTTTATCCAATTTAAGGGAAGAGATCAAAGCGCATGGACTCTGGGATAAAAGGATTACCTTCAAAGAATCACAGGAGATGCCCTACCTCCAAGCTGTAA
Organism: Pseudopyrenochaeta lycopersici; assembly: GCA_003313425.1. NCBI lineage: Eukaryota > Fungi > Ascomycota > Dothideomycetes > Pleosporales > Pseudopyrenochaetaceae > Pseudopyrenochaeta > Pseudopyrenochaeta lycopersici. Next base: position 1,622,907 of record NHZP01000005.1, read on the forward strand.
TCAAGGAAGCTCTGAGATTGCATCCAGCCACTGGACTACCACTATGGCGCGTTGTTCCGGCCGGTGGAGTGCAATTGAGAGAACACTGGTTTCCGCAGGGTACCAATATTGGCGTGAATAGCTGGGTCGCCCACTACGACAAAGGCGTTTTCGGTGATGACGCTTATGTATTTCGACCAGAACGATGGGAAGAAGCTAAGAGAGAGGAAGGGGATCGATATAAGAAAATGGAAGCAAGCTTTATGCCGGTAAGAGTACCTCCCATTTGTCTTATTTAACGGTGTGTGACTAAAATCCTTAGTTCGGATTAGGTTCCAGAACCTGCCTCGGGCGCCACATTTCCATATTAGAGATGTCTAAACTTCTCCCTGAGATTGTTAAAAACTTTGATTTCACCTTAAATATGCCAATGGAGCAGTGGAAGACTGTTAATTACTGGTTTGTGAAGCCAGAGAGGTTCCCTGTAACAGTAAAGAGATTTCAGAGCAATCCAATTCAAGGGGCTGTATGTTAAACATTCTTATTATTTAGACCTCTATTAGCTCAATTATGGTTGCTTCACAAAATCTAAGAATAGGAGAGACTCGTGGTAGATAGTCGTGTTTTGATGCGTCGCCTAGGAACTGGGAACACGACCCTCTACGCTTATTATCACCTTTTTGTGTGAAATGTATGGCGGATTTGCTTTTCATAAGATATGTTTTAGGTTTTAGGATCATTTTATGAGCCACTACGGCCAATAATACGGAAGCTGGAGAGAGCAATGACCATTATTAAAATAATAATCGACCCTTTAGCCGCCATTTGGAGTTAACATTGCTGGTAAGATATTCTCATCTGTAAGATGGCAATTTCTTAGGGTCGCGGTAGTAGTTCAGGGCTCACTATTTTTTGATGGCGATGAAATTTCATTAGGTTCGTTCACCTTCACACGGATGTGGACTCTTTATGGACAATCAGGCCAGAAGTTAGCCACTACTAACGCTCCCTGAGAAAGCAAAACTGTGGGTTTTTGGATATCAGGTAAGATAGGATAGTTTATGTGCATGATTTGCTGAATCTGAGGTCTTGCGGCACCTACACTGCGGCCAGTCCCAAAACCCTACGAAATTCTTGCCTGCAAATACACATCAATACAAATCAAGCGGCTTACTAGGCAACCGCTACTACGACACAGGACTTGCACCAAACCGAAAATCACTAGGAAAGGTGAAATTTGAAAAACGTCAAGACATGGCCGATCTGTGAACTACGAGGCTTTGAACACATACGACTAGATCAAAGGCAATGCTCGGTATGCCTCCGTATCTCCGCGACTATCTATTCAGAAAGTGCTATCTAATGTACCATATTGGTCTCGGAATTCTTGGCCAGAACCTACTCAAGGCATGTGCCTCTGTCGCAGAAAAAGCGCAAGCTGGGTGTCGTGTTCAGTCGCAAATGAGCTGACGCGAGTTCCGCCATATAACACGATTTCACAGCCGTGATGGCTAAGTGATCTGCCTAACCTCAGCTCTACCAACAATAAATGGTCAGAACAAGTTCCATTCACACCATACCAATTGTTCGGCTATGGCGGAAGCGGCCATAGGTCTTGTGAGCCTAGCATTATCGATTGTGACATTCCTCAACCTTAGTATCAAGATTATTGTGCTTAATCGAGGGTTGATCAGTGTATTCCTGTACTTCTCCACCTGATGACTGCAAGGACCCTACCTGGTCTATTTTGTTCAACAACCATCTCAGTGATGTCCTGCAGACTGGTTTAGTGTCATTTGTGCAGCAGGTTACATGAGGAAACTTTTGTGCAGACAGCGACATTGGCTTCGCAGTCAAAATGCCACTTTTGCTACGTAATGGCTCACGATATGATTACTTTCACCCTCAAACATATTATTCCATTTTGTATTCTCAATGCTTTACCATAATTCTATATCCTTCTTACTATAGGCCATGAATGTTGGGCAGGTATTCATACGTCGTGTTGACCATACATTTAGGATTGAGCATAAAACCAACGCAAGCCGTCAAATTATTTTGTTAACACTCCAAAGATGTGTGGAACTGTTTGATGCCATGGCTCATCCGGAGGTTGCGCAAGATCGATGGTTGTCCATGGTCCAGCGTGCCTAAGAGTGCGTCCTGTATCCCTGCACAATTGACAGCCACCAAGCGCGAAAGGCCAGAAAAGATTGACGAAAGCTGAAGTCGAGACGTTAGCCCAATCGCAAAAAGTGGCCAAGTTTCTGCGTACCTTGGTAGAGCCTCATATACCAGGGACCTTGCACCTGAACATGCTCATAAAGGTACCAACGTCCACCTTTCTTCAAATAACTATATAGTTCTTTGATATTTTTCTCAGGCTCTGGGATGCTACACAAGCAAAGAATTGTTACTATACAATCCACGCTTCCCTTCTCGATCCCCTTCGTATTGCTACGAGCTCTGTCGGTGTCAGCCTCAGAGATAGATTGGATGCCAACGGGCAGGATCTCGTATACACTGCCAAGCCCTGCATCTTGAACTCGCTGAGTCAATCCTGGATGCGCATCAAGATTTGGTTCAACTCCATAGACTTTTTGAATGACGCCCTCACCGCCGCGAGACCTTACGCCGTTCTTCTCCACCGGTATCCTAGCTTTAGCATAGAGGTCAACCCAGTATCCAAGGCCGGGCCCGATATCGAGAACAACTCCACTGACAGAAGGTGTGACTGGATTGCGGACAACAACAGCATTTTGCACACGTCCTTCCAACAGCGCCGTGATGCGGGGCCCATTGTTTTCTCGTAGTTGAGGCCCCAAATAAGCCCAGAAAGCGCTGAACCATGCGTCTTGCAACCGTTGCCATGAAAGCAAGACACGATATTCATCAGCGCTGAGGAGACCCTTGATTGTTTTGAAAAGGTAAGGGAGCGTGGTGAGCATGAATTGCCAGGGTCCCAAGAGTGACCAAAATAGCTCTATGAGATCCCCAGTCTTGATCATGCTGCCGACTGATAAAGACGGTCTTGATATTGTTTAAGGCGACGCTTTGGACTTCAATCGAAATACTGTTTGAAGGAGGCTTGGATAATTGCAACCTTGCAGCTTAAGAAAGTGAGATATATATACTCACCCACTAGCGGGACCCTAGGCGGGGGCGCCAAGTCTCTTTCTTTCGGTTAACAGCCAATCAATGTATATTCAACGTTCTTATGTGATCTCGAACACTGATAATTACAAATATCATCCGAACTTCGCTATGAGATTATTTAATTCACTGTCATATGTACTGCCATAAGGTAGTCAATATGAGGATTTCATACTAATTTTGTTATGCATCCCCTCTGTGAACTCCTGAGCGATTTCTTGATGAATGCGCTTGAATGGGTAAAACTACATATGGCCATTCTTCATCTTGTGATAGATCTATCCGCTTGGGGACCTGAAAATGGCGTAGAAATACTTTTACATCATTGCGAGAGTGTGTCTGCCTTTCTAAGCTTGTGGATGCCAATGTGCGATAACTCGCGATAGCTCCAACTCAATAATTGAGTACAGGCCAGAACGCCTCACGAAGGCCCTTGGTCCATTATAAAATCCCTGGTAGAGAAGCGACTCTCGTCGAAATAAGCGCTTATTTTTGACGCACACCCAGTTAACGCTATGGAGCACTTAAATGTACTTCAAAGTTCTCACATCAAGGGTACTGCTCGCGTAAAATACCGTGCTAGAATTCTCTCCCACCCCCTTAATGCAGTATTCTCAGCTAGCTATGGTAATGGGCCCAGCAGTTACGGAGCGCAAGTGAAGGGAGTCTTCCCACCCATATCTAGGAAAGTCCGTCACAGCTTACCGGAGTTTTGCTTCTGAGTCTATAACAATTTCTCGTGCTTTCCAACCTTTGTGACCCATCACGAAGAATTAATGTCGCAGGGACTCGTCATTTGCCACCCAAATCGCTGTTTCTGACAGAGACCTGAAGAACCAGAGCCATACCCGCCCGAATAGACGTAACCTAAGCTCACGTATATTAACCCTCGGGCACCCACCCTTTGCATCACTCAGACAACAACCCTCATAAAAGTGCTAGCTGCTTCACCGCAAGCTTCCGCTAACCTATCTTGGCTAAGAGCAGCAAGTTGCATGGATGGAATTATTGGATCAGAATCTTCTGCTGCGAGCTGGTCCAATAAAGCAAATGGAAGGCAAATGTGCTGCCTAATCACCTAGAATGTGGACAAGTTCCTATTCAAACTGAATGATCTTTGAGAACCATCTGGGTGCAGCATAATAATAGGTGCTGTCTCACCCGAGACTTCTTCGGCCATGACGATGATTCGGGTTAGCGTCTCAAAACAAGTGTTGTTGAGCAAAACCAACTCAGCTTCAACATGACCATACTACGACCACATCACTAGTTCCCAGCATAAATTGCCAAGAAAATATTTTCGACAAACGGTCGCATAGCGAATGGAAACCATTAATACCCCCGCTAATCTTTAGGTCAACACCAATTGGCAGCTCAACTCAGGATTTGCTTCTGGCAATGTTCCTTAGGCAGCTCCGAAGACGAAGGATATTCCGCATAGCAACTTTTCCAACTATATCCATACTCCCAGCACCAGGGGTAGAAACAAGGTTTGTGGTAGGCAGCGATGCGAGGCATGATAAAGAGAAAGCGTGCAATTAGGCAGCGTTTGCCCCTTAAGAAAAAGGATTTAAATCATGTTTAAGTAGCACGGGGCGAATTTTCTATGAGTTGCAGAGTCTCAGACTTGTTAAACCGATGGCATGTAGCTTGCCCACTGACTAGTGGAATACGTAAACACATACTTATTATGTCAACACTCTAGCTTTCAAAACAGCAAGGAGCCTCAGTAACCACAGCCAGAGTGCGCAACAAAGCGAACCATATGCCCGCTTTAGGAGCCGATGAATTCGCTACACAAAAAGGACGACATCGTCAGCCGACGAGATAGAGACACTGCGAAAGTTGTATATCTTGTCGCTGGGCCTCCACTCTCGGAGGTGCTAGATGTCTTCAGGAAAGGGGAGAGATGTACCATCACATTTCATACTGATTGAAGGGACCAGGTTGACTTGGATGCGAAACAATCGCTTCCATAACCTCTGGACGCCACGTAGGTATTAGGGTCAGGTTGCGGGGAGATTCTCCCTTACCACGCTAGTTTATGACGGACGGACCTTTATTGATTTTCGTCTCCGCAGCCTGGGCTAACACAAAAGTCGACCCGTTGAAGAGGTATTCTACTGCGCCATCGATGTTTATTCGTGCGAAGAGGCTGTGAAAGCAGCGGCATGAAATTAGGCCGTAAAACATTGGCATTCACGTCTACCTGGGTCAAAGGTTATACCCGGGCTGTATTGCGCAGGCCCATAGGTAGGGGTAAATATAAGCCTTCACCAAGCACTAGCAGGTTAGGGACGTAGAAGCGGTATAATTGCGTTCGAATGAAGGCGCATTTGGCGAGTTGTTCGAGTGTAGCTTGTCGCCGAAGATTACTACCGAGGTGGACGGCGTAACGAGCCAGACGGCGTAACGAGCCACTTTTCCCTAGTAAATCTACCAAAATCCTATCTCTATTTCTATTTTTCTAGCTTCTTTTAATACATAAAATAAAAAAGTCTTAATATTAAAAATATATTTTAAAAGTAGCTTTATAAATCTAGTTAATTATAATATTAAAAATAAATTATTTCAAAAATATACTAATTTTTAATAAAAATAAATAATATATTTTATAAATTTTTTTTAATATAGCTTTAAAGCTTATATTATAGATTCTTAGTTTTAAATAGCTAGGTAAATATATAGATTATCTATAATAATATACTTATATAAACTTTTCTCTTAATAAAAGTTTCTATGTAACTGTCAGAATTTAATGAATCTTTTTGGTCATGATCGTTGATCAGAATTTATTGTATTTTCGTTGGTTCTGTTTTCTCTCCTTTTTAAACACAGACCTGATACATCGATGATACATAGGTGATACCGTCCACGATGCAGTATTCGTATACTTCAGTTTTTATGCCTCTTATCTAACACACCCCCTTAGCTTAGAGTGATCTTCTAAGCTACCACTAACCTATATCTTATGCGATTATCAGATCCTCTATTTAAGTCTGTATGTCTTCGAGTTTTAACTCTTTTGCTAAGGCCGGTTTCTTGTTTACCAGTCCTAATTAATTAAGAAAGTTCTCCTATTTGTTTAAGGGCAGCGCTTTAGTAAGTCTGTCTGCTAGCATTTGCGAGGACGCTACGTATTTAACTTGAATTCGTCCCAGCAATACTTCTTGTCGTAGCCAGTAGTTATAGATGTCTATATGTCGAAGTTTAGTTTAAAGTTTTGCAATCTCTTCCGTAACAAGTCGAATTGTCTGTGTATTGTCGCATTAAATTGTAATAGTCGACTCCGGCAATAATACCTAGAGCTCCTTAAGAAGTCGCGAGGTAAAGATAGCTTCCTTTGCTACTTAGGAGAGTGCGAGCAGTTCTGCTTCAGTCGTTGAGGTAGTGACCGTGTCCTGTTTACTTGCTCTCCAGGTAACAAGACCACCAAATAGCTTAATTACATAACCTTGCGAACTCTTTCTATCGACTGTATTATCGCCAAATAATGCGTCGCTGGCTACTTCAAGCTTGTCGCCTCCTCCCAATTAGAGTGCTCTTAATTTTGTCGCTGCAAGGTAGAGCAGGACTCTGTCAGCAGCCTCCTAATGCTCTGTTCCAGGGTTAACGAGGAAGCGTGTAAGGCGCGATGTTGCGAAGGCTATATCTGGTCGTGTTGTAACAGCAGCAAATAGTAAGGAACCAATCTTACGCTGGTATTTATTGACTTCTGAAGGTGATGCTAATCCCTCGCGTGGCTAGAGTTCAACGCTTGCCATTAGGGTATCATGTCAGACATCTTTCCTATCTGCAAGTCTGCTAATTTTGTTAGCATAGGCTAACTGGGAGAGTTGAATTAATTATTATTCTCAGTCTCTGATAACTTCAACGCCAAGGAACCATTGCAGGTCTTCTCCACCTGTGAAGGTGTATCTTTCTTAAAGAGCCTTAATAGCTTGTTAAGCTTCTACCTCCTTCTTCTGGTGATAGGCTAAGATAATGTCATCAACGTAAAAGAAGATGATAATGCCATCCTTAATCATGCAGCAGGCCTCATGTAGCACTTGTTTGAAGCCTAGTTTGGTGAGGGTTAAGACGAATTCTTTCTGCCATAGGAGCGGTGAAATTCGAAGACCGTAAAGTGCCTTTTTAAGCTTAAGGATTGTTCCAGGCTTCTGGTATCCTCGTGGCATTCTTATATAGATTTCTCTATCTATAGTTGCATGCACGAATGCGTTAGTAACGTCGTACTGTTTGAGTTCAAGGTTGAACTTGGCAGCGATTGCTATAAGCATTCGAAAAGACCTGCTGGCTAAAGTAGCTGCGTATGTGTCTTGTGACGTGATGTTTCGTTACTGATCGCCGCAAACGACCAGTCGTGCTTTGCATTTAATAAGGCGATAGTGTTTGTCTAATTTGTAGGTATACACCCACATGCAGTCTAATATTTGGTGACCTTTCCGTTTAATGGGAGTGATTGGCACTTCAGCCTAGGACTTCATTTGTTCATAGCTCCTTAGGTGTTCTTGTTCTGCTTCCTTGAACATTTCGTACAGAGGATAATCTTTAAGCTTTGAGTAAGTCGTCGGCAGAGGTGGCAATTAGTTTTGGTGAGGCTTCACCCCCTTTGCCAGCATTCTCTTTAGCTGTGCCTTGTTAATGAGCTTGCCTTCGTGTTCCTCTACGTGCCCTGCTTAAGTGCCGGCTATAAATGCTGCTGCCTATAGTTCTGTTTTTGACGAGCCCTGTGTCGTTATACTATTAGCTTCAAGTTCGTTGGTCTACGCCTAGCTAAGGAGAGCTACAGGTGGCGGAGTGTCTGGCGGCGTTAGGTATGAGTCCATCGCTTTTCTACTTCGGCAACCTCTTGACTTTTAACCTTGTAGACTTGAACTCTCTCCCATTATTGTATCGTCTTCGTAGAACGACCTAGTCTCAGGCTGTTCCTGTCGCGGTGGTGTAGGCAGTTCAATCGTTTTCACCCACATTGCAATCTCCTGCAGGGTGTTGTGCATAAGGTTGTCTATGAGGTCTTCTGTTTTGCCGCTAAACACTACGCTTTCGTCGAAGACTACGTCTCTTGTGCTGATAACTTTAGCTAGTGACGGGATCTAAACGCAGTAGATGTTTATAGATTGATAGCTAATAAGATAGCCAATCCAAGCCTTTAGATCCAAGCGTTGCAGTCGCGACTTTCCTTAGTAGGTATCGTCGGTCATTACAAATGCCTTGCAGCCATATGCTTTAAGATGAGCTTGGTTTAGTTTCCGTGGTCTAGTGACGATACTATTTATAGCAGCGACCCTTATAAAGAATACCTCGTATAGGCTTTTCCAGCAGTTTAAGTAGTTCAGCGTTCTATTGTACAGGTATACTGCCGCTCTTGTGATTTCTAGCTATAGTTCCCAGGGAAGATTAGCATCCAGTCGTATCGTGCGTGCCTTTTCTTTTATTACACCCCTTGAGCGTTCTCCTCCGCCATTCTGTGATTAGGTATTAGGAGCAGAAGGCTCGACCTTTATGCCTTTAGACGTGCACCATCTCTTAACTTCTGGCTTAACAGTTACTATCTTGTTATCCGTCTTAATCACTTTTACAGAAATATTAAACTACGTATAGAGGAAGTAAGTGAAATTATCTAGTAACCGAATAATAGATCGTGCTGGTCTGTTGTCGGTAAAGTAGAGATCCCAGTTATATGCCGAGAATCGGTCAGTGATAAGCATTTGGCTCTTTTCCTTTAAGTAGCTCCCCACTTCGTAGTCGTGAAAGTCGATCGCGATTTGTTCTCCCGGTCCTTCTTCGCTCAGTCAAGGTTCTCTGCGGATCCTGCGCTTTAATTTGGCTCTCCTACATGCGTCGCACTCGACTGTAGTGACGCCTTTAATGCGCACCCCCTCAGATTGTTGGACGAGGTGTTCGATCACTGCGGGCCCTGGATGCCCTAGGCGCTTATGCCATAGTATCGCACTTACTCTTTGTGGCGACTGCTTAGTTCGAGAGTTGAATCGGGTGTGAAAGGCACTGTCGTTTGCATCTGATTGCTCGAGTACCCATTAGTTGTGTGCTTCCGTCAGGTATGCGATAATAGAGTTGTCCCATCTCTTTAACAACGTAGGTTTATTCTTATTATCCTACCAAATTCTTTGTTGTCTGAGTAGTCTAAATAAGACGAGGTTGCATAGAATCTTCGGGCAGAAGGCAACGTTCTCTAATCGGAGTATCTCTGTGCCATATAGTGACTTAACTTTAATATGTACGGTGCTATACCCTTTAATCCATATTCGTGCGTCGCCTGTCCACACGCAGTCACCAGGGATAGGTAGACGGAGGTGAGTTAGGCGTTGCGCCATGTTGCAGATGTGTATTGTCGCGCCCGAATCGAGGATGAATGCATTCTTTAGCGGATACGGTTAGTTCTTTATTAAGAACACTGACGCGGTATACGCGGCTTCGATTGTTAATATAACTCTTCCTTCTAGTTAATCTTTTAAGACTTCAGGTGTTAGTGTTTGCGAATTCTTAATCAGCGGCGTCTTTAATCGTTGGCGCTTTAAGTCTAATAATTTAATTAGCTCTGGGTTATACTTTCTTTTGTACTCAACGAGTTTAGCTATCCTTAAATCTGGTGTAAACCACGCAGGTGCCCTATCTTCGTTTAGATAGAAATAATCAAAAAGATTGTGGCGCTGTTCACAAGCATAGCATTTTATGCCTTTAACTGCCGCCGTATCTTCTAGAGAGGAATGCTTAGATCTGGTGCTGCTTTACCCAAATTTGCGTTTTCCCCGTGTTCTACTATAGTTCTTGCCCCGTAAGGCTGATAATGCTTCTTCAGCTACACTAGAGGCGTCCCTCTGTGCGCCCTGGTTAGATTCACCGCCAGCGGGGTATGCAGCGTCTCTAGCAGCGAAAGCGCTCTTCTGCTTACCCTTTTATAGGTAGGAGCGGCTTATATGCTCCCGGAAGAGTTTTATTATTTCTTTTCTGTTATAGTCTGGGTCACCTCTGGCCACCTGGCTAGAGAAGGCAGTCACCCACATAGGTGCTACCTTTTCTACTGCCGACAAGAAATCTTCTATAATGTCGTCATTATGTTGTACCTCCGCGACTCCTTCGGTCTCAGCGTTAGTTACTGCTCAATCGTATTTAGCAAGCCAGATATCCCAGTTTACTGGGGTCCTTATTAGCTTCAATGCATTGTGATATCTTGTTCGTGCTCGTTGGCGTTCTTCGAGTGGGTTGATTCCTACTGTCCTTCGGATATCAATAATCTATCGGCGAATCGTGGTACTAGGGAGGCAGTAGTTGCGCTGAATGTGCGCTAATACTGTGCTCTGAATGTGCGTTGCAAGTAACTAATAGTTAGCCCGTTCTCTGTTGTATTTCTTCTCGTCAATCTTGTAGGCTTCGAGCTGTACCTTGTAGTCGTCTCAATCGGCCTTGTATATTTCCTAGCTTTTAGGTGATAAGTCCGATAGTTTCGTTAGTGTAGCTGGAGTTGCATTGGTTCGGGACAGGTTTGATCTTATTGGCTGGCTTGATGATGCAACCCGGTTACCCTGAGAGTTTGACGACGCGCTGGGTGCCGGTCGTTAGACTACAGCTGGTACGTAGTTAGCTAATCGTAGTAGGACTGGGGGGATCGGTTCCAGCAAAGGTTCTCTAGTTCTATTAGGGTCTGCGATTACCTATACGTCGTAGAACTCTGCTTTTGCTTTGAGTTGTAGTAACTATAGCGTGTAGTTCGTGTAGTTAGTGAGGATGATCGTAGCGTCGCGTACGCCGGTAATATTTGCGTGAGATATAGTCCTCGCTCGTTATAGGGTCAGTAAGACTCTTAATTGTTAGAATTTAATAAATCTTTTTAGTTATGATCGTTGATCAGAATTTATTGTATTTTCGTTAGTTCTGTTTTCTCTCCTTTTTAAACACAGACCTGATACATCGATGATACATAGGTGATACCGTCCACGATGCAGTATTCGTATACTTCAGTTTTTATGCCTCTTATCTGACAGTAACTTTATTAAATATAGTATAACATTATAAATAAATTATATATTTATTTAGTTATTTAAAACTAAGAATCTATAATATAAGCTTTAAAGCTATATTAAAAAAAATTTATAAAATATATTATTTATTTTTATTAAAAATTAGTATATTTTTTAAATAATTTATTTTTAATATTATAATTAACTAGATTTATAAAGCTACTTTTAAAATATATTTTTAATATTAAGACTTTTTTATTTTATGTATTAAAAGAAGCTAGAAAAATAGAAATAGAGATAGGATTTTGGCAGATTTACTAGGGAAAAGTGGCTCGTTACGCCGTCCACCTCGGTAACCCTACCGATCACATTCCACGACCATTCGTCTGTCTCCGACGGTTTGGATCTAGATCGAAGATTCAGTAGTTTAGACGGCGTGGGGATATTAAATCAACGGCTAGAATTGACGTCCGTATAGTTGCAGTCAGTCCAACAGCCTGCTCATGCAGCGTCATGATAACTATGCACAATTGTTTTAGTCGGATCGCTAGTAAGCATTGTCCTTGGCAACACGAGAAAGGCTTGCGCAATCTCACGACTAAATCATTCTTTAGTGTTCGCCACTTTTACTAACCAGAGAATACCCAATGAAAGCGTATCTGTGAAATCAAACAAGACCACGTCGCATTGTGTTCCCGTCTGGAACTTGACTCAACCACCACCATATCTTATCCAAACCACTCCAATCTCTACAAATAGCCCCATCTCCACAATAAATCCTTATCACAGGGTGAGTTTCGAAGTGCCTCGCCCATACCCTTACTTGGCGATGACTAATGAAACGTGTGGCGAACGGATGCTCGACGGGCAGTGCCGGTCATGCGCTCGCTCCCGAATTTATCTCCAAGGGAATGAGAGCGTTCGCAACCGCTCGGTCTACGAAGATTTTGTCTGGCCTTGAAGAAAATGGCGTTGAGGTTTTCAATTTGGACATCACCGACCCTGACAGCATAGCTGCCTTGAAAGCTGGGATTCATACACACACTGGTGGCAAGCTGGACATTCTGTTCAACGCAGGGTCAAGTAAGCTCCACTGGACTCATCCATCTTTGGACACTTTTTGAGCGCAGACAAGATGCCTGCTTACTTCTGTTTAGTGTAGGAGGCTCCTGCTATAGAGGCCGATCCAACTCGCGTTCGTGCCATGTTCAACGCGAATGTTTTCGGGGTCTTTGACATGGTTTCCGTGTTTACTCCATTTCTCTTGGCCGCGGTTGGAGATGCATCTCGCCCTCAAATTATCATCAACACGTCATCGCTTCTTGCTGTAATGCCCTACCCATTCTCCTCCGCGTACAACGCAACCAAAGCCGCAGTCGCATCATACTCTGACACGCTCCGACTTGAGCTAGGGCCCCTTGGCATCAAAGTTAGCTCGCTATATAAGGGTTTCCTATTGACAGGTATATCTAGCTTTGAATTTAATACGCTTTGAACCGAATAGCCTTTACGCCAATGTCGAAGCAGGTATCAAGAAACGGAACCAGAACCACCAAATCAGTGGCATGAAGGCTGATTAGTTTGCAAAAGGTGGCTGGTGAGATTGTAGGTAAGAATCATGGTGCCGGACGAGGCGAATATATTTGGAAAGGTTCTAAGTCTACACTCGTCTGGTTGCTGAATACTGTGGGCTAGAAGAAGATCTTTAATGGTTCCTCCGAGAAAGAAATCAGGTTCAACGCAGAATTAAAAAAAATGGCGTCGCTGAAAAGGGGCGTATTTCTGTGGCAAGAGAAAATTACGAGATTTAAGTAATTAGAATTATATTTTGTGGAATTAGAATACCTTTGTCTCGCGGTATTTATATGTTTGATAACTTAGTTCGAATGGGAGATACTAATGTGAGGACCAGACAGGAACTTAAGGTTTTAAAATGCCTCACAAGCGAGCGCCACAGTCCAAAATACACTAAAAATCTCAAAACATTATCTTCTAGATCTCAACGTTAACATTTTAAAAAAGCTACAAACTTAATGATAGCTTCTTATACTAGTTTTAAAGTATTTTATAACTTCTTGAACTACAAACTCTAAGGATTCTTTAGATAAGATATTTTATCCTTAATTTATACTACTTCCACTTCATCTTACACATTGCGTAATACTTCATTTTAATGAAGGTATGTTTAAGTTTATAGAATGTTTAATATTACTAATGTTGAGATCTAGGAGACGATTTTTTGAGATTTTTGATGTGCTTGGGACTGCGGTGCTCGCGTATGAGGCACGTTTATTTCAAATGAAAGCGTTGTTCGACATCGCGATGCAATGCGGGACTAAGAGCTGCTGCCAGAGTATCTAAGCTGCCAGCACCAGGAGACAATATGTACTCATCTCCTTTTAATCAATGGTTTATTTATGAACCTTTAATTAATTATTTGTACTGTTTACCAGATTATCTGGACCAGTGGGGCATAAAAATGTGTAGAGCTTGGCTCTGAATTAAGCAGCTAATCTGATCAAGTCGTCAACAAGTTCTCCTGGAATATTTATCGGGGCATTTGAACACTAAAAGATTTAGAATACTACGATAGATGTACTTTGGTTCATATCGAAATAATTAGTATTAGCAGATAGCCATAGGGAATTTATACATCCCTGCTCTATAATAGATCCTCATTTCTGGACCGTGAGTATTAATGAAATGATCAAGGGGAAGGACTATCTTCATTACATCAGCTTGCTCAGTCTGATGCCCTGTGACGAGTCAACTGGTACAAAAGCACACTCTTCATGCAGGATGTGGCATAGAGTATGATTCAGTATTGTAACACGGGATATAAAATATATCTATGGTAGTGAAGCAGGGGATTAAGGTATCATTTGCGGTATGTGGATGAAAATGCCTACACAGAAGGATTCAGAGATCCTAATGCTTCTAAGCGATGTTGGAGGACTGTACATAAAGTCTCATCGCTGACCGATCTATTAGGAGCTACGGGACGTATCAATAAGACATATGCTCGCAGTCTGTTTGGCGTCACATTGTGAAGTTGTGGATGCAGTCAAAGATGTGAGTGCAAAATTGATATAAAAGGTGCATTAATTGTTCGGCAGAACGTGCTTCAGTCCAGAGCGTCGTGTGTAAGCCGTTGGAAACATAATAGAACCGAATCGGGGACGATAGGATAGAAGCGAAACTTAAAATGATTGAATAGCACTCAGGACTGGAAAGATCATTAAATTACAGCAATTACGGTTACCAAACGCAAAACCTGAGCTTATCAGCACTGTCTAAACAATAATCCCGCGAGGCTGGTAGTCAGTGAATCAACCCACATTCTAGCATCATGTGCTTCTTTCAGTCCTATAATAGCTCCCCATAATTAAACAAGCTGGAAGTCATCAAAGTATACGGAATCCACGAAGCAGGAGGTATTAGATTCCGTTTTGAGCGTGAAAGTCAATGCTGTGGTGCCTTGTGGTGCGGGAACGGGGGCCGTGTACAGAAGGAATTGGTTAGTCGCAGTAGAAGACCTTCCGCTCAAGAGAGGGATGGTGATGCATATGTTGGCTGTGCCTCTGACGAAGCAGACCTGCACCGTGCAGAATCCATTCGTGGATGTATTGCCTAGCCGCGCCCAGAAGCTGAACGTAAGAGGCTGATTAGGGCAAGTATTGACTGTTTGCCCAGCTGTAAATGCTATATTGCCTGGCATGCCATTGCCTGTGCCAAATTCCCTATAAATGAAGTGAGAAAATGTACTTTAGTGTGAGAATGAGACATTAAAGGCAATACCACATCAATCCATGACGTGGGAATGAGACAAAAGACCTACAACGATCGGACCCCAGAATGGCTAGTGCCACTGAGATTCGGAAGTGTCAAGGGTCCAGGTGTGGTAACCCTCCAAGGGGTAACCACGGTGGACTCAAACCCAGGATTTCCAATGGCATTCGGACATAAAGTCTGAGTGGGTATGATGGTTGTAGTTTCAGTTGAAGTTGTCGTTGTCGTTTCAGTAACGGTTGCATCGGTGAGAACGGTAGTTGTAGTCAGAGTTGATGTGAGTGTTGAGATGGTCAATGTGACCGACGTTGTACCTGTTACGCTAGCTATTGCCGTCGATGTCGTTGTAGAAGTAGCAGTCGATTGAGGGATGCTGAGGCATTGGCACGCTGTGGAAAGAATCGATGAAGCAAAATTTGCAAGCACTGCAAAAGTGAGCATCCTCTTCATATACGTTCTTGGTTAAGCACACGAAAAGAACAACCTACCTGGCGGTATGGAGACTTTGCGAGGCTGAAGGGGCGCGACAGTACGTACGTCTATGTCTCGTTTCATGAGGTTCGTATACGTAGTTACAGTTGGGAGGGTAGTTCTTGCTGTTGTTATGCTTGTTGAAGTTGCAATGACAGATGTGATTGTTGCTGTTGTTGATGTCACAGTTGATATGTCTGTCTGAGTTGAGGTATAAATTGTAGTGGTTGCAACAGCGATTGTCGTGACAGTTACAGTGTTTGTTGTGCTCGTTTGAACCGTTAAGGTCGTAGTTGCTACGGGTATGTTTAGGAAACTTGAACAGAATGGTGTGGCTTTGATCAGTTTAAAGACCGAAAGGATATTGTTGACGCGGCTACATGCTTGCGGCGAAATTGCACGAGCTTCGATGGAACCCTCCAACTGGTGAAGCGGAGATGCTACTCCGATTTGGAGTATCGCCAAGGTCGCGGTAAGGATTGCAGAGAAATGCATTGAGACGCAGATGTTAGCAAAGAGAATTGCTGGGATGGAAAACTTTCGAGGCGGCGCCAGTCATTTTGTGCCAGGAATCACATCTCGGTAACTTCCGAAGCCTTCTATTGAAGAACCTCCTAATATCTGGTCTCTGCAGCCACAGTGCGTGCGATTCGTGGGGAGGTACCAAAAGAGTACTAGTAATTTTGGTTTAGTCATGAAGGCTGCACTTGCCAAGACGAGCTGAGCTTCTGAGACTTCCACCACTGGTGATTGAACATTTCTTGACGCGCCATGTTCAATCTTAGTTAAACAACAATAATTAATTCAATCAATGAGACACAAGATGTTCAGTTACGATGGCGGAGATATCAACGAAAAGAGCAGAGTTATAGGTAGAGCTGTTGCGGATTTTTTGAAACGTAAATACGCCAATTTAAGCTTTGTCTTCATCCCGTTGTTACATCGTTCTTTCGGTATCTTTGGCCCTTCATTACCTGCGTCGATTAGCATGATTTACTTCCAAGAATAGCGCTGCACTCTTAGGTATACCAATACAGAACTATAGTAAGCTAGTGAAGTGTTTGTTGCCGGCGGTAATCGGACCACTGCCAACAGATCAATTATTTTAAGGAAGAAGACCATGTTCTCTGAACAAAACTAATAGATTGGTTGTTAAAGTAGATAAAGTTGATACTTTTTTTAATATACATTCTCCATAGTTAGCATATACATAAGGCTATGCTTCAAGTTCTATCACCAGAAAACTTGAAAAGATTTGAAAAGCGGAATGAGAAGCCGCTCGTTAAAAGCATTCGATGCCGCTTGAGGAGCTAGTTAAGGCGGCTTAATGGGGAGTTGAGGCTGCTTGGGTTGCCCGAGTAAGCTGCATTGAAGCTATTTGGCGGCACTCGGATCCAACACTGAGCGCTGCAATCTGTCAGTGCTGCAGAATGTAGATTTGCGCGTCTGTTTCAATATTTAGCCAAGTATATGATGCTAAACGGGGAGGCAGGCGCCCCCACCACTTCCTGGTAAAGCGTAAGGCCTCCATCTGAAACGATTGACTACTGACTAGAGTAGATCTACTAATCCTCACCCGTTGGGCCATGATATTGAGGTGTAATCCTAACGTAATTGGACAGCTTGCTTCACCAGCCTTTACTCTTGTATTATTACTTTGCATATAATTAGGGCTGCTTTGACTCGACAGAGATGACGCGGAACTGGAAAGTACCATTGCACAGTCTGTGGCCTAGAGTTCGGTAGGTATCAAGGAGTAGAATCGTCTATCTGACATTCATTCTAAGTAGTGAGGATGAGAGCGTAAGTTACGCTGTTCTGTTTTTATTTATATTAGATAAACAACGCTCCTAGCTTATATGACATTGAAACTTTCTTCAATAAGTGTTGCTACTAGTTCTTGATTGTTGTGCATCAAGCCATGAATATATGTTTCACCTACGAACTGATAGCACTGTAGTTCATCATCACAATCATCGCACCGCATGTGTCTCGCTTTACGCAGCACATGTGGTGTTTTCGCGCCGTGCAGTAGTACTATACTGTCTCCTACCCGAGAATACTTTGGAACAAGCCCCATATAGCAGCTAAAATTCTAAGAACACAAGCTTATTATTTGTATTCCTGGAGACTATAAGTTATACAGAGTGTATCGATGTAGCCAAACGTGGCGTTGGGAAACTGAGAATATACTCTTATCTTCTGACACTAACTACCTTACCACCTTCAGTATATGTGCCGTTGATTGGAGCAGCTTGACCTCCTGCTGTTGTAATATAGAGGATGTCGTGATCCTTCCAAGTACGTCCAAAGGCAGCCGAAGTTGCTCCTGGAACCAGCCTTGGGTTCAGTCCACCTATAACTAAATCCCTCTTCCCACCAGGGTAGATCCTTTCCACTGAGTTTTTCCCATTTTCCGTGATGTATGCGATGCCTTCCTCAGAGATAGCAAAGTCGTCTCCAGGAATCTCAGTAGCGATGACTTCATAAGGGCCGATCGCCTTTGCCGTAGACAAGTCGATCTGAACCCTGCAAAATAGTCCTTTAAGAGAGTTGATGTAATACAGATAGTTTCCGCACATTCGAATTCCATTGATGCCTAGGATGAGAGGCGCTTCTTCGATCGGCTTCATCGTCTCATCTTCCAGTACAACCTCATAGGCTCTAGTTTGTATATCCAGGCGCCAAACCACACCCTTGGCCGAGTCCGAGATCAAGACTTTTCCCTCCTGGTAATTCAATGTGGTCATACCGTTCAGGAAGCTTGCCTCTGGAATCTTTTCAATCTCTGAGATCTTTTCGCATAACCCTGCTCGATTGAAGTCAATTTGTCATACGGAATATGACTTCGGGTCTGACATTCCTCGGCTGATTGAGAAATTTCCAGCTATAACTGCAAAGACATCAGGCGCAACCTCTGTAATTCCT
The DNA here is from genome assembly GCA_003313425.1 of Pseudopyrenochaeta lycopersici. Taxonomy (NCBI): domain Eukaryota; kingdom Fungi; phylum Ascomycota; class Dothideomycetes; order Pleosporales; family Pseudopyrenochaetaceae; genus Pseudopyrenochaeta; species Pseudopyrenochaeta lycopersici. The sequence continues at coordinate 1,641,209 of NHZP01000005.1, forward strand.
AGCAAGCTAAGAGCGTTTGCGTGGTCGAAATTTTCGATTAATTTTGCAGTACTGTGAACAGGATCGATTTGGTATAATTTCGGTTGTTCAATTAAAGTCACAAGTAGATTTCCGTTTTTTTTCGAATCGCAATATTCTCAAGCCATGTTCCGTTTGAGAACCGGAACACTGTACGTGCATGATTTTCAGAAGGGCTTTTGGTAGTTGTTCTCGCAGCGAAGCTCGCTGATAGGATTGGCTGAGAAAGACATAGAATGAGAGTGCACAGAAGAGATATAAGGGGAAGCATCATGCACTAACTCTTGCTAACAAATTAAGCAACGGTTTACAGTACTCTTAGAAGGTCCGGGTCGATTTATGTACCTTAGTTCGACAATAATTTTGGCCCTAGTAGTTTTCAAACACCCTAGGGATTATATAATCACCTACATAAGCTTACTACATATCCAGGTACTTCCGTGATGAAAGATACAATGGCTATTGGCTAGCCTGCCATTGATTACCAATTTATATGCTGAGGGACATTGCCAAATTAATCATAATCAAATATGATTGCATTTCTGTCTTAATAAGACAGCTATATCTTACGTCACGATTATTAGATACTTCTGCAATGCAAAATAGAGTCTCTTGAGTCGGGGTGTTTATCAACCCGTGGCCGTGTCTGGGTCACCAAAACTTTCAAATCATATAACGTTTCAACTGCCAAGTAGCATGTCTTACAAGTCTCTAGTTTAGGAGGTAAAGTAAATAAGACACAGAGATTAAGTCTAGTCTTAGAATTTAAATGCGCGTAAAATCCTAAACTTTAGCTGTAGTTTCTTTATCTGTAATCAGTTTGCAGGAAATAGCCGCTCGTATTTTACTTAATTTATTTTACTATACCTAGGCCTTTTTAGCAGTTATATGATTTTTTTTAAATATAAACATTACTAAGAAAGTTTATTATTGTATTATTTTAACTATATTTAGAGATCTTCGCGTCTTAGTATTTACAAAAGATCTAATTAAGTAGTTATAATATAAGATAACTAGTGTTAACTAGTTAGCTCTTAGAAATATTCTATAAGACTGGCTGCACGATATATTAAAAGTATAAGGTAATACTGAAGAGTATATTCAGTAATTTAAGTTGATTAGAATGTGCTATAGAGGACGTTGTGCGGAGTCTGTATACATACGCGCTCGTTGCACTCGCCCTTGGCGGAGTGAACGGTCACGTGACGTATACACAGTCAGAGTGTTATTAAGCGGCTGGCGTCTCCTGACTGGCTAGCAGTCCTTCGGGGTGCTGCCTCTAATACCTAAATGTTAGATCCTAATGTATTAAAAGAAAGTCTGCACTAGAGATAGCTTCTTAGTAAGAGTAATCTAAGTAAAGCCTCTACTCTCCTAGGGTAATGTAGTGCCTAGACTCTTAATAGTATTTAGCACTAAGCTAAGATATGTAGTTGTACTATACTCCTAGGATAATGCAGTGCCCTGTCCAAAATGTGTCTAGCATTCCTACAAGAAATACCGGTCTTTAGGTATTAGACTACTCTTCTCTTTCTTCTATATAAATAACCTATATAAAGAAGGATTAAACACTACTACGTGCATAGCTACGTAGAGGTGGGCCCTTTCCTCTAATTATATAGTTAACAGACCTCTCCCTCGCCTACCTACCTGCTGCGACCTTCTTGCTAATAAAGACCTCTACCTCCTCCCTCCTAGCTACTAACTACATGCTAGCTAACTCTACACGCACGTCCTCGCACAAGCTATTAACCTCCTCCTCCTCCTCCTCCTCCTCCTCCTCCTCCTCTCTAGGTAGTAATATTGTGCCGATGCACAGTGGCCTGGCCACTAAGGGCATCTCAGCTAGTTAGATGCAGCAGTTCAGATGCAGCAGTTCAGATGCAGCAGTTCAGATGCAGCAGCTTAGACTTAGAGGTAATTAAGCAAGATTAGCAGAAAAATAAGGATGTAAGGAGGTAGTCAGGTAGGCGAGAGAAGGAGAGGGGGGGCAATTTACATGCAATCTACAGGTAATATATAGGCAGCACAGAAAGCACGCAAATAGAGAAAACAGAAAATATAAGAAAAAGACAGACAGGTACAGATGCCTACATATCCTTGTTTAACCTCGTTACCTACCTCCTACCTCTCATCTCAACCTCCATGAGATGACTAGCTGTGTTCAGTGTGCTCAAGGCTACCATCGACAGGGAGAAGCTTGCTGAGGCATCTGTTCCTGCACACTATATCTTCTTATAGCTTTATAAGTAGATTAATAGCTTATAACTTACTATAAGTTATATATATAGTATATTTATACTATTAGTATGGTATACATTTCTTAGTATACGCTTTCACTTTCTACTTTAAGTTCTTAATATAGTAGTTCTATTATATAAGAATTCTTTAGATAAGTGTACTAGGCCACGCCCATATAGTAGGAAAGGCTGCGCCCTTATTGTATGAGGGGAAAAAGACCTACATTTCCTAAACTGTACAGGTTGACAGATAAAAGAACATATCCCCCTTAACTCATATTAATATATATATCCCTTAGAGTACTTTTACTTTCTCTTCTATCTTCCCCCTTTTATAATATAGAATAAATAAATACTTATTAGTTAGGCCTTTTTACTTATAACTTAAGGAATAAGATTAAAACTAATAATAGATACATAATAAGTACGTTTGAGCTAACACCTACTAAAATAGCATACATGGGCAAACCGATATCGATATTTTTTTTAGGGTTTTATATCGATATCGATATAAGGCAAACTGAAAATATCGATATCGATATTATCATCGATATCGATATAAGCTTTATACATTAATTAGCTAGCTAACGGTCCTTAAACCACCTTATCTCCTCAATTATCTCATCAGTAAAGCCCTGGATAGCTTCATCGTCGTCTGGTTCAAGCGGAAAACCCATTCCAGACTCAGATGACGGCGTAATTAATCCCTGATGAAGCCAACTACCTATACACTCAATTTTCTCGATATTAGCACACGACAGCCTGAGTCGATCCCATGTACAGGTCCTTCTCGCACCTGAAAACACCCTCTCTGCCTCTGCAGATTCCGCAGGGATTAAGAGTATCGCAATAGCCATACAATAGAGCCTCGGATATCGACGTCTCTAATCCTCATGACACCACCATTCTAGAGGCGTACAGGGTATTTGTATAGGCGAAGCCTCAATAAAGACTTTAAAATCATCGTCGTCTGCAGTCTCTGCTATCACGGCTAACTCGCGGCGTAGGCGATCGAGCGCATTTAAGTCACGCCGTTGACGCTTTGGCAGTAGAGCTTCCTCTGAAATAGGGATTAAGATTATTTTATAATCCTCCTCCCAAATTGTATTAGCTTGCGCAATTGCTGGATCCACCCACTCTTGTAACCAGTTCTTCTTAATGTAGGTGGACCGCTTTGAGGGATCGAGAAGGAGGGCCGCAGCGTATACAGGCGCGTCGTCTGTGAGGGCGTAATACTTATTAAGGATAAACCAACCCATCTCGATGGCGTGGAGCATCCGATTATCATAAGTATCTGGTGCTTCGTACAGCTTCTAGTTATTTATTAGTAAAGATATGTAATAAGATATCTACTTTACCTTCTGTTGTTCGTAGTGATGGAGGAGAACGTCCATTAATTCAAGACTCTGTCCGATAGATGACTTGTCCGTCTGTGCATACAGAGTCGCACCTGCGAACGGTTGTAAAAACTTGCGTATTTTACTAAGAATATCCCAATCCTCAGTAGTGAGCTTAATACCATCAAGCTCGTGATCGTGATCAACCATAAAGACCTTAATAGCACTCTGTTTCCGCAGTGCTTTATCAATAAACATATACCACGATGACCACCGTGTCATGTTGTCGATTCCTAGCTGTAGACCTACAGCAATCATCCAGTCCTTATCGCGTTGTGATGAACGATGTAGCCAGATACCCAGATCATGAAGCTGTTCGAGTGCAGGTAATCGGCCTATACCAGAAAATTCTTGACGTTGAGTGCCAGTTTTCAGTGTTGCTCTCCAGGTCTTTCGGCCGCCAGCCTCGTCTATCGATCCATTAGAACTTAACGTTAGGGAAAACTTAGTAAAAAGTTCTTCCCCATCGACCTCCTCCACTATCTGTAGCGCAGCGATAAGAGCTTGTTTGGAAGACGCGAGAAGGAAGGCTTGAAGCGAAAGATTGATGATATGGGCAAGGCATCGTACGCGGCGTCGTTTAGGATCAAATTTTACCTATATAGGATTAGCTAGGTTACTAGAAAACGTGGTAAATTAACCTGGTGCTCTTCAAGTAATCGGGATGCTAAAGATTCCAGGCAAGTATCGTTCGACGTCGCGTTATCGCCTGTGTGCCAGCCAACGTTTAACGTGATGTCGTACTGTTTGAGAACCCCATAAAGTAGGTCTGCTTGAGATGCCCCAGAGTGATCTCCGGGTAACTCAATTAGACCTAATAAGGCCTTTTGAAGCTTATAGTCATGATTGATCCATTGTGCACAGATAGCAAGTAATCCCTTGCGATGTAGTGATGTCCAGATATCTGTTTGTAGGTGTATCGGGCTATTAGCTAGCTTAAGGATATCTCGAAGCTGATCTCGGTATAGAACATAGTTAGCGGCCATGAGGCGTACGAGAGATCGTCGGGACTTAATGAGATAATCGCTACACTCAGGATTCGCGGCCAGAAGTAGAGCTTGCATCTCTGGCCACTCAACACAGGTAAATGCTACCCGGCGTCTAGTAATTAGGCCAATCAGTGCTTCCTTGTAGGCATCCTGATTGAATGTACGGCGTAGGGACGAGATGGAGGGCAGAAGATGTTGTGATAACGATGTATTTGAGTCGTTTAAACGCTGTTGAGATAGCATAGATGACTTAGATTGATGGTGATTGCGATAGTGAGTTATGGCGTTACTTTTAGGGATCTGTGGTCCCCATGCTGCGTGAAATCGACATCTAAATACTGAGGGACCTGAGGTTTTTCGCTTCTGACTAGGTTTGGGGGATAGATCCTCATTGCGGCCGCGGGTTATGATATCCCAGAAGCCGGGAGGGTATTCGAGATCTATACGGCTAGCAGAGCTAGATGGAGCGATATTGGATGAGATAGAGGACGACATGATGTAATAGTAATGGTAATATATTGGAGTGCAAGAGATGGCACATGTGGATGATAGATGTGAGGACTGAGTTAATTGAGTAACGAAGGTATCTAGCTATCTCTATATACTACGGAGTAGACTAGGCAGTGATGCACTAGTGTAGGCAGTAATACACTAGTGTAGCAGTGATATACTAGTGTAGGCAGTCGTAGGCTGTGATAATATACCGTGATATAATAGTACTAGAAAACAGGTGTTTGCAGAGAATTTCTGGGTGTGGGAATGCCAAGCTTTTAAAACTGATATCGATCGATATCGGTTTAAGGGAACCATCGATATTGATATTGGTTTAAGCCAAAAAACCTATATCGATATCGATAATATCGATATAAGGCGAAATATCGATATCAGTTTGCCCATGTATGTAAAATAGTAGGCGTATAAGCTATAATAGTAAGAATATTAGATATAGATAAGAGTCTTAGAGTAGTAACGTGAGCGGCAAGCGAAACGCCCAGGTAAGCGAAACGCCCACCCCACCAAGCTTTACAACTTTGCACGTTAACAACTCAATGCTACAAAAAGCTACTACAGCTTATAGTAGCTTAAATTAATCCTCTACTTCTACTATATCTTTCTTACACGTGCGCTTATTGTGTCCTGCCTCTCCACAAGTTTTACAGCGTCGGATACCCCTTGTACTAGCACCTGTTTGAGCCCTCTCCGCACGCCTCTCCACCTCAAGTTAGGCATCAACGTCCCTCTGAGTAATTAAGTCCTCTCCCTCCTCCTTTAATAGGGTCCCTCCCTGCTGGATCCGCTTTTTCTTACGCTTTTTCCGCTCAGAAGCAGCTCTATTTGCCTGCTCAAGACTAGCTACTCTAGCTTCCAGCAACGTGTGTGAGTGTACCTTTAATGTTGATCCCTTTTTAACTTGTAACACCATCTCAATAATAGAATCAGGAGAGGAACTCTTATGGTCACGAATCCTCTTCATAATTAGTGTTGTTTGAGCCTCTATCTCCCAGGCGTTGCTGGGTGTTTTGGGGTGCCAGGGGGTGGGCCCTGGTAGAGGTGGTGTCGGCGTGCGAGGCTTCACCTCAAGCTTTGATAGCACCACCTCTGGGCTGTGTGGGACTAGGCCAGTTGCTTGGAAGCTAGATAGAATATTCTGCTGTGAGAACGAGGTCTCGAATACCTCCTTAAAGGAAGCTAGGAATGCTTTTTTGTCAATGTGGGTGATGTGACTGTCTGCCAAGACCCTAATCTCTCGCCGGTATGCCTGCTTCAATGGCGCAAAGCAGCCCACATCAAGCGGCTGCAGGATATGGGATGAATGGGAAGGCATACAGAGGGTAATTATCTTGTTCTCCTCACATAGATCCTGGAAGGCAAGTGAATTATGGCTCTCGTGGCCATCAATTACTAGTAGCCGGTGACTGCCTACTGTCCGGGCTGCTGTATGCTGGATAAAGTGCTGTAGCCAGGCTAGACCAAGTTCGTTGTTGGTCCAGCCGTTCTTACTAAGGCCTATACGCCAGCCCTTAGATAGATCAGGCAACCAGGACTTGTCGTGGTTCTTGGCTTTGAAGATAATGAAGGGTGGAATTGTCCAGCCCATAGCGTTGATACCAGCAATCAACGTCACCCACTCGCGGTTGCCAGGTTGTATCCCCAGTGGTCGAGTACGTCTCTCAGACGCAGTTACCACCTTGACGGACCCTCCTACGCCCATGGTAAAGCCAGTCTCGTCAAAGTTATAGGTATCTTCATCTAGGACGCCGTACTTGGCTTTGATGTTGCGTACAAGGTCAAACCAGGGGCTAATAACAGCTGGATCGCTGCATAGGACTCTCTGGTAGTCGCGTGGCCTACTTAGTTGGGATTTAATCTCAGGCTTACGAGAGACGAAGTTTCTGGCCCATTTTTCTCCCACCTGGCCACTACCACGAGCAGCTAGCAACTGATTCGCTATCTCACGGAGATAAGACAGTGTAGGGGCAAATCCTCGCGCGTCTAGCTTCCTTATATATTGGATAATCGCGTCTTCCTCGTGCCTGTTAAGCTTTGACGAGTTAGGTTGGCTGTCGCGTCGTGAAAGCTTTCCAGCGCGTCGGTCGCGGAGAGTCCTTCTAGGAACGTTGTAGACTGCTGCAGCTCGTCGATCACTTAATGTCGCGTCTTTTTTCATTGCTTGGATAGCTAAGATAATTCTATCCTCACAAGGGAGTAATTCAATATTAAGTTGTTGAGACATTGCAGTTGAAGGTAGAAGGAGGTGTGGTCTTGGCAAGAGTGGGCGTTTCGCTTACCTGGGCGTTTCGCTTGCCGCTCACGTTAGTAATAATAATATTAGTAATAGTACTACTAGTTATACTAGAATGAAAGTTATCTTTAGTTATATATCTATAACAGTTTTGTTGAACGGTGTTACAGTGATTGCTTATTGGATCAACGGTGAAGCAGTTAGGCAGAGATGCTTTCCTTTAGCTAGTCAGGCAGTTTTCACTATGGCTAACCCGCCCCGCTGCAAAGCTTTCAGTCTTCTCAATCTAATTCTTAATCTACACATTCATGCTACAAGTGGTCAGCATAACCTATTATGGATGATCGGGACTCACTTAATATTGAGAGTCTTCGGCTCAAGGTAGTTGAGCAACCCCAGCCTGCCTCCCTCGCGACCAATACCTGACTCTTTCGCACCACCAAAAGGTGCATGTGGACTAAATACCTGGCTAGTATTGATGTTGACATTGCCAGCTTCAATCTGCTTAGCAAGCCTCAGTGCACGTGGCATCGACGATGTGAAGATGCACGACGAGAGACCAAAGGCTGTGTCATTCGCCAGCTTGATTGCATCTTCTTCTGTCTTGAATGTCCGGATCGTGAGGACGGGTCCGAAAATCTCCTCTCGATATATTCGCGCATCATCTTTGGGATTAAGGAAAATGGTAGGCTCAATATAGAAGCCGGTTTCACCCTTGCGGACACCTCCGGTGACGAGCTCTGCTTCATTCTTGCCAATGTCGAGGAAGCCCATGACACGCTCAAACTGCTTACCATCGACCAGCGGGCCCATGAAAGTATTCGCATCCGTGGGCAATCCAATAGCATGGCTGAGTTGCTCGAAGCGCGCCTTGAGCTGCTTCACAAACTCATCAGCGATGTCCTCGTGGACAAAGGTACGGGATGCGGCGATGCAGGCCTGCCCACTATTAAAGAGGAAGTTCTGAGAATGGTGTTGTAGCGCGTTCTCTATATTAGCGTCGGGGAATATAAGAGATGGCGACTTGCCACCGAGTTCGAGAGTGACGCGCTTCAGGTTGCTATATGTGTGTGAATTGCTGCTCCCGCGCTTCAGGTGGTCGGGGTCACTTACCTCTTAGCCGCCAACTCTTGGACCTTCTTACCCGCAAAGACGGAGCCAGTGAAGCTAATTTTGTTTATGTCCATGTGACTAGCCAATGCAGCTCCGACTTTGCCGTCACCAGTCACAATGTTGATTACACCAGGAGGAAATCCAGCCTCTTTGATCAGCTCACCAATTTGCAGCAGACCTATTGGAGACTTCTCAGATCCTTTGTAGATAAAGGTGCATCCAGCAGCTACTGCAGCAGCAGCCTTGAAACCAAAAAAGATGCCTGAGCCATTCCAGGCACCGATGCCTGCGCACACGCCAACGGGATCGTATTGAACGATGCGGTAGATACCGTCCTCCTCAGGCCATTGTTCACCGGGCAGTTTGTCGGTCCATCCAGCATAGTATCTAGGAAATCAGCTCTAATCTTAAGTAACCGTGAGCGTTGTTTCCATACCTAAATGTCTGACTGACAAGTTTATATACCATTATCGCAACGCTAATTGGCTGACCCATACACTTTGACTCCCAGGTTGCTAATGTCTCTGTGTTCTTGTCAATTAGATTGGCAAATTTATTCATGACATCGCTGCGCTGTTGTGCTGTCCATTTCGACCACGCGCCTTTGAAAGCAGCACGAGCAGCAGCTACGGCTTTATCGACATCGGCGCTACTAGCGACCTGAATACCGTCTGCAATAAGAGACTCATCATGAGGAGAGTATATTGAAAGTTTCTCCTTGGATGTAGCGTCAATGTACTAGATAACGTAAGTGGAAGGTTATGATGGCTCTAAAGCGGTATATTCACCTCATTATTAATGAATAGCTGTTTCTGAACCATAATTACTGATGTGATTTCAACATTGATATCTTTGCTAATACTAAGAATGTAGCTCCAAGTCGTGGACGGGTGAACAAATCAGAGTCGTTCCACCTTTTATACCTCTTCTACTTATCTTCGTCTTACATCTTACGTGTGCACGCTAGCTATTGGCGCAGTGTTAAGTCCGAAATCCGTTTACTAGTCCGGGTTTTAGGAATGTTTACAAGTCACTAACTTACTAGTATAGTAGTAGTTAGTTATTCCGCAACTTAGGTCTCACCGCAACTGTTACATTATGATTAACCTTATAGTATAATATTAGTATCGTTAGTGTCATTGGCTAGGAGGACTAGGAAAGTATTCTAAGGACCGGCTAATTACCCATGCGGTGCGCCTTGAAGCTGAACTGCTAGCCTTATTGAGTAAGCTATGATCGGCGTAGGTGTGCGGCATGCCAAGATAATCGGCCTAAAAATCGCGGACGTTACGCGTCAACTACCAACTATAAACCTATTGATACTTCTTAGGGTATCAGGGAAACCGCGGAGATAAAGGGACCATCCGCGTTATATTACAGTATTCTCTAGTTATGTAGTATACTAGCATACGCTTAACTTCAGGATATAGCACGGATATAAGCTACCGCCTTATTCCTAGCTAACGGATTGTGCAGGAATACAGGCCTTAGTTAACTCCGTCCTTTTAATAGTAACCTTGTAAACGCTAGAAGTAACAGAGTGTTACAAACCTAAGTTGCGGGCACAGCGCTTATAAGAGAAGGATGAGAGTTATGGGAACTTTGGAAGGCTGGCTTGGCCTTCGATCTATGCGCACGATGCAACCCCGTGTAAAGAGGCAATCGGGAACATGTAACAGACTATTTGCGTAGCTTCAGCAAGGGATCCGAATACAGGGTTCAGTCGTCGAGCGGACTGTCAAAGAGCTCAAACATGCATCACTCCAACAGGAGGCCTTGCACGATGGATGGCTACAGAAACAGATGCCGGGTGGGTTTGGATCCGCGTTTTGCATAGGGCGGAAGGACGCTGGTCAGGCTAAGCAGTTACTAAGCTGACTGCGTGTCTTCCAGCATGCTACAAGTCTTGGCGGAGTGGAGAGTTTTGGTTGGATGGCGAGCCATGAGTGATCAAGGATGTGATCTACGACTGATCTGAGTAAGCTGCGGCATAGAAGAAATGGATGGTATGAAGGATGATTTTGCACAAGCGCTGGAGTCGCTACTCAAGGATTTCCCGCTGATCTAGAACCGAAGCAAACAAGCACGGGAGTGAAGTATCCAACACCAGTGCCTTCGTCCTGCCGTCTTTGTGCTCAAACATGTGGTACACCTGTGATTGTTACCTGAATAAGGCTGTTACATATTGAATGACCCGTCGAGATACCTTCGATAAACCGAACACCACCTACAACCTAGCACGTCTGTAGTAAGACACCAGCTGTTGAGTGCCTGATCATCTGCGTAGTAGAGAACCTGGTCGAACCAACGGCAGCTATAGGGCTAATTCAGAGGATAAGTCGCATATATAAAAACCAGCATGAGGAATTAGCGTATGCGTGCGTGCCTACGTAGCTTACAATCGGCGTAGTGAGATCTAAACCCAAGTCCAAGTCCAAGTCCAAGATCATTGATTAACATCCTCCATCCATACGAGCTTGTCGACAAAGCCTTGATACTTTCGCCACTCATCCTCTTTCACGATTCGGCCTGTATGCAATTCAGTGACGATCTTCTTAATGGTAGCACCTTCAGCTAGCTTGTCTCCCACGTGGGAAGCACTCAACACACGTGAGATTGCCTTCTTCTCACACCTTTGAGAATTGCGTAATCCTACTGACTCACCTCTTGCGATTCCCATAGTAAGCCTAGTAATACGCCCTATGTAGTGAGAATTTAAGACGGGTCGGGGACTAGATGTCGAATCTATCCACGAAAACGTCGATTTCAAAGGTATCTTTCATACACGCGACGCCAGTTAAGACAACATATGGAGATATAGCAGTCCTAGCTTGGGTAGGATTAATCTTCGTTACACCGCCACACCGTGTCAATGACAGGCCGGAAAAGTCTTGAGCGAGCGACGTACCACCGGATGGGCGACTAGCTTTGCAGAGCGGATCATGGTGCACGGTCAAATAGTCCGGGGTTGCTAGCGCGGGCTTTTGCCATGTCGTCTATCGTGAGGTATTTCTATGCTTGCGGGTCATCGTATGCCAGATGAGTGCCGCCGTCCACAAAACGACGGAGAGGAAAGTTTGGAGAGAGCACTCGTCCGCGGTCTTGTTGAGGATACAGCTCTGCGATACGATCAATGTTGCAGTGGTAACTCAGGAAGATAGGGTCTAACGCAGTGTAAGAGTTGTCACCTTGATGCGTCAGCGTAGCCACCCAAGACCCAAAACTTTAGATGTTTGCACTCACCATATTGTGGCCAATTCACCCATGGTAGTTGTAGTATACTTGTTCGAACACACCGTCAAAATACTGACGTGCGGACGCCAGATACAGCCCGTCCGGCTGATTGTCCGAAAATTCTGGCACATTTGTCCACGGATATCCATGGCCTCGGACAAGGAGAAGTCCTTTCGTGAGAATGCTTCTGCAACCTACCGGTGATACAAATCAAACAGATGAACTTTTGTAAACCAGTTCGCATTCGTACGACCTTCATCGAGTTCGGGAATGCGTGAAACGTAGGGACCCGTCTCGGCTTTCTTCTGTCCGTTGAGCGACAGTGCGTATCGGAGCGGATTTTTGCGCACCCGGCCACTGGAGTGTACATAAGTTTCTTCCAGGAAGACGGTTGGCAGGCCGGCAGAGCGCGATGTTGGATCACTGGAGTCAGCGGCGAAGCCGTTCCAATATGGTATCGGAAAATCGATCAGCTCTTCAAAATAGCGAAGACCTGCCCTGCGCCAGAAAACGAATGCTCCCTGACAGCGCAAGCATTATTCCACATCTAGTTTGAAGCGGTGTTAGCTCTGTCGAAAATGCCTTTTTCGTGGGTAGACTGACGCAGAAGACCCAATTCCTGCCAGTATGAGTCGAGGCGTCCAACGCCAAGTACGTCATCCAACTTTTCCCAGTAGAGCTGCAGTTCGTCCGGTGTGAGACAGCGAATGTCCTTTTGTACCCTTGTCTGCCCTTCTAGCTTATGATGGTTTGGAGCAGGAATCATCCCTCGATATAGCAGCGGCTCTGCAGATGTCTTTCGAAATCCACGGTTCGCCCAGTTTCAAAGAATTTCCAACGCTTCTGGTGGCCAGAAATATGAGTCATCCTTGGTGATTGGTATAGATCTTGAGTGCAGGTGTTGATATATCGTCAAAATGTTTTTCTCTACCGACTCTCTCTGCAAGGTCGATCTTAAGGTGGGCGGGCGCCGACGGGCTGTATTCTCGCATAATCGATATCCAATGAGACCCGATTTGTTCGGGGTTAGACGTCCAGTACGGTCGACTGAACAATGCAGCGACATCGTCATCCCATGTAGGCTCTGGCTAAACTGCGCTTCATTTCACCTTTTCTGTAGTCCATGTTTCCACAACAACACGGTAGTTCGGCCAAGGTAGAGAACGCAGCAAAGCTCAACTTGCTATTTTGCTAAGTAATAGCCTCAGATGAGATTCACAAATTATATACTCGCACAATGTGCCCTTTAAGCGTACATCCAATAGTAAGGCACAGAGAGATCGAGTCTACGACTAGGCATTGTGGTTGGAGGATAGGCACCCATGGCAAGACATTTTTTATGGGTCCACGCCCTGTTGCAGAATACGACCATAACTCAACGCATTCTTCGGTGGCAATCTGGCACTCGACGCCTACAAGCAGCACAATTGTCACCCAGCGCATGTTCCGGAAGTGACTATTCAACATTATCGCAATCCATACTACTGGGCTCCTAACCGATTAGCCGCACAGTTTGGTGAGTGCAAAACCCGAAGTTGAGAGCGAGTTATCCAATTTACTTCCAACTTACTGAGAAAGATAACGTGCACTATTGCACTGGCTATGTTCATGGGAAACCATCGGAGACGTCGTCGAACATTACCATCGGAGGTATTGTCTAAGTGCTTTTTGACAAAGATCGGGCGGGCTCTGGGGCCACATCACAAGCTCTGAAGAGAGATTTCCATGTGATGTGGAGCATAACGAGCTCATGTCGCCATTTGATGCACTTGGATGAGACATGACGTCGACTGCGAAAGCCTTAACTTTTGCTCGTGGTGTCGGCTGCAAGGACTTATCTAACATAGATGCCATAAACTGTTCTCACCATATTAGCACCGGAGTTGATCGAAAAAGATAGGCTGCCTTGTCATCCAATTTTTCCCCAAGGGTATGAACCACATTGTAATTTGTATGGCGACGACACTGGGCACATTGTACAATGCACAACATATGTTGACGGGCAGTGAAGTGCCAAAGCTATCGGGGGCGTTTCTGCACTCTGCAGGGAATTCAATAAATAGCACATGTTCGCAGTTCTTCTACGCGGATCGTTGAGAATATTCAACAGCAGTATTGGGATGCTTGAACAAGCACTAATATCTCCTTACAGATCTGGCCTTGCTTCTTCACCCGCCCAAGCCCTCCGTATTAATTCCCGACCTTTCTCCTGCACAATCTGCCTTGGGTTCGCGTACGGGTTCTGCAATGCGATTCCCGCCGCCTTATCAATATCCTCCTCCTTCATACCAAAGTCCTTCAAAGCCTTGCTCACACCAGGTCCATCAATAAGCTTGTTCAGTCCGTTAATGCAATCTCCATCCGCACCAGGCAGTACATCGACCATGTCCTTGCTGGCGTTCGGAATAGCGGGCGCATTGTATGCCACGGTGTGAGGTAGCAGGATAGTGTGCGTCTCTGCATGCGGAAGGTTGAATGATCCGCCAACCACATGACAGACCTTGTGGTGTAGAGACATGGTTGTGCTACCCAGGCACTGGCCGCACAACCATGCGCCGTAGAGCGCTGTGCTTCGTGCAGATAGATTGGCTCCATCAGCAACAATGATAGGTAAAGATTCTGCTAGCGCACGGATGCCTTCTTTGGCCAGCAGGCGAATAATCGGATTAGTGTCTGGTGCGTACAGCGCTTCTACTGCATGCGCGATAGCATTGACGCTGCTGGTAGCGCTCAACATCGTATATGACTGTCACAGTGAGAATTTTCGGATCGCTTCGCGTGGTCTTTACGCCGTCGACTGTTTCCCCAAGGACGGGTGTCATTTCGCTGCCCGCGTACGTTGTTGGGATGCTGATGTGCGGAAGACCAGTGCGGATGCTGATAGCTTTGCCTAAGCCTGTGGTACTCCCTCCACCGACAGAAATGACGCAGTCGGCGTGCATGTCTTTGGCTTGCACGAGAGCTTGGTTTGTGATAGCGATGGACGTGTGAATTGTGGCGTTTGAGGAAATGCCGGCAGCGGGTCACTCGTAACCAAAGAATATCTACGAAAAGAGAGCAAAAGAAAGGGGGCCTTGTTTTCCCATCAGAATAAAGCATTCTCTCGCAAAGCCGATCGCTAAGTGCGCCTGTTGGAATGGAAAGCAACTGGGTGCTGCCTCAGGCACACACACGGACCTACCTACGAGCGACCCCACGCCTTCAATGGGCAAGCTCACGCTGGAATGGAAGCGAACAGGGGGACCCCCGGGTATACAACGGCCGTTCCCGCTCCCCTCCACTCCCCCCACCCCCACCAAGCAAAGAACCAACTCCAACACTGATCCATCACATTATATCAATCAACATGCCGCTTCGTGAGAACGACCCAGATTTCGAGAGTGAGCTCTTCGAAAAGGTCAAGGCAGCGTTAAACGCAAAGTTCGGGGTTTCTAAATATGATCTCCCGCTGCCGTTCCTCCTCGTCGATGAATATGCGGAGAAGCCACTGCCGTGCCATGAACCTGCCGAGGAGACCATTGCCATCAGCGCCCACATGTCGGTGCGCATCCATGCCTTTTACGAGCAGATTGCCGCCGCCTATAACGGGATCGAGGATCCGCCAGCTAGCATCGGCATCAAGCTCGAAATCCAGCCGCAGAACTTTGACCCAGAGGAGCCGGTATGCCACCATCGCAGGTATCACTCGCGCCGTCTGCAGCTGCACGACCCCGAGACACTGCCAGATCTGCCCTTTGTGAGCAGCCTGGCCATCAGGTCAAGGTCGTACGGCTCCGACGCCGAAAACGCGACAGACATACGCCCTCTGTCTCCCCTCGTGCCGCTGCAGTGCCTCGTCCACCTGCCGGCTGTCCAAGAGTGGAATGCCCCCTGGTTGTGGGAGCGGCCCATGCCCGCCTCGATGCCGAGTAGGGTGATGCGCGAGCACTACACCTGGCCGTGGGAGGGTCCCCTGCGAGATGCCCGCCACGAGTTCGGCGCCGCCATCATGGACCAGGAGAAGCACCTCTGCGGGAAAAGGATCCCCGCCAGTCTGACCAGGGCCACACTGCACTTCTGGCCTTTCTTCTCCCGCCCCAGGCATGACCAGTCCGTGGCCCGGCCGAACCTGATCCATCCCACGGATAAAGACCCGGTGTCTGTCGGCCTGTGCAAGCTCGGTGCGCAGCTAAGCCTGTTTGACGTGCGTGCTGTGGTCACTTCAGACCTGTTCCCCAGTCCCGAGGCATCAACCGACCAGCAGTGGTCACAGATGCGGCGATTCCGGCTCGAGTTCCATTCCCTCCGTCCAGACGGGCGGTGGTACTTTGTCGGCCCCGGTGGCGAGGATCCGCACGACTCTGACCAAGGGGGGTACAAGATCTCAGACACAGAACACTACCCCCGCGAAACCGACACGGACGAGGACATGGACCTCGACGCCGAGTACGGCGACAACCCGGACGACGAGTACGACCACGATCTAGACATGTTCCGCACCGAGCCCTGCAGGGAGCGGATCGAGCCTCTGCTTGCGGCGTTTGCGAAGGCTCTGACTCGCGACAATATGCCGAGCCTCGAGGACGCCGAGATTTTCACGCACCTGTGGTGGGACCCTTCAGACGACAGAGAAGTGGAGGAATATGGTCTGCCGATGAGAAAGGGCCACAGATGGGGTGTCAGGTTCATTGCTGGGCGTAGTAGTAAGAAGCAGAAGGACGGCGATGCTGCTGCTGCGGCACCAACACCACCGGTGGTGCAGTGGCAGGTTGGCGACTGGAGACCCAGCGAGGAGGTCATGAGTTTGTTCGAAAGCCTAGGACGGCAGGAGTGGCTCGATCTCGAGTGGGATAAGTATAGATTTACGGCGGGGCACGACTTGCTGGGAAACAGCGAGTCTTCACCCATATAGTCGGGCGGGCAACCAGAATCCTTTGGTGGGGATTTCGAGAACAAGTGGTCTGATACCTTTTTAGAAATGGCTAGTCGAACACCCGATCGCAGCAGTGGGGAGGGCGGGAACGTATGCTCATCATCATCGAGGAAGCATCCCGAAGAATTCCGCATATGGTCATCTCAGCAGATGCTCAAGATGAACAGTATCAGTTGAGAGGTGGCAGCGAAAAGAATACAAGTCAAGTTTGCGCCACAAGTTTGTACCAAGACGGATTTGTCCTGGGATTCATGTAAGGTGGGCAAAAGTTGCGCTGTGCAGACAATTGCTTGTTATTCAACCACGCAGGCCCCTTCTTTAGGGACTCTAGATGGACAGACTAACAGTTTTATGCACAAGGGGCACAGCAGCCAAGTGCTTTTGCGTGTCATTGAAATTGATGACTCTTCATTCACTCATTCATTCATTCATTCATTCATTCATTCATTCATTCATTCATTCATTCATTCATTCATTTGATCGTCCTTGGTAGAATGACCTGCGAACATAGGCCGTAAACATCCCAACCACAAGCGATATCCTTGCTCGTTGAGATGAACATGATCTTCTAGAAGACTGTCCTTTTCCGCACTAATTTCCAATGCCTACACAAAAGAAAAGGGAGGAACCAATTCTTCTGTCCCGCGAGTGATATCTTCGTCTTGGACGACGACGTCGTTGAGAACGATGATGAGGACGATGATACGATGATATGGTCTCCAGCACAAGTGGCAAGATTTGCACGTTCGCGTCGGACAGCCCGCGCTTTGGGTGCAGGTCATTCGTCCCGGCGTGTATGAATCACAGCTTGATGTCATGTTGGAATGGCTGCAACATGTCCAAAAGCCCGGGCAACTGCCGCTCCTCGTCGCCATGCAGACTATCACAGGACATCTTCGTACTTGTCGCCACCGACACCGGCGTGGAATACACCTTCTAGTCTTTCTTTGTGCAACAGAGTAGACTCGAGGAGGTAGGCATCGCTGAGTATGGCGGCCGCTGGCCAGGGTCTCAAGCTTGCCCTCTTGCAGGTCGTCTGGATGCGCTCTATCATCGAGTCGCCTAGGAGCACGATCTGGGGTCCTCTTCCTTCAGTTCCTGCGGAGAAAGATTCGAGAAGCTTTTGTACATGATCATTCTGACATGTCGTGAATGATTGTTCTTTGAACTTGAGTATTTCTGTAGCAGTATTTGTTGTGAATCGGGAGGTGGTGGTGGTGGTGAAGAAGCGTTGGCCGATGACCGAAACAAGCCTCCCTCGAGATCATGGCTTTGCCAATAGCGAGGCGGTATACAGAAATGGCCTCCTGGGGAGCCAGGCGGTCAATGCTACAGCTGCAGCAAGCACAGTCCTTCCTCAATCACCACAGACGTCGCCCGGATTACCCGAACAACAGCCTCCACCACTGCCAACAAACTCATCAAATCAGAAAAGTCCAAAGTCAAGCTCTTTTCGAGACCAAAGAAGACAGTAGTGCAATGAATATCTAGAATTACGCACGCAGCCCCCAGACTAAGGTAACTAGGACAAAAAGTTCAATCAGCACAGGCTAATCCATACGCTCTCCAACTGCTTCTGCTAGTGGAAGTCCAACAAGAAGAAAAGGAAAGAAACCGAAATGTGATGACGGGGTATATAAACACTGTCTGCAGAGGCAACAAGGAAAAATTCCCAGTGGATTGGGAATAGAGGACATTGCTAATAAAGGGATGTTATCTCCCTAGTCCGGGTTTAAGGAGTTTGTCGTTTGGGCATTTAGCAGAAAGAGGCTGGTGCATTAGTCACTTTTGATAGTACTAACTACCCTAGGAGCACTTTTGAGACCAGTCTTTCCACGCGCCATTAAAATTATTTACTTTACACTACTCTCTCTTCTTAGCCTGGAGAATGTCGATTCTAGAAAATACATCCTTAACGACAATATCCTTACATATGGTAGGGTATCCTTACCCCCCTACCTAAGCCTCCGCAAACCATAGATTCCCCACCTCCACGTAGCAATCAGATCATATAACAGATCCTAATAGTTATTTCTAGCTAGAAACGCCAACACAGTATGCCTGCCCCAGCCAGAAGTTGGTAATACAGTCCTTAGAAACAGCAGGGTTCCAGGCGTAGAACTGGTCGACCGTGATGCCGTTGTCGCTGGCTAGAGAACCACAGCTATCGCCTTCTGCCACGACGTCCCACTTGTTACAGTCGGCAGGTTGGCCGGTGTGCGTGGGAGGAGGGCGGTAGGCTTGGCCGTCGTCGACGCTGTGGTCGAAGCAGACTGTGAGGCCGTGATGCTGATGCCCTGGCCCTCCCTGTGCGTGCAGTACGCCTGTCCGAGCCAGAAGTTCTCGGTACAGTCGTCGCTGAGGGCAGGGTTCCACTCGAGGAATGTCGCAAGGGAAATTCCGGCGTTGTCGGCGACGGACTGGCACGAGTCACTGCTGGACACGACGTGCCAGCCGTCACAGTCTTTCGGCTGGCCCTCGTGCGTGGCCGCTGGCGGCTGGGGCCCGGTCCCGGTGGGCTCGGGCTCCTCGGTGGTGGGTTGTGTGGGTGGCAGACCCCAGGAGCCGCAGTACCGCAGGCCGACCTGGAACACGCATGCCGGGTTCGTGACGTTTGTCGTGAGCGAGTTCCAGGCGACGAAGCTGTCAAAGTCCACGTTGTAGTTGGACGCTGCAATCTCGCAGTTGCTGTTCCAGTAGCCGAACACGTCAGGCGAGTACTGGTACTCATCGCCCTTGAAGTAGAAGGAGCAGTCGTCGTGGACGCCGATGGCTAACGGGAGCTGGGTCGGTCTTGGATCCAGGGTCATGGTGGCGTTGGGCAGCATGGTGAATGGGACGCCAGTAAAGGACTCGTTGGGGTCAATGGTGACGGAGACATATCCGGGACGGCCGGGATAGTTGTTGATGTCACCGACCGCCTGGATACAGTAGCTCTCCTTGGCAAAGAGGTTGGTGCAGTTAGAGTTGATGCCTGTGTTGAGGAACATGAAGTCATCGAGAGAAATGGCAAACTTGAGAGTCACCAGGTTGCAGTAGTCGCCGGCCTCGACCTCGTACCAGCGGCCGCAGGGCTTGTCAGATCCAATGGCAGTATTAGAGGGGATCGGAGCAGCAGTGGTAGGCGTCACCGGAGGAACATCCGTCGTCTGGGCGGGTGGCAGCTTGGGTCCGGGTGGTTCGATGCAAAGCGTGGTGCCGTTCATCATGTCGAGGTTGGAACAGACCGGGTTGTCAGACAGCATCCAGGCTGTACCGACACTCTGAGCCTTAGAGATGCTATAGCAATCATCACCGCCCTGGCTCTGGTACATGGTGCCGTTGCAGACTGACTCGGTGGGCTCCGGTTGGCTGGTGAAATAGTCGATGGTAGGTGTGGTAGCAGGCTTGCCCGTGATGCCACAGCTGGACGTCAGGGTTTGGTAGATGGACTCGCTGGCCACGACGGGGCCGTCAAAGTAGGGCGACCAAGATCGCAGGCGCAGTCTGGCTGCGAGACTCGGGTCACAATCCGCGGGCTTAACGGCGCCCTCGGGAAGTTCGTTTATGTAGTTGAAGACGGAAACTGGTAAGCTGTTAGTGAAAATGTGCTAGTAGGTCCGAAATTGGCCATCACACCATGTCGAAGCTCGTTCGCGGAGCGGGAGACCCACCTCCAGGATTGGTGAAGAAAGCTTTCAATGCCGCAACGGAACCGCAGAAGACATCGTTCTCCTTGAGACACGTGAAGCTATAGGTGTACTGGCGGCTGGCCGGGATGACAATGGGTGATGCGTCAAGGTCATCCTCGGCAGGAATGACAATGTCGTTGCCACAGGCAGACCGGGCCGAGCTCTCCCACGACTGGAGCGCAGAAGCGCAGCCAGCGGTACACATGCGGGTCAGCGTGGCAGGAGGGTAGTAGAAGTCATGGCGGAGGGCCGGCACGAGAGGATCACGAAGTGGGAGAAGACCATCATCAAGGGCGGCACTTGTCCCGACCTGGGCCCGATACCTTCCAGGAGAAGCCTCAACCACCTCATCGAGGGCCGCGCCGAAGGCAACGACGTGACCAAGAACATGTCGAGGTTGGGAGCTGCCGAGCCCGGTGCCTACAGGGCCCTCGATGTGGAGTCCATGCACAGCTACGGCGTCAGCTTGCGCACGAGGCACATGTCCGGCGGGCACATGTCGTCCCTGGTCAAGAGAGGTGGTGTATACGGCCCAGCGTTCAGCCTCCCCACCGGCGAGTTATTCTGCCCTTCTCGAGACGGTGAAGAAGGCATCACGTGCGAGCAAACATACGATGCCCTGGAAACGAGCAACGAGGGCGGCGCCTGGAGAGATGCGACCAAGCACAAGAGGGAGAAGCTGACGCCGACGTCCACCATTGATGAAAACGCCATCGCAGCACATTTCAATGCTCATCAGCAGCGAAGTTATGGCCATGTCGACCACGCAGGACAAGTGGAAGGACGCCGCGGGCGATACGCAGGCGGTTTTGGACGAGAAAAACGAACATCGGGATTTCATAAAGTCCATTGAAGACTTTGAAACGAAATGGAATGGGCTACCCGCGTGGACGAACCCGCTCTAATGACGATGAAATCACAGCAACAGCACCATCATCATCATCATCATCATCATCATCATCATCATCATCATCATCATCATCATCATCATCATCATCATCGTCGTCGTCGTCATCACTCCAGGACGTAACGAAACTCTGACTTTTCCTCTATTATTACCTCATTTCTTTAAATATGTTTTAAATTATAGTTTCGATGTTTATATGCCCGAGAAAAGAAAAGGCACTCAGCATAATTTCACATGTACAACAAAAAACCGCAATTTTCCTAGTTTATAGACTGGTGTAAGATTATTTTACTAGTCGATACAAGCAGAGTCAGCTCTCGTAACTTTAAGATACCTCTGCGTAATAATAAAATCTAAGATTAATTTAATAGACTTTACTATATCTCCACCTCTCTTAAAGTTAGATAAAATGCTGAAATGCGCTTAGCAGAAATTGGTGATTGTCATGTTCATTTCTTTTTGTGTGTTGCCCGCTATTTTGTCCTTTTTAAGTAGTGTGTGTGTGTGTGTGTGTGCCAAGTGGTTACACCCGTGCTTTGTACAATAATACAGTACCGGGTACCCTCGCTTGTATGCGCGACTCGCTTATACATTACGCTATGAAATCCTTGAAAATGACCTCGCCTAGCCTCCCCTCATAACTACCCTTTCCTCAGGCTAACCGCCCTAGTGCTTAGGCGATCTCTACCCTAGCCAAGTTGTGCACAGGCACATTACCGTATACCAGTATTACCCTCTGCCCGCAAGAACTTCGGGAAAACTCAAAATTATTATTATTTTGCAAGCTCAATCGGACCGAACAACAAGTTTCCCCGCACGAACTGTAGTGATCCCCGCACCTGGCGATCTATTTCGTTATTTCGGCATCTACTCTTGCGTGACTATAGCTGTTCAGGTTAACTTTTCAAGCTAGACTAAATTCTCTTCTTTAATGACCTAGTGAAAAACTGAACTCAGGATGGGGATCAACGATAGTAAATAGCGTTAACGCGTAGTAGGATGAAGTTCGATATTTAGACAAGCACTAGAGTAGCGGTTAGGCAAGACGTCCTGATTCACCTTCTGCCTCTTTATCTCCAGCGCCCGATTATGATGTAAAAGTGGGGTAACATGACGTATTGCTCTAAAACACGGTGATCTCAAGGACATAGCCACTGGAACAATTACAAGCCTCAGCTTCTTGTCTGCAGAAACACAAGCTAGTGATAGAGGGTGGTCTTGCAACTTAAAGCGACTAAAGCACAATAGTGGAGAGATCAGGGTGCCTATGACGATAGAAGCTGGCCACATTGTCTGACAGGAGCAGGATGGCAGACGTCGAGACACTTGTAGCTGCTGAGAGTTTACGGCGTTCTACTCAGGTTCAGCCGTGGTGTCTACACAACTTATACCGAAAATAAGAGCTATCTAATCCCGAGAAGGCGTGCCGTTTTCCATTCAGTCATTATCTACATGTCTCCGCTGGTGCATCCAGCTTCTAACCCTTGTGTACCCAAATCCGATCGGAAGTCATTCGGATGCTCAGGCAACTGAGGACTATATAAGTCAGTCCAGCTCCTTGAATGAGACTTTATTCAACTCCATGCAGAAGTTAGACTAAAGAGGAATACTAGTCCTTTAAGCCAACAACCCATTCTAGTCCTCCAGTAACATGTTCAATGAAATAGTCCTCGCTATAGGTCTCGATAGTGTGGCCCATACCCGTGTACCACGCTCTAGCCTTCCCTTCAAACATGGAGTACCACGAGATCGGATGATCAGGGACCATGCTCAGATACGAAGGAGTAATATCATCAATGTAAGTTTCACTTAGGGTTGCTAAAACAGTATAGTTCGTCGATTGACTTGGATTCGTTCTGTACGAGTACCACTCGTCTGTTCGGTTGTGACTATGGGGAAGGTTGACAGTTGAAGGATGGGTCGAGTCACGGATGGTTATGATGTCGGAACGGATATTTCCGGCTATTTTCCGGTAATTACGATTAGCCATATCCAAATAAACAATCTAAGTGACATGAAACCTACAGGGAGGATAGCGCTCCAACTGCGCGTCACTGCATGTCCACTCTGGAGAGCAGGGATGGAACTCAAACTATAAACACGTTAGAGGCTCTCTATACGTGAACATCGTTAAAATCCTTACCTGTCCCCCAACCAGAGTAGTATACCACGGTGGCGTAGCGTTCCAAAAGTCTCCGGCTGATAGCATAAATTTGATTAACCACGAAGAGATCGCATAGAAGGCCAGAGAAGAGAAACGGACCTGCGTGAATACCCAGCCACGAACCACCGTTGACAAGAAATTGGTATAGAGCTTCATACTCGCTGGCTACCAAAAAGTCACCAGTAGTGTGTATGAACACTAAGGTTGTGAAATTGCTCAGGCCATCAGCAGTAAAGACTGAAGAATCCTCCGTTGCAGTAACGGACCATTCGTTCTTGCTGGCGACCGAGTTGATGAGCTCGATACCATTGGGAATGCTTTATATTGCATCGTTAGAATGCATCCGAAATAGGTATTAAGTGAGGGTCTTGCCTAGCATGGCGATACCCAGCAGTCTTGGTGAAGATGAGTAGGTTGGGCTTAGGCGACACAGCTGTGGATATATGAGAAAACAACGAGAGATGGGGGAGCGGGGTGGCGTTGTACGGGCACAACCGACTAGGACTGCTGTTGCTGCTGCGATAGCCGTTAAAGCGAACACAAACTTCATTGTAAGATTAAGTAAGTAAAACAAGAGGAAGTGTGTTCTAAAGAGAATAATGTGTCTTCATAGAGCTGCAGGGCTAGGATTTTTATATATGCTGAAGCAATACCCCTCCATAGCTGCGGGGAAACATTACACAAGCAATAACCACTCCCTGAAGTAATAGAATCCATGAACTCGCTAGTATCAGAAACCTTGTATGACGTATCCTATTTAATTAACTACCCAAATGCCGGCATTGTGAGTACGACTGTGGTAAGACTTCCGGCGGTAGAACTTCGGTACACATAACTCGCATGGCTACACAAAGCAGGTTTGGATGCCTACTAGGCCTACAAGTGGGAGTGGAGACAGTGATCGTGTGACTCCGCCCGTTAAAGAAATACAGCCGAATGTACAGCTGAAATAACGATTCCTTTCGATCGCTGTTTGATCTTGACTATCTGCTGCTCATGGATCCAGATACAGCGCTTATCCTGCATTGGCCGAGGGCTGCGGGACTATCTATTATCAGAGTTCGTTTGCGCCTCGATTTTGTTAGTGCATAGGTCATGTCGTAGACAACTAAGCATGTCCGCACATACAGTTCTGTAATTTCGTTGCTAGAGGCTAGAGCCACGTGGGTGGCTTCCTACGTGTTGTGCGCAAGAATGCAGATGCGCTGGCCCCTTGTTCGGCGAACACTAGCTTGAACTAGTCCGTATCGCGCTTTCACTCACATCCGCCGTACTGTTTAATTTTCTACGAAGTCTAGACAATTAGACGATTATTTATGTGCGGAAGCTGACCACTGCATCTACTATAACACTACTGGTATATACCTGCTTCTGAGCGTGGGGTAGCATTAGCTCAAGCAATGTTGGCAGAGAAGAGTAAGGGCGCTCTAGACGCCATGCATTGGGAATATGCACCGCTCCTACCGCTCCTAATCGCAGCAGTTTTCTCAACAGCAATAATGACTCGACGTTGAACCAATCATGTGTTGACACAACAAGTTATGCTTTTATACACGCAGCAACGCATGAATCTGTGCTGCTGGGTTGTCTGACGAGCTGGAAGCCTTCTCAAATTCGCCATGAGAGGCTATGCAATGCGAACGGTTTGAGTCAGAACGCCCGACTCCTCACACTTCACCCCTGTTGTCGAAGGACTCAGACACTACAGGGAGTCGTTCCCACGAAGACAAGTAACAGAACAGAGACAACTATTTAGATCCGTTGCGTGATGCTAGGAAGCTCTTCCCGTGGTATGGAAACCAGAGACAACTAGCTCAAGCCGATCGACAGGCACCTAAGTCATGCCGTCTCCACTTCCCAAACTTATACCTGTGATCAGAGCAATTGAACGAACAAACGAATAAACAAATGAAATCAATCCTGTAGAAAATACCAACCATCCAACCCACAACGCACGAGGTCCATGGCGGATTTGCCTACGCGTGCGATGCGTGGCTTTAGGGAGCTCAATTGACGCATCGGCTGCCATAGATAGCCGACCGGATTTGAATTCCAAAGGAGCAGCTTGTCACTCCAGTCTGATCGAATGGCCTTGTGACCGGCTGGCTGATCTTGACAACTCTAATGAGCGTTGCAGGAGCGTGGTAATTACTCAATTTCATAATCTCATTGTTTGGCAAGTGATACGTGCGCAAATCACGAGGCGTGAATGATCTACAACCATAATGTAAGTGTCATTGCGTTATGCTAGGAGAAGTATGATTGAAATTAGCCTGTTACGTAGAAGCTCTCAGGTGGTCCTAAGTAGCTTTCACGCACACCTCCTACATCAACAATAATCTTTTCCAGCGCCAAATTCTCATCCTGAAGCAAAATTTTCAATGTGTGCGCTCCAGCGACGCCAAGGTCTACCTGGTGTGTTTTGGTCCAAACACAATCCATGACCGATTCCAACCATCGGGGTGGCAACTCACCCGCCTTGTTGGGTTGTTGCACCAGCCTGTGCATCTCGATGTCTTTGCCGTCAAATGAGAAACCGTAGAGAGCTGGTGATGTTGAGTGTACATCGAGCGTCAACGTGAAGTATATGTGTAGAGATGCCTTGGTGGTCGACGTGAATGTGTAGAAGGGGTACAGTAGCTCACAGCCCTTTAAGCCCGAATCAGGTTGCATGCGGAAGCTTACCGCCCCACTCACTTCACGGCCTAGGTACGGGTGCCTCCAATAGCCGGGTGCGTTCTTGTTTGCGAAACGAGCAGCTGGGATGGAAATGACTCGATCGGCCTCGACATGTCCAACGAACCAAGACGGTAAGCTACGGTGCTTCACTGGAATATGAATATGTTCATAATCCCCAAGATCGCTCTGTAGAACTAACAAGACCTCATCGTCGAAGTCTTTAGGTACAATCTTCCAGTCTACCGTCACTTGGATCAGCGGATCTTGACCTTCAACCGTTGGATCCAGTGTCCCCCGAGCGTGTACCGGCATCCACTCCACTGGACTTGCAACTTCCCACGTTAGTGCCTTTGGACCACGCATATATAGCTCAAAACATCTCGACTCCGGCCCATACGGCTCCATTATCGGTAATGTAACGCCAGATACTAGGTCTCTTCGCGATGGATGCGTGCGGTCACTCTCCTCGTTGCACAGTCCGGGTCTCACGCCTTCAGAGCCTCCAACAGCAACACCCAAGTTCCCGACAATAGGGTTTGATTCTTGACTCGCCTGTACAAGACACAAGCCACTTATCATATCACGTGAAGGCGCATGCCATAGCTCACGGAATCCGAGATGAGGCTGTCGCATGATATGGTTCCACTTCCCGTTGAGCAACATGTGATACTCCTGAGACAGCTGAAAATCGGCTTTGAAGAGGGAAACTGATTTGTTGAAGAAATCGTTTGCCGTGTTGCGACGTTGTTTTGCGTAGAGTGCATTCTTTCCGCGACAGATCTGAAGCGACATGTAGATATGCGATGCTCTGATGGGATGTAGAACGAGTTGGAAGAACGATGGTTTAGTATCTGGGAGTAATCGAGTAGATAGGACTTCGGCGTCATTGAGCAGCGCCTCCCAGCTTGATAGGATGTTGTCTGCTTCCGAATAGTTGACAAGCGAAAACGTCTCTGGTTCAACATGTTCGTGTTTGCGTAGCGCAATCAGCTTATCGTACTTGAGCAAGATGTTTGCAGAGGGCACCGCTATCTCGCTCCCAAAGGTACGGGCGGTGAACGGTTCGAGGAAGGCTGGAAGATCGCCCAAGGCCATAGCGTCCGTATCCCACGCCAACGACATGACAAAGGTCAATGGAACTTCAAGCGGTTTGATGTCCCCAACATTGAAAATCCAAATCTGGTCTGCACCACGGCGCTGTGCTTGGTCGAGTTGTTGCCAAATCTTGGCGAGAGAGTTGCTGTTCAGCCACTTGTAACTTCGCGGTTCCCCAACGTACTCGAGGTGATAGTACACCCCTGCACCGCCTCTTCGCATTCTCTCTGCTTCGGTTGGAAGCCTTCGAATCGTGCCGAAGTTATCATCAGCAAAAAGGAGCGTTACATCTTCCGGAATTTCGAGCCCATTCTCATAGTACTCCTGCACTTCCTTATACAGTGCGATCAATTGGGGTACTGCGTCTTCTCCTCCGTACACGTCGTTGAGGATATGTCTTTGCGTCAATAAGACCTCTTTCAATACTTCTTGCGGGTTTTCAACTTCCATTCCTCGGTCGCCATCGCCTCGCATGCCGATCGTGATTACAGTCTCGAAATTAGACGCCCGTTGCGCCCCTTCAACAAAATACTTAGTAATCTTCTCTTTGTTCTTTGTCCAGTTCCAGCTCTGCTCTGGTTCATTGTACGGCTTATCGAACCACTCATTCATCGCACGCTGCATCGGTTCATGATGTGATGTAGACACTACGATTCCATACGTGTCAGCAAGCTCCTGGTTTAGGGGATCGTCCACGAAGAAAGAATTTCCTGGATGCGGGTAGCCGAACCACATCGCTGGCCAAAGGAAGTTCGCTTTTAGCCGGAGCAGCAGTTCGAAGACGCGCTTGTAGAACTCAGAATTGTACTTTCGCCCATACTTCTCGTGTACCCACGCCGATAGTGCAGGTGCTTCATCATTGATGAAGATACCACGGTACTTAACCGACGGCGGTCCTTGCATCATTTTGACGTCTAGTGCGTAGATAGACGGGCTTCTCTTCACTGGCACATCTGCCCACCAATACCAACTATAGGTCTTTTAGCATTAAATACGCATGTCGAGTAACTCATCTCACTTACGGAGATACACCAATCTGCTCAGACAACGAATAGATACCGAAAATGGTACCTCGCTTGTCACTTCCGCAGATCACGAGGGCATTCGCGCATCCATCCCACGGCGCATCCACAAGTGCCGTACACCAAGTTTCCCATTTTCTTTCAATAATGGTGAAGTCGATGCTCCCATTTGAGGCTAATTGACAAATCAGTTTGGACCTCTGGACACTGCCGACGATGATAACGCATGGCGATGGGCTCTGCTCTGAGGTGATGGTAGGCGCTTCCTCACCAGTCACTCTCGCGATGTCTTTAGCGAGCGTTGCGGCTGCGATACGGATGCCCTCGAAGTCTTCGCGGTCAACTACAATGGGTGCATTGACCAACGATATCGCACCGGCAGCTGGTTTATGTGCCACGAAACCAGTCTGGAGCATGGCCTGATAATTCACCTCTCAGTATGGGAGGATCGAAAACTCCGTTGAAATGTGCTGAGATCGCACAGAATCTCCGGTACAGAAAGGCCAATGTGAGATCCGGAAGGAGCTTATGCACAATGAAGCAAGACCATTAGCGTTGGTGTTAAGAGTACTTGGTTGGGAGTTGCAAAATTCTGTTTCTTAACCATTTTTTCACCTACATGCACGGCCCTAAAGGGTGTTAGGCCCCGCCTTAGCACAACACCTAGACTAGCTCACGGTGAGTCTAGCTTAGATTGCTAAGCGGCGAGAATCTCCCCCGGCAGTTCTTGCCTACGTGTACAGCCTTAAAGTAGGTAAGGCCCCGCCTTAGCACAACAACTAGACTAGCTCGCGGTGAGTCTAGCTTAGATTGCTAAGCGGCGAGAATCTCCCCCGCATCTCCACAAAACCCCAACATTTGATTCCAAGAAATCTCGGGCTTGTGGTGGCCGGGGGTATAACATGTATTCATCCCTAATGCTCACACCCCTTGTACGTCCCAGCACCCTTCCCTTCCTCTCTTTCCTCCTCACCAGCATCGGCTGGTTGACCCGCATCGCGATTCCTCATTGTATTGCTTCAGTTCTTTAGTGAAGTTCGCTGGCCGACAGCTCTTCATCTCCTTCGGCTATTGTTACAATGGCTACGGTGCAGGCCTTTACTAAGACGGAGGCGGTGCCACGGCCAGGCTCTGTCGGTGGCGGTGTTTACACAACGCAGCAGCAGCTCGCCGAGGCAGCCACCGCTAGCCCAGAAGCTAAGACTACGCTGCTACGTATAGAGCTTTTCAAGCGCTACTAGCCCACCGCTATCTACTCTACGCTTTTATCTATAGCTCTAGTTATAGAGGGGATAGATATTAGCCTTATAACTGTTTTGCCTATCCTGCCTACTGTTAGGGATTCACCTACAATTACAACATAAAGCGCGAACTAGTTGTCTTAACCTAAGAGTAAACAATTATTAGTGCTAGTAAGAACGTTGGCTCTATTATTAGTCTCCCAGTAAACAGCTAGTTCTAGTCTTAGCTAATTACACGCTCCTTTAGGGTGCGAAATACTTATAGCAGCTACTATCTTTATTCTCTTTTTCTTGCAGAATATGAATATGCTTCTCGCTAGTAACATCTTATGCAGCATCCTCTAGAGTGTCCTCTAAACCCTTACCAGTACCTACGCTAGTAACGCTACTAAAATTACCTCTATGTTAGAATCCTCTTACAAACTAGCAGATCTAAAGGCTTTAGTAGTAGATAAAAGTAAGCATAATAGGGTTACTATATTAAGTATAGTCTTAGGTGCTTTAAGTTAAGAGTTAAATAAGTATTATATTCTTATAAGTAACTTAGAATAACTATAAAGAGAGAATCTATAGTCTAAGCGTTCGTATATATTCTTTAGTAACTCTATCTATATTTTTATAAGCTATTATAATCTATTCTTTAAGTAACTCTTCTAAATAGATTATTAGGCTGGCAAATAGATTGAGTGTACCTAACGATAGGTTAGGGTTAGGTTAGGGTCGCATTAACCTGTAATTATAGTTAGGTCTAGTGTACCTAGATAGGTTAGCTAATTTAAGTAACAGTCTGTAGTAAATAGCTATTATAATTAGCTAAAACTAGGGGGAACCTAAAGGCAACCTAGTCTGTGTTACCTAACTATAACCTAAGCTCCTACTACTCTAACCTAACTATAAACCTAACTTTTGCGCTAAAAAATCTAGGTTGTATTTAGGTTGTTATTAGGTTAGATTATGTAAGACTCTAACCCTAACCTAACGCTAACCTATTTGTCAGCCTATAGATTATAATAGATAATCTATTATAATCTATAACTTTAGTAATTTATTCCAATAGATTACTTATTTACGCATTTAACCTCTACTTCTTCAGGCAGTAGGTCGTGAGCCGTTCTACTAGCCCTTTATGCTTAAGCTGTGTCCTGTAGTACTTCGCTACATCTAGCCTGTCTCTGCAGGCTATAACAAAAACGTCTAGATAATTTAGAAGAGTTAGAGGTAAGTACTTATTATATAGCTAGTCTTATTAATAGTAATAGTTCTAATAATAAATAAGCTGAGTTAGAAGCGCTAAGCATTTTCGGTACGTTTAGTAGAGTAGTAGGTTTAGTAGTGCTTAACGTTATACTAAACTTTAATTACAACTTTAATATAATATCTATAACTTTAAAATACTATATTATAAAGTAAATTACTATTAGTTAACTTTACTTTCTTAGTTTTACTTATATTTATGTTAGAATCTCAGTTATATACTAATACTTTAAATTTTACTATAAAATAGCTTATATTTCTATATATTACAGTAAAACATTTTAAATTTAACTATATTAATATAGTAATTATATAAATAAGCTAAAATACTACTTTTTACTTTTATATATTAACTTATATAAGAAGTATTTTAATAATTCTTTTTTGTTTTAAAAGTAATTATTAAAAACTTTTATAACTTTTAAACTATATATTATTTATACTAAATAATATAGTCTATTATATTTAGTATTTAACATTATAATTAATTTAAATTTTAGAGTAATTAGGCCTATAAATATTATATAATTAAGTAATATACTTTTTTATAAGCTAAAACTTAAAACTAGTATAAGTCTATTTATTTTAGCTTAAATTTAATAGTTTTTTTCTAACTATTACTAATATACTATAAATTTATAGATTAAGATTTTATAAGTATAGCTTATCTAGATAGGGAGATAAAAGGATTTAGGTTTTCTTAAGACTGCGTGCATTAGGTAGGGACGTGCATTAGAGTTAATCTACGTGTAAAGAATCTTAAAAGCTATCAGTAAGGATAACTAATAAGATTGTAAGGTTAGTTCTCTAGGATAGAGTAAGGGACTAGATAGAAGAGGGGTTTAATACTAAGACAGTAAGAGGGCGCTTCTATAAAGAGTACTAAGAGTTAAAAATAATTAGTATTACTATTACTATAACGTGAGCGGCAAGCGAAACGCCCAGGTAAGCGAAACGCCCACCCCACCAAGCTTTACAACTTTGCACGTTAACAACTCAATGCTACAAAAAGCTACTACAGCTTATAGTAGCTTAAATTAATCCTCTACTTCTACTATATCTTTCTTACACGTGCGCTTATTGTGTCCTGCCTCTCCACAAGTTTTACAGCGTCGGATACCCCTTGTACTAGCACCTGTTTGAGCCCTCTCCGCACGCCTCTCCACCTCAAGTTGGGCATCAACGTCCCTCTGAGTAATTAAGTCCTCTCCCTCCTCCTTTGATAGGGTCCCTCCCTGCTGGATCCGCTTTTTCTTACGCTTTTTCCGCTCAGAAGCAGCTCTATTTGCCTGCTCAAGACTAGCTACTCTAGCTTCCAGCAACGTGTGTGAGTGTACCTTTAATGTTGATCCCTTTTTAACTTGTAACACCATCTCAATAATAGAATTAGGAGAGGAACTCTTATGGTCACGAATCCTCTTCATAATTAGTGTTGTTTGAGCCTCTATCTCCCAGGCGTTGCTGGGTGTTTTGGGGTGCCAGGGGGTGGGCCCTGGTAGAGGTGGTGTCGGCGTGCGAGGCTTCACCTCAAGCTTTGATAGCACCACCTCTGGGCTGTGTGGGACTAGGCCAGTTGCTTGGAAGCTAGATAGAATATTCTGCTGTGAGAACGAGGTCTCGAATACCTCCTTAAAGGAAGCTAGGAATGCTTTTTTGTCAATGTGGGTGATGTGACTGTCTGCCAAGACCCTAATCTCTCGCCGGTATGCCTGCTTCAATGGCGCAAAGCAGCCCACATCAAGCGGCTGCAGGATATGGGATGAATGGGAAGGCATACAGAGGGTAATTATCTTGTTCTCCTCACATAGATCCTGGAAGGCAAGTGAATTATGGCTCTCGTGGCCATCAATTACTAGTAGCCGGTGACTGCCTACTGTCCGGGCTGCTGTATGCTGGATAAAGTGCTGTAGCCAGGCTAGACCAAGTTCGTTGTTGGTCCAGCCGTTCTTACTAAGGCC
Organism: Pseudopyrenochaeta lycopersici; assembly: GCA_003313425.1. Lineage (NCBI taxonomy): Eukaryota > Fungi > Ascomycota > Dothideomycetes > Pleosporales > Pseudopyrenochaetaceae > Pseudopyrenochaeta > Pseudopyrenochaeta lycopersici. The sequence continues at coordinate 1,673,846 of NHZP01000005.1, forward strand.
TATACGCCAGCCCTTAGATAGATCAGGCAACCAGGACTTGTCGTGGTTCTTGGCTTTGAAGATAATGAAGGGTGGAATTGTCCAGCCCATAGCGTTGATACCAGCAATCAACGTCACCCACTCGCGGTTGCCAGGTTGTATCCCCAGTGGTCGAGTACGTCTCTCAGACGCAGTTACCACCTTGACGGACCCTCCTACGCCCATGGTAAAGCCAGTCTCGTCAAAGTTATAGGTATCTTCATCTAGGACGCCGTACTTGGCTTTGATGTTGCGTACAAGGTCAAACCAGGGGCTAATAACAGCTGGATCGCTGCATAGGACTCTCTGGTAGTCGCGTGGCCTACTTAGTTGGGATTTAATCTCAGGCTTACGAGAGACGAAGTTTCTGGCCCATTTTTCTCCCACCTGGCCACTACCACGAGCAGCTAGCAACTGATTCGCTATCTCACGGAGATAAGACAGTGTAGGGGCAAATCCTCGCGCGTCTAGCTTCCTTATATATTGGATAATCGCGTCTTCCTCGTGCCTGTTAAGCTTTGACGAGTTAGGTTGGCTGTCGCGTCGTGAAAGCTTTCCAGCGCGTCGGTCGCGGAGAGTCCTTCTAGGAACGTTGTAGACTGCTGCAGCTCGTCGATCACTTAATGTCGCGTCTTTTTTCATTGCTTGGATAGCTAAGATAATTCTATCCTCACAAGGGAGTAATTCAATATTAAGTTGTTGAGACATTGCAGTTGAAGGTAGAAGGAGGTGTGGTCTTGGCAAGAGTGGGCGTTTCGCTTACCTGGGCGTTTCGCTTGCCGCTCACGTTACTATAAAGTATAATATTAAGTTAAACATAATAAGCTATAAGAGTTTATTACTATAATCTATATATATAAGGAGTCTTATAAGACTATACTATTCTTAACGAGTCTTATATAGAGACTGTATGTTAGCGTGTGAGATTCCTGAGACCGTGAGACTCGTAACGAGTCACGTGTTTCTTAGGTGCAGCCTTGTGCCTTAGCGCACGTACCAGGCCGCGGGGCTTCTTAAGGCGGTTGTCCCTCGGTACATTCTTGGATCGTAACACTACGCCTCCAGCGCATAAAATAAAGAAACAAAAACCTTGCCACCTGCCAACCTGCACTCCGCATTTTTCGCAATTAATAAAACCTCCGCCCGACTTTGCCTCTCCCAAACAGTCGTCCAGAGAGAGAAAGGCGACATGCAGTAGGGTGCAAGCGAATTAAATCTAATCGCCCGCATTCCGGATCGGGGAATCTGGCGGGCAGCGGGCTTCTAGAAGGGCAAGGGAAGGATTTGAGAGCGACGGTTTGGGAATGGCGGGATGGCATCGCGGGATGGGTTCTAATATACAAGTGTATGCGTCAAAGTATAAGTCCGCTTTTGCGGTGGAAACGAGCTATGCCATCTATCTATCTGCGTCGTCCCTGTCGCAACCAGGGCGCCCCGAGCGTGCCGGTAGCCGTTTTGAGGCGCTAGGATGCTCGCGATGAATGATTGCCATTAAAGGGGAGGGTGCTCATGTTCCTAGGAACGATGTAGCGCAGGACCTGATTTTCACTATAGCGACTCGTTCCGATAGCCGTGGGCAATGGCCCGGTGCAATTTCCAACGGTGATGCGAGCCGAGATGGGATGTGTGGTGCAGCGAGGGTGTGAGGAGCACCCCGCACGACTTGTTATATGCGGAGGCGAGGCTTGCGGAATGGTTAGCGGAAAATAAGGGTAACGGCCTGGTGAGCGTGCATAGTCGTATGAAAGGGACGGGGTGATGGGATCGGAGCTTGTTTAATTATTTAGGAACCCTGGTAAAAGACAACGATTGTTTATATCTAGCGAATTGTCGTTGCGAGTACAAAAGGGTTGAGGGAGTCGCGCTCTTTTTTATTGTTTCGGCTGTCTTGTGAGACAGGTGTTTTAACTATCTCGATTGCCAACGGTTTTTTGTCTTGTCTGAGTGGAAATCATGAAGCTTCCTCAGATCCTCCTTGCGCTTAGCAGCGCCCTTGCTACAGCCAATGCCGCCACGCCCTGGATTGTACCTGGCGCGGAATGGAAGACGACGTCGGGTGCTAAGATCGATGCTCATGGTGGCATGGTTTATCAGGAGGGCGATACCTTCTACTGGATTGGCCAAGCTGTCAGCGATGGTATGTTGTCGTCTGTAAACTAGAAAGAATTGCTGACAAAACCTAGGCGTGTGTTGCGATCTTAGTAAAGTCCTTAATAAATTGTCAATTAAAGTTAACAAATCCTAAGAATAACTAGATGTCTTTAACTGTTTGTAGCGTTTTCTATTCTTAGATTGTCCTAATTTTTAATTCGCTAATCTGCACTCCTTATCTTCTAACTATATGTCCTAGGAATTCTACTTCTTCTTTATAAAATTCGCATTTTTCTAGTTTTAACTTAAGGTAGTAGTTCCTTAATTATCGTAGTACTTCCTTAACATGTTCCTTATGTTTATTTATATTTCTAGAGTAAACTAGAATGTCGTCTAGGTAGGCTATAGCATATATATTAAGACATTCTACTAAGATGTTATTAATTAAATCTTAACACGTTACTAGTACGTTTATTGGGCTAAAGGGCATTACTATGTACTTATAATATCTGTATTATGTTCTAAAGGCAGTTTTCTACTCTTCTCTTTCTTTTATTCTAATAAGGTTATACGCTCCTCTTAGGTCTAGTACAGTAAAGTATTAAGCTCCTATTAATCTATCGCGTAGTTCTTATATATTAGGTAGCGGGTAGCAGTTCTTTTTAGTAATGTTGTTTAACTTCCTATAGTTAATACATAACCTTAACGCTCTATCCTTCTTTAGCGCGAACAGAACAGGATATCCTACTAAGGACTTAGATTTCCTAATAAAACCTTTTACTAAATTTTTATTAATATATTTCTTTAGGACGCCTAGCTCGTAGTTGCTTAGGCAGTATATTAGTATAAACCTAAGCTGCTTACCTTCTATAAGTTCTATCTTATAGTCCTACTCTTAGTGTTTTAGTAGTACTTCTCTTCCTACCTTTTTAGTAAATATATCTCTAAATTCCTTATATTCTTCTAGGATCCTAAGAGTAGTAACTAACTCCTTATTCTTCTTAGCGTTCTTTGCTAGCTGCTAACGAAGTAGCTATTTCTTAGCTTTTTACAAAGGTTTAATATTTATTATCGTCTTCTTATCTACTAAGGCATGCAACTATTACGTAGGCATTCTTACGTTATTCTTTATACGCACAGAGACTCTTTATTTCGTCTAGTTAATTACTAGGTTACAGTGCCTTAACTAAAGTAGCCCTAGTATAATATCGTAGGCAGCTGTCCTAAAGACGTCTAGTCTAACCTAGTATATTTCAGAGGCTAGGCTAAGGCTAGTAGTAACCTTATAGGTTATTATCCCTCCTAATTTTCTGTTCGCTACTATTATCTAGTAGGGTGTTTTCTTTAAGACAGGTTATAGCCCTGCTTTTAACATAGCTGTCCTAGAGATATAGTTTACTTATAATCTAGAATCTATTAGTGCCTTTAGCTCCTTTCCTTAGAGTTCTATTCTAAGTTAGAAGAGACTCTTTTCCTTTTGTTAGATAGCCTAACATTATTTATTAGTACTGTCTAGTTATAGACAAATCCCTTATCTAGTTCTAGCCTTCTTACTATAGGAAGGTTTAACTTCTAGTTTCTGTCTAAAAAAGAATTTTCCTTAAAACTATTTGCTTCCTTTTCTAGCTTGTAGCGCTTACATCCTAGATTTATGCAGGTTTACTATAATTTATTAGTGTATTGCTTATTTATAATAATATTTTAGTTTATAGTGTACTTATTATTATATCTTAGGAAATAATTTGTTGTTCGTTTATCCTATAAGTAGTTAATACAATTATCCTGTTAACAGTTATACTATTACTATTTACACGCCCCTTTTAGTATTAAGAAGTATCCTTCTTATAGCTTAGTAGTGTAATAGTAATTACAGTAATTATATGTGCAGCAGAGGTATAATAGTAGCCCGTATTTTAAGTTTCTCTAGTCGTAGTTATATTAGAAGAGTTTCCGTCCCTTCTCTACTTAGGCTAAAGCTTTTCGTTTAATTTATTACTTAGCTTATTCTGTAGAGAATCTAAAACACTTAATATTCTCTATTACGCATTCCTAACACACATTATTCTAATTTAAGGGTTTACATTTTATCTTCTAGTCTTAGTATCGCACGCATACGTATTTTCTGCTGTGTATTTTCTATAGTGTTAGTATACCCTATATTCTCTGTATTTTATTATCTAGTACCTATACTTCCTTAATACTTTCTATAGGTAGTAGTTAGTCCTAGTTAACTAGGGTCTCTAGATATAGTTCTACTAGAGCCTTATTATTCTAGTTAATCTCCTAAGTGTTTAAGGGAACCTGTCCGTAGGTTCTTATAATCTAGTTATTATCCTACTGTAGTAGTAATAAGGGTCTAGTGCTATAGTTAGGTGTAGTAACTACCTCCTAGTCTCTAAATTAGGTGTTATTAAAGTTTTTAATTATATTAACTTTAAGTTAGGTAACTTTATTCTTATGCCTATAATTTTTTGCGAAGTGTCCTTTCTTCTTATAATTATAGTAATTACCTTTTATCTTCTCTACATCTATCTTCTAGTTTCTTACCTTCCTATTCCTTTACTTCTTATTAACGTTATCTAGATATATTAGTTCTAGTTTATTAGAAGTGTAGTAGCTAGTAGTATAAGTATTCCTTAGGTAGCGAACATAGCTTTTCTATTTACCTGTGTAGTTTATTCTTCCTTTTCTATAGCTTTATAGTTCCTAGTTTAGTTTATATAGGTTATTATTAATCTTTATATAGTTATTAATTAGGTTGTTTAGGTCTTTAATAACAAATCCTGTTCTTATAAGTTCCTCCTTAACCTGTAGTTTTAGGCCCTACTAGAATATTCTTTTAAGAGCTTCGTTGTCCTATCTAATAATTATAGAGTATTATTTAAACCTATTAGCGTAGTTAGCAACAGAGGTGTATTATTTTAGTTCCTATATATATTATTCTGCTGTAACTTTCTTAGTCTGTATCCTAAAGATCTGCTAAATATATTTTTTAAACTTATCTTAATCTTTAAATATTTCTGTGTTCTCTGCATCTACAATTCCTTAGTCTATATATTATTCTAGTTATAGTATAACCTAGTCTAGCGCCTTACCCGTAAGGTAAGTAATCGCGATAAGTGCCTTATTACTTTTATTAATATCCTTATAGAGGTAAAAGTAGAGGTTGAGTTAGAGCAACTATCCTTTAAGGTGTTATTAGTTACTACTAAATATAGTAGGTTTGCTAATTAGGCGTCCTTTAGTAGACACGGTTAAAGAATTAGGGGTGGCTACGTATTTACTAGGGCTGCTTATCTTAAGAGTAATTAAAATATTAAAGATCTAATTAAGTAGTTATAATATAAAGTAACTAGTATTAACTAGTAGATATCTTTAGAGTATTCTTTAGATATACAGGCTAGGTTAAAAGTAGAAGTATTAGATAGTAGTATACTTATAGATTATCTTAAGTTAATCACAATATGCTGTAGAGCCACATTATGCGAGTCTATATACATGATTGTCTTATAGGATTCCTATAAGGCCTCCTTTGGGATTTCTAGGTTTGTCTCTGTCCTATAGGACATAGTCCGTCTTGGCGTAGGTTTCCTGGGATCACGTAATCCTAGCGTTATTGGTTGGTTCAGAGGCTTAGTCTCCTCGCTGGCCGTCTGTGCCTCTTCCCTCATCCTCATAACCGCCGCCTTCCCACTTCCTGTTCGTAACATTAACTAGGTGCTACGACTACAAGCTTATAGCAAAAAAATTTAGAATAATACTACTAGCCTAGGCTATGTATACTAGTCTAATAACTATAAAAAACTAGCCTATAGGCAGCTTGAAATAACTATAGTTAATTTTAAGAAATTTGTACGCATATAAGTAGAGCTAGCGCAGTTAGAATTAGAACAGCTTTTCCTTTTGCACGAGGAAGAAAGGCGAGAAGATGTTATACTAACATTTAAGCTGCGCGATCTAAAGGACAATCTAGCTAAAAATATAAAAGGATAGAGCTTTCTTAAAGACCTATATAACAAGTATATTATACTAAGTAAAAAGTAATAGATACTTAACTACGTTTTAGAGGCTAACTAGCTGCAAGATAAGTTTATAGAGGTACGTAAGAAGGATTCTAGAGTTATCTAGAAGCTTACAGCAGTAAAGAGATATATTATAAAGATAAATAGTTTCCTTAAATAACTTCTTCTTATTATTTACTTTGTAGGCTAGGTAGCTAGGATTAAGAGGGTCGCGTTCTTACTAGGGTGTAATAGCTAGTGCGCGCTTGCTAACTAAGGATCGTCGCAGCTAAGACAAATATATGAGTTACGCTGCGATAGATAAAATAGCGCTGCGAATGCATTTTAGACGAGGAAAAATATATAAAATAAGAGGAAGTAGATTATTTGTGCAAGTAATACTTTAATTTATTAGATAATTACTATATAGCTGTGCTATAAAGGGCGTTTAGTAGCCTAATCCCTAAAATAACCCCCCTACAGAATTAGTAACCCCCTCTGCAGAACTAGAACTAGTGCCCCTTATAAAGTGCTTCTAAGGTTTAATACTTAAATTTTGTTTACACCTAGTCGCATTATTATAATAGTGCTAAAACATAGTCTTATATAAACTATTAAATAGTAACCTAAAGCCTAATCTACTAACGTATAGTAATAGCGAGAAAGAATCCTTCTAAGCTAAAATATCCTCTTAAAAAGTATATCCTACTCTTACGCGCGAAGAGGTAAAAGAGTAAGAACAGCTAAAGTAGAGAGAAAAGAGAGCTTACTAAAGAGCTAAGAGAGCACAAGACGCTGTAAGAAATATAGTATTATTAGAACCGTAAATCTAATTAGTCTCTTTTAACGTAGGCTAGTTATAGTATAAGAACTCCCTTTTATTAGAAATTAATACTAATAAAACAGAAGTATAGGCTTAATTAGCAGACGTATTAAGCTAGAGCTATTTAGAGAGCCTTTAAGCCCTAGAGGTTAGTAATATAAGCTAAGAGAGGCGGGACTAATAGGACGCAATATTATGTTAGATCCTAGCCTTTTGAAGGGAGGGGTACAGAGATAATGCAGGCAATACAGCAATAGACTAATTCTGTTACTTTCTTAGAAGGGAACTACAGCTATTATTAAATAAAGGCGCTAAACTCGCTAGCTATCTAGTAATTACGCGATCGCAGACCTACTTACAGCTATTAGCTTATTCGCCCGTGCTTTCGTAACGCTTACTCTTACTACCCCCTACTCTAAATTATCTAGACAGGTCCGCTCTATTTATTTTACCTAAACTTCCTCTAGTAAGCTTAACTAGGTTAGAATACTCTAGAGAATATAACTATTATTCTAATTAATGCCTTAACAGCGTAAGGATACATAACATTATAAATAAGGAGGGAGACTATATAAGCTCGCTAAACTTAGTAAATAACCTCTAGCTAGAGAATACGCTATTTAAGCTAGAGCATAACTATCGCTTCCGTGTACCCTCTCTAATAGCGTAAAAACACGTAGTCCTGTAGCTGTTATACTCCTATCGCTTCATCTAGCCTGCTGCGTTTAAGGCTCTTAGATAATATTCCTACTATATATACTTATTAAATTTACCTATAAAGTAATGCGGCTTTTAAAGTGTCTCTTTAGCAGAAAATAAAACTAAGATCTACAATAGCTAGATTAGGCACAGACTAGCATTACACCCTAGTTAGCAATTATATCTAATTATAATTTCTTATACTTATCTAAAATTTTTAGCCTAAATCTTACTAGTTATTTTATATAGTCCTATTTAATTTATTACGCTACTTAAACTAATAGGTGCTACCGCGCCTATTAGGCTACTAGATCTAGTAATTTATTTTAGTAAGGGTTTTAAGAACTCTAAAGACTAGACCCTACTAGAACAGGACGCTAAATAACAGTGCGGGACAGAGTATAGTTTAGCCTATTAAAGACAAATTGTTAGTATAAGTAAGTGTAGCCTTAGTATTAGGTCTTATGTATAAATGTATTATTATGTGTAGGTACAAGTAAGTAATCTAAGTATAAGAGGCTGCGTAAAGGTTGCTAATGCCTAGTAACAGGATTATATTTAATAAAGAAGAAAGCTATCTTAGGAGTAAGGCAGTATTTATATCAGCCTAACTCCTCTTAACTCTGTAATTGAGAAACTTCTAGAAGTTTCTAGGACTCTAAAGGTTCTACTAAGGAGTATTATAACTAGTAAAGGAAATAGATTAGCGCGAATATAGAGTAGCTAGAGTAACGCGGATTTAGCTAGAGTAGCGTAGGCTTTATTTTCTTAGCAGCTAGAGCAGCGCAAAAGTCTGTAGAGCGCTTAGCGCTCTAATATAACTTCCTTATTTAGGAAGATAATAATTCTATAGACTATATCCTATAGTGTTAAAGTTTTATATTTATACTAATAATACTTAAGGGTATTTAATTAGGCTAATAGATATTACTTACCCCTGTCCTACCCTAATTTCGTAGCTAATTAGTAGTCTGTTATTATCGCCGCGGCTATATTACGTTACGTACTTTTATTTTTAGTCTTCCTTCTCTTCTTCCTTTTTTATTATCTGCTAAAATATTAACCTAAAGCACTATTAACTAGAGCAGTAATAGCGCTACAAATCCTCGCCTTAGGCCTACTAAATTTAGCTAGTATATTAGTGTTCTAAAGCCTCCTTTCTCGCCTAATTAACTAGACGATATTAGGGTAAATAGCTATAGGTATATTTAGTGTTATACTCTCGCGAAGAAGGTAAAGAAGAAGCAGATATTAGTTACTTAGTATTACGGAGAAGATATTAAGCTAGTTAGCGAGCTAAAGCTAGTTACATACTAGTACTACTATCTCTGCGAAAAGGAGAATTAGAAGCAGGAACTACCTTAGGTTAGTAACAGTACTAATACTACGCTTAGCTACCTAGAAACTAAGTATAAGATTTATCGCGAAACTAGCAAAAAGATAGAGCTATTACTAAAGGAACCCTAGCAGCTGACAATAGAGTAGTATTAAGAGCTTATAACTATTTATATATTTAACTAGTTTAAGCTTCTACTTATCTAATAGCTTATATATTATTATATAGCCTTCTTCTAGTTTAAGAATAGGTACTTCTGTAAGCTTTTAACTTTCTTATATCCTAGCCTTAATAGTCTTATTCTAAAAGCCAGGCGTACGATAAAAGGGTAGGTAATAGATAAGTTTTAGTTCTAGAAAGAAGATCTTAAACTTAAGATATTAGTAGCTATAATAAATATATATATATCCTTTAACTTATAGACGTCGCTAAATTAGAAAGCAGTTCTCGCGATTATCGCCTATTTTATTAATTAGATAGGTAAGAGAAGAATAGCTCTTCTCGCGCTTTAAGAAGTTAAAGGAACATATTCTAAAGCTAATATTATAAAGGTAATATTAGCTGTATTTAAGGACTATAGTATTTAGTAAAAGATTAAGTTCTTTATAGCTAATAATATAGATATAAATAACACTTGCCTTAATATTGTCCTTTAAAAACTAAACCCTTAGATAATAAGAAAGTAGTAGCTACGTTAGCGCCTTTGCTGCTTTAGCTATATCGTTAATCTATATACCTAGGCGTTCTTAATTAGTAAGGATACAGAGAAGATTTACTTAAAGATTAACTATTACACCTAAGAAGGTAACTAGAAAGCACTTAGTAACCTCTAGAGGAAACGAGGAGCGATTAGAAGGCTGTATAACGTTATTAGGTATATTAGGATAATACCTTAACGCTGCGCTAAGTTTAAAAGGATTATAATAGGCGGTAATCTAGCTGAATTTAACTATCTAGAGGTAAGTTTAACGTACGCTAAGGGACGTCTAGATAGTGTTCTTGCTTTACTAACTCTTTTACAGCTTATTTAAGATAATACAACGCGCTAGAATAGCTTTTTTATTACTATTAGACGGGCTCTTAATATACGTAAGCAAATTAACTAATTCTGTAACTCTTACGTGCCTATAAAGGGCACAAAAGGCGTTAATAAAGACTGCCTTTATAATTACTACTAGAAACAACTCTAGCACCTTTATAACTAGCTTAAAACCTTCTATAAAGCAACAGTTAAGATTAAAGGCAGAAACTTATATGTATATAAGCATTTTCTATTATTAGATTAGATTCTTTAAGAGATAGAGCGAGTAAGGTAGAAATACAAGGAGCTTTTAGAAGAACAGTTAAATCGCCTCTACAAAACTAACTATAAATAGCTTACTGGCTGCGTAGAGGTAGTATAGAATAAGTGCGAGAAGTACTATAACAAGATAGGCAATTCAGTTACTTATTTCTCTTTAGTTATTCTTAATCTAACGTATAAAATAGCTTAGTTTAACGACGCCTAGCTTTACTATCTAGAAAAGATATATTAGCTTAAGCCTACTTAATAATAAATTAAGAATCTTTAGCTTAAGGAATATAAAGGATAATATTTAAAGACTGCAACTAACAAGAGCGATAATAATAGCTCTTCTCCCTAAGTAGTAGTCTTAGTAATAAAAGTAGTAAACGCCTTTACTTCCCTTAAAGTATATAAGCGGCTTAAGCTAGCGCATACTATAGACAGTTTGCCCTAGGAAGTTAATAATTTTAGTTAGTATCTTAAGACTAATTATTTTAAATTTAATAGTCCTAACTATAAGTGTTTTAACTGTATATCCTACTAGATAGACTGCTGTTAGTTAACACTAGATCTTGCTCGCTTTACTCTTAATATGCTTGCGATACCTCCTATGTCTAATAAGACTGAACGAGTCTTCTTAGCCGCGAATATACTACTTAACGATTGCTGCTGTCGCCTTAAGATAGACATTATTAAAGTAAATAAATACCTTTATTACTAGTTTAGTCTACTACTAAAAGGTATATTTAAATAAGCTAATATTAGCTATAAGTAAGGAGAAGAAGGGTATAGTAGATAGAAGCTTAATTCTATGCAGTATAAAGATTAGGAATAGGAGTTAGAGGACGGCGACGATAATATTTAAGACGATGAACTTAAAGGTATTAATATAGGTTTTTTACTAGGCTCAAGCCTTAATATTAGCGAAGATAAGGATAATTAGTATATACAAATTTATATTACTAATTACATAGCGCTGTTATAGCGCTTTAAAAAATAGTCTAGCGCGCTTAAGTTAGAAATAAGAGCAAATTCTAGCTAGAGTAGCGTAAGGCTCTCGCGCTGCTTTACGCTAATCTATTTCCTTTACTGCCTCTATATCCTTAGTATTCTTCTCTACCTACTTCTTTACTAATATTTAAAGGGCTGCTTAGAGAGAGACTTACTGTACTTTCTTTCCCTTTAGCTCTTTAATATTAACGTAGACTTAATATAGATTTACTATATAAGTCCTAGCGTTAGTAGTAATAGTAGTAGCTTAGGGTTTCCTATAGCTGTTACAGTCCTTATAATATATTAGTAATTACCCTAACTTATCGCGTATTACTTTATTATTCTCTAGCTTCTAAAAGTGTATTTATATATTAGTAGCACGCCTCTTTCTTAACTTTACGTCCTTACAGCTACAGTTAGGTTAATATAGTTTATTATTAAAGAAGTGCTATAGGCTAAGAGAGGCTCTAGAGGAAGGCGTAGTAGGTAGAGAAAGTATAGATAAGAAAGAAGAAGGTTAGATAGGCTAACCTTAGGAGTTCTAGGAGGCTATAATATTATAGAATAGTTTATAGTAGTAGTTATAGAGTATATAGTAGAGAGATAAACTAGTAGATACCCTAGGATTTGCACGTAAAAGGTGTAAAAAAGGAAAACGTAAAAGGACGCGAAAGGGCGCGGAAGAACACTAAAAAAGGCAAAAAAAGGCGAAAAAAGTAAAAAGGTAGTAAGAAGTAGGTGTGCACGTGCCCTTATTAATACTTATTAATATTAAATTAATAATAATATCCTATATTAATATTGCCTACTTAGATAAATATTAATATTAATTAATAAGAACATTAATAAGCACATATTACTGACAAGTCTATCTATTTCTGTTAGACACTAGCGTTGTTTAGGTGTCAGATAAGAGGCATAAAAACTGAAGTATACGAATACTGCATCGTGGACGGTATCACCTATGTATCATCGATGTATCAGGTCTGTGTTTAAAAAGGAGAGAAAACAGAACCAACGAAAATACAATAAATTCTGATCAACGATCATGACCAAAAAGATTCATTAAATTCTGACAATTAAGAGTCTCACTGACCCTATAACGAGCGAGGACCATGTCTCACGCAAATATTACCGGCGTACGCGACGCTACAATCATCCTCACCGACTACACGAACTACACGCCATGGTTACTACAACTCAAAGCAAAAGCAGAGTTCCACGACGTATAGGTAATCGCAGACCCTGATAGAACTAGAGAACCTTTACTGGAACCGATCCCCCCAGTCCTACCACGATTAGCTGACTACGTACCGGCTGTAGTCCAACGACCGGCACCCAGCGCGTCGTCAAACTCTCGGGGTAACCGGGTTGGATCATCAAGCCAGCCAACAAGATCAAACCCGTCCCGAACCGATGCAACTCCAGCTACACCGACGAAACTATCAGACTTATCACCTGAAAGCCAGGAAACATACAAGGCCGATCGAGACGACTACAAGGTACAGCTCGAAGCCTACAAGATCGACGAGAAGAAATACGACAGAGAACGGGCTAACTATCAGTTACTTGCAACGCACATTCAGAGCACAGTATCAGCGCACATTCAGCGCAACTGCTGCCTCCCTGGTACCACGATTCGCCGATGGATTATTGATATCCGAAGGACAGTAGGAATCAACCCACTCGAAGAACGCCAACGAGCACGAACAAGATATCACAATGCATTGAAGCCAATAAGGACCCCAGTAAACTGGGATATCTGGCTTGCCAAATACAATCGAGCAGCAACTGACGCTGAGACCGAAGAAGTCGCGGAGGTACAACATAATAACGACATTATAGAAGATTTCTTGTCGGCAGTAGAAAAGGTAGCACCTATATAGGTGACTGCCTTCTCTAGCCAGGTGGCCAGAGGTGACCCAGACCATGACAGAAAAGAAATGATAAAACTCTTCCGGGAGCATATGAGCCGCTCCTACCCACAAAAGGGTAAGCAGAAGAGCGCTTTCGCTGCTGGAGACGCTGCATACCCCGCTGGCGGTGAATCCGACTAGGGCGCACAGAGGGACGCCTCCGGTGTAGCTGAAGAAGCATCATCAGCCTTACGGGGCAAGAACCGTGGTAGAACACGGGGAAAACGCAAATTTAGGCAAAGCAGCACCAGATCCAAGCATTCCTCTCTGGAGGATACGGCGGCAGTCAAAGGCACAAAATGCTATGCTTGTAAACAGCGCCACAATCTTTTCAATTGTTTCTATCTAAACGAAGATAGGGCACCTGCGTAGTTTACACCAGATTCAAGGATAGCCAAACTCGTTAAGTACAAAAGAAAGTATAACCCAGAGCTAATCAAATTATTAGACTCAAAGCGCCAACGATTAAAGACGCCGCTGATTAAGAATTCGCAAACACCAACACCCGAAGTCTTAAAAGATTAACTAGAAGGAAGAGTTATATTAACAATCGAAGCCGCGTATACCGCGTCAGTATTCTCAATAAAGAACCAACCGTATCCGCTAAAGAATGCATTCATCCTCGATTCGGGCGCGACAATACACATCTGCAACATAGCGCAACGCCTAACTCACCTCCGTCCACCTATCCCCAGTGACTGCGTGTGGACAGGCGACGCACGAATATAGATTAAAGGGTATAGCACCGTACATATCAAAGTCAAGTCACCATATAGCACAGAGATACTCCAATTAGAGAACGTTGCCTTCTACCCGGAGATTCTATGCAACCTCGTCTTATTTAGACTACTCAGACGACAAGGAATTTGGTGGGATAATAAGAATGAACCTACGTCGTTAAAGAGATGGGACAACTCCATCATCGCATACCTGACGGAAGCACACAACTAATAGGTACTCAAGCAATCAGATGCAAACGACAGTGCCTTTCACACCCGATTCAACTCTCGAACCAAGCGGTCGCCACAAAGAGCAAGTGCGATACTATGGCACAAGCGCCTAGGGCATCCAGGGCCCGCAGTGATCGAACACCTCGTCCAACAATCTAAGGGGGTGCGCATCAAAGGCGTCACTACAGTCGAGTGCGACGCATGTGGGAGAGCCAAATCAAAGCGCAGGATCCGCAGAGAACCTCGACTGAGCGAAGAAGGACCAGGAGAACGAATCGCGATCGACTTTCACGACTACGAAGTGGGGAGCTACTTAAAGGAAAAGAGCCAAATGCTTATCACTAACTGATTCTCGGCATATAACTAGGATTTCTACTTTACCAACAACAGACCAGCACGATCTATTATTCAGTTACTAGATAATTTTACTTACTTCCTCTATACGCAGTTTAATATTTCTGTAAAAGTAATTAAGACGGACAACAAGATAGTGACCGTCAAGCCAGAAGTTAAGAGATGGTGCACGTCCAAAGGCATAAAGGTCGAGCCTTCTGCTCCTGATACCCAATCACAGAATGGCGGAGGAGAACGCTCAGGGGGTGTGATAAAAGAAAAGGCACGCACGATACGACTAGATGCTAATCTTCCCTGGGAACTATAGCCAGAAATCACAAGAGCAGCAGTATACCTGTACAATAGAACGCCGAACTACTCAAACCGCTGGAAAAGCCCATACGAGGTATTCTTCACAAGGGTCGCTGCTATAAATAGTATCGTCACTAGACCACGGAAACCAAACCAAGCTCATCTTAAAGCATATAGCTACAAGGCATTTGCAATAACCAACGATACCCACCGAGGAAAGTCGCGACTGCAACGCTTAGATCCAAAGGCCTGGATTGGCTATCTTATTAGCTATCAATCTACAAACATCTACCGCGTTTAGATCCCGTCACTAGCTAAAGTTATCAGCACAAGAGACGTAGTCTTCGACGAAAGCGTAGTGTTTAGCGGCAAAACGGAAGACCTCATAGACAACCTTATGCACAACACCCTGCAGGAGATTGCAATGTAGGTGAAAACGATTGAACTGCCTACACCACCGCGACAGGAACAGCCTGAGACTAGGTCGTTCTACGAAGACGATACAATAATAGGAGAGAGTTTAAGTCCACAAGGTCAAAAGTCAAGAGGTTACCGAAGTAGAAAAGCGATGGACTCATACCCAACGCCGCCAGACACTCCGCCACCTGTAGCTCTCCTTAGCCAGGCGTAGACCGACGAACTTGAAGCTAATAGCATGACGACACAGGGCTCGTCAAAAACAGAACCATAGGCAGCAGCATTTATAGCCGGCACTCAAGCAGGGCACGTAGGGGAACACGAAGGCAAGCTCATTAACAAGGCACAGCTGAAGAGAATGCTGGCAAAGGGGGTGAAGCCTCACCAAAACCAATTGCCACCTCTGCCGACGACTTACTTAAAGCTTGAAGATCATCCTCTGTACGAAATATTCAAGGAAGCAGAACGAGAACACCTAAGGAGCCATGAACAAATGAAGTCCTAGGCTGAAGTGCCAATCACTCCCATCAAACGGAAAGGTCACCAAATATTAGACTGCATGTGGGTGTATACCTACAAATTAGACAAACACCATCGCCTTATTAAATGCAAAGCACGACTAGTCGTTCGCGGCAATCAGCAACGAAACATCACGTCACAAGACACATACGCAGCCACTTTAGCCAGCAGGTCTTTTCGAATGCTCATAGCAATCACTGCCAAGTTCAACCTTAAACTCAAACAGTACAACGTTACTAACGCATTCGTGCATGCAACCATAGATAGAGAAATCTACATAAGAATGCCACGAGGATACCAGAAGCCTGGAACAATCCTTAAGCTTAAAAAGGCACTTTACAGTCTTCGAATTTCACCGCTCCTATAGCAGAAAGAATTCGTCTTAACCCTCACTAAACTAGGCTTCAAACAAGTGCCACATAAGGCCTGCTGCATAATCAAGGATGGCATTATCATCTTCTTTTACGTCAATAACATTATCTTAGCCTATCACCAGAAGAAGGAGGTAGAAGCTTAACAAGCTATCAAGGCTCTTCAAGAAAGATACACCTTCACAGGTAGAGAAGACCTGCAATGGTTCCTTAGCGTTGAAGTTATTAGAGACCGAGAACAACGATTAATTCAACTCTCCCAGTTAGCCTATGCCGACAAAATTAGCAGACTTGTAGATAAGAAAGATGTCCGACATAATACCCTAATAGCAAGCGTTAAACTCCAGCCACGCGAGGGATTAGCATCACCTTCAGAAGTCAACAAATACCAGCGTAAGATTAGTTCCTTACTATTTGCCGCCGTTACAACACGACCAGATATAGCCTTCGCAACATCGCGCCTTGCACGCTTCCTCGTCAACCCTAGAACAGAGCATCAGGAGGCTGCTGACAGAGTCCTGCTCTACCTTGCAGCGACAAAATCAAGAGCACTCTAATTAGGAGGAGGCGACAAGCTTAAAGTAGCCAGCGACGCATCATTTAGCGATAATACAGTTAATAGAAAGAGTTCGCAAGGTTATGTAATTAAGCTATTCGGTGGTCTTGTTACCTGGAGAGCAAGTAAACAGGACACAGTTACTACCTCAACGACTAAAGCAGAACTGCTCGCACTCTCCCAAGTAGCAAAGGAAGCTATCTTTACCTCGCGACTTCTCAAGGAGCTCCAGGTATCATTGCCAGAGTCGACTATTACAATTCAATGCGACAATACACAGACAATTCAACTTGTTACAGAAGAGATTGCAAAACTTCAAACTAAACTTCGACATGTAGACATCCACAACCACTGGCTACGACAAGAAGTATTGCTGGGACGAATTTAAGTCAAATACGTAGCGTCCTCGCAAATGCTAGCAGACGGACTTACCAAAGCGCTGCCCTTAAACAAATAGGAGAACTTTCTTAATTAATTAGGACTAGTAAACAAGAAACCGGCCTTAGCAAAAGAGTTAAAACTCGAAGACATACAGACTCAAATAGAGGATCTAACAATCGCATAAGATATAGGTTAGTAGCAGCTTAGAAGATCACTCTAAGCTAAGGGGGTGTGTCAGATAAGAGGCATAAAAACTAAAGTATACAAATACTGCATCGTGGACGGTATCACCTATGTATCATCGATGTATCAGGTCTGTGTTTAAAAAGGAGAGAAAACAGAACCAACGAAAATACAATAAATTCTGATCAACGATCATGACTAAAAAGATTCATTAAATTCTGACATTAGGTTAAGACAGTGTGCCGTTGCACAGGGTACCTGGGCAATCAGGTGATGATGGGTTTCCTTTGTCAGCGAGATTTGATGATAAGACTTGGAGATGCGAGAGATCTCAACGTAATGCACCAAAACCTCATGCACCACACTCCACGAGAATTCACTTCAAAAACTGAGATTTTGTAAAGTAGCTAGTGCATTAGCTACGTTAATTCATGAGATTTCAGACCATTTTGTTTATTACTTTTAATCAGGCTCCATACTTACCTTCGTTTCTGGCAGACTGCACAGGCAGAGCTGCTCCTGTTATTCACGCACGTTTAGATTCCATCGTTACCTCTCATTCACAACACCAGAACTGCGGGATTGTGCCGAACCACCTTGTTAACTCCACAAATAATGGCGAAGCCCAAGGGGCACAACGGTCTGTTCTAGTTAGGCTATGGCTAATGAGAGCAGAAAAAGCCTACATGGCATTGAACTGTCAACGTCGAAAACACAAATATGAGAGCGCTACATTGCGATACAGAGATCATAGGATTACCTAGAAAGAGCTGGGTGTCTGTTTGACCCTGACAAACCTTTGAGAGGGATGGCGCTGTTGCGGCCACCCCCTCTACATTTTTGGAGCTAAGAGTTGACAGGGACCAGCTCTGTTGAGGCTGTATCCTTGTTATCTTGCTATGACAAATTAAGACTTCCTATATAATGAGCGGAAGCTAACTTAGTAACAGAATAGTAACAAGAACAAGAATAAGATAACAGAAAACAGAAACGAGAACAGCTATAAACGATTAAGAAATAATTCAGAAGTAGTACAGTATCAGATTTTAGTTAATTATCAGCGTTAGCAAGGAACTGCCTAGTAGTTACAGTCTCCTTATTCAGTTATACCGAAGGGCTGCAGCAGCCTATTCAGGATTCAGCCTTCAGCCATCCTCATGGCTGAATCGACACCAGATTCGCTGTCATTTAGATCAGATCTTACGCCGGCTATTAAGGTTATTAAAAAACATACTATAGATACCAGCAAAGTACTTGTGCCTATAAGGCTGGCAAGGAAAGACTTTCTATTTACAGGAAAAGACGTCACTAAGTTCCTAGATGACTTTAATCGCCAGGCAGACAATGGCGGCTATAACAACTATTAAAAGATAAGAATCCTTCCAGACTTCTGTAACACTATGTGCAGAAGCTTTATTAAGAAAATAAGGCTATACAGGGTACCAGACTAGAAGAAGCTTTAAGAAGTAATAAAAGAGCATTAGCACGATTAAGATGTAGCTTAACGCATAGGAACGCGAGCGTTCCTGGAGACCTATGTTTCTGAAACGTTAAGAAAATTCCTAGGACTATCTGAGTATTCAACCAACTTCGCAGCGTACAGTAACGCTTGCATTAAGACAGGCCAGCTACATAGGACAGAGGCTGGCTTCTTTTTCGCCAGAGGCCTTCCAAGAGAAGACCAAGATATAATCTTTATCCACATGCATGAAGGGCCGATTCCAGACAAGCTAGAGAGTTTTGATATTAAGAAGATTTACACGTATCTTAAGCGCGTGTACCGCCAGAGAGAGGGGATGAAACAGATATCCCCTGGTCATGCAGAAAGAGAGGCTAAGCTTGCACACCAGATCCTTGATCAAGAAAAGAAAACATTAACAGCTGAGCAGCTAAAAGACGCAGTTGATGAGTATAAGAAAAGCAAAGTTTAAGAGGAAGCTAGGCCTGCTCTTCTACCCAGTGTAGATCCAGAGGTTTAAGACCTTATTTCAGCCCTCAGCGACTGGAAGATTAGCCTAGCTGAGGTTAACGAGATGATAGTTCATCCCAAGCTTAGTCAGATTCTGAGGAACCCAGCTACGTACGCGTACTTCATCGGCTAAGTCGTCTCAAGAGATAATGCCAAGCAGTCACTATCAGAAAGGAATAATGGCTCGTACATGACGACAGCTCCTCGCAACTTAAATCCTCAGCAAGGCGCAATCACTATCTAAGGACGTGAATATTAAAACACTTGTAATATGTGCAACCTCCCTAGTCACATTGCTAGAGAATGTGAGCTATATTAGCTGCTTTTACATCTTAGCTAGATTAGCTTTAAGTAGAACAAGGAAGTTAGATATAAGACTTACTATTTTGGTCCTTCGCACAAGAGGTTAGGGCAAATCCAAGGAACTACACCCTGAACGTTGCAGCTCTATTAGTTAAAACAGAAAATTCAGGAGTATTACGGAGTTACTAACGATGTCTTAGATTAGCTAGCATCAGCAGTATGTCCAGAGAAGTTTAATAGAGTAGACTTAAGGCCTACTCAATATCGAAAGCTTGGACTACCAGCTGTGCAGCAACAGAAGGTAGTTAGTCCTAATACGAATACGATTGCAGAAGATAGATATAGCAGGATAGCTATAAGCCCGGCCAAGGACCTACTAAACTTTCAGAACGTTAGGATATTGCCAAGAGGCTCGACTGAAGCGTGTTTTGCCCTTGATAAGGTCACATCTCAGGACATTATTCTTAGTGCTTTTAAGGAAGGAGCAGTAAATGCTGGCTTAACTTATGCAGCAACACGCTCTCAAACGCATCAGAATGTCGGGAAAGATCCAGTTCTTAAGAAAGTCAGGCAGAGCAAAGTTCAGAAGCAAGCTCCTGCCAAACCTCCTCATTCTGAACAACCAAAGCGAGTCACAGTCAAGGACTATCGTATGCCTGTTATGAGAGGCAACACTGCATTCGAACCAATAGATATTAAGGAGTTTGAACGAGTAGAGCTGATTCTATTCGCCAGCTAAGCCTATAATAAGCTATTCTCTCTTATACAGCCTCTAGACAACGATAGAAGCTTTCAGGATTTAAAAGCTGAGCCTGAATTTGTTAGTCAGAACAAGAAAAAGAAGAACTAGAATAACGGCCTTACTAACACAGAGCTCCGTCATTTGCTAGGCCCGCATCCAAACTATATCGCCACCACTATACTGCGTTAGGAGGTGCGTGGTGTAACTTTTAGGGACCTTATGAGCCAACATCAGCTTCAAAAACAAGTTAGAAATATATTGAAAGTAATTAATAAGCCTGCCGCGTCGTTAGCCAGCGTAAACGCTGTGGAATTGAGTATTGGGCCAGCCAGCCAATCAGCAATTGCCAGGTCAGCTAAGCGAGACCTGTTGGAACCTGATTAGCTGACACTGCAGTACCTTACCCCGTACAACCCCGCGTCCGCCTATGTCATTAGGGATGTTTAGAGGCATTTTTCTAATAAAAAAAAGGTTAAATTAAATTAAGTAGAGACAGTTAGTCTCGAAAAAGGACTGAATTTAGAGCTTAACTCAATACAATTTAGGACTTTTAATGCACAAACCAGGCATAAAGCCCCAGGAACATATAACACTTAGCATAAAGCTTCAGTTAATCCTACTAAATAAGAAGCCACAATAATTCGAAAGAAGATAGGCATAGCCTACGTGCAGTGTAACCTTCTAACCTGCTAGGCCTCATTTAATGGGCATGCAGTAAAGTGTCTCATTAACACTGGCGCACAGATGAACCTTTTAAGATATAGTGCGGCCAAGGCATTAAAGCTTACATATGAAGACTATAAGTAAGGTAGCTCGCATCAAGATAGAGTAGTTACTGCGAATAGAAGCACTGATCCTTTTGTGGGAACTGCGTGGAGTGTCCCAGTCAAAGTAGGAGAGGTAACTGTTGTCAGTCACTTCAGGATCGTTCAAAACCTGACGAGATCAGCGATTTTAGGTAGACCTTAGTGCGCTTTAGCAAGGTTATTAATTCAGTATAACGTATATAGAAGGATTACGTACAGGATTATTTCTAAGAATAGAGACAGAAACGCCGTCTTCATAGCCTCTAATCCTGCTCCGCTGCATCCAAGAGACCATATGCCGACTCCTAAAGATAAGGAAAACATGTAGCAGACACCCTTTCTGGGGAGGAGTGTCTAGATTTAAGTAGAAGATACCTAGGGCGATGTTTCAGTTCAGAATCTTATTCATCTTATGCTCAGGTTAAGTATATTCAGGAGGCTAAGTTTGTGAAAGCTTCTGTTGGATTTAGCGAATTTTCACCTATTTTTACGACTAATAATAAGCAGCAATTTAAAGAATAAGTAAAGCAAGTAATAAGCTATAGAGTTAGAGCCTCTAAGGATCCTTCAGCTGTGCGAGAATTAGAGTCTTTTTTAGTCATGTGTGAACTTAACCGTCAGGCGCAATGGGAAAAGAGAAGGAAGTACACAGGCAGTCAGGTCAATACCCTGCATAAGAGGGTAGCTGACAAGGTGCGACCTGTAGATATTCCTGCGGCATCAGATATTAAGGAGTTTGGGCGTGAGGATTGGAAGCGACATGCTGTTGAACTGCAACTCTTAAGAAAAAGTCTGAGACCTCTTAATATAGGGCCTTTTAATCACCTTTTTAAATGCAGACATGCAGCATTCCTATAGGGCATAAGATTAACACCAGAAAGGCTAGCCTCACAAAAGTTTAGATCTAAGTTAATAAAATTAGAAGTTTAGCTATTTATTAAAATGTTAATGAACAGAGAAGGCGCGATCGCTTTTACTTTCTCTGAGACAGGACAAATTATTAAGGATGTATATCCTCCATATAAGATACGGACTATTAAACATAAAGCTTAGCAAGAAAAATCGTTCCCAATAGCGCGAGCTATTAAGGAAGAGGTAGTTACAATATTTAATAACAGACTCAATAGAGGGGTACTAGAAAGATGCGCCAGTTAGTACAGAAACTCATAGTTTCTAGTCAAAAAGAAGGATAAGAGTCATCGGATAATACTTAGGTCAATTAAGATGAACGCAGTGTCTCTCAGGGATGCTAATCTGCCTCTGATAGCAGATAAATTCTCTAAGCATTTTAGTAGATGTCGTATTCTGTCTCTTATAGATCTATTCTTAGGATATAACCAGATCACACTTCATCCAGACAGCAGAGACATAACTACCTTTCATACGCCAGTTAGTTTGCTTCGATACTGTACAATAGTTCAAGGCGCAACTAACTTAGTTACAGTCTTTTAGTAAGTAGTTACAAAGATTATAAAGGATTATTAGCTATATACTATTCCTTTTATAGACGACATTACTACTAGCAGTCCTAAAACTAACTATAGAGGAGAAGAAGCATTTCCTAGAGTAAGAAGATATGTGTTAGAACACATTCAGCAGCTAGACAGGGCTCTAGCTAACGTAGAAAGAGCTAGAGCTATAATTTCAGGCAAAAAGTGTTATTAGGGAGTCTCCAGATTAGGGGTAGTTAGATATAAGGTTACTACGCAAGGAAGACATCTAGATTAACAGAAAGTAGCTAAGATTCTAGATTAGCTAGAATACAGAAACGTGAAAGAAGTAAGGGCGTTTATGGGTATCTATGTCTACTACAGGATATAAGTGCCTAGCTTTACTATTCGCGCGAAGCCCCTGTTCTAGTTAATAAGGACTAGCGTTGAATAGACATAGCAGGGGGCTTAACAAGAGGCTATGCGTACCTTAAAGCAATACATTACTTTAGCCCTAGTATTAGTAAGTCCTGATTATAAGAATAGAGGTATGCTTTTTATAGCAGTAGACGCGAGCAAGGAAGGCGTAGGCGCGTCTCTTGAACAGATTAGAGCAGACGGAAAAAGACATCCGTGTCAATTTGAAAGTACAATATAGTTAAAAGCTGAGAGTCTCTAGCACTTAATAAAGCTTAAGTACAAGGCAGTATTATAGGCGCTAAAGAAATTCAGAACCTAGCTATATAGACAACATTTTACTATTAAAACGGACGCTTAGACGCTCATTCATCAACTCAACAGATCATCGCCTGACGTTCCTAGGTCAGTCCAAAACAGGTGGCTCGCAGCTATCCTTACCTAGGACTTTAACATTAAGCATATTCCTAGAAAGAAGAATATTATTCCTAATGCGTTGTCACGATATCCAAAGCCAGAAGGATAGGAACAGCCAGACAAGACTAAAGACGACCTCGAAGATTTCATTAAAAACCTAGTCGCTAACCTCAAGTTTGCCTCGCCTGCTAAGACGAGTAGGGTACTAAATAAGCAATACTCAGACGAGTTAGAAGCAATTACTTAGTTCTTAATAAGATTCAAGAAGCCTAAAGGCCTCACGAGGGCACAACTTCGAGCGTAGAAAAAGAGGGCGATAAATTTCTTTATGCGAGAAGGCTATCTATTCCAAAAGTCTACAAGGAATATAGCTATTCGTCGAGTTATAGATAATCCTAATCTAAAGACTGTAGCTATATAGGAAGTATATTAACAGACTAGTTACAGAGGAGTGAACAGCGTCTATTCAATGCTTACTCAACGATACTAGTAGGAAAGGATGCATGAGGAGGTGCGACGCACGATTGCATCATGTGAATAGTGCCAGCGGAGATCATCAAGTCGCAAGCAAGAGATGCTAACAAATACCTACTGTCACGCATTATAGGAACGAGTTACTATAGACGTTGTTTACATGCCGCATTATCAAGGAAAGAAATTTATCGTAATTGCACGAGAATACCTTAGTAGATGGCCAGAGGCACGAGCAATAGCTAACAACAAGTTATCTACTATCGCTAAGTTTTTATATAAGGAAATCTTGTGTCGCTAGAGTATAACAAGGACACTTACTATAGACAGCAGACCTGATTTCAGAAAGGTAGTTAAAGCCCTTACTAAGATTTATCGTATTAGGAGGATCTAGGCATTAGCATATAACCCTTAGGCTATAGGAAAAATTAAGGGTAGTTACAAGCCAATATGCAACGCACTAGCAAAGCTTCCTAGACCTTAGGTTAATAATCTTCCAACAGTATTGTGGGCAGACAGAATTTCTACTCAGAGTCAGACTGGATATTCTCCTTATCAGTTAGTTACTAGTCAGAATCCAGTACTTCCGATTAAGCTTGCTCTTCTAACATAGCAGACATTGCCATTCAGACAAGTAACATTAAGAGGCCAGTTATTAGCGGTGCGAGCTATGCAGCTAGATTTAAGAGATCAATTTCTTAAGGACGCAGTGTCGAGAACTAAGCGCCTGCGACGCGAAAAGAAGGAATATTAGGATAATCACAGAGAGATTCGTCAAGAGGAAATTAAAGAAGATAACTTTGTACTAATGTAGGACTTAGCTAGAAACATTAACATGTTAAGAGACAAGAAGCTTACGAGTAGATAGCTGGGACCATACAAAGTCTTTCATGCTGATTAGGATAAAGGTAACTATCAACTTATAGACCTTAACAGCACGCGATTCAGAAACACTACCCTAGGATAGAGACTTAAGCTGTAGGTACCTTAAGATAAAAGCGAGGTCGCTCAGGAGCATCAAGGTCGTGCAAAGCTATAGGATCCTTCGTTATAGGATACTGAAGCTGACTTTTTACTACCGCCTACTCAATCTAACAACTCTTAAGATGATAAGTTCACAGTCATTAAAAATCCTAACTAAGACGCGATTTAGTTACAAGAGACAGAGAATAATCCTCCTATAAACTTAGATTTATCTGAAGATATAATACAGCTAACTGCACGCAGCTATCCTATTATTATACTAAGATCTTTGACAGAGACTAAGAGACGACAATATGTTCAAATACCTGATTCAGAAATTAATTCTAACTCAGAAGATAAGCTTACTTAAGCCTAGGGGACGGGCTTTCATCTTAAAGCAGGGGAGGGGCTGTATTTCCTTTGTTAAATTTTCGCATATTTTTATACATTCAGCATCACACACACGCAGCGCAACCTCCCAGACACATAAAAATAAGTCAAAATTAAACGAAATATCATTTAGAGTCGCTGGGAGGTCGATCTCCTTACTGCGCGATCGAAAATAGTAGAGAAACCAGGGTGTTAAAGAATCTGGCCAATCAGCAATCGCCAGGTGAGCTTAGCGAGACCTGCTAAAATCTGATTAGCTGGACAACTTAATATCTGCGCCAACAGCTGCAACGCAACTACGAGGCCACAGAGCAACAATTCGAAGATGCAGAATCAATTAAAGGAGGTAGAAGATAAGGTAATTAATGTTTTAAAGTGTGAAAGTAAGTTTATAGCTGCGTTTGGCAGTAAGATAAGACCCGCTCAGGAAACGTTCCTAAGTGGCCAACTCTTAAGAGGAACCGCTATGCCAGCCAATCAGGCAACAGGAAGGAGTTAAAATAATAGCAACTTCACCTTTTACTACGTTAACAAGCTTTAGCGGGGCTTTCAAGTAAAGTTAGGGAGGGAAAGATACCCTCCGCCGCTTAAACCCCCTCCAAATCTCAAGCCTGTGGTTAATCCTACAGGGCCTAAGTTTCTCTTTCTTGCTTCCTATCACTATCTATTAAAACTTTCTGAGGTAGACACACGAGTACCTGTCAGGTACAAACTTCAAGCGATGTCACAGCCGCCTCAGACACCCAAACAGCCTGGGAAGCGTCCACCCCCACCGTCAAACCCAAATCCTTAACTAACCACAACTACAATTAAGCCTACGCCGACAGAGATTATGCGATTTACTAGTAAAGAAGCTATTAAAGACTACAGAACTAAGCTTAAGCGTTATAGTAACGTTGAAGTCCCTTAGCACGCAGGGATCACAGTAGACACTTAGGTTTGAAGCTTGCTGTAAGTCTCGCCTGTTAAACAGAAGGGCATAGTAGATAATTAGATAGTAGCCTTAGCGACTTACTTTAACAAGACTTCGACCCTTATTATCGCGACTAGAGAATTTCTAAAAGGAAGACTGAGCCTAATATCGCAGTATAGAGGCGTCGCTGCTTTTAAGCAGTAATATCCTATACTTAAGGACATAGACACTTACAAGAAGAAGAGAAAAAAGGAGACAGAGAGCGCGTTTGCCTATCTGGACGAACACTATCAGCATGTACTGAGGCAGGTTCTTATTCCATATTCTGTTTAGGTAGTGTACTCGCACTCTGGCGTGACGGCAGTCTAATAGTTACTGCGCAGGACCTTGCTAGACAACCTCGCTCCCTTCTTTAATACAGCTCTTTACTATCAACGATAATCTGCGAGGAGGAGGCAGGATAGATTTGTTAATATTACTAACTAGGAAGAAGTACGTCAGCAGATAGCTAACATGCCTGCTTAGATAAAGAAGTATTATAAGGACGGCAACGCTAAGTTGCGCAGCATCGTTAATAAGCATAAGATACCTGCCTCCAAGATCACAGCTAATAATATAGACACGCGCTCTAGACAAGGGTACCTTAACTAGATGTTCTAGACAGAGGCAATTAAATAGTATAGAAAGCAATTACATGCAGGGATGAAGCTTCCTCTAAATGTGCCTATTCCACCTAAGTGGCTGCAGGAGAATCATTTCAGGTATTATAAGCAGACTAAGTTACTTCTTCCTGCTGCTAGCAATAGCAAGAACGATTCAGCGACTAAGGCTGGCGTCCAGACGACAGCCTTAGCGATAACTGCCTCTAAACGTGCTAGAAGCTAAAGCCCAGCCACTTTATCAAACATTAGAGGGCGCACGCAAGTTATTAAGCCTTCTAGTCTTAGTTATCAACGCACAAGCAAAGAATTTAGAAGCGATATCTAGAATAAGCTAGAGAAGCTAGGCGAGCCTTGAACGGACAGGCTGTCTGTTACAGCTGAAAGTATTCAAGAAATCCAGCTAGAAGAACGACGTTTAAGAGGAAACAGGCGCACTTAACAACAAGTTAAGGCAGTAGAGGCCCTTCAAGAGAAATTCCGTCTTAGGCGGCGTTAGAGATTTCCCTCTACGCAGCCTCTCGCTCCAGATAAGATTCGCGTAAGAGACTTAGAGTTAGTAAGGCAGTTACGCGAAGAGTCAGAAATGCTGCTAGCAACACTTAACGATAGTATTAACGTTCGAGACTCAATTAAAGAAGACATCTCGCTTGAAACCAGCATCGCAGTAAAATCGCGCAAGGGATGTAACTGTATGAACAAACAGTCTACTCTAGTTAAGATGACCGCGTCGCTCACGTCTAGGAAGTTGAATAATGGTAAGCGCGTCCAGCTGATTGGTACCTGGTATCAAGAGTGTGTGAATTTCAGCACTCTCAAGGATAGGCAGGGTAGTCAGGTATTCAACCATCGCAGGGTGTGCTGGCAACATTACTGTTACGTGGCTAGCAAGATAGGCCTGCTTACTCGAAGCCTTAGCATTTCAAACACAGTTTAGCTACTCAAGATACTATACTATCGTCAGGATTGATAGGGTTAGCTTCAATCAGACCCAGTAACTCAAGTTCTGTTCTTAGCCCCGTTTTGAGGAGACTATACGCATCAAGACCTGAAGAGCTATCGTTATCGCCCAGTAAAAGTTTGAGTCCAAATTAACTAGGACGAAGTTGCTAAGGCTCTTGATTGGGGAGTATATGTTAAAGCATTCAAGGAATACAGCAGCATTACCTACGACGCCTTTAGCTGGATTTTTAAGGATCCTGAGCTAGTCTTAATCCTTAATTAAAGTTTTAATATGTACCTCTACCACACGCAGCTAATTGATAGCAAAAGCAACCTTAGCTAGTGTCAGGTAATGTATTATTCGTTAATACAGCAGCTTGTGCGAAGTGACGTTGAATACTAGCTGCTGTACGCAGTCTTGCGAAAAGAGCCTAACCTAATTTCCTACCCTTACTACACGAAATACACTAAGCCTGGGGATAAGACTTACTTCCGTTACGTTAACTTAAACATCTCTAAGGCTGTATACTCAGGCAGAGGCGTAGACATTATCCAAGGAAGCGTCTCTTTTAACAATAAAGACAAAGACAACTACACGCAGATACTACGTGGCTTTCATAATATTATCCACAAGTACCAGAACTGGCGAGAAAACTCAGGACTCAAGAACTCCACTAGTTACATTAAGGGATAGGACGATAAGAGGGACTGGCCAGAGAGTTGCAGTGCGAAATTCCCTGACGTTGAATAGTTCAGTCAGCCTTGCAAGGCTGGTCACGTCCGCATCTCTAATCCTAGGCTGCCTCATGGATCTACTAGGCCTGCAACTAAGCAACAACGAACTATCTTGCCTTAGTTTGTCAAGGTAGAAGAGGACATGACTACGATAGAGATTCCTAAGATGGGCTCCTATCAAGAGCTCGCTGCTGCCTTTCAAAGCTTGACTGCCGCGCCAAAGTCACCGTCTAGACACTCAAATCACTATAGCAGCGTCAAGTAGGCCTTTCCTAGAGATATTACACCAGTGTACTCGTCAAACATTGCTAAGGCTGTGAACTGTCAGCTAAGATAGGATTCTCCGCTAGTTTTAGAGGAACTAACTAACTTATTCACGGATTAGCCTGACCCTAGTTTAATCCGTCAATTTATCAAGGATACTAGGAAGGCTACAGTAAAGATAATCAAAGAGCATTAGGTTATCTGCTAGCATCATGAGAAGCTTGCTTTTAGAGAAGACAAAGACATCAGCGTACCTAACAGGTCGTTCTTCTCAAATAAAGGTATAAATCCAGCTTAGGAAGCTGAGTGGTGGAAGCACGATAGGCAGGTTAAACAACGCACTGCCCTAGACAAGGTTCTTAAGGAGCTTTCTAATAATCCTAATAGCAAGGCTGCTAGGATGCTGGACAGGAAGGAGAAACCGAGGCGCCTGTCCATCCGAAGCGCAACTGAGTCTCCACAGACTTCAACTCATGCTAGTTCACGAAGGTCGTCATCGCAGCAACAGGCGCTAGGTCAGTATTCGCCTGGTCAGTCACCTATAGGACCTCCTCCTGCGCCTTCTCGTCCTGGGCAAGCGCAACCTGACATAAGCGCGTCAAATCTGCATACACCGTCGCAGACTCCTCATCGTAGCAAGAGGATTAAGGAGATCAAGAAGAAGAAGTAAGGCTTGACAGACTCTGATTAGCTGAGTGCCTCCAGGTCGTTTAAGGGATACTAGGACGATGGCATACTTGCTAGCGTCTTCAACAGTAAGGTTAAGGCGCATTTTCTTTTGTTTTTCCTACTATCTTTAGGAGATTTAACGATAAAGTGCGGGAGTTCATAAAGGAACCTGCACAATTACGAGGACTGCTCCTCCTACAGAAATGCAGCCTATACTGCCTTCCCTTTATTCATAAGGCAACAATTTCTTTCTTTCTTTCTTTCTTTCTTTCTTTCCTTTTCCCAGTTCTCTTCTCCTCCTACTAGTAGTTCTACTTGCGAGGAGAAGGAACAATAAGTAGGAGTTGTAAGCTCAATAGGACTGAGCTCGAAGTAGGGGAGGTTTATACCGTTGCACAGGGTACCTAGGCAATCAGGTAATAATGGGTTTCCTTTGTCAGCGAGATTTGATGATAAGACTTGGAGATGCGAGAGATCTCAACGTAATGCACCAAAACCTCATGCACCACACTCCACGAGAATTCACTTCAAAAACTGAGATTTTGTAAAGTAGCTAGTGCATTAGCTACGTTAATTCATAAGATTTCAGACCATTTTGTTTATTACTTTTAATCAGGCTCCATACTTACCTTCGTTTCTGGCAGACTGCACAGGCAGAGCTGCTCCTGTTATTCACGCACGTTTGGATTCCATCGTTACCTCTCATTCACAACACCAGAACTGCGGGATTGTGCCGAACCACCTTGTTAACTCCACAACAGTAAGTAACGCAAATTATTATTATATAACGCGTTTAGGTTCGCATAATTATTTAGGGACTAAAGGATTAGTACGCTAACTATAACTCTTCTTAAATTATTAGAGAGAGAGTAGTAGAGTTAGTTAATCTAGGCTCCTTTGTTTAGGTTAGTATTAGCTACTAGCCTTCTAAAATCCGCGAAGTAGGATAAGAAGTTCTTCTTTCCTTATTTTAAGTTATCTAATTAGCTCTACGCAGTAAGTTCTTAGTTTAGATCTCTGTAGGTAGCGTTAAGGAATCTAATAAGTTAATCTATAGTTATAATATCTTTATCTATAAGAGGGTCTACTAGTATAGCAGAGTCGCGCTTAAGATAAGAGTGTGCGTAGATTAGGCGGGCTTCTTTATTTACGAATTAATTAGCGTTTCCTTTTAACTTATATTATAGTTTTATTAGGAAGAGTAGGAAGTCCTTCTTCCTTCTACTAAACGCAGGTAGGTTAGGGAGTTATTCTAATTTTAGCCTAATCGCGGAGGGTTTAGAAAGGGAGGTTTAGGTTGTAGGTAGGGTAAGAGTTATAGGAGAGAATCTATTACTAGATAATGTCTCTTTATTACCTAGTTAGCTCTTAGCTTTAGTTATTATAATAGCTAGGGTAGTAGCAGACTTTGTCTTAATTACCTTAAGTTCTTAGCGTAGAGTTGCTATCTCTTCGTAATAGCGGGCTTCCTGCTTAGACAGGGAGGCCTGTAAGGCTTTATTTCTAGCTTTTAACGCTTTACTACTAACTCTTAGTTCTTATAGCTGTTGCAGGATAAGCTAAAATAGATCTATATTTTCTTAAGAGGCTATAGTAAATAACGTAACGTAATATTATAAGAGGCTATAAGTAGGGATTTTAACGCTTAACTAATAGCTTAATTATTATACTACGTATAATCTTAGGTGTAATATAAGACGTTGCGTAAAGAAGAGAAGAGAACAGAAACTCAGGTGCAGAAGAATACTTAGGGGCCAGGCCTGTGCTCGAGCTCAGGCCTCGACAGGGCTAGCCAATTCAGGTGTTGCGGGAACTACAGTAGTTACTATAACAGAGAGTAAAGTAATAGAATAAAGTATAGAAGAAGAAAGATAGTAGAGTATTACTAACAGCTATTATTTAGTTAAAAGTTAGGAGAGTAAAGAAATATACTATAGTATAGAGAGAGAAGAATAGTAGGGTTTTGCTAAGTAGTATTATAAAGTTTTAAAAGAAGAGAGTAAAGTAATATAATAGAGTATAGAGGGAGAAAGATAGTAGGGATTTACTAAGCGCTTTAAATAGAGTTAAGAAAGAGGAGAGCGAAGTAATATAATATAGTATTAAGAGAGAAAGATAGTAGGGATTTACTAATAGCTATTTATTAGATATAAGGCACATATCTAGCAGTAGTTAGATTAGATGTGCGCATAATAAGGTGCGACGCTAGTGCAACGCTAGAGGAAAATCACACGTAAGGAGCGGCGAGTTAAAATTAAGCTCAGCCCCTCCAGAAGACAGAGAGCACAATTAATTAACACATCATCAACTTATTCTACATGAACACGCTATTAAGTATTAAATCTAACACTATTATAAAGTTAAGAGTTAAGAG
Source organism: Pseudopyrenochaeta lycopersici (assembly GCA_003313425.1). Classification (NCBI taxonomy): domain Eukaryota; kingdom Fungi; phylum Ascomycota; class Dothideomycetes; order Pleosporales; family Pseudopyrenochaetaceae; genus Pseudopyrenochaeta; species Pseudopyrenochaeta lycopersici. Next base: position 1,705,494 of record NHZP01000005.1, read on the forward strand.
AGTAAAGTAATATAATATAGTATAGAGAAAGAAAGATAGTTAAGATTTACTAACTACTTTTATAGGGATAAGAAAGAGGAGAGTAAAGCAATATAATAGAGTATAGAGGGAGAAAGATAGTAGAGATTTACTAACCGCTTTTATTAAGTTATAAAAGAGGAGAGTAAAGTAATATAATATAGTATAGAGAGAGTAAGGTAGTAGGGGTTTACTAACTACTTTTATAGAGTAAGGAAGGAGGGAGCAAAGTAATAAGGTATAGTATAAAGGGGGAAAGATAGCAGAGATTTGCTAGAGAGGTATTTAGGATCTGACTTAACCCTTAGTCTATTTCTTCGCATCCTAATTTACTTAGTTTCAGCCTGCAGCTCGCCTTATTAAAGCATTTCGCAATAGTTATGCTCTAATATTTACCTCTTAGCGTAGCTTTTATAACGTGAGCGGCAAGCGAAACGCCCAGGTAAGCGAAACGCCCACTCTTGCCAAGACCACACCTCCTTCTACCTTTAACTACAATGTCTCAACAACTTAATATTGAATTACTCCCTTGTGAGGATAGAATTATCTTAGCTATCCAAGCAATGAAAAAAGACGCGACATTAAGTGATCGACGAGCTGCAGCAGTCTATAACGTTCCTAGAAGGACTCTCCGCGACCGACGCGCTGGAAAGCTTTTACGACGCGACAGCCAACCCAACTCGTTAAAGCTTAACAGGCACGAGGAAGACGCGATTATCCAATATATAAGGAAGCTAGACGCGCGAGGATTTGCCCCTACACTGTCTTATCTCCGTGAGATAGCGAATTAGTTGCTGGCTGCTTGTGGTAGTGGCCAGGTGGGAGAAAAATGGGCTAGAAACTTCCTCTCTCGTAAGCCTAAGATTAAATCCCAGCTAAGTAGGCCACGCGACTACTAGAGAGTCCTATGCAGCGATCCAGCTGTTATTAGCCCCTAGTTTGACCTTGTACGCAACATTAAAGCTAAGTACGGCGTCCTAGATGAAGATACCTATAACTTTGACGAGACTGGCTTTACTATGGGCGTAGGAGGGTCCGTCAAGGTGGTAACTGCGTCTGAGAGACGTACTCGACCACTGGGGATACAACCTGGCAACTGCGAGTGGGTGACGTTGATTGCTGGTATTAACGCTATGGGCTGGACAATTCCACCCTTCATTATCTTCAAAGCTAAGAACCACGACAAGTCCTAGTTGCCTGATCTATGTAAGGGCTGGCGTATAGGCCTTAGTAAGAACGGCTGGACTAACAACGAACTTGGTCTAGCCTGGCTACAGCACTTTATCCAGCATACAGCAGCCCGGACAGTAGGCAGTCACCGGCTACTAGTAATTGATGGCCACGAGAGCCATAATTCACTTGCCTTCTAAGATCTATGTAAGGAGAACAAGATAATTACCCTCTGTATGCCTTTCTATTTATCCCATATCCTGCAGCCGCTTGATGTGGGCTGCTTTGCGCTATTAAAGCAGGTATACCGGCGAGAGATTAGGGTCTTAGCAGACAGTCACATTACCTACATTGATAAAAAAGCATTCCTAGCTTCCTTTAAGGAGGTATTCGAGACCTCATTCTTACAGCAGAATATTCTATCTAGCTTCTAAGCAACTGGCCTAGTCCCACACAGCCTAGAGGTGGTGCTATCAAAGCTTAAGGTGAAGCCTCGCACGCCGACACTACCTCTACCAGGGCCTACCCCCTGGCACCCTAAAACACCCAGCAACGCCTAGGAGATAGAGGCTTAAACAACACTAATTATGAAGAGGATTCGTGACTATAAGAGTTCCTCTCCTGATTCTATTATTAAGATAGTGTTACAAGTTAAAAAGGGATTAACATTGAAGGTACACTCACACACGTTGCTAGAAGCTAGAGTAGCTAGTCTTGAGCAGGCAAATAGAGCTGCTTCTGAGCAGAAAAAGCGTAAGAAAAAGCGGATCTAGCAGGGAGGGACCCTATTAAAGGAGGAGGGAGAGGACTTAATTACTTAGAGGGACGTTAATGCCCAACTTAAGGTGGAGAGGCGTGCGGAGAGGGCTCAAACAGGTGCTAGTACAAGGGGTATCCGACGCTGTAAAACTTGTGGAGAGGCAGGACATAATAAGCGCACGTGTAAGAAAGATATAGTAGAAATAGAGGATTAATTTAAGCTACTATAAGCTGTAGTAGCTTTTTGTAGGATTAAGTTGTTAACGTGCAAAGTTGTAAAGCTTGGTGGGGTGGGCGTTTCGCTTACCTGGGCGTTTCGCTTGCCGCTCACGTTACTCCCTTTATGCTGTATCTTAAACTAGTTTTAGTAATACTATTATAGGGCATGTAAGTGCCTAAGGAATATAATAAAGTCTTTAAAATATTTAAGAAAATAGCTATTTGTAAGGATTTTAGACTATCTAGAACAGTAGTAGCAGAAGTAAAAAGGGGGAGATTAGATTCTAGCCCCTTAAATTGTCGCGATATAAAATAGTTTAATCTCTAGCATTAAAGGCGCTCCTAAAGTACGCACTCTATTACTTTAGCTTATCTATAATTTATATATTATAGTTCTCTTAAATAATAATCTGTTTACGCTTAAGCTATACCACACACTAATCTTCCTATGGACCTTTTTTAGTATCTAGACAAATGTTAAGCATAGGTTTGCGTTAGTTGCGACTATACGCCGAAACCGCAGCATTATATAAATTACCTGCGACGCTATTACGCTAATTATCTAAACCTTAACTCTTTAAAGAAAATACGTGCCGTTATTAAGGAGCTTCTGCAGAAGCCCGTAATTAATCCTAATAAAACAAAGTTCTAGCCGCTGCCTATTAACTCGCTTGCGCTGCCGCACCTACCTATCTATAATAGCATCTCCTACCTGTAATATAGATTAGTTTATTACTCTAAGGAGACTATGCGTAAATACTACAGGATGCGACATACTAAAAGTAAACGCTCGCAGGGCCGCCCCTTAAAAGCTTATGCAGAAGTCCTACTACGCTAGAAGAAAGTCTTGTACTAGCGTCTGTTTATTACAGGCGCTAGTAGTTATTTCTTTGCTATTATTTTGCTAGCTAAAGTCTAAGAAGAGGAGGAGTCTTAATAGCGCTAGAGAATAGTAGACTCGCTCTCTAAAGTAGATTTTATTAAAGCCTAGATTAACAAGATGTTAGAAGAGAGTATGCAGGAGGTTACTGCTTTAGAGAATGTTATCTTAGATAATGCGGCGCTGACTAAGGTATCTCTGTAGCTTAAAATAACATAGTAGCTACGTTATCTCTATAGATACGCCTTTAATAAAGTAGCTTGATTAGCAGCTCTAGTAGATTTAACCTCTAAACCTCTTCTAGTAGAATTTTCGCAAAGCCTTAGCTATATTATTTAAGAAGCCTACTAGTCTATCCGTACTAATAAAGTTAATATATTTAACTAAGCGCAGATTAATAGCTTTATTTAAAAGTAGAGAGCCTAGGACTAGCCGCTTATAGTAAAGCTTCGAGACTTAACGTATTAGGACTATAAGAAAGTCTTTTAGAGACTGCTCTGCTTTGTAGTCTGCAGCACCTAACTAGGCTAGCGCGTTATATTATCCTATTAATTAACTACCCCTTAGCTCGTATACCTTAACTAGATAATAGGGTTTAGTAAGAAGTTAGTTGCACTTAATAATAAGGAGAAGAAAAGTATTAAAGATAGGTAAGAGCAGAGCTTTCTTCGCGCGGAAGTTTAATTGCAGCTAGACCGTGCCTGTCTCTAGTTCTGCATGTCTATCCTAGATCATATATTAAAAGGCAACCTCTTTAAAAGTATTACTATTAGTTTTTTAGCTATACTTAAGGTAGATCTAGTTAAGAAGATCTTTAGAGATGCTTCCTCTTTTACACTGTACTTATCTGCGTTCGTAAAGATATTACAGATACTTGTTATCTAGTAGTTAGTAATAATAGCGGAAGATAGGGATATTAACTACCTATCAGATATATTAGACGAGATAAGAGAAAGGTTTATAATTTATGGAAGCTAATCTCTATTCAACTGGGTGCTACGACTACAAGCTTATAGCAAAAAAATTCGGAATAATACTACTAGCCTAGGCTATGTATACTAGTCTAATAACTATAAAAAACTAGCCTATAGGCAGCTCAAAATAACTATAGTTAATTTTAAGAAATTTGTACGCATATAAGTAGAGCTGGCGCAGTTAGAATTAGAACAGCTTTTCCTTTTGCACAAGGAAGAAAGGTAAGAAGATATTATACTAACATTTAAGCTGCGCGATCTAAAGAATAATTTAGCTAAAAATATAAAAGGATAGAGCTTTCTTAAAGACCTACGCAATAAGTATATTATACTAAGTAGAAAGTAATAGATACTTAACTATGTCTTAGAGGCTAACTAGCTACAAGATAAGTTTATAGAGGTACATAAGAAGGATTCTAGAGTTATCTAGAAGCTTACAGCAGTAAAAAGATATATTATAAAGATAAATAGTTTCCTTAAATAACTTCTTCTTATTATTTACTTTGTAGGCTAGGTAGCTAGGATTAAGAGGGTCGCGTTCTTACTAGGGTGTAATAGCCAGTGCGCGCTCGCTAACCGAGGATTATCGCAGCTAAGACAAATATATGAGTTACGCTGTAATAGATAAAATAGCGCTGCAAATGCATTTTAGACGAGGAAAAATATATAAAATAAGAGGAAGTAGATTATTCGTGCAAGTAATACTTTAATTTGTTAGACAATTGCTATATAGCTGTGCTATAAAGGGCGTTTAGTGGCCTAATCCCTAAAATAACCTCTCTGCAGAATTAGTAACCCCTCCTGTAGAACTAGAACTAGTGCCCCTTATAAAGTGCTTCTAAGGTTTAATACTCGAATTTTGTTTATACCTAGTTATATTATTGTAACAGTGCTAAAATATAGTCTTATATAAACTATTAAATAGTAACCTAAAGCCTAATCTACTAACGTATAGTAATAGTAAGAAAGGATCCTTCTAAGCTAAAATATCCTCTTAAAAAGCACATCCTACTCTTACGCGTAAAGAGGTAGAAGAGTAAGAATAGCTAAAGTAGAGAGAAAAGAGAGCTTACTAAAGAGCTAAGAGAGCATAAGACGCTGTAAGAAATATAGTATTATTAGAACTGTAAATCTAATTAGTCTCTTTTAACGCAGGCTAGTCATAGTACGAGAACTCTCTTTTATTAGAAATTAATACTAATAAAATAGAAGCATAAGCTTAATTAGCAGACGTATTAAGCTAGAGCTATTTAGAGAGCCTTTAAGCCCTAGAGGTTAGTAATATAAGCTAGGAGAGGCGGGACTAATAGGACGCAACATTATGTTAGATCCTAGCCTTTTAAAGGGAGGGGTACAGAGATAATGCAGGCGATGCAGCAATAGACTAATTCTGTTACCTTCTTAGAAGGGAACTATAGCTATTATTAAATAAAGGCGCTAAACTCGCTAGCTATCTAGTAATTACGCGATCGCAGACCTACTTACAGCTGTTAGCTTATTCGCCTGTGCTTTTATAACGCTTACCCTTACTACCCCCTACTCTAAATTATCTAGACAGGTCTGCTCTATTTATTTTACCTAAACTTCCTCTAGTAAGCTTAACTAGGTTAGAATACCTTAGAGAATATAACTATTATTCTAATTAATACTTTAACAGCGTAGGGATATATAACGTCGTAAATAAGGAGGGAGACTATATAAGCTCGCTAAACTTAGTAAATAACCTCTAGCTAAAGAATACGCTATTTAAGCTAGAGCATAACTATCGCTCCTGTGTACCCTCTCTAATAGCGTAAAAACACGTAGTCCTGTAGCTGTCGTGCTCCTATCGCTTTATCTAGCCTACTGCGTTTAAGGCTCCTAGATAATGTTCCTACTGCATATACTTATTAAATTTACCTATAAAGTAATACAGCTTTTAAAGTGTCCCTCTAGTAGAAAATAAAACTAAGATCTATAATAGCTAGATTAGGCATAGACTAGCATTACACCCTAGTTAGCGATTATATCTAATTATAATTTCTTATACTTATCTAAAATTTTTAGCTTAAATCTTACTAGTTATTTTATACAGTCCTATTTAATTTATTACGCTACTTAAACTAATAGGTGCTACTACGCCTATTAGGCTGCTAGATCTAGTAATTTATTTTAGTAAGGGTTTTAAGGACTCTAAAGACTAGACCCTACTAGAATAGGACGCTAAATAATAGTGCGGGATAGGGTATAGTTTAGCCTATTAAGGACAAATTATTAGTGTAAGTAAGTATAGCCCTAGTATTAGGTCTTATGTATAAATACATTATTGCGTGTAGGTACAAGTAAGTAATCTAAGTATAAGGGGCTGCGTAAAGGTTACTAATACCTAGTAACAGGATTATATTTAATAAAGAAGAAAGCTATCTTAGGAGTAAGGCAGTATTTATATTAGCCTAACTCCTCTTAACTCTGTAATTAAGAAACTTCTAGAAGTTTCTAGGACTCCTAAGGTTCTACTAAAGAGCATTATAACTAGTAAAGGAAATAGATTAGCGCAAATATAGAGTAGCTAGAGTAACGCAGATTTAGCTAGAGTAGCGTAGGCTTTATTTTCTTAGTAGCTAGAGCAGCGCGAAAGTCTACAGAGCGCTTAGCGCTCTAATATAACTTCCTTATTTAGGAAGATAATAATTCTACAGACTATGTCCTATAGTATTAAGGTTTTATATTTATACTAATAATACTTAAGGGTATTTAATTAGGCTAATAGATATTACTTACCCCTGTCCTACCCTAATTTTGTAGCTAATTAGTAGTCTATTATTATTACCGCGGCTATATCACGTTGCGTGCTTTTATTTCTAGTCTTCCTTCTCCTCTTCCTTTTTTATTATCTACTAAAATATTAACCTAAAGCACTATTAACTAGAGTAGTAACAGCGCTATAAATCCTCGCCTTAGGCCTACTAAATTTAGCTAGCATATTAGTGTTCTAGAGCCTCCTTTCTCGCCTAATTAACTAGACAATATTAGGGTAAATAGCTATAAGTATATTTAGTGTTATACTCTCGCAAAGAAGGTAAAGAAGAAGCAGATATTAGTTACTTAGTATTACAGAGAAGATATTAAGCTAGTTAGCAAGCTAAAGCTAGTTGCGTACTAGTACTGCTATCTCTGCGAAAAGGAGAATTAGAAGTAGGAACTACCCTAGGTTAGTAACAGTACTAATACTGCGCTTAGCTACCTAGAAACTAAGTATAAGATTTATCGTAAAACTAGTAAAAAGATAGAGCTATTACTAAAGGAATCCTAGCAGCTGACAATAGAGTAGTATTAAGAGCTCGTAACTGTTCGTATATTTAACTAGTTTAAGCTTCTACTTATCTAATAGCTTATATATTATTATATAGCCTTCTTCTAGTTTAAGAATAAGTACTTCTGTAAGCTTTTAACTTTCTTATATCCTAGCCTTAATAGTCTTATTCTAAAAGCTAGGCGTATAATAAAAGGCTAGGTAATAGATAAGTTTTAGTCCTAGAAGGAAGGTCTTAAACTTAAGATATTAGTAGCTGTAATAAATATATATATATCCTTTAACTTATAGACGTCGCTAAATTTAAAAGCAGTTCTCGCGATTATCGCCTATTTTATTAATTAGATAGGTAAGAGAAGAACAGCTCTTCTTACGCTTTAAGAAGTTAAAGGAACATATTCTAGGGCTAATATCGCGAAGGTAATATTAGCTATATTTAAGGAATATAGTATTTAGTAAAAGATTAAGTTCTTTATAGCTAACAACACAGATATAAACAACGCTTGCCTTAATATTATCCTTTAAAAACTGAACCCTTAGATAATAAGAAAGCAGCGGCTACGTTTACGCCTTCGCTGCTTTAGCTATATTATTAATTAATATGCCTAAGCGTTCTTAATTAGTAAGGATGCGGAGAAGATTTACTTAAAGATTAACTATTACACCCGAGAAGGTAACTAGAAAGCACTTAGTAACCTCTAGAGGAAATAAGGAGTAATTAGAAGGCTGTATAACGTTATTAGGTATATTAGGATAATACCTTAACGCTGCACTTATTTAAAAAGGATTACAATAGGCAGTAATCTAGCTGAATTTAACTGTCTAGAGGTAAGTTTAACATACGCTAAGGGACGTCTAGATAGTGTTCTTACTTTACTAACTCTTTTGCAGCTTATTTAAGATAATGTAACGCGTTAGAATAGCTTTTTTATTACTATTAGACGGGCTCTTAATATACGTAAGCAAATTAACTAATTCTGTAACTCTTACGTGCCTATAAAGGGCACAAAAGGCGTTATTAAAGACTGCCTTTATAATTACTACTAGAAACAACTCTAGCACCTTTATAACTAGCTTAAAACCTTCTACGAAGCGACAGTTAAGATTAAAGGTAGAAACTTATATCTATATAAGTATTTTCTATTATTAGATTAGATTCTTTATAAGATAGAGTAAGTAAAGTAGAAATATAAGGAGCTTTTAGAAGAATAGTTAAATCGCCTCTATAAAACTAACTATAAATAGCTTACTAGCTGCGCAGAGGTAGTATAGAATAAGTGCGAGAAGTACTATAATAAGACAGGCGATTTGGCTGCTTATTTCTCCTCAGTTGTTCTTAATCTGACGTATAAAATAGCTTAGTTTAATAACGCCTAGCTTCACTATCTAGAAAAGATACATTAGCTTAAGCCTACTTAACAACAAATTAAGAATCTTTAGCTTAAAGAATACAAAGGACGATATTTAAAGACTGCGACTAATAAGGGCGACAATAATAGCCCTTCTCCCTAAGTAGCAGTCTCAGCAATAAAAGTAGTAAACGCCTTTACTTCCCTTAAAGTACACAAGCAGCTTAAGCTGGCGCATACTATAGACAGTTTGCCCTAGGAAGTTAACAATTTTAGTTAGTATCTTAAGACTAATTACGTTAAATTTAATAGTCCTGACTATAAGCGTTTCGACTGTATATCCTACTGGATAGACTGCTGTTAGTTAATACTAGATGTTGGCGGGCAGCAGGCAGGAGGAACTAGGTTGATTCCTATCAAATGAGACACAAGGGAACTATATATACCCTGTGGATGCTTATATAACAGAGCACGTGAGGAGCTAACCGTGTTGGCTAACATAGATCTTGCTCGCTTTGCCCTTAATATGCTTGCGATACCTCCTATGTCTAACGAGACTGAACGAGTCTTCTCCGCTACAAAGATACTATTTAATAATTACTGCTGTCGCCTTAAGATAGACATTATTAAAGCAAATAAATGCCTTCGTTACTAGTTTAGTCTACTACTAAAAGGCATGTTTAAATAAGCTAATATTAGCTACGAGTAAGGAGAAGAAGGGCATAGTAGACAGAAGCTTAATTCTATGCAGTATGAAGATTAGGAACAGAAGTTGGAGGACAGCGATAATAACATTCGAGACGATAAACTTAAAGGCATTAACATAGGTTTTTTACTAGGCTAAAGCCTTAATATTAGCGAAGATGAGGATAATTAGCACATACAAATTTATATTACTAATTACATAGCGCTGTTATAGCGCTTTAAAAATAGTCTAGCGCGCTTAAGCTGGAAATGCGAGCGAATTCTAGCTGGAGTAGCGCAAGGCTCTCGCGCTGCTCTACGCTGATCCATTTCCTTCACTGGTGTGGATCGCGTAGCTGCTCTTGCTGCACCACGTCTTTGATCATGTCCAACCTGCTCGTGAGCGCTTCCCAGCCCTCCTCCTTTGTCTGCATCGATTTGAGGTCGGGATTGTATACCGATACGACGACCAGCTTCTTTCCGCCTACATACGCTGCCACCGCCGTGATGTCCGCCGAGTCTATATGCACCTGTGTCGCTGCCACGTCTCTCGGCATCCAGATGCACGATCGGACGGGGTACGAGCCTTCTCGCCTGCCAAACGGCACGAATACCGTCCAGTCAGTGCTCCTACTAGTCCGAGGACGGACTGGGTGGACTGATTACGTAATCCGTCCGTCTTGGACGGACTGGGTCAGTCCAGCGCTGTAGGACGGACTGATTGGAGTCAGGACGGACTGGTTCTGCCGGGCTGGGACTGGTAGGACTGGTAGTCCTGGCGTTACCCGATTAAGAATAGTTAGAGCAAGGACTCAGAGTTAGGGAATAAGGACACCGTGTTATCTAATTTACCTTAGAAACCTCACGATGTATTACCAACGTTGATTGTGAGGAGTCATTACGTGTTTCTAAGCGTAACATAGCTTCTCAAATATCTTTTCCTCATCTCCAGCCCCTGAATTATTAGTTTCTCAACAATGCGGAGGAGAATTAATAATTTCATTAGTTACTAGTTAAGGGGAGCTTGCAACTAAGAGAACCTCCTCGATATGGGACTACTCCTATTACCCTCGCACTAAAATTCACCGTAATACAAAAGGCCAGAGTATTTAGCGTTATGCTTATTACACACAAGAATACGTCAATACTAGGACTAAAAATCAGCGCAACCACCTGAACACAAATCACGGCTCCAAACTACGTACATATTACTAAGAGCGAATTAGAGAGTATCAAGGGCGAATTGATCTAGCCCAGTAGCGTGTTGACGCACAGGAAGGAAGTCACAAACGCCGTAAACTTGGCAAGGGTACAGAGGAGGAAACAACAAAAGACAACAGTCAATCAGGGCGTGATATTGACCCTGATATGTTAGAGAATCTATATATACAATAGGTTACAGCTTGTAGTGTTTCATTTGAAATAGTAACGCGTGAGGAATTTCAAGCGTTAGTTGCTCAGATCTCTCCTTACTTTATCAGTGACTAACAAAACATCTACAGATTAACACGTTACTTAAACTCTAATGTCGATTAATATCTCCCAAGCTCTAGTAATACTATTCAAGTATAGACAATGCGAACATACGAAGCAATAAAACTCTTAATTAAGAAGCAACTAAAGCTTACAAAGTCGAAGATTCACATCACTGGTGACCTGTGGTCGTCTAGAAATCACAAATCTATTCTTGGTGTTGTAGCTCACTATATTAATAAGCATAACAAGCTTACACACCAAGTTCTAGCTGTACGAGAGCTTCAGGGTTCCCATGCAGGTAAGAATCAAGCTCAAGCAATTGCAGCTATTATTTGTGATTATAAAATTAAGAAGGTGCTTAGATTCTACGTTGGCGATAATAATTCAAAGAATAACACTATGTGTGTCTCGCTTTCTAAGTGTATATTAGTTCTCCCCCCTTTTATGTTTCAATAGTAGCTTATCTTATCAAAGGGCTGAAAGAGAACAAGGACGTTGTTTAGGACCCAGTATTTCGACGTCTACAATATAATGGCCATATCATCAATCTCTCTGCATTCCTTTTTCCAAAACTCGATAATGAACCACTCTCTCCTAAAGAAGAAGAAAAGAGACTCGAAGCCGCTATTAATGGCCAGCTTCCTCCACAAGAATATACTAAGAAAGAGATCAAGCAGTAGCGACAGAAAGGCCCCTTAGGCAAGCTACATAATACAGCAGTTTTCATTAAAGGAAGTAACCAACGGCTCGAGCGGTTCTTGTACTTATTAAAAAACCTTCACCTTCTACGAGATAATAATACACGCTAGAACTCGTAGTATAAGATGTTAGAACGAGCCATTCGACTCAGAGAGCCAATCACTTAGTTCAACAACATGGAGCGTGCCGATATAGAGGCAGACACTCTTACTAACGCTAAATAGGATAATCTTAAACTTCTAATAGAGTTTCTAGAGGCTTACTCTCACGCAACACTTACTTATGAAGGCTACTATGCTACAGTTAAGCGTGTCCTTCCTATTATAGAGTTCCTACTTAATATCTTAGAGAAGGGCAAGGATAAGTATACTAAACATCCATTCATAGGCCCCTATATCAAGTATAGGTAGGCAAAGATAGAGAAGTATTACAAGCTAAGTAATAACGTGCATCCCTTCGTAACGGAACAACCGCCGTAACGGACAAAATTGTAGGTACTTGGACTTTGCAGCAATACAAAAATCTGTACGCGCGTTAATAATCTGAAATTCCTATTACCCTACATACTAAGATGACCCCTGAACCTATCCACGTGCATCTGTACAAAAATTACAGTCGCATAGTCGCTTGCCCTTCCGATCCGCGAGGAGACCTTCTTCATAGCAATAACGAACCTCCCCCAACACAGAGCCACCACCATCATTTCTATCTATCGCAACACATGCGCAGCTTTCGTATACGTCTAGGGATCCAATAGAAACACTTAGGAGCCATGATTAGCCGTGCGGGCTGATCTAGACGCGGATTCATGCGCGATCATTACGCAAACCAGTACATTCGTTAAAAACCCTCCAATCAGAGCAATTCTTGTCAAAGCTGACATAACATTGCCCGTTTATGATTAAATCCGGCTTGGGATTGGGAGCAGTGCCAAGATCCGCACGGCCACGGCGCTTGTCAGCCAACGTGTTTCCAGCGTCGAAGCGGTCAACACAGCTACCCTACGCAAATTGAGATGCGGTCCAACGCACGATGACCTCGATAGCTTCCTCGCCCTCAAGCCCCGAAACCCACTGTTGTTCCCTCCGCCGACCGAACGAAAGACCTAAATAGGCTCACCATGTGCCCATGTCTCAAGCCCACTCGAGCCGATTCCTAGACCAAGCAGCAGCCGAGATCTAATCTCAGCTCGTTGAGGGGGAATACGATGACACAAGAGGGGTATAAAATAAGATGGAGTGCCGTAGCCCTGGAAATTGGCGCCTACGCTTCGGCAAGTGGGTTGAGCGTCGCTGGTGGAACGCCGTCGTTGGAAGCGCATATGAAGGTGGAAGGGCTCGATATGTTTTGGTGATACAGCTATCGTATGGTCAAACAACAAACAGCTCCCTACGTGAGCACTGCAATCTTTAGGGTTGTAGAGATGTGCTTTAGCTTGACATGTAAGGGACATAAGCGGTTTAGATTGTTCATGTTCGCGATGGATAAGGATAGCAGAGCTGTGATGGTAGCAATACTTGGCAAGGCACTACACTATCTAGGGCTGCATGCCGTTCTCTGTCAGCGGAAACGATCGTTATATCTCTTCCCAACGCCATCCATTCTAGACGTTCACGGCAAGGGTGTGGCCGGAGCGGGTCGGCCGTCCTCCCTGCTAGCGGTGGCGAGTCGAAGTATTCTATGCTTTAATTTTCTGCCTATATATACCGCTAATTATGTTGCCGCTGAACCCCTTTCGTGCAAAGAAAAAGTGCGTTGGTAGATGGTCGCCCCGCAGCCAAGCATGTGGCAAAACTGCTCAGATTCACATCAGGCAGCAGTCCTGGCAGTGAGCTTTACCCATAGTCAAACGTCATACAGGTAGACGAAGCGTATATGCAGATTATGCTCATAAATTGAAATTGAGTCCATGTATGCACGGTTACTCTGCCAGATTTTTCTAACGCGATGTCGTTCACACAACTCGCACCTTGACGCTCTGTCTCACCACGTAGCCATTCTGAATCAACCCAACTCCAACTCTCCTATACTCGCCATCCACACTAGTCGACCTAACAAGCAGTATGTAGTACTCCTTAACATCCAATCTATTTCCACCCTTAATCTTATCCCTATCTTCGTTAGACTTCTTCCCGATGACAACACATCGTTCTTTACTAAGTTCCTCGCCCTCCTCAACATCATACTGTATCCAACCTCTTTTCATTCCACCGGAATCCAAGATCGCATGTTTCCCATCCGGTTCCATCGCAGGTTCCATCGTACAATCCCGGAAACCACCTACGTCGGCCATTAATGCAACTTCCCGCTCCTTATCAAATCGGAGGTTGTCGATCCAATCAACTTCGCCAAAAGTGATCTCCATGAACTGAATGCCTCCATTATATGCCATCCATGACCACGACGGCACATGCCGGGTTTTGTACACAATCTTCTCCATCTTCATATCAGACGGCTGCCAGAGGAGATTCCTGTGAAGGTACGTCTCAAAGATACCACATCTGCTTTTGCAGCCTAAGGCACGTGTAATACGGACCTCTAACCCAGATGTTGCCACACATCTGTCAGTCTCCTTTGTAAGCCCACGCTTTGAGTAGTTCTGGGAAAGAAAGTGGAACCTTAATAGCAGAGGAACCGCCACAGGCCCTAACGAGGCGAAAACTTCGTGCATGTAACTTTACATTCACAATACTGTATTTAAAGGATAGATCTTAGTAGTGGTAGCCTGCATATCCCACGGGAGAGGTCAGGGTAAATGAAATAAGAAGAAGAAGAAGAAGAAGAAGAAGAAAAAGAAGAAGACTGTACCGGATCCTAAGTAATTCTTACTGATATTTCCAGAGAGGGTTTGTTAGATCATGTGCTGAGGCTTGCTGACAATGCTGACAGCATCTTGGTCTCACTGGGGTGATTCATTGCCATGATAAAGCTGCCTCGCCTAACACATCCAAACCGAGATCAGTTTAAGCAGTTATGCCTCTGACTGCTTTGCCCGCCGAGATTCGCAATGAAATCTACAATATAGTGCTCTCAACATCGACTCCCCTGGTTTTTTGGGTGGACCCTGCCGGAATCTTGCGCATCTGCAAACAACATACGCGTGCACGCGCAAAAATAACATATCAATTCTCATCATATGGAGGTGGGAGCGAAGTGGACTTCAATCAGTTGAAGTACGTTAGCCGCATGCTCTACAGAGAGACTCGAGGCTTAGAACGTCGCTACAACAAAATTTCTGCAGCGTTCTTACGTGGCCCAGCGTCAAGGGTTTCAAGGGGACGGTAAGCAGTATGCCGGTGCCATGGACCATTTCCAGCATGCCTTAAGACCCTGATCTCAACGCAAAGTACTGTATTCATCTCAAATTAGTGTATAATGTTAGGCCACTTGAAATTGCGTTTAAATTATATAGTCTACCGAGGATATATGGACGTTTATCTTCCTCAGTCGAGCGTTACGCTGTACAATTATAGCTGACATAACGCCTAAGACAAGTTGACAAGGGTGGGTCCACAACCATATGAGCTGCACTACATGGCTCAATTCCACATCTCATCCAATGCGAAAAGAACTCGTTGGCCAACCACACTTCGAATGTTATGCCTACAAGCCTAGCAGGAGGTCGACGCTTTCCCGGTCCTATATTAGAATGCAGAGGCCGGCTGGTCACACAGTGCGAGCCAGACTCCATGTATAGAGACCACATGCACGCCTGGCGGCCGCTACGGTGCTCATGGCAGAAGTCTATCATGTAGCCATCGCCTCCGTTCTCTACGTAGTCAGCTGCTTTCTTTGCATGGCTCTGTTGAGGCAGCCAAAAGCTGTATGGAAGCCTCTGCATCAGACGTGCATCAGACATGAATTTGATGAAGCTTCCCGGCACGGCGAGACCGAGCCGGCCAGTATCGCGATAGATAGACTTTCGGTCTTCTGAAGTGAGAGTGCTGTAGTAAGCGTCGTTGCTGTGGTCTGTGCGATCCTCGCTGCTCACCGGAGGCAGCCAATCAAGCGTTTCATTGAGATGCAGGAATGCAATGGCATGCTCGTGTCTCATTTTTCTAAGCATCAGCGGCCTATTGGCAAGTCGCCAGTACAGCAGTTCGTGCGTCCAGCCCGCCTCCCACATTTCGTCTCCAACCACAATGACAATGTCTTGGGCCTCTCCGAAGATTTTCTCAAAGCGATGCCTGCGCATCGAAATCTGCGTAATAGGCTGGAGGATCTTCGCGCATGGCTGCCCGACCACACAGCGTAGTCGTTTATTCCATCGCACCGCATCGAAGAGTTTCGAGACGTCTGTGATATGCAAAAGATCGAGAATATCGAACACTAACTCTGCAGGAAGATCATCGCGCATGCTGGCCAAACCTGCGGCCCCGAAACGGTTAAGGCTGAACAGAGGTCGATTGTACGACTTCAAATCAACACTTTATGTAGTGCGGCAGAGGCCAAGCAGGCCTCCCAGCTGACCGAAAGTACCAGTCAGCTATACTGCTTTTCCCACCAACACCGCGCCATTGATTCCAATCTTAGACGCATCTGGTCTAACCGACTCAAATGGATTCCGTTTGTGGGCAACTGAATGCAAGAGTACTTGGCCTGTACTTGAGTAGTTAAGTAAGGTCACTAACTGCGACCCGAGACACAGGATAGCGAGACGCTCTAACACTGAGAACAAAAAACGACGCTCTGTCGCAAGGGCCTCGACCTGAAAACATCATAGTCGGTTCTGTAACCTTTTCTTGTTCAGACACGATCTTGTGACCGAAATCCTGTCTTGTTCACGCTGTCGATCATTTTGTTGACGCTCTTCTAGCCTTACTTATCTTTCTAACCCTGCGTCCAAGTCCCTAAGTGAATAAATTGACATTACGGAACGCAGAAAAGGACTTGTTTTCGTAAAGGTTGTATTCTCTTTTCCAGAGCATAGTCGATCTGTGTAGTTGAGTCAGCCCAGACGTCTTCAAATAAATGCATGGATCTCCTCTATGGGCGGTCGCGAAGGCCACAACCAAGAGCTTCTCCAATGCACGCAGCACACGTTCTAGCCTTCTTTCATTTACGGCCTTCAAAAGTAGGACCTCAATCATATTCTAGTGAATGCTCTGTGCCGTTACGGTAGCTATGCTCTCCGTGGTTTTAGCACGATGTAACGGGCTAGGCCTATGTCCGAGGCTGCGCCATCGTGCACAGATATACGGCTCGTGCGGGTGGCTCGCGCTCGTGAACTTTATAACCTCGCGCGGCACTTAATCCTCCCCTTTTTCTTCCCATCTTGGTTGTAGATAGCATCTGGACTAGATAGCTGGAATCCAGTTACTAGAGACCGCTCACACACGAGTTGTATGAATAGTTAGAGTTCAGCGTACTTAACATATAGCCACCAGAACACATCACGTCAACCTTGATCAACGAGAGAAGCTTTAAATAGTAGCCTTAAATCTTGTGCACTGTCATAACTAACTAGATACTTTGACATCTGTTACTGCTAATAATTTGCAGATCACGAGCCTCCTCTTCGCATACGTATGACACATCTGAGTTTAAATTATTGGCATACGCATGGAATCGTGAGTCCCATCTGTCGGCTGCTATGTTGATCGTAAATTAGCGTGGCCTTGATAACATGTCATGGAACAGCATACCCTTCAAAGCTTGTGACCTGAAATCGCAGATTGTGCATAAGCATGCAAACGCTGACGAATACTTAATCGAGGGAGATGGAATTCCAACTCGCGGTAACTAGCATTGATTCCTCAGAAACCTTCAAACGAAAGAATGTTCTTGACTTCCGCAGTCGATAGGCTGACATCTCCTCTGCTCCAATGATGCCACTCACGCTCGTCTCTATCCAGAAACATGTGGACATTGCTGTAACAGACTCGCACACTACGCACAATTGGTTTGTGTATCGTCTCAGACGTTTTGCGGCGAGTAGTCATTCGAGGTGTGTGAGGGTTCGATGGAGAGGGCGGCGTGTTATCAATTATCTGTTCTATATCCTTGGTCGTGTATACTGTCCAGGCCTCCGTCGTCCCTGGAATAGCTACATGGGTACTCCAGTGCCCTAATCTAGAGATTTGAAACTGGCGCTCGATGCATGCGTGTATGAATTAGCCCTTATTCAACTCGTCGGGGAATACCGCCTCGACAGCCGTTATCGAGCAGTCCCATATTAGAGATGAAATATGGTGATCCTTAGAAGGCGTGCTTGGCGATTCACTTGCCATTTTGCATTGCAGCCACGAGTCGAGCGCAATCTAGGAGATATATTACCTTCATTAGTATGCTACTGTGCGCTCCTCATCCTACGAATACGTTCCGAGCGTCGAAGAGTCCGCTGTAACCTCGTCTCGAGCCGCTGCTCCGTTGCTATTGGTATTACCTCGAGTCTACTCCGAATGTTAGCGCACCATGACAGATCCCAGGCCGGCTTACGGAAAATTCTGGTAGGCCTGGAACATCTGTTGATCGTTTGTCAGCAGGTCAGAATCTTCAACCAAAGCGATTTACCTTCCGAGGACACTTGAGTTCGAGCCATTTCGTCGTGTAGGTCACTCTGTCAGTGTTGTTCCAGATCGCCGTGGCGCATAGCCGGCTAGTAGAGGAGTCTTTGAATATGATCTCAATTCTAAGCTTGTCCTCCCAGCTCGTAAGCAGAGATCGCTTGAGGATCTTCTTCGCTTTACACGCAGGAAGGCGTCCTTGCCTTTGGCGGGCCTTCGTGTCACTGAGAAAGCTTGGTGCTTTACTAAGTTTATTTATTACAATCTTTAAGGCTGCTCTACGTCAGGCCTCGACTGGGAATAGATGTAGACGCAGACTCACCTGCGGTCGTGTGAATTGCCATTGCTGCGCCGTAGAGAAATGCCCCACGCGGACTCTAATCAATGTCGCCGCCTTTTAAACATTCACAGATGTAGCCAAGGCTTATATATGGCGATCCTGTTTGTCATAAAGAAGCCATAGCGGTCAGCACCGCTCCATTCATCGCAGTGAAATTTTGCACGCAAAAACATGTAGGCGTTGGCCAAGTGTTGTCCTAAAGGCGCCTGAAGATGTTGTAAGTTAGACATACTAATAAGAGGCAACTGATAAGCGATAGAGCGCTTCCCAAGCCCAATATGCTTTTTGAGATCGTGACGATTGACCTGGTTCCATCCTGCCCTGAATGGTGTCGCGCTCCCTCTGCCTCAGTTGCCTCTTCGGCGTATTGTCACTTCTGTGACTTTGCGTGTCAGCAAACATATTAATTTTCAATGTGTCAGAGCGTACCTACCTATTTGATGTCAATCCCACATGCTTCTCTTTAGCATCCTTTGACAGCGGCAGAGCTTCAGGTTTTGCCGAAATGGATCAATTCAATGCGAAGAGGCTGATGCTTGCGGCTATAGTGCTCACGCTTCCTCCGGCGCATGCCACCAGCACGATGCAAGTGAGTACGAACGCAGCGACATCTTCAGCCTCAACTTCGTCGCTTGCAACGGCCTCAGCCACTGTAGTCTCGACATCCTCAGTCGCGTATATCAGTATGGCATCCAAGGTTCACTTGGTGAAAGCCGGTTCGGGCGGCTTCCACTTTGAGCCAGCTCAACTGGACAATGTATCCATTGGCGACGTTGTCACATTCGAGTTCTACCCTCCGGACCATTCAGTCGCTCGCGCAGAGTATGGGAGCGCATGCATGCCTTACGAGTACACTGGCAAGGGCAAAGCAGGGTTCTGGTCTGAAACACAATGGGTCGACACAGTAGGTGATGTACGCTATACACCAGGCTATTCAGATTGCCACAAGCTGATAGATCTCACTAGATCACCCATTGGAACCTGACTATCAACAGTACCGAGCCGATCTTTTACTATTGCGCAGCGCCAGACTCGTGCACAGGCAAGCTGATGATCGGCGCCATCAACCCCAACGGCACCCAAACACTTGACGCGCAGATTCGCGCTGCGCGGGCTGCAGATTTCCAAGTAGCTCCTGGCGAGGCTATTCCAAAAGAGATTTCGTCCTCATCTTCGTCGGAAACTACCTCCTCCACCTTATCAGCATCCCCTGCGCCGACTGATCGCATCGCATCAAAGCTTTCTGATGGAGCGATTGCAGGCATCGTCCTTGGCAGTGTATTCTTCCTCGTCCTTTGCGCAGGAGTACTTGTATATGTGAGACGAAGCATGCCTGTGGAGACAATCAATAATCCCAGCAAGGCGGTCCGCACTACCCATCCTGAATATAGGTCCCCTACCGCCGATATGCAATCGCCTTAGAGTCCATACTCGAGCTACGAAATCACCGTGCCCCTATTTCCTCCACATGCGTAAGTCTCCCAAATCGGCAGTAGTTCACATCGGTATGACTTATTCTGCACAGAAATGCCGTCGCAGAGCTTCCTGTCAACTCGAAATTATTGACCTCATAAGTGGGAGCCGAATGCGATGATGCCGAGATAATCAGATTGCGTTTGGTGTCGTGATGTTGCAGCAGGTTATAGTAATCAGGACCGTTGGTTAAATGATTTCGACAAGGGGTGTGTTAGACCCACTCTACGACATGCGCACAGAGCCATGTCTGACACATATTAAATCTATAAGTTAAGCCTCTGATAGTACATAGCTCTAATCCTACTTATGCTAGTTTAACTAGATAGAAGGGTGTCGCTTTAGATTGGCGAAACTGCTGGGATTTACGTCCCTGCCTTAAATTGACCTGATACACTAACTTATAATGATTGCTGTCTGTGCACTTAATTCTGAAATGAAAATCATGTACTCGGGCCCTTGCGGTCACTGCGTGATTTTTCAGAGAAAAAGCCCGTGCAAAGGCACGGGCCTCCTAGCTCAACGATCATCCCTAGCTCAACGATCACGACAACGCGTTTGACGTGTTCATGTACCCCACCATACAAATTTACGTGTAAAAGTACCTCACTATGTCTAAAAACTACCGTGATTCTGTTGCCAAGATATCTAAAGCAGTGCAAATCCTCCGCTCGATGGATAACCCCAACATCGCCGCCTTCGCACGCGACCATAACTTACCCTACCAGAGGCTCAAACGCGCCTATCGAGGCGGCCAAAGCCGCTCTACACGCCTATCTACGAATAAGCTTCTTACAGAAGAACAGGAAGCTACTTTAAAGCGTTTCCTTGACGCGATTAACAATATTGGCTTTGGTATTCATAAGAGTCTCATCAAACAACAAACCGATGCCTTGCTAGCAGCGTCTCATCAGGATATTGGCCCACCACGTAGATGTGGCGATCACTGGGCAGAGAGGTGGCTTCAAGCCAATCCACAGTACCAAAAGGTAAAGGCGAAGCCTCTTAAGATCCAGAGGAAGCTTGCTTAAGAGCCTGAAGTTATTAAAGCTTAGTTTGAGAAGCTGAAGGCCAAAATTAATGAATTGGGAGTTCAACCAGAGGATATCTACAATATGGATGAAACTGGATGCCAGATTGGTGTTGCAAAGGGGAGCTACGTGTACACGCGACTGGGCAAAGAGGTACCTGTCTATACTATACTATATGGCAAAGTACCAATTCTAATAGGCTCTTAGATCTATATGCCCCACTCGAACAACCGTGAGCTCATATCGCTCGTAGAGTGTGTGAACGCGAATAGCGACGTACTAGATCCAATAATTATTATCAAATCGAGTACAATCCTTGAAAAATGGATAGATAATCTACCAGATCAGTACCTTATTGGCATATCAGATTCAGGATACTCCAACGATGAACTTAGCTTTGAGTAGATTAAGCACTTTAACCTACAGTCTCGGCGGAAGTTGCGTGGCGTATGGAGAGTTCTCCTACTTGACGGATATGGATCTCATTATACGCGTGAATTTATCCAGTATGCATGGGAGAATCAAATACTCTTATTTACTCTTCCTCCGCATACGACGCATTTCCTACAGGTACTAGATGTTGGCTGCTTTCAGTCACTAAAATGGTATTACAGTAGGATGCTCCACTGGGCCTTAAGGACGGGCGCCAAGGAAATAAAGAAGGAGGACTTCTTAGCAACTATCTACTAAATTCGGCGAGAGACCTTTCGCCGGAAGACAATCCTAAGCGGTTGGAGAGCAACTGGCATCTATCCCTTTCAACTAGAGGTTGTTTTGAAGAAGCTTCGCGACTGGGAGACTACATCTAGCCTACTAAAACGTGTTCGACCAGTGGAATTTGAGGATCCTGAAGTCACGCGTCCTTAAACACCTACATTTAACTCATCAGATCTAGATAAGGATAGTGTTTCATCGAATAGCTTAAGAGATCGGGAACTCCGTTGGAGCTACAAGGAGACTAGGAACAAGCTCTACAAGCTAAAATGGAGAGAGAGTTGCCCTAAATCAGCTCAAATACCCGTGCTTAAGCCTGGAACTAAAACCTGGTCAATGCCAAACGATCTACCGACTCTTGAGGCTCAGATGAAAATGATCCGAGGCGTCATCAAGGATACGCTGCCACCATCTCAAGCTATTGATATTGAGAAGACGCTTATCACTGCTACTGCGTGGGCTGCTACGGCGGAGAGCTTCAGACGTCAACTTGGGCATACGAAGGCGGCCGAGATTGCTCGTGAGGAGCGACGGAGGCGTACAAGGCGCAAGCTTACGTTTAAAGGAGGTGTTGTTTACGCTTCAGATGCTCGAGCAATAGTGAAGAAGCGTAAGGAAGATGAGATTACAAGGCAGGAGAAGGACCTTCAAATACGGAAGGATCGCGAGGCGAGAGTACTTTGTAATAAGTACAAAAGGCTTCTGCTATCAATCCGTGCCGCTGCCTCAAGGATCCGGAAGAGACATCTCGCTAGAACGCCAATCTTCGTTACGGAAGGACTTGGTCTACTTAATCCTGACGATTGTCAAGCTGCCGCAGCAGTTTGTATGGAGAAGCTGACTAAACGGGGGCCGTTCAGACCACGCTCTGACCTATCTGAGGATATGCTTACTACGGCAGTGCAACAAGGGCTTGTTACGCGTAGTATCAACGATCCTTATAACTCAAAGGTTACAGCTGCTATTAAGGCAAAAGAATGGGAAGAATACTACAGGAACGCTAACAATCGAGCCCTTGATCAGCTAGATACACAGGCTACGGTTGTTGAAAGCGAGCTCGATGATATAAGTAACGACAGCGAGGTTGACTTTGGAATTGAAAGTAGCGATGCAGGAGACTCTAGTTGACATATTATATCAATTTGCGCGACATTAATACTTTATTTCCTATATAAATTTGTATGAGAGTTGAAGCACCTGCGTCGTGATCGTTGAGCTAGGGATGATCGTTGAGCTAGGAGGCCCGTGCCTTTGCACGGGCTTTTTCTCTGAAAAATCACGCAGTGACCGCAAGGGCCCGAGTAAATATATCTTTGTTCAAACTTTGCGATCAGCCTCTCCCTCCATGTAGCTTGTAAGAGCTGACTGTGAATGTGCCACGAACGGGGAGGTTTTTCCCAACCATGCAACCTCTTGCTGTTCGGATCGTGGCGCTATTTGCATCGTAACGAAAGAGTCCGAACCGGAACTGTCTGGCTGCTTTGATTTAGCAGAAAGATGCCAAGACTATCTGATGACCTACTGTCGAGACGCTGGTCACAGAGCTCCAGAAGGAAAAGGCGGTGATGCTTAGCTCATTCATTGATTCGATTGCTTTGCTGGTGGAGGGTGCACAAGGTAGGGTGGTAAGGGGCAAAAGAGAGAAGTGAGAGTAAGAGAGGACGATAAGGGGTGCCTGACAGCCTTCGGTCATCGAGCGGCCCGATGCATACGGGAAAGGCTCGGCTATTGGCCCTACCGTATACTCGCCCACCGCGCCAAGTTACTGCGTAACTTGGCCCTGTACAGTTCAACGCAAATCACCAGTTCAAATATTTTACAAGCGATCGTAAAATCAATTATAATCAACACAGTACAATAGCTTCAATTTACTGTCTCATTCAGAATGATACAGTAACAAATTCTAAATCGTTCTATGTACATGATGAGGCTCCTGTCGCCGGTGTTGCTGCTCGTTGATTCTTTGCCTTTCGTACAGCAGCTCGGGCAGCCCTTTGGGCATCCTCCTTGACGCGTTTATCAATAGCTTCACGAGCTGATTTTGCTGTGAGTACGCCTCCCTTTTGTACTTGACGGCGACTTGAAGATTGACGCTCCTTGCGTGCCCGTGCTGCAGCTGTAAGTGACTCGAGCTCCTGCACGATTAGTTCGTGTGAGTCGGTTAATGCCGCTGAAGCCTTTAGCAAGCGTAAAAGACGTGTATTTGACGCTCTATCTTCGTTAATTTTCATCCTCGTACTATTAATAAATCGCTTTAAGGTCCGGTGGGTTGGCGGAGTAGGAGTTAAGTGCGGAGAGGATAAAATAGGTGGCGTTATAGGCCTTTCATCGCGGATCTTCTGGAGCACCTTTTCTGGATCCCATGGGTAAATCCCAGCTTGTGCCCATCCAGATTTAATGGTAGACTGTTTAAAGGCTTGTTGACGGATAGCCTCAATTGCGTGAAGAAATTCAATCTTATTAAACTCTGTACAGCCCTGGCGAGTAGCGGCTTCAACAGTGCCCTTGTGATAGTGTTTATATAGCTGAAAGACGCCTACATCTAATGGCTGTAGATTATGCGACGTATGCGGGGGCAAAGAGAAACACACGATCTTATGCTCGTCGGCGTAATCGAGAAACTCCTTAGTACAATGGGAGCCGAATCCGTCAAATATAAGCAGTCTCCATGCGCCTTGCCGGCTCCTAGCTGACCACTTATTGAAGTGCTTTAGCCAATCAATCGATAGGGTATCGTTTGAGTAACCAGTCTCCGAGAGACCGACGGTGTAATCATCTGGGAGATCCGTATTTCTATACCACTTTTCTAGGTATACTGCGCCTGTAAGGATCAGGAAGGGCGGGATCGCGATGCCGGCGGCGTTAACAGCTTCAATCGCAGTACTATAATCACGACACGTCGCATTAGGTGACTGTACAGCCCTGCCGAAATCCATCGTAACTATCCACTGGCTGCCTCCTACGCCGATTCTAAAGCCAGTTTCATCCATATTCCAGCAATCATCCTTTGTAATACCGTACTCGGCCAGCGTACGCGAAAGATCGTGGAAGTGCTGCCAATACACATCGTCAGTATTAGCAGCAATACGGTTAATCTCTTGAGGTTTTTGCCTAACGCGTTTACAATCAGGATTACGCTCCAGCCAGCGTGCGATTAGGTTTCTTCCGACAGGTTCAGCGCGTCCACTAGGATCGTTAAGATCGAGTACGGTTTGAAAAGCGGCGGTAAGTTGAGGGAGGAGGGCAGGCATCCGAAGCCTATCGCAACGCGTAATATACTGCTTTATACTAAGCTCCATTGCTGGTGTAAGTCTCTGGTTTGGGCCGGGGCGTTGCATCTTATTTTTACGTCCTTGAATGCGAGCGTACAGGCGGGGGTATGGGACGCGGAATCGGCGGGCTAGATCAGTAATGCGACCATCAAATCCATCAGTATAAACGCGGAGGGCATCAGAAATACGATCTTCAACTTGCTGATAAGTTCCTAGGATTGTATACATCGTGTTGCTGTTGAAAATACGCGTAAAAGTTATGTGGTGGGGTGGGTTGTAAAATATTTGTGTTGAACTGGTGATTTGCGTTGAACTGTACTGGGCCAAGTTACGCAGTAACTTGGCGCGGTGGGCGAGTATGAGAAAGGGGACTGCAAACCCCGTGCGACACGGATTGCTAGTGTCCAGAAGCAGAATTTAGTTCCGAATAACCTCTCGGTGTTTCATTCATCCTATGGACATTCTGGTCAGGCTACTATGGAGAATAATAGCCACCCTACAGTGACCCCGCAAAAGTTTCCGCCGCGCATGCACGAGCCACCCTCTCAAGCACATGTACACCAAACTTCAACACCATATATCTCAGCCAAAATATTAACTAACTACGTTAACGTGGATCCCTGCGTGGCGGACATCCCGCCGTACCGGAACACCAGAATCACCTTCTATTACAGCCACCCCGACAGTGATTCGAATATGTAGATAATCTCGGAATAGAATCTTTTAGACCTAATATCTACCGTCGCCTTAAATTTATTGCGTTGACTATCTTGCTTACTATACAATACCACAATCTACAGCGAGCACCTACAACACTACCATCTCGGACGATCTCGGGTAAGATAGAATTGTACAAAAGCTTGCTGAGCCATGAAATACTCTTTAAGGAATGTATCCCGAGCGCAGAATTGTGCCTTGAGGAACGAAGAGACGAGAGGCTCTCTGGACGTGCGCGAGAGAAGAAACCCCCCAAAAACTCTGAAACTAAAAATCTGAAACGTAAGGTCACCTGACTTTTACGTAACATTTACGCCACACTATGTAGGTTGCGCCACATTCTACCCAGGACTTCTGCCCTGATTTATTCCGGGCCAAAACTACAGATCATCAGAACCAACAGAGAACATCTCATTTTTAGCTCATCTTTAAATCAAGGAGACTCTCATTGAGACTTTAGTTCTACTTCATTATCTTAATTCTGAGCATTTTTCTCTTCCTCTAAGCTATAATCTCCCCGTACCACGTTACTACGTAGAGTGCGATAGCATCCTTTAGCAACTATTCCTCAATCTTACCGCATTACTCTCGCTTCTATTTGTGACACTTCAGGATGAAAGTATGTAAATTTAAGATTAACGTATGTAAGCAGGGTAACGTACATCCCTTTGCAACGGAACAACCCCCGCAACGGACAAAACCATAGGTACTTAGACTTTGCAGCTGTTCTCAGCTAGATAGGCACTCCAATAATTCTAGGCTTTCTCATGCTATATACCAGGACAACTCCTGAGTCGATCTGCGTCCTTGTATACAAATATTACAGTGGCGTGGCTGTTTAACCTAATGACTACGAAGTGGATGACTTCATTGCGATAGCTGATCCTCAACTAAGTCAGCGCTACTACCATCGGTTTTCGACTATATGGACGTCGTCGCAGATATCATACACGTCCAGGAATCTAGCATGTCGCTTAGCACCTGTACACAGCTCTTATCGCTGATGTGCGGACCGATTTATACGTGATCGCCATGCTACTTGGTACTTGCGGAATGATTCCTCCAATCAAAATGCGCTTACGTGGGTTAAAAATTTTACAGCTAACCCAGTTAAAATGGCCAATCATGGATTGGCAGCCAATTCTAGTCACGTGATTTCTCATCGCTCTTCAAGACAACAAGGGCTGCAGAAGGTTGGTAAGCACATAGTAACATTAGAGCGATAATGCACAGTAGTACGAGGGACATTACCATGTCTAGCTCGAGCAGAGACGCTCCTGCGAACATCTGGGGGTAGTTCTAACGCCAGTGCCTGACTGGCCGGGTCCATGGTTGCTGTGGTTCACAGACGCTCTGAGTTGAGCAGACACGACCAGTTGCAGGCCATCCTCATGGCTATGTGCTAAGAATAGAACAATGGAATGTGCTAGAAGTCGGTTCACGTGATAACTCACGTGGATGATCACGTTGGTGTTCTTTACAGATGACAAAGCTCTTCTTAAATTCTCACGCCAAATCATCGCAACAGCTTCTCAACGGAGAAACCTTAGTATTACCGCCATATATCGATATCGATTATTCTGAGACGCGAGACTTGAAATTTCATACCTAAAGCTACCCCGTATACCACCGACACACAGATTTAAATTAAAATGATGGCTTAGGCTAAGGTGGAAGGCTGAGGCATGAAATGTCGCCGTCAGCAGATTGATCGCTACTGGCCGCAACGCTGCGTATTTTTCCATCTAGGTGTTAGCAGTACATGATTATAAGCATAGAAAACATTTAAGAACTTCATCATATCCTTTAATTAGGTTTTCTACTTTTTATGTGCTGATTCCACAGATTTTGTTCCGTTGCACCGGTTGTTCCGCTGCGAAGGGATGTACGTTAGTGATGAAAAGTCATGTATTATCCTGACGTGTTTCTGTGTATCAAGTGAGGCTAATATACATGTAGGAATGGACGGATTAGTCAGTAGTAAACCACGTGACTGCAGATGTCCTGGGCTTACAACGTATAATAGTGTTTATTATCTATATATAGACGCAGTGTAAAATATGTAAGAAGATAGTATCCATCTTACGCGAACCACTCATGTGTGAGTCTCACGGCGTGGTTCCCCTCAGATCAGGAAGAGATGTCATCTAATCTTCTTAGTGCAAAGATCACTAAGAACTAGTCATATGTGCCTTAGGTCTTGGCGCCAATTGCTCTCTAGCTAGAACACCAATGATTGCTGAGAAAATCGATCTTATTGAAATCTACAAGAGTCCAGTAAATGTAGGAGCAATAATTACCGCAAAAAGTCATGAAGGTTCTCGAATTCCTAAGAATTCATTGTCTACATTATATTATGAAGTATGAGGGTAGCCTGGAACCCTACATCAGAGGACAAATTCTCAATCCTCAATAGATTGATTCAGACCTTCCACAGCTATGGGAGACTACTTGTACGCGTCTTCACAGTAGCATATGCAAGAGTTTCCCAAACAAGATTCTGTATACTCTAAAGCCAGTTTGGTTGGTAGATGTCTAGCAGCAGTGCGTCATTAAAGCTCCTAAACAATGCTCTTACCTTGCTCTAAGCTACGTTTGGGGTGACCATGTTACTTTGCAAGCTATGCGCAGCAACATATACCAACTTCAGAAGCCAGGCTCGCTTTCCATTAATCAAACCGCAATACCAATTACAAGAACAATTCGCGACGCAATAAGAATCGTGTAGCTTCTGAAAGAGAGGTACCTATAGGTCGACACTCCATACATCATATAAGATAACAGATTATAAAAGCATGCTAAGCTAACAAAAATGGTAGCTATTTACGCCAACGCTTTAGGCACTATTTTAGCAGTTCAGGGAGAAAATGCCAACAGCAACTTGAAAGGATTTCGTAGGGTCTCCCAACCAAGAGACAGACCAAATCATCCATCGCCTTGGAACAGAGGTGACAGTAGCTCAGAACCTAATACGAGGAAATGAACTCAAGCGAGCAACTAACAACTCTGTATGGAAAACTCAAGGGTAGACCTATCAAGAACATTTATTCGCAAGAAGGAAACTGATTTTTGATGGCAACTCAATACGGTGGGGATGTTCTACAAATATCTGGCGGGAACACTAAATTATCTCATGACCTCAAACCATTGCACATCATCTATCACCTATTTGAGTCTTCAATACCCGATTTGAGAGTGCTTACAACCACTTTACACGACTACAACCAGAGATCATTTACCTATCTAGAGGACATACTCAACGCATTTTCAGGAATTGCATCTATATTGGGTGCATCTTTCGAAGGCGGCTTCGTCTCTGGTCTACTAATAGCCTTATTCGACCTCGCCTTACTCTAGCTTCCGTACGATAGACTAATACGTAGGACTGCAAAGTATCTATACGCAAAACATTGTCTCCCAAGCTAGAGCTAGGCTAGATGGTTAGGGCTAATCAATATAGATGACAGACTCGGCTCAGATTTCATGAGAAATACGCCAGATTTTAATCAACCTACGAGGATACAATGAGTAGTAAGATTGTTATCATGGAAATATCATGAGACTTTGGAAGCGCCTAGGAAACAGATTCACGTTAGCATCTTTGCTTACAAAGAGTCTTATCTAGGGGCTCAAATCTGATGCCCCCCAGGTTAGACCTAACATCATACTTCGGAAACCCAGACGCCATCTACGAGGCCCTAGATCCCAGGTCTCCACCTTCATCGTTCTATAGAAACACATAGCATCCAAAGCTTGAATTCTAATATCTGATCCTACTTCCAAGACTAGAAGACTTGTTTCCTAACATCTTAGCACCTTATATTTCATGTAGAACGCAGCAAGCTTGGCTTTTTGTGGTAGAGGAAATTCTCCTAAATAATGGATATCAACTAACTGTATCACTTCGAAACTAAGTAGAGACATGGGTTAGGGTTCTTCTACCACACAATAAGCTTTCTATGTTCAGTAGGCTACACAGAATGCTAGTAGATCCTATTGAGTTGGTTGAGATAGCCATAGGACTCTGTAGAGACGCTACTTCGCCATAGCTAGGACTGGTTGAGATCCGACATCTAGATAGGATTAAGACTGAGCAGTGGTATGAATACTACTAGGTGATGTGGATAGAATGGATAGAGGGAGTTGCATATTGCAAAGGCCTAGGTCGAGTTTGTAAACATGTTTGGGAGAGTCAAGATAGGAAGCCAGTTGACTTGATGCTCGGTTAGACTAAGGCAGGCTCGTGCCTTGGGGAACGAAGAGACAAAAGGCTCTAATTTACTCCTGTCCCTACCAGCCTTATAGAAATACATCCTTTCAAACCATGAATAGAACACCCATGCCCCATAAAATTAGCCTAAGTAGCTTTCCCCGCTCCCTAGCTCCCTTGCGCCCTGCACCTCAAGAAAACATCCGAAAATCCTAGCTAGTTCTATCTCACAATTCGTTCCTTAAATACTTCCTTTATTATAAATACTTTATTGTAAACGATTAAAATTGCCTTCCATAACTTCATTAAACTTCGTTCCTCAAGGCTCTTCTTGCAAACCGCGCCTCGCGGGTTGCGTCTCCTGTTTTCGGTGAAGCGGTAATTAATTCAACCACTGATTTGCCCTCTTTCCGGTTTTTCCCTCGTGACCGTTATGGACCCCCTTGTTATGCTTGATTGTTTAGGTATAGTAGAGTAATTTATTGACCGCTGCATTGGCCTCTTTCATTTCTTGTCCTCATGACGTCACCGTCATGAGCAACACCCCCATCGTCTGTGGATTACCGCTGTGCGTCCCCCAACTCTATACTGGCCACACTGCTTTGTCTAGAAGAATACGGCCTTTGCTAACTTGCTAACTAATTGAGTTGCTAGTTTGACTAGTTTGAAGAAGGCCAGTTCCTTGCCTCTACCGCCCGAATCGTTGCTTCGCTGAGCTCCTCCAACCTCTTCTCCGCCGCAACCATATTCTCTGGAACTGTGTTGCCGATGATATCCCTCTCTCGAGCCTTCGATAGGAGCATTATGCCCTCAAGCGACGGACTCCGGGACAGTTGTACGTACAGGCTATATGGGTCACACTCAGTGTGTCCAACAAGCAAGTAAAGTAAAAATCTACCCCTTTACTTTACTTGCTTGATGAAAACCTTTGCTTTACTTGCTTGCTTGACGAGAATCCTTTACTTTACTTGCTTGCTTGACATTACTTGGTGATATTTCCTGATTTTGAATCTATGATAGACCTATGAAAGTATACCGGTTCGAAGAAGGTGCTTTTAACATTCGATCGCTGCCACAGTGTCTGAATTAAGGCGATTTTGTTTATCTGTGATGACCTTCTTCGTTTGTGAGAATACGCGCTTATACTCAGAGCTTATTGCCGGACAACTGAACAAATCAAACGCCATCTTAGAGAGCACAGGGTAATTAGATGCATGGTGAACCCACTACTCCAGAGGATCCTCAACATCCTAATTGGCCTTATTAGCCCTAGCTATAAACTCATTAAGCTCAGAGGTAAGTTTTGTCTGCTTCCTTCCTCGCGTAATAGACGCTGAAGTAGCGGCGAGCCGCTGACGACGCTTACGAGCTTGCTTGAAAAGATTAAGCGAAGTATCGCTATCAGTAGTAGCATCATTATCCTCCTCTTGTGTTGATTCAGCTATATCTACTTCCGCAGCTGCTTCCTCGTAGCGTGCGTACACATCCTGCACTACCTGCTTTGCCTCAGCGATCCATTTCTTCTCATGACTCCATTTGAGCTCGAAATAGGTAAATTTGTTCGCAGGATGCAGGGCAACGGCGTATTGGTACGCTGGCGTAGCATCCGTAAGGGTGTAGTATTCTTTAAGCTTGGCGCGGGCAGTATTAATGGCGCATAAATAGTATTCAGAAACCTCCTTGGGGTGATCGTCTGCGAACTTTCCGGCCTCCTGGAGCTTCTTAAAGAGGATATTAAGAGACTCTAGTGTCTTATAGAGTGAGCTATGTGCTCCTTTAAGGCCAGCTTTATTAGCCTGGCCTTCCATGCGTTTGGTTAGGTCTTTAAATAGTTTTAAGACATGGAAGATGTGCTCTAAATTAGCCCAATCACGCGGGGTAATTACGTCCTGTGAGATATCGTATCCCTCACTACTATGGTTATAGTGGAGAAAGAATAGATTAATTGCGTGGCGGAGCTTGAGAGCTCTCTTGATTATGGCATACACAGAGTTCCAGCGGACGCCGCTGTTGACTAATAACCTAGTGTAGAGTTGTTCGATGCTGCCTTGATTGTACGCCTGCAGGATATACCGTTTCAGAAGCTCCCGCTGCTGGTCACTCTGGTTAATCTACACGCAGAAGTTGTGGAGCTTACCGATAAAGCTCTGCTTCCTCCATATCTCAAATCGTTTATTGTTGGATGCGCCACAGAGCTCTTTCTCCAGCTTGCTGACACCCTGCCTAAAGAGGAGAGCTTTGACAATGAGACTCAGTATATGGCCGACGCATTGAAGGCGGCTCTGCTTTGTGATTGTGGGGTACTGCTTTGCTAGCTCTTTAATACATGTGTCGTTATTGCTAGCGTTGTCTATCATGAAGAAGCCAACGATAGCGGGTATATCGTACGACTCGATAACCGTCGACAGCACCTTCGCAATGTTCTCGCCAGTGTGAGGGCCCTTTAGAGGCCGGAGGTCAAGAAGAGCTGTTTGCAACTTATGCTTCTCGTCCAGGAAGTGAGCAACAACTGCCACATAGTTCGTTCCTTCTTCAGACGTCCAGGTATCAGTTGAGAGATGGATCTTGCTTTTGGTAAGATAGAGCTTTTCTTTCAGCCAAGTACGCCTCCCAGCATTACCGTCCCACATCTCTTTAATCCAGGTGCTAAGAGTTGACGGGCTCTTTGGCAGAACCTTATCTATATCCTCTAGGCAGCTGGCAAAGATGTTACGGGTGCGTTGATGCGTTGCTTGTCGAAAGGTAAGGTCAAGATCAACAGCCTAGTTAATAAACTCGCCCTTGAACTGAAAGTTATTAAACACTAAGCGCCGGCTTCCAAGGTATGGTATGGAGCTCGTTGTTCCCTTAGCCATATTGAACGGATTTGACGCTACTGGTTTGTAGCCGAATTCTTCGAGTTTGTGCAGATGGTTTAGGTGATAAATGATACTAGTAGTAGCCCCACTGTTGAATAGCGCGGAATCATGCTGGCTACTAATATGGCAGTACTTGCGGAGCTAGAACTTGTTATCTCTATCTGTTGTAAGCTGCGCGCCGTGTTTGTAGATTGCCGAGGATTGGGCTTTAGAGTTGAGGGTACGCTTGTGAGGCTGACGATATTGAATTAATGGCAGTGGCTTCCTTTCATAGCGAATTTTGTCCCATTCAATATGGAAAGTGCATTGAGTAGATGTCGGCAGCTCTCTTTTACGGGTGGTTGGTGTAGAGGCCTTATGAGTTGGAGTTGAAACTGAACTTGGGGTTCCTAAGCGGCTCTCTGAGGTAGAGCTAGGGGGCTTAGAGGGGGTTTTAGGCTAAGAAGAATGTGTAGACCTTCCACGAGGCTAAAAGAATAGGTGAGAAGACATATTAGCTTACAATTTGGTAGCCTTGTAAATAAAGACTGGAGGTGTTAGATTTTGTGATAGAAATCATGGTTTGGCAGCTTGAAGTACTTATAAATATTATCTTAGGAAGTGAATTAATTGATTGATTTTTGGATAATACTATCGTACATAAATAACGAACGAAATAAGTTCTGGGAGTGGTTTGCTGTATAAGGATTGACAGGGGGAAATGAAGATCGACAAGGTAGCAAAGTTGCCTTATGGCGGTTTCGCTAATATTTTTCACGGTATATCTGGCTCTTTGTGCGACTCCTGCCAATCACGGTTTTGCTGGGTGCCACCTAGTGAAATCATAATTGGTTCGCTTAGCTAGCGTCACCTAACTTATCTTCGACATGCCTAGTACAGCAATTCTGTCAAGCAACTTGAAGTTACTTCAAGTAATGTGAAAACCCTTACTTGTGCTTGCTTGAATGAGCCTTTACTTTACTTGCTTGTTACGTAATCAAGTAATGTCAAGCAAGCAAGTCAAGTAACTTGGTTGTTGGACACACTGGTCACACTGGCTCGCAGAGATGTCAACAATCAAGCCGATCAAGCCCTCGTCGTCGGCTTGGCTTGAGGCTTGATTTGGAGTCGTTAGGCTTGACTTGTTTGACTTGATTGCTTAGATGAGGCTGGCTTGGCTTGAAGCTTGATCGGTGGCTTGATTGTTTATTGTTGTAGAGATCGCTCGGCTATACTAATTACTCGACCTCCTGGCCCCAATAGCACAACTTGTATATAGCGTCTATTTCAGTGTCAGTTATTCTTGCTGTAGCAACGCTGCTGCCTTGATCAAAGCCAGCCTTATACCACCGCCTTATACACTGAATAGCAGCCAGTAACTGGGGTGAGATCTTCCGCCTTCGGGGCTCAAGCAGGTCGCCAAGCTCGCTGAACATACGCTCACACTCGCAGCTTGACGCTGGGATAGAGATGACGTCGATAGCCATCTTAGAGAGATTAGGGTAGCGATCGCGCAAGCTTACCCAGTATTTAATTGGGAAGTTTGCGGCATCACTACCCTTCTCAACCCTTGGCTCGCACCTCTTCCACCTATTAAACTCGTCTATCTCGCTGTCCTCAGCAGCCGCGCTAGCCTCAGGATCGATGAGGGCTTCAATAGCCTCGTCGATATCGTTGGTAACAACCTTTGGCCGCCTCACTAGGCGTGGTGAGCGGTTGTATTCAGCCCAAAGCGCGCGGAACGCGCAATTATTAGCGTCCAGCCACTCAGGCTTGTCAGCCCAGGCAACGTCGCAGTAAGTTTTATAGCGCGGATGGAGTATCGTTGCCGCGTAGTACGCTGGTGAGAGGTCGAGTTTATTGTAGTAATCGCTAGCCTTCGCCCAGGCAGCGCGAAGGTTGATCGCGAGATGGTCCTCAGGCGCGTCGTCGTGCGCATTATAGTCGACTGCCTCGTACACCTTGACGCGCTGCTCGTAGTAAGTAAGTATAAACTCAAAGACTGGGATGACCTCAGCAATAGCGCCATAACGGCCACTTTTGCCGCGACCTTCAAGCCGCTTTGTTGCCAACTTTAGCGGCTTTAGTACGTCTATGTACTCAGTAACGACCGCCCAATCGGCGGCTGTTAGCCCGTCCGATCGCATCCAGGGCGCTGCCTCCGGCAGCTTGTTGCCGCGACTTATCGCGTACGTGTC
Organism: Pseudopyrenochaeta lycopersici; assembly: GCA_003313425.1. Lineage (NCBI taxonomy): Eukaryota > Fungi > Ascomycota > Dothideomycetes > Pleosporales > Pseudopyrenochaetaceae > Pseudopyrenochaeta > Pseudopyrenochaeta lycopersici. The sequence goes on from NHZP01000005.1 coordinate 1,740,312, forward strand.
CTCATCTCGCACGCGGCGTATATGGTGGTTAGCGTAGGCGTTAACTGCTGGCTGCAGTTCCACGGCGCGCTCAAAGGCAGAGTAGTACGAGTTCCAGCGCGTGACAACTGGCTTGATTGGCTCAAGTATCCTGTGTTGATCTGTGGGCAGCTCAGCGTTAGCGAGGCGCTGAAAGTTTTTAAAAAGCTCATGTTGTTGCGGCGTTTTGATGTAGTTAATAACGCTAAGAAGCACGCCTAAAGGCCCATCCTCGCGCCATTTGCGCATTAACTCGCTCTCAGCAGCAAGCTCACCGCTATCGTTGTCGTACGCGTCGTCGTTGTTACCCCAGAGTAGCGTCTGACCGATGAGGTTAAGGATGTGAGGGCCGCAACGGAGGCGGCGATGGGGAGCGATGAAGCCCATCTGCTGCGCGAGCTTGAGGACGGCAGCGTCGTTGTTAGTAGCGTTGTCAAGCATAAAGTAGCCAACTGTACGCGGATTTATGCCGAACTGCTGCAGCGTTTTGCTAACTACTTCAGCAATCTTCTCGCCAGTGTGAGCGCCCGTCAGCTGCGGCAGCGCGATAGGTACGTCTACAAGGTCACCAACGCTGTTAACGTAGTGAGCAACAACGCCTAAGAAGCCACGCTTGCCGCCTTTAGTCGTCCAGCTGTCAAAGCTGATGTGGACCTTGCTTATTGATTGCGACAGCTCAGCGACAACCTGCGGCTGCATAAAGTCGAAACGGCGCATTACAAAGCGTGAAACACTCGCATGGGAGGTCCACAATGCCGCCACTGCCTCAGGATTTGCAGCTTCAAGCAGCCGTCGAAACGCGGGGGACTCAAACTCAGAAATTGGATGGTTGTTCTCGACGAGCCATGCGACAGCAGCATGTCGAAAATCCTGAATGCTAAAGCCGGCAAGCTCGTTGGCAACGTCTTGGGATACCTTGACTTTGCCGGCCTTGAAGACAGCGCGCAGCCCGCTCTTACCTGCCTTCGTCGCAGCGTGCGCTTTGCCTGGAGCTGCGTAACGATGGCCGCGTTTATTCTGCTCTAAATGGCGCGCTGAGGTCGACGTCGATAGCGTTGTTTCGTATATGCCGCCGCCACCAGCGTCGATAATCTTGTGCTCATGACAATAGCGACAGACAAAGAAGGTGCGGTCTGGGTCCTTAATGAGCGCAACGCGAAAGCCGTAGAGGTATACCCAGCTCTTTTTCTGCCTCTGCGTAGCCAACGGCTTGCAGTATTGAGGTAAACGTGACCAATTAATCCCCTCGAAGTCGTCTGCAAAGCGCTCATCAAAGCCCTTACTACTATTATTATTATCTTCTAACGTAGCTACTGTTGCAGCCTTGCTGCCCTCAATAGACGTGACGATCGCAACGTTAGGCTGAGACTCGCGCAACTGCGACTCAAAGGTGGGTGGCTCGGTAGCCTGAGACGCGGCAGTCGTCAGTGCTTTGCGCGGCGATAGACGCTGAGATAGTTGCTGGGTCGTATTAACGTCGACAGGCTGGGACTCGATGCTACAAGCAGCGACCCTTAGGCGCTTGTTCGGGACAGCAGCGCTGTTACGGGGACGTTTAGGGGCTTTGTTAAGCGGCATAGCAACAATAGGGGCGTAAAAAACTACTAAGTAACTGTCTATATAGGCAAAGGCGACAGTATAGGTAGATGACGCGTAAGATGGACGCGTAAAGTAGCTTTAGGTAGGTAGCTGAGATGCTTACTAAGCTAACTATAACACCAGGAAAGTATCGCGAGATCGCTCGTACAGCAAACTTAGTAGCCTCATTGAAATCGAAGCTAAAACATGTTGCTGAACACTCCCGCAACACTAAAACATCAAGCCAATCAAGCTAACCAATCAAGCTTCGTATTAAGGCTTGATTTGATTGCAAAAATACTAGGACGAGGCTTGGATTGATCGAATTGACGATCGTCAAGCCAATCAATCAAGTGCTTGATTGTAGCTTGATTGTTGACATCTCTGCTGGCTCGGCACCGCCTGGCCGCCGACGTTCGTCGTCCTCGTCCCCCGCAACTCTAGTGCCACTCGCTCCAAAGTCCTGCCTTGGACTTTATAATCCGTACAAGCGAAAGCGGCCGTACATGGTAATCCTCTACGAGTAACGTCGTGCCGTTGCCATGGACGCCTCCTGACGCACTCCAATTTCGAACTCAATGGGGTGAGGAGGATGGTTCCGGGCGGCATGCCGACGAAATTGAAGTCTTTCGTTGTTTCTGCGGCGAGCAGAATCCCAGCAGGCGGTCCGAAGTGGAGGACGGTATCGGCGGAAATACGATGCCCTGGGTGCGCCTTGTCGAGGATGACGTCTAGAGCCTTGTAGTTGGCCCCATTTACCAGCTTTAAACCTTGATAAGAATTTCTATTGACGACGACAGGCATACCCGGCACAAACATGAAAATGGCTGGCACCGGCACGCTGCTGTCGTCGCCATAGTTCAAGATCATGAGCGCCTCTTCTTCCGTCGGCTGGCCATCTTTCCATTTGTGCTCTGAGACAAAGATCCGCAGCTGCGCCTGATGTTGCTTCTGGAAGGACAGTGTCGCCTCGATATTCAAACTCCACCGGTTTCTGTTTAGTGGTGTGACCACTGTAATGCCCGACTCCCACGGGATCCGTCTCCCCTCTCGGAAGCACATACGGTTCAACAGGTCGACGTCGGTTTGGTCTGCCACGCCTTGTCGGATCCGCGCCAGCAACCGCTGCAGTTGTAGATCGCCCGCGGCACGGACCTGCTCATGCAGCATCACCAGATGTTTCCTAATAAAATTCTTTGGGAAAACGCGTCACGCACATCTATTGAAGTACTCTCGATATGGCAGACATGCCCATACGGTCCACTTATCAGTAACACCATGACGATCAAAAGCTACTTCAGCGGCTGCTCTAAGGCCACAGATACCGACAGAATTATTCTTGCCCCATCATCTATCAGCCCTCGCCGAAATGACGTCGCCGATGACACGTTGATCGAGCCCGACGAGTTTAAACTGAATGGGAAGCAGTATGTCCGCTGCCGCGTTTTGGCGAAGCCCCAGAAGCATAATAGGAAGAGGACGTCCATTGTTTGGATGTATGGCGAGGATATCCAGTTCAAGCAGGATCCGACGAAGAGGTTCTGGTACTGTTACTTATGCGAACAAAAACATCACCAGCAGGAGCTTCCAACATCCGGAAACGGTAATACTACTGCCCTAGACCACCTCGAATCAAAACACCAAATTGATAGGAAGACTGGTGAATTCAACCCGAGAAAGAAGGGTTCGTCACAGCCATCAATCATTGACTTCAATAATATATCCACCCTTGTATTCAGACGCCGGTTTGACGATTTAAGGAACTTCTCATTCGGTGGATCGTCTATTGCCAATTTTTGACACATGAATCCAGTCCAGCCTAAAATTCTAGATTGAGTCAATCTCTGCTGGTGGGTATGAGCAATCGCGCTTGGTTGACGGCCAGCTTGTCGCGCTTGCAAGGTCGAGCGAGCGACGCCATACGCTGCTGCAGCCTTCCTCTCGCTAGTAAAAACACTAGATTCGAGATCAGCAAGCGCACTTTGTATAGCTTCTTCAGCACAAGGCATTTTGAAGTAGTTAACGTACATCCCTTCGTGGCGGACATCCTAGTGTGCCGGAACTGACCAATCAACTTGCGAGAAATGCGAAAAAGTTAACGTTAGCAGCTCACATAAACAGACAGACCCCTGCTAGCGCCATCTCTATATGTAGCACTCAACCGACTAGATGTCAACGATACCTTTGACAATAATGAAGACAATACCTATCATGTCGATAGTCTCCTCTCCTCATCGTGCTGAAGAGCCTATAAGTCCAACAATATGCATCGAGCACAAAAAGGCCTATTGTGCTTCGGTCGCTGATACAGTTATCATAAAAAAAGTTTGAGTCATAAATGTAAATTCTAAAATCTAGAATCAATTGCCTAGCTATTATTTGCGAAACCTACCAAGATATTCGGCTTTAACGGGAAGAATTTTGGAGAAGGAATGCACGGCACTGCACTAGGCCGCCTCTTACAGAATGCCCAGCCACAGCTCGTCGTTTAGTCCTGCAAAACGGCCGCCTTGCTGCCGCCACCTCGATTCGTCCTGGATTCTGGTTTCCAAGAAAGTGTATATTGCAGCTAATGTATGCTTCATGACTACGTGTATCAGCTTTGGGTCACCATGTGTGGCTGCCTACACTTACCTTGCATGGCCAGATGTTTCCCTAGGCAAGCCCGCGCGCCCAAACCGAAAGCCAATATATGCATGTTCCCATTCAGATCCTTAGAGTACCAACGCCGAGGATCCCATTCATATGGCCTCTCGAACACGGCATCGTTATGATGGAGAAGGTACGGATATGCGCTGATGCGTACGTTTGCAGGAATTTGAAAACCCATCCCATCTATTACGGCTGTCTTGCTGATCCTTGGCTGACCGTCGGGGGCCGTTGGTCGAAGGCGCAAAGTCTCGCGGATCACTGCATCGAGCAAGGGTAGGGCGTCGAGATCTTTTGCTGCTGGGATACATTGTCGTTTACGATCAAGCGGACCCCATAAGCTACGTAGTTCTGACCGTAATTCTGATTGAATCTGATGGTCTTTAGACAATTCGTACAAGGCCTGTGTGACTGTAATACTGAGCACATCGCCAGTAGCTTTCAGATGATCCAATATTTCACTTGCAATCTCGAGCTCGAGGTCGCCAGGACTCGCTGATGAGGACTGTCTTTGTGCAGCCTCCTTTAGGTCATGGTACAAAACTGGAAAGGTAACAGAATCCGCGTCATAGGCGATCGGCTCAGAACACATGGTTGCGGCCTGCTTGCAAAGTGCCAGACATTCTGCCTCAAGAAGCGACCTTGCGCGTTGCGCACGTCTTAGATCCGGAGAGAAGCACGACACAATGCGGCTCAATGCGGGTACCTCTTGCGCCCAAAACATCGAGTTTTGCGAATTCGCTTCGCTGAATGCGCGCTGATATGCTATTCTTCTGTGGCTACCATTGATCAAGTTTGGAGCAATTGCAAGACCGAAAATGTGTCCAGTGACGATGTCCATGACTGCAGCGAAGCACAGCGGAAGAACATCCACAGCAGCGGACCCTGTATTGCTCGAATGAGATGCAAGCTGAGGCACAAGCCGGTCTAGCAGAACAGCGACCATGATATCATGTAATCTCTTCGATTTCTGTAGAGGAACTCTTAGATACGGCGGGGTCACTCGCCGTCGGCGCCGAGCATGCGAGCTAGTGTCTAGAGTGGACATGGAATTGAGATGTCTAATTCGGGTCAGTATTGGAGAAATGGCGCGAAAAGTACCAAACAACCCGTAATTTGAGAAAGCAGAGTACCATTCTGGTTTCTTCATCTTTGTTCCAAGCATGTGGTGGAACCCAGGATCCCAGCTCTTGATGCTAATTTCCCGTGGGCTGAGCCGTACTAGAGGCCCATAGCGATCATGGGCTGCAACCACTGCATCGACTTCTTCATTACCACATTTGGACCTCTTCCAGAGAATCCAGAGAGGAGTGAAGGCGCTTGTTCGGTGTGCGTTAGGGACATTGGCGAGGGGTGAGAAGCAGACATTGTAGATCGCGGCGCCTGCCAGGTAACAAGCGCCAAGCGCAGCGATGGCTACAGCTGTTAGCATGACTGATTGCAGGAGGAGAAGGTGCTCATATTGAGATTTGAGCTTTTATTTGTCAAAGTTTCAGGCTATAGGGAAGCAATGACGAACATCACAGTGACGCCCATTTGCTCAACTCATACGCATGATTCAGTAAGCGCGATTTATCAGCTAGCTGACACGATCAATGCTACTCAATAGTCATCATTTAGTTCGAGAGCCGCATCTGATCGTGTTTCATTTATGTATTTCATTTACAATTTCTTCAACCCGGCTGACGAACACCGACGGCACCATATTCAAACCCACAGTATGGGCTATGAAATTTATGGCGCTATGATAGCACAAGCCGTGGCTTTTGAAAATACTTGACTACCAACGCTGGCAACAAGGGCACCCCAGAATACTGATTCTGTGGTCTCTCAAGCTACGGAGTCCCCATTGTTAGGCCAGCTACTGGCCTTGCGCCTACCCTCCGCGCATCAAGCCGTTCCTGGACAATGTTGATATACCACGGGACAAAAAGGGTGAGATCCTTACGTCGTATTGTGATACCTCATCACACTAATCAGGATCGATACTATGCTTTCACGCAAATTATCGTCGTTGGTACGGTCGCGGAGTTTCGAGGTGAACTCATTGATGTTACAGCAGGAAATACCGTCCTGAGGTATGATCTAAGCGCCTTGTCAGATTATTCGAGGGAACAAACGTGCAGAAGGTTGTCATGCAGAGATAACTCCTGATTGCGGGCGTTTGCTAATTACAACATAGCTTGGAAATGGCATGAGAATTCCGTTCTTTACTTCTCATTACAATAGACAAGACCAGCGCGTACTGTAATGGCAAGTTGTTCCAGCGCTACAACAACGCGCTCACTCGTTCGCCACGCCAATGGTTCCGCCTGCGAGATGCGGATGCCCTTGCTCGTTTCACGATGGCCGCTGCATTATCTTGTAACAACATCAATGACTTCTGGCTCTCTGAAGAGCAAATCAAGCTTTTGTCCGAAGCGGCGGTGACGCTATACAACGCTGTGGTATTCTACAAATATCGTGCCGGGGCAGAGACCAGCAGTGCGCTCGCCTATGTATCTTCACAAGAGTGCGTACCTGCATATGAACGGTGTCGCGAGCTAATCTGGGCTCTAGATGCAGCCTTTGTAGACAAGCAGGAGGATCAGATCAACATGACGTTTATCAGAGCTTTTGGCGGGCCCATTCACGTGGTGATGCGACGATATCGCTTTGTTGAGGAAGGCCTTACGATAGGGGGCTCTGAGAACACTCCTGTCATACAGCAGACCCAACGAAACGTCAAACTATGGTATCGCGCTCAAAAAGGACAAATTAGTGACACACACAACATAAACGCTTCGAGGAACTGAGTCAGCGTCAAGAGGAGTTGATGTTTCCTGGCATGGCAGAGATGTTAGCTGCAAGCACTCATGGGGCGTGCTCGTCACGCTTTTGGAGGAACGCGAATATGCCAAAAGTACATACAATCTCTTCCTATGCGCATGGGGAGAGTCTTCGATACACCAGTCGTCAGTTTTGAGGCCTAGGGTTCGGTTGTCTTCTGGTCAGTAACTAACGTACATCCTGTCGCAGCGGAACAACTGGCGCAACGGAACAGAATCTATAGAAATAGTCTATAACAAGTAGTGAACCTGTTATAAGGATATTATAGAGTTCTTAAATATTTTATTGACTCATCATCTATGTACTACTCATACCCAGATAGAAAATTACGCAGTGTTGCGGCCAATAACGACCGATCTCCTGACGGCGACATTTCATGCCTCAGCCGATCACCTTAGCCTAAGCGATCATTTCGAGCTGAATTTGTACGTCGGGGGTATACGGGGTAGCTTTAGGTGTGAAGTTTCAAGTCTCGCGTCTCAGGATATTCGATATCGATATGTGGCAGTGATAATAAGGTTTCTCCGTTGAGAAGCCGCTGAGATGATTTGGCGTGAGACTTTAGCGTGAGCTTTGTCATCTGTGTAATATATTCACGTGTCAAGGACTTCTATCTGGCCACGTGATGCTTGGCTTTAGCACCTTCTCTGATCTGTTTCCGTGTGTCTTGTTCTATTATTAGCACTTAACTGCACGACAGCTTCCATCTTTCTGGCGCATCGGTGATCTGTAGCAGTCATGGGTCTGCCACTCTTTGTAACGGGATGGGTTTGCACTTCGAAGCCTCGAGAACGTGCAGCCTTGAGCGCGCATGTTGGCACGAGTTCCCCGCCATGTGCATGGCGTACGGCCACTACCAGACCAAAGTTTGGGACAGTATATGATTCTGAGCTGATGACCATAGCACGCCCTTTTACTATCTAGGTCCTATAGCCTTACTGCTATCCTCCTCCGCTGCTCGGGCAGATCTTCGCCGTCAAACACAGAGCCTATCTACCTCCGGCCTCCCTCTCATCAGGCTGCCGACTTCAGCCTGTCGTCTCGCCCAACGCATTCGTCTACCGCCGGCCCATCCAAATCGATGCGCCTTCTCACGTACGACGAAGATTGCAAACTGAGCATTAAGCGCTTCGACGCTGAACAGGTGCCTCCTTATGCGATACTGTCTCACACCTGGGGAGAAGAGGACGAGGAGGTGACATTTGCGAACATTATCAACGGCGATGGTCTAAACAAGGTGGGCTACAAGAAGATCTATTTCTGCGGTGCACAGGCACGGCGCGATGGTCTGCAGTACTTCTGGGTCGATAGCTGCTGCATCGACACGACGGACAAGGGTGAGCACTCGCACGCCATCCAGTCCATGTTTCGCTGGTACCAGGCTGCAGAGAGATGCTATGTTCATCTATCGGACGTACGTGGGTCCTCGTGGGAGTCTGCGTTCAGGTCAAGTCGGTGGTTCACACGCGGGTGGACGCTTCAAGAGCTTCTTGCACCGCACATCGTCGAGTTCTTCTCTGCAGAGGGCGAAAAGCTGGGCGACAAGAGTTCGCTAAAGTTATTGATTCAAAAAACGACAGGCATTGCTCTCGATGCCCTTGCAGGAGCTCCTCTTGCCCAGTTCGAAGTCGACGAACGGCTGCGATGGGCAGCAAACAGAGTGACAAAGGTCAAAGAAGATAAGGCATACGCACTGTTAGGCCTTTGCGACGTGGATATTGCGCCTGTGTATGGGGAAGGTGAACAGGAAGCATTTAGACGGCTTCATCATGAGATTGAAAAGCTAAGAACCTGCATCCGTGATTTGCGTCCCACCGATCCTCGCAAAGACAAGAAGCGAATCGAGCAGACAAAAGGTGGACTACTTGTGGAATCCTACCGCTGGGTCCTTGACAACGATACCTTCCAGCAGTGGCAGAAAGAGTCAGGGAGCCAATTGCTGTGGGTGAAAGGCGATGCTGGAAAAGGCAAAACGATGCTGCTCTGCGGCATCATCAACGAACTACAGAAGGTGGCAAACCATACTGTTACCATCTCCTACTTCTTCTGCCAAGCAACCGATTCACGCATCAATTCTGCTACTGCTGTGCTGCGTGGCCTGTTGTACATGCTCGTGGAGCAGCAACCAGCGCTAGCATCGTATGTCCGCAAGAAGCACGATCGTGCAGGCGAAAGTTTGTTCAACGATACAAATGCCTGGGTAACCTTGACAGAGATCTTTGACGAGGTGCTACTAGAGCCTAGCTTGCGCCAGACATACCTCATCATCGATGCGCTGGATGAGTGCACCACTGATTTGCTGAAGCTACTAGACTTTGTCGCAAAGTACTCGTCGGCATCTTCTCGCGTCAAGTGGATTATTTCTAGTCGTAATTGGCCTGATATCGAAACACAACTAGACCGAGCAGGACAGAAAGTAAAGCTTAGCCTTGAGTTGAACGCGGATTCGGTTGCAGCAGCAGTCAACATCTTCATTCGCCAAAAGGTTGACCAATTAACGCGGGAGAAGCAGTACACTCAGGAGCTTCAAAATGCCGTGCTTCAGCATCTAATGTCCAACGCTAACGATACCTTTCTCTGGGTAGCTTTAGTGTGCCAGGATCTCCAAGCAACAGCGCCCCGGCACGTACGAAAGAAGCTAGCGTTGTTCCCGCCTGGGTTAGACGCTTTATACGAGCAAATGATGTGCCAGATGAGTAGGTCCGACGACGCTGAGATCTGTCGCCAGGTTCTGGCTGCGATAGCAATCTTATATCGACCTGTTGCTATCTGTGAATTAGTTCCGCTTATCGAAGCGCTTGAGGAGTTTGTTGACGACTTTGAGTCGGTGCGGGAGATTATTGGCTCCTGCAGATCATTCCTAACTCTGCGAGCAGACACAGTCTACTTTGTCCATCAGTCTGCACAGGACTTCCTCTTAAAGCAAGCGTATGATAAGATCTTTCCACGGGGTGGTAAAGATGTCCACCAGGCGATGTTTTCGAAGTCGCTAGCAATTATGTCTAGGTTATTGCATAGAGACATGTACAACCTAACCTCATCAGATGGCATAGCCGCGTTAGGTTTCCCAGTTCAGAGCGTTGAAACGCCTGATCCAGACCCATTAATAGCACTACGCTACCCATGTGTCTACTGGATTGACCATCTCTGCAAGTCAGAACCTGAATTTGGTCTAGACAATGTTAACAACCACCAAGTAAAAAAAAAGCTTATCAAGTTTTTCAAAGAGAAGTATCTCTACTGGCTAGAAGGGCTTAGTCTTTGCAAGAGTATAGAAAAAGGCGTTGTTTCAATGACAAAGTTGTGGACCATTATACAGGTTTGTATTCTATTACAAGGGTATTTAAAAGGTTTACTTATATGCTAATAATACTAGGAGCTACGTAAAGTAGGCGAACTTACCCAACTCGTCCAAGATGCACGGAGATTTATAATGTATCATAAAGGGGCTATCGAGGCGTATCACTTACAAACATATGCTTCTGCATTGTTGTTCAGTCCAACAGGGAGTCTGATAAGAAGGGTGTTTCAACACGAAGAGCCAAAGGACGTAACTATCAAGCCAGCGTTAAGCAAGAGCTGGAGTGCGTGCCTGCAGACGCTCGAGGGCCATAGCGATTGGGTTAAGTCAGTAGCCTTCTCGCCCGATTCGGCGAGGCTGGCGTCGGCGTCAGACGACAAGACCATCAAGATCTGGGATGCTCACAGCGGGGCGTGCCTGCAGACGCTCAAGGGCCATAGTAGTTGGATCACCTCAGTAGCCTTCTCGCACGACTCAGCCAGGCTAGCGTCGGCGTCGTACGATATGACTGTCAAGATCTGGGATGCTTACAGCGGGGCGTGCCTGCAGACGCTCGAGGGCCATAGCGGTGGGGTCAACTCAGTAGCCTTCTCGCACGATTCGGCGAGGCTGGCGTCGGCGTCGGACGACAAGACCATCAAGATCTGGGATGCTCACAGCGGGGCGTGCCTGCAGACGCTCAAGGGCCATAGTAGTTGGATCACCTCAGTAGCCTTCTCGCACGACTCAGCCAGGCTGGCGTCGGCGTCGGACGACAAGACCATCAAGATCTGGGATGCTCACAGCGGGGCGTGCCTGCAGACGCTCGAGGGTCATAGCGATGGGGTCAACTCAGTAGCCTTCTCGCCCGATTCGGCGAGGCTGGCGTCGGCGTCGGACGACAAGACCATCAAGATCTGGGATGCTCACAGCGGGGCGTGCCTGCAGACGCTCGAGGGTCATAGCGAATCGGTCGGCTCAGTAGCCTTCTCGCACGATTCAGCGAGGCTGGCGTCGGCGTCGGACGACAAGACCATCAAGATCTGGGATGCTCACAGCGGGGCGTGCCTGCAGACGCTCGAGGGTCATAGCGAATCGGTCGGCTCAGTAGCCTTCTCGCACGATTCAGCGAGGCTGACGTCGGCGTCGTACGACAAGACTATCAAGATCTGGGATGCTCACAGCGGGGCGTGCCTGCAGATGCTCGAGGGCCATAGCGATGGGGTCAACTCAGTAGCCTTCTCGCACGATTCAGCGAGGCTGGCGTCGGCGTCGGACGACAAGACCATCAAGATCTGGGATGCTCACAGCGGGGCGTGCCTGCAGATGCTCGAGGGCCATAGCGATTGGGTGGGCTCAGTAGCCTTCTCGCACGATTCAGCGAGGCTGGCGTCGGCGTCGAGCGACAGCACCGTCAAGATCTGGGATGTTCACAGCGGGGCGTGCCTGCAGACGCTCGAAGGACAAAGTGACTCTAACCTTCCGTCCATCCTTGCGACGCAAAGCTGTAACGAAGATGGTGACGAAAGCCTTCAGTCTTTACATTATAATTCCAGTATCAGTGTAGATACTATCTGGATTTCCATTAACTCTCAAAACATGCTGTGGCTGCCGTCAGAGTACCGACCAAGCTGTTCCACTGTGTTAGACAAATCTATAGGAGTAGGTACCGGGCATGGAAAAGTCTGGATAGGTCGCGTTGAGTAACCTGAAGTGTCCAAAAGATCTCCTTCATTCTCTCTATTCTATCTCTTATAACTTAGTATTCAGGGAGGGCCGGAGATGTACTTGCTTATATTCTTTGACTCTTCGCCACACAGAATCTTCGAGCAAGTTCGTCGTGCAATCTCAGTACTCGTGATCGTCGTCTCTTCTCGCAACTTTCTCTTTCGTTAAAGGCACAGATGCTACTTGGCCTCTGCTTGTGTAGAAGCCTCCGATAACTCTATACAGAAACAGGCACTCTAACGCAGGTTCTCGAAGCTTTAGTGTAGCTATTACGATCTTTAATTATGCTCTTAATTCTGTTCGTGGACTGTGAATCACGTGGACGCTTAACTTTGATTGATTGATTGATTGATTAGATCCTACTCGGTTTCAGCCGCGATTTCTCCGCAGCTATGCCCGGCTAGCAGACATGGCAGACAGCCGACGCGACGCGGAACATGAGAGTATCCGCGCCACCCCACTTCACTCCTGTAAACAAGACCCATCTGTCCCCAGAGGCCTACCGTTTTCCTTGCGACCACTATCTACATCCGCCCATTGGCACATCTAGATAATGATCCTTCTACATGAACTCTGTAATTCTAGGCTCGTAGAGGCGCTTTGCCTCGTGTGTTGCGACTGCAATACCTTCAGTCTCCCCCTAATGTTCAGCTATCGTTTATGCTGGCTTGCCCTCGTGCCCTCAGGGTTTAGGATATGTTCTCCGAGTTCCGATGTTCTTTCGTGTTGTGATGCCTCCCACTAGGTTCCTATGTGGCCGTGTTTTGTGGTGTGACTTGCCGTCGAACGCAGCGCCAGCAGCATGTCGTCATGACGTAGCTCCACGAGCGCAATGCTCCGCTTAGGCGTGCCTTCAAGTCTACTGAGCATGAGAGCTCTCACATGAATCTCCTCAGACCTTGTCGATTGTGTCGGAGGGTCACTACTCCTTCGACACAGGGGGTCGACAGTGGACGAGGCTGTCTGTTGGTCTGCAGTATTGTGTAGCACCGATAGTAGCATGCCGGGTGTCTGTGAAGTGATCCGTGTGAGAGGTGATGCCGTTCAGTCGAGGGCTCGTCGAAGTGGGACGTTGCAAACATTGTCGGCTGGCGATGGGCTGACCAGGAAACCCATCAGTGACTGTATTGTGTGTATTGTGACTGTGAAAGAGTTTGGGCTCCGTCGTTGCTCTCGTGTTGCTGTGTCGCGGCTAGATGGCTGTTGCTGTGTTGTATGGACGTGTCATGTTGTGTAGCTTGCTCGCAAATTTTGTCGGTCTATCCCTGCCGCGGCCGCAACGGTGGCTCTACGGGTACCAAATCAACGCAGAGGGACGCGTGATGGCCTGTAGAGGCCGTTGCGGCCACTGGCAGATGTGCTTTGATGCTTTTGTGATGGGTTTTCCAAAAACTGAGTTCTCGCTGTTTGTCGTGTTTCGCTTAACTTTGTATGACGGAGCGTTTCTAGTGAGGTCTTATGTTAGTCATTGTAGGTCAGCTGATGGAGGACTTTTTTTTTCAGGTTAGGCGTAATTAACTATCAGAACTCGCGTAAGCACACTGTCATTGGAGAATTTATCGCGCAAGTACCTAGCGTAGTGGCAAGCACGCATAAATCGGTCCGCAGGCTAACCCTAAGAGCTGCATGTAGCTCTAAAGCGATATAGTAGATTCTTGAATGTATACAAAGGCGGCGCCAGCATTCAGACAGTCGAAACCGATGGTGGTGGCTGTAAGTTAGGTATAGGTCTTAATTGCTCCGAGAGCAGTCACTCCACAGATAATCAGATTGAACGACCACAACACTGTAATTTTAGTATCGAGATACGTATATCAGCTCAGGAGATATTATAGTATACAGTATGCGAAAGGCTGGAATTATTAGAACCCCTGCATGGTTTAACATAGCTGTAAAGTCTAAGTACCCATGAATTTGTCCGCTGCGGGGGTTGTTCCGCTGCGACAGGATGTACGTTATATAATTTCCTAGCTTACTGATACCCATGGCCACTTTTAACGAAGCAGCAAAAGCCAATTAACGCAAACATAACAGACTGTTGCTCTCATAACCATACTCTGCTGAAATTGCCATCGGATAGGTCGAAGTGATGAAGCAGACGTTATGGATTCAGCATGCATAGTAGAAATCGCCTTGCAGATACACAAAGCAGTAGTCATTGGTGACATTTCGAGCATGGCTCATACTTGCCCATTTTACGAAGGGTATGGCGTTAGCTTCGCTAGCAACTTCTATCCGGCTACCGCCAACGACAGCAAGTACGTGAACAGGTGTGTACGCCCCCAATATAGCAAACAAAAGGTTGCCCTGACGGACCAAGTTACAGTTCTCTTGGTTATTGGAAGGCGTCATCATGGTATACGTCAGTAACGTTAGAAACCCTCTATGTAATATGCGTCCGTAACATATGAATGAAATTTAGATAGGGCCACTGCAAATCATACTGCAAGATTGGACGAGAATGACCTGAGAATGATTTCAGCGCTAGTGTTGCCCAAGATGAAGTGGATAATCAGCAAGTGAGGAACTTTTTCATTTCTGCGTCATCTGATTGATGATGATAATGACAGCTATGAGGTTGCGTTGTGACGCGATGGGCCATGTTCCCATGTAATTCGACGCCACCATCTCAGGCAGTCCAGTAGGTGCAACGAGGCTTACGAGTCCGAGAGGGACCGTAAATTTGCTCGAGTGCGTGATGTTTACGATTTTTGCGACCTCCAGACTAGAGGTTGACGGCCAACTGCGTGCGACATGATGGACTTGAACTTTCCAGTACTGTAGCGGTATGTTATTGTTAAAAATTCATCAGCATTTAAAATTCAAGTGCGTCATCCCTTTGTTGAACGAAGTAATCACAGATGACAGAGCATACAGCAGACTTGACCAACATGACTAAGGTATGGGTCAACCAGCCAGATTATTCAGGAGCAGATGCATGTAACCTTCGGGGAGGGTGAACTTGCTGTTGCGAGTATATGCAGTATTCCTACTGTTTTCAACTGACAGTGATCGCCTTTACAGTCATGCGTCCTGATTGTCATCTCGCTGTGAATACAGCCTCAGTTTGCTCAACCCTATGACATGTACCAGATATATTTCTGCGGGTCGGGAGTTGTGTAATACTGGACTTGGGAAATAAACGTTCATGAAAAACAAATTGATGAACTGGGACATGGACTGGTCATGACCATGGCACGATAGTTACTTGGGTTTTAGAAATTACCCAACAGGTGTGACCAAACCATTAGAACGCCTAATGGGAGAATTCGCCTGCAAAGCACGGAGCACTACCACTTACCATTTTTGTGACACTGCAACTCCTGCTCAAGGGTTATACATGAATTCGGCTAACCAGGCATTTTGTCCGTGCATCTTTGCTTAACCATGAAATCTGTTTGCTGAGAGCGAACAGTCCATGATCTTTGCGGTATATAATCAAGTGAGATAGAGAAATGCTGGCCCATAAAGCTTTTCAGCCAGCACCTCTATCAGTATAAGACTTTCGTTGCCAGCGCACTAGATAAATGTCGTTCTTCACAAATTTCTTCCTTGGCAGGACCTCTCGTGCGTCGAGCGAGAGATACGAAAGCCTTGATCGGGAAATTGGTCATTCACAATCCCACTATACAAGGACTCATCCACGACCCGAGCGGCATGGGCGGACTGGACGTCACAGGCTCACAGTGGTCGTATGCTGTTGTCACTGCCAAAAAACTGCCCAGTGTCCTAGAATTTGTTCAACAACGCCAAACGAAAATGCCACTCCAGAACTTGACAGTTCCGACAATTACTAGTTGCCAGGCTTCATCTGGGGGTTCAAAGTTGCATTGAATATGAGATTCTGGATTGCTGTGATGGGCTGGGACGGTAGATACTCACAATATTCGAATTGTGTTAATCGAGTCTTAGCCTGAATAGAAGTTTATCCGACAATATGACAGAACAACAACCTTAGTTGATAGTTTGCAAGTATTCACGCATTCGCCACTGTGACCATGTATGAGCCAAACAGTGATACAATGCCCCATCGACTCGACTGCTCACCGCTGACCCCCATAAATGCATTTGAATACAACCATTTGCCGCTGACATCCGCCTAGAAGTTTTTCAGTGGTCTTCGAACTTATGGTCATCATGCATAGCTCGTATCTGCGTCTATGTCATCCTTGATGACTGCAAATCATCATATAAACCGCCTTACGCTAGCTCGTCTAACCAGAGCCTTTTGCGCCTTGCGTGATCCAAGGAATCGCAATTGCTTACCAATAATACGCTCAGGTTTCAGACCGACGAACTGGATCATGGTGGCTTGCAATCACACGTCATGGCTGTCCTTTCACAAAGATGAGCAGGTCATGCTTCGGCAAACAAGTGCCCTTCACGATATTGTCGCTAGCCTCGATACGCCCGCGCAAAAATACCCAAGCCTTGTCGTGCTGCTAGGCAACTCGGATGACCGTACTCTCATGTATGATTTTATTCCGAGATCAAGAAAACCTGTTGATCAAGAGTTTCATGGAGGTCTTCAATTGCAGCTGGACTCCAGTACCGCTTTTAGC
Source organism: Pseudopyrenochaeta lycopersici (assembly GCA_003313425.1). Lineage (NCBI taxonomy): Eukaryota > Fungi > Ascomycota > Dothideomycetes > Pleosporales > Pseudopyrenochaetaceae > Pseudopyrenochaeta > Pseudopyrenochaeta lycopersici. The sequence continues at coordinate 1,756,956 of NHZP01000005.1, forward strand.
GATTACCCAACATTGGTGGCCCATGGCTGTGCTGAAACCTTGACCAAGTCCAAGACTGAGCCAGTCATGGCGCCGTGCCATACTCATACCATGCGTGAGCTGTTGTGGTCCGATGCTGGCTCTAGAGACACAGCTACTACGCTCTTTAGTTGGCTCTTGCGACCCTTTGCTCATCTAGTGTGCGTTTTCATATCTGACGGTGACAGCCCACAGCGAATAGCGAGCCGCTTACGAGCATGGTTTGAAGCGCATGACAATGTGCTCTGGAAACGATCAATACAGCCTCGTATCCTTCTTGTTGCTTCCCCCGGAGAAAATCGTAGCGCAGCTGATGTTCAGGCAGATGTGACAGAGCTGCTTCAGGGTAACTTCCTGCCCCATATTTCGACATTTGCCCGACACGACCGACGAACGCTCAAAGATTGCATAAGAAGTGAACTGGATCAAAGTGTAGAGGCTCGTTCGCGGCATCATGCGCTACTGAACGCTGTCCATTTTGAGGCCCTGTTTCGCCGCGCTTGCGACCATCTCATTGATTCGGGGCCAGAAGCGTTCGATCTACTCACAGCATCGCGCTTGCATCGCCCTGTATCGACGAGTTTGGGAGAACATGTGGCAGATTTGCTCGCAAATGTGAAGTCGTACGAAGAATTGACCGTGTTCGCAGCCCCCTTCATTGCTGAATGTCTGAAGCTCGACAACTACACCGATGACGTCCATGGTCGGTACTCAGTCCTGCTAAAGGCACTCGCTGCTGACTTGAATCAGGATTCGAGCCTGCAGATGTCTTCTCGGCTCATTACAAATCCGGATGCGGTGCCAACATCGGGAACAAAGCCCTTATGGTAGGCGAGTATGCGGACGTGACTATGCTCTGTGCCGGACTAGTCAGTATGATAGAGAAACAATTTCTAGAGAGAACTAGGGCGTCTCACGCTTGCAGAGTGAATCGCCGCTCTCAGGTGCTTGATGAGTTCAAAGACTGGCTTTCGAGGCTCCAAACACATAAATCCTGTCTAACATCCCCCACTACGTAGCGAGAACCACTCCGTAACGAGAAAAACTATAGGTACTTAGACTTCAAAGCAGCAATAACTCTTCCTTACATCTAGGTATCTATATTAACTTAGAGGTTATGTGCTGCAGCTATTCCTAGACATCTAGAACCCTTTCTATCTAAAAATTACGTTGCGTATTATCGCCTTCGCGCCTATTTCGCAGGAAGCCTTATTCTTTAGTAAAACAGCGTTCCTTCCCTATAGCACCACCGTTAAACTCTTACTACTCTATAATACTTGTAACGGTGTTATCTAACCCTTAGAACCTTGCCACGACGCTTAGGAGTTATTACTAGCCTTGTGCCTGCTGTTGCACGCAAATTCATGTAGGGTCGCCACCCCGGTTGGTACCTCCAACCGGAACGATTACCAGTCCTGGCTAGTGCGAAACAGCTACATAATCATTACAGCTGCCATGTCTGTGGCTGTGTGAAGTCTTGGTAAGCGGGCCGACCTTAGCCCCGCAGCCTTGCGATACAAACTCGACCTTGGCCACGCCTCTAGTTAACTAACTTACCTCTTACAGAATTCGCTACCTTACAAGGTCAGTGCTGGTGCGGGTCGGCCATCCTCCCTGCTAACAGTAGCGGCATAAAGTACCTCTCCATATTTGTTATTATTTTATATTACTTATAAACATGCTTATATATCTTAACTCGTTCTACACTAGTGCTAGATTCGGGATCCCACTTACATAGTTTACTGTAGAGCAGCCTGAAACGGGCTTTCCCCGCACTACTCTTAGCAGTCGCCTTATTAAATTAAGCTAAGCATTAAAACAAGGGTGGTACCTGTAACTTTTATTAAGTAGCGATCTCATGAGCTGCGCCACATGCGGCTCTACATTCTTATAATCAACACATTCCTGTGCAATTCGGAACATCCACAAGGGTGTGGCCAGAGCGGCTGGTTATTTCTCCTGCTGGTGGAGGCAAGGTGCGTATTGTACCCGGAAGACGCGTAAAGTGGTACATTGCGCCCAGTTCAGGCGATTAGGACAGGAGGATGGCTGTGCTCTGCGGTCGGGCAATAACAGCCGAGTCGGTGCATCCAGCTGAGCACTCTGTCTTCTTCTTGGCCACTTCGACGGTATATTTAGGGCTCCCGATATATTCAATAGCCCCCATATCCCCAATATCAATCAAAGGTAACTCGATTCGTCGAGGATTGCCTGTGGCTGAAACCAAAGAAATGTTTCGACCAAAAACACTACTAATATTACGATATGCTGCATTGCACGCAAAAATGACCCTAATCACGACTCCTCGCTATAAGAAAGAAAACCAAGTCGATTTTAGGGCTAGGAGCCCACATCTTCCGTGATCGGGACGTCGCTTCCTCTTTGCTCGAGTAGAAGTGCCATCACTACTTCATCAAATAATCGTGCAATCTGAACCACCGCGTCTTCCGTGATCGGGACATTGCTCCCTTTTTGCTCGAGTAGAAGTGTTATCACCGCTTTTCCACTCCTCCTATTCCCTACTGCTGCCCTAACCACATCTTCTGTGATCCGAACGTCGTTGCCTCTTCGCTCGAGCAGAAGCGCCATTACTTCTTTCCCACTCCCTTTATTCCTTGCCGCAGCCTTGACCACCCCTTCTGTGATCCGGACATCATTGCCTCTTCGCTCAAGCAGAAGTGCCATCGTTTCTTTATTAAATGATGCTGTAATCCGAACCACCACCTCTTCTGTGATCGAGACATCGTTACCTCTTCGCTTAAGCAGAAGTGCCATTACTTCTTCATCAAATGATCTTGCAATCTCCAATACCGCCTCTTCGGACACCTGGATGTTGTCCCTTGCTCGCTCGATTAAGAGCATCATTGCCGCTTTTCCGCATCTTTCATTCCCTGCCGCAGCCCTAACCACCTCTTCTGTGATCGAGATATCGTTACCTCTTCGCTCGAGCAGAAGCGCCATCACTTCTTTTCCATGCCTTTCATTTATTACCGCAGCCTTGACCACCTCTTCTGTGATCCGGACATCGTTGCCTCTTCGCTCAAGCAGAAGTGCCATTACTTCTTCATCAAACGATCTCGCAACCCGTAATACTAACCCCTCTACAATTTGGATACTCTCTCTTGCTCGACTAGGTAAAAGCATCTTCACGGCTTTTCCAATCTTCCAACCTTTTACTGGCGCCTGGGCCTGGGCATCGTCACTTTTTTGTTCAATTAAGAGCATCAATACTGCTTTTCCACATTTTCTATTCCTCGTCGCTGCCCTGGCAACTCCTTCAGTGATCCTGACATCGTTGCCTCTTCGCTCGAGCAAAAGCGCCATTACTTCTTTCCCACTCCCTTTATTCCTTGCCGCAGCCTTAACCACCCCTTCTGTGATCCGGACCTCATTGCCTCTTCGTTCGAGCAGAAGCGCCATTACTTCTTTTCCATTTCGTACATTTCTTGCTGCTGCCTTGGCCACCCGTTCTGTGATCAATACATAGTTTCCTCTTCGCTCGAGTAGAAGTGCTATGACTTCTTCATCAAATGATCTTGCAATCTCCAATACCGCCTTTTCAGACATCTGAATGTTGCCCCGTGCTCGCTCAATGAAGAGCATCATTGCCGCTTTTCCACATCTTCCATTCCCTGCTGCTGACCTAACCACCTCTTCTGTGATGCAGACGTCGTTACCTCTTCGCTCAAGCAGAAGTGCCATCGTTTCTTTATTAAACGATGCTGTAATCCGAACCACCACCTCTTCTGTAATCGAGACATCGTTACCTCTTCGCTCGAGCAGAAGTGCCATTACTTCTTCATTAAATGATCTTGCAATCTCTAATACCGCCTTTTCAGACATCTGGATGTTGTCCCTTGCTCGCTCGATTAAGAGCATCATTGCCGCTTTTCCACATCTTCTATTCCCTGCTGCTGCCCTAACCACCTCTTCTGTGATGCAGACGTCGTTACCTCTTCGCTCAAGCAGAAGTGCCATTACTTCTTCATCAAACGATCTCGCAACCCGTAATACTAACCCCTCTATAATTTGGATACTCTCTCTTGCTCGACTAGGTAAAAGCATCTTCACGGCTTTTCCAATCTTCCAACCTCTTACTGGCGCCTGGGCCTGGGCATCGTCACTTTTTTGTTCAATTAAGAGCATCAATACTGCTTTTCCACATTTTCTATTCCTCGTCGCTGCCATGGCAACTCCTTCTGTGATCCTGACGTCGTTGCCTCTTCGCTCGAGCAGAAGCGCCATTACTTCTTTCCCACTCCCTTTATTCCTTGCCGCAGCCTTGACCACCCCTTCTGTGATCCGGACCTCATTGCCTCTTCGCTCAAGCAGAAGTGCCATTACTTCTTCATCAAATGATCTTGCAATCTCCAATACCGTTTTTTCAGACATCTGAATGTTGTCCCCTGCTCGCTCAATTAAGAGCATCATTGCCGCTTTTCCGCATCTTCCATTCCCTGCTGCTGCCCTAACCACCTCTTCTGTGATGCAGACGTCGTTACCTCTTCGCTCAAGCAGAAGTGCCATCGTTTCTTTATTAAACGATGCTGTAATCCGAACCACCACCTCTTCTGTAATCGAGACATCGTTACCTCTTCGCTCGAGCAGAAGTGCCATTACTTCTTCATCAAATGATCTTGCAATCTCTAATACCGCCTTTTCAGACATCTGGATGTTGTCCCTTGCTCGCTCGATTAAGAGCATCATTGCCGCTTTTCCGCATCTTCCATTCCCTGCTGCTGACCTAACCACCTCTTCTGTGATGCAGACGTCGTTACCTCTTCGCTCAAGCAGAAGTGCCATCGTTTCTTTATTAAACGATGCTGTAATCCGAACCACCACCTCTTCTGTAATCGAGACATCGTTACCTCTTCGCTCGAGCAGAAGTGCTATTACTTCTTCATCAAATGATCTTGCAATCTCCAATACCGCCTTTTCAGATATCTGAATGTTGTCCCTTGCTCGCTCAATTAAGAGCATCATTGCCGCCTTTCCACATCTTTTATTCCCTGCCGCAGCCCTAACCACCTCTTCTGTGATCGAGATATCGTTACCTCTTCGCTCGAGCAGAAGCGCCATTACTTCTTTTCCATTTCGTACATTTCTTGCTGCTGCCTTGGCCACCCGTTCTGTGATAAATACATAGTTTCCTCTTCGCTTAAGCAGAAGTGCCATTACTTCTTCATCAAATGATCTTGCAATCTCCAATACCGCCTTTTCAGACATCTGGATGTTGTCCCTTGCTCGCTCGATTAAGAGCATCATTGCCGCTTTTCCACATCTTCCATTCCCTGCTGCTGCCCTAACCACCTCTTCTGTGATGCAGACGTCGTTACCTCTTCGCTCAAGCAGAAGTGCCATTACTTCTTCATCAAATGATCTTGCAATCTGAACTACCACCTCGTCTGTAATCTGGACATCCTCCCTTATCCGCTTCATTAGAAGCATCATGACTGCCTTTCCGCTCCTCCGGTTTTCTACCGCTGCTGCCGAGCCCCCTTCTGTAACCTGAACAGCGACCGCTCTCCGCTTGAGTAGAAGTGCCATCACCTGTAGCTCGTTTACTTCCTTTAAATGCCGTTGGTCTCTGTACGTCGATAATCGGCTGACCACGCCTCTAGGCGTTCCTAGATGGGCTGACCCTTGAAACAGCTCTGTTGCATGTACCTCTTGCACAAGCAACTCCTCCGCCTCCTTCCATTGCCATTGGTGCCTATACATCAACGCGAGCTTGTCCATGCTTGTCAGCATATATGTACGCTCCATCCCAAATGCCCTCTCACAGCCCTCTATTGCTTCTTGAAACCTCTCTTCTGCCTCACTGTACTCTTCCAAGTCTTCCAACATCAGCGCCATTCTCCATATCTTAGTCGCTCTGTCCAAATGATTCTTCAACTCTGCTTCTGAATGGCCTTGCACTCCATCGTCTGCCTCTGGCATGCCCTTATTATTCTCTCGATTACTTGGCTTCCCTTGGGACTTTTCCCAGTCCCATATAAGTAGAAAATCGCGTGGGAAAGTTTCTATCAATCGGAAAAGATCTCGCCACTTCATATATCTGCTCTCTGTTCGTACGACCTCCATAGGAGTAGCTGCAATCATGATAACGGCAAAATGATCCTCGTATAATCTGACTATCGTAGGCTTTAAGGCTCCTTGCAGAAGACAGACGAGATCACCGTCCCGGATGGATTCCGCCGAGGTGTGAAGATTCCAGCAAGCGCTCCATTTCCTTGTGTGTCCCGAGTACTTAGATGCATTCTTCAAAGTGATGTCGACTTTGTATGTGTCACCCCACCCAGAACGAGGTACTACTGAGGACACTCGGCCAAGAATACAGCCCTTGCTCTTAATTACTGCAATCTCTCTGTCGTTCCAAGTCTCCACAGAGACCTGTTTACCGAGGATGAACTTAACAAGTCGCTGAAAGACCTCTCCCCATTCGATGTTGTAGTCAGGTAACAAATCGGCTGCGCTGAGAGCATCGGAGCTCATGCCAAGCAAGGCATACACTTTGTCATGAAGCACAGAAGCTTCGTGGGTATGGAACATATCCAACAAGTCCCCTAGCGGACGTACAGCTAGAAAGCTCATGTCTGACCAACAAATTCCATGCGTGGGCCGAAAGTTTGCTTGCCTTATCAGGTAGGTTACTGAACGGACGAGGTTGTGCAAGTCTGGACGACCGTTGTAGAAAACCTGTAACGATTGCAAGCCTAAGCAGAAGGCGTATCCATCAATCTCCGCTGAGCCACATATAATCAGAATACGTCGAGCTGCAGCCACTTCCTGAAGGACCTGAATTTGACTTTGTTAATAGATTTGCTAAGTTGGTCGAGAGTCCACTCTCTTACCCAGATACGGCGAAACCACGGTCTTTGAAGCAGCTCGATAACCGCTTGCTGGACTGTTCCATTGTTCGAAGAATCCGACCACTTCTTGCGTGCGCGTATTTCTTCGAACGCTCGATCACTATTGTCCGCCGTCTCTCCAAGCCAAACAAGTACGCGGTTTGCTTTACCGTAAATCTTTGCCATATACCGGACCTGATGGCTCCGCTCTTCGATATTCCCCTGGTTGATACAAATAGCATCTACCCATATCCACTCAATAGAGCGATCTCGAAGGCTCCAGAGTGCCGCATGAAGGTTCTCCGTGATGCTGAAGGGAAAACCATCTATGAAGATAGGCCATGCCCCCTTCCGTTTGCCCCATACATAGGACAAAGCGTCATATCGAGGAGGTGCTTTGTCCGAGTCATCTAAAGAGTAGTTGAAGAGTTGACATTTTATAGGCGCAGTTTTCGATTCGGGTGGCATTAGACGGAGCAAACGAAAACTGTCGGGCTTCGACAAAAGAGAAGAATAAGGGCAGATAGACATGTCGTAAGATATCGTACCAGCAACTTTGAACTTGCAGATTTGGATAGTTCAGGTGGGTAGGATGATGAGCCTGGCACTTTTTACTGACCTTCATGGTGCTTGTCTAGTCCGCACAGCCACCCCCGCTATGTCACCTGAATGAGTTAAACCTGCATTAGGCAGCCTATAGGTTTCTTACGTCACAGGCGCTAGCAAGAGGGACCTGCGCCAGCCACACACACAGACAAGGGATGAGCAGGTCTCATGGCTAGCTTCTGAACTGGAGCAGTTGCAGGCGGCACGATGTATCTAGCTAACGCATTGTAACGGCCTATACCCTCGGGATGCATGGCCATAATAGAAATCACTGACACACACTCGTGGATGTTCCGAATTGCACAGGAATGTGTTGATTATGAGAATGTAGAGCCGCATGTGGCGCAGCTCATGAGATCGCCACTTGATAAAAGTCACAGGTACCACCCTTATTTTAATGCTTAGCTTAATTTAATAAGGCGACTGCTAAGAGTAGTGCGGGGAAAGCCCGTTTCAGGCTGCTCTACGGTAAACTATGTAAGTGGGATCCCGAATCTAGCACTAGTGTAGAACAAGTTAAGATATATAAGCATATTTATAAGTAATATAAAATAATAACAAACATGGAGAGGTACTTTATGCCGCTACCGTTAGCAGGGAGGATGGCCGACCCGCACCAGCACTGACCTTGTGAGGTGGCGAATTCTGTAAGAGGTGAGTTGGTTGACTGGAGGCGTGGCCGAGGTCGAGTTTGAATCGCAAGGCTGCGGGGCTAAGGTCGGCCCGCTTACCAAGACTTCACACAGCCACAGACATGGCAGCTGTGATGATTATGTGGCTGTTTCGCACTAGCCAGGACTGGTAATCGTTCCGGTTGGAGGTACCAACCGGGGTGGCGACCCTACATGAATTTGCGTGCGACAGCAGGCACAAGGCTAGTAATAACTCCTAAGCGTCGTGGCAAGGTTCTAAGGGTTAGATAACACCGTTACAAGTATTATAGAGTGGTAAGAGTTTAACGGTAGTGCTATAGGGAAGGAACGCTGTTTCACTAAAGAATAAGGCTTCCTGCGAAACAGGCGCGAAGGCGACGATGCGCAACGTAATTTTTAGATAGAAAGGGTTCTAGATGTCTAGGAATAGCTGCAGCACATAACCTCTAAGTTAATATAGATACCTAGATGTAAGGAAGAGTTATTGCTGCTTTGAAGTCTAAGTACCTATAGTTTTTCTCGTTACGGAGTGGTTCTCGCTACGTAGTGGGGGATGTTAGCATGTTTAATGAGACCCCCAGAGCACCTCTTTTCCTGTCAGCATATGCTGTGCGAGGAATGTTGCATGGAATTAGGACAAACCAACGATTCAGAACCGAATCTGTACGAGTTTCCTGTATGCCCCCTTTGTGCGAGGCCTTGCTGTGTCAGGATCTGTGTCAGACCAGCCACTGCAGGCTTGAGAGTGCTCGCCATTGATGGTGGCGGCATCCGTGCTGTTATACCTATCCAGTTTCTCTGTGCCCTTCAACGAGCTATTGGACTCGTTATACTGATCCAGGAGCTATTTGACCTTAGCTTTGGCACAAGTTCGGGTAAGCAATGTCAGGCCAGACAAGTCTACTCTACTTACCGAAGTACTGCAGGCTCGATGGTTAATCTGGCCCTCTACGGACTGGGTATGGAAGTAGGTAAGGCTTTCGACGTGTTTAAGCAACTTTCTTCCCGCGTTTTTCGTGGGCGTGCTCGCTTTGGCTTCGGTTTGGCTGCTGCCACCTATGGGCTGTTTGCGGCTTACCGTAATGGTCGTTTCCCTGCAGAGGACATTGATGGTCCTCTCGCGGAGCTATTCGGCAATGCTACGATGCTCGAACATCTATACATGACGTCGATAGGAGCTCGCACTGGATTTCCAGTTGTGAATCTTGACACTCTTGAAACTTGCATCGTTACTAGCTATAATGGCGCTAGTAAGGTCCAGGCATTAGCAAATGCAAAGCATGGAGTAACCTATCAGTTGTTGTGCTCTGGCGGACTAGAAGATGAGATTCTCATAAAAGATGCGTAAGTTAAATTTTGTGATTCTATACGTGAAACAAGTGCTCAGGCTCTAGGACAGTGCGCGATGCGCATCGGCCGCTCCATGGTAAGTGACAGTGACTTCCACCCCTTGTGGTGTTCGCTGACTGGTACTAAGGTACTTCACCCTACATAAGATCGCCTACTATGGGACTTTCATCGATGGTGGACTGAGCAGCAACAATCCCAGCTTGTTGGTATTGCAGGAGGCCTAAAGAATAGCGCCTGGGCTTAATCGGCCTGACCAGTTCGTGTCCATCGGCACGGGCGTTAGCAATGAAAACAAAGTTCCCAGCGCAGATGTTAAATCTGGATGTAGGTTTAGCAATAACTCCTTGTATCAGACTGCCCAGCACTATTGGAAAGATAATTTCGATGGCGATAAGCAGTTTGCCAGTATTCGTTAGGTGATGAATATAGCGGCAGCTGGGAATACGAGTGAGATTGACGGTTGGCTTCGACGCTATAATCTCCCAATTGATGGAGAACTGCCCGATCTTGCGGACGCCGACGCTATAGATGACTTAGCTGAAGCAGCCTCGCTGTATTTTGAATTATCCGGGCCCATCCACGACCTGGCACTCTCTATGATTGCCTCGTTATTCTACTTTGAGTTGCGCTGCATGCCTGTGTACGAGAAGGGATACTATGCATGCTACGGTCGTATCCTGTGCCGCATCTCGGCAGTGAATCCAGCATTTCTCGCTCTTATGAAGAAGATAGACGCTGCTAGCGCTCAGTTTGTGGTGCATGGACGAACATTGCCGAGTACTAGGTCAAGTTTTGCGTCTCTTGATCGGTCAGGAAATTTCAGCAAACCCGTTTGCATTTATGTGCACAGCCTGTCTGATCTAATAGAAATGCGTCTAAGGCTTACAAACACATAAATTCTACATATCAGTGCTTCCCCTTCATCGATTGCGTCGTTTGTCCAGCTGCAGAGGCTAGATTGGGCGAGGTGTCAGCTAGCAGTACATAGCCACCGCAAGCGAGCTGCATCTAGCTCATTGACAGCGCTATCAGCCAAACGTGGGGCAGTAGAAACTCTGTAAACTAATGGTTTCAAGGAGAAACGTACCTGTTTCTACAGGAGCGTCGAAAAATTAATAAGTATTGTGTTCTAACGTGCATCCCTTCGTAACGGAACAACCGCTGTAACGGACAAAATTGTAGGTACTTAGACTTTACAGTAATACAAAAATCTGTAACTTAATGTCGCACTGGACGTGCTAAAATGATAAGAAGTCAAAATAATTGATAATGAACAGCAGAGTTGTATTTTGTGTGTGTTGTGTCTTAGTCTTGTAAACCTGACCCCGCACGTCTGAGATTATATGGCAAGATTACTAACGTACATCCCTTCGCAGCGGAACAACCGGTGCAACGGAACAAAACCTGTAGAATCAGCACATAAAAAGTAGAAACCCCAATTAAAGGATATAATGAAGTTCTTAAATGTTTTCTATGCTTATAATCATGTACTACTAACACCTAGATGGAAAAATACGCAGCGTTGCGGCCAGTAGCGATCAATCTGCTGACAGCGACATTTCATGCCTCAGCCTGCCACCTTAGCCTAAGCTATTATTTTAATTTAAATCTGTGTGTTGGTGGTATACGGGGTAGCTTTAGGTATGAAATTTCAAGTCTTGCGTCTTAGAATAATTGATATTGATATATGGCGGTAATACTAAGGTTTCTCTGTTGAGAAGCTGTTGCGATGATTTGGCGTGAGAATTTAGCGTAAAAAGAAGAGCTTTGTTATCTGTAAAGAACACCCACGTGATTATCCACGTGAGTTATCACGTGAACCGACTTCTAGCACATTCTATTGTTCTATTCTTAGCACAAAGCTATGAGGATGGCCTGCAACTGGTCGTGTCTGCTTAACTTAGAGCGTCTGTGAACCACAGCAACTATGGACCCGGCCAGTCAGGCACTAGCGTTAGAACTACCCCTAGATGTTCGCAGGAGCGTCTCTGCTCGAGCTAGACATGGTAATGTCCCTTGTACTACTGTGCATTATCGCTCTAAAGGACGATAATTAAGAAAAGCGAAAGACGAAGGCCAGCAATACCTTACCCCTTCTAAGGAGAAAGCACTTGTTGATTTTATATTACGTATAAGTGCTAGCGGATCTCCTATTCGCATAAAATATATTCCCTCGCTTGCTTTTTGCATCGCCCGTTGACGTGCAACGAATCGACCTGCCGGCCCGCCGCACAAGAACTGGCCTCAAGGCTTCCGCCGCTGTTACCCCGAGATCAAATCAAGGAATAACTAAGTAATGGCTTAGGAGCGTTATAATAATAACATATATAATAAGGTGGTATATTAGTTTGATGTAATTGGACTGGAAGTCCGTAGACCAGACGTTGAGCTAGAGAATTTCTATAATATGGATAAGACAGGCATTATGCTTTCTATGCTTGGCACTGTTAAAGTCCTTATAGGTAAGGATGACCGACGGAACTATAGAGGCGCTGGCGTTAAGCGTACGATGGTGACTGCTATCGAATGCGTGTCAGCAAGTGGTGAGTATCTGCGCCTAATGATAATCTGGCCTGCCTCTACCCACCGGAGCAACTGGACAACGTACCCTACCCCTAGATAGGTCTTCGCTCTCTCCGAAACAGGCTACAACGACTCTTATCTTAGTTTAAAGTGGATGAAAGAAGTATTTGATCCCTAGACTAAAGCTCGTGCTAACGGGAAACTGCGGGTACTAGTATGTGACGGCTTTAGAACACACGAAACCCTTGAGATTCTAGAATTTTGCTTTAAGAACAACGTTGTGTTATGTAGACTTCCTTCTCATACCTCTTATAAGCTCCAGCCATGCGACGTATTAGTCTTTGGCCCCTTGAAGTCAGTATATTGAGAGTAAGTAGAACGACTGTACCGCGGAGGTCTGACGAATATTAATAAGGAGCACTTCGCCACTATATATAGCCAGGCAAGAGAGAAGGTAATGACTAAAAAGAATATCCTCGCAGGCTGGGCAAAGGCTGGACTATTTCTATTCAACTCTGTAAGGGTTCTTCGTGACCTTACAAAGCTAGACGCTCTACTAACTGTTCAGGCACCTTGAACAGATGGAGCTTCCTAGAGCGAACCTATTCAAACACTAGTAACGCCCGTGTTATTAGAAGCTCTGACAGGTTTGCTGAACCAGATTAAGCAGAGTTCTGGCTCTGATAAACATGGCAAAGTACGACATGATAGACTCGTCTAAAAGCTTGCTAACGCCGCTGAGAGATCTTTTGCTCGTCAGGCACTTGATTAGAACTATATTAGAGTCCTTAAAACTGTAAACAACGAGGCAAAGACTCGTAGAACGACGAAGTCTGAAATCCTTGGGAAAGCAAGGGTGATGACTTACGAGGATATCGTCGCAGAACGTGCTAGGAGGGATGCTGCGGCTTAAGCTTAAGGCAAAAGTAAAAGAAAGCGTGGCTGGCCATGGAAGGTAACTACACAGGCTAGAGACGGTCTAACAGATGATGCGAATAGTGGTCGTCAACACGAGACCGCTGGTCCAGAGGCAAGTAAGCCAGATAACATTGAACTAGATGCGTCTCAGCCATCACCTGGACTAGCATGGACAAGCGAAATACTGGTAGATCTAATGTTGAAATCCTGGAGGGCACCTGTAGCCTGAATGTAGTGATGACGGCAGTGTAGATCTATCTTGTCTGTAATTATGTTAGATTATAGACGTAGACGTAGGCGTGGGCGTATATTAAACCCTTTTTATTCCTTACTTGATTAATGACTGTGCAAATTGCTTACTATCGTACGTGTAAACTCCTGGACTATGACTTCGCTTATAGGAACGATGTTACTATGTGCTTACCAACCTTCTGCAGCCCTTGTTGTCTTGTAGAGCGATGAGAAATCACGTGGATAAGAAGCGCGTGATTTGACACGTGACTAGAATTGGCTGCCAATCTATGATTGGCCATTTTAACTGGGTTAGCTGTAAAATTTTGAACCTACGTAAGCGCATTTTGATTGGAGGAATCATTCCGCAAGTACTAAGTAGCATGGCGATCACGTATAAACTGGTCCGCACATCAGCTATAAGAGCTGTGTACAGGTGCTAAAGCGACATGCTAGATTCCTGGACGTGTATGATATCTGCGTCGACGTCCATATAGTCGAAAACCGATGGTAGTAGCGCTGACTTAGTTGAGGATCAGCTATCGCAATGAAGTTATCCACTTCGTAGTTATTAGGTTAAACAGCTACGCCACTGTAATATTTGTATACAAGGACGCAGATCGACTTAGGAGTTGTCCTGGTATATAGCATGAGAAAGCCTAGAATTATTGGAGTGCCTATCTAGCTGAGAACAGCTGCAAAGTCTAAGTACCTATAGTTTTGTCTGTTGCGGGGGTTGTTCCGTTGTAAAGGGATGTACGTTAATGCAGTTCTTCCTCAGGTTCCCTAAGATGATGCCTTGGCCTGCGACATGGGACGTTAAAAATGACCCGCCTCGCCTCGCCTAATTGAAAGGTACCGACCGGGGTGGCGACGTTGCATAAATTATCCTCGTACTGCTGCCACAGGGCTGAGAATGCCTTCTAGGCGAGTTAGCGAGGCTAGAGGATTACATACTTTAATATTATAACTATTAGGAGTGATGAGCGCTTAGTAGTGGAGCTGTGGTGGAGGAGTCCTTCCACGTTGTAAATTGAGGGCTTCCGCAAATTAAGTACGGGGGTGACAATAATACTAGTATTTTTTCTAATAGCAGCTGTCAGGAGGTTAAGGAGGTCCTCCTGCACACGACCTGAGTAACGCAACATAAATATTCGGACGTGGTTAGAGTCCCTCTTGCTTTGAATTCTAAGTACCTGTAATTTTTCTCGTTACAGAGTGATTCTCGCTACGTAGTGAAGCTTACATAATGATACACTTCACTGTCTAAATACTCCCTAATACCGTCGAAGTAAAAGCTATACCTATTCTTAATTATATAGGGCTTATAAACACGTATAATTGATTTTAGAACGTCTCTGATAGTTCCAGATAGTTCTACCTTAGCGATATCTTTCTCGTTATACCTGTCTGGAAACTGGACGTTAAGTGATTTTGGAATCAATATTTGGTCCAGGAAAAAAGGCCGAAATGTAGGGATAGCTACCACTGTCTTTAAGTCCCTACCAAGCTCCCAGCGTATATTTTGACCGATTACATTACTGCTCGAATACGCCAAGATCGGTCTGCTTAACATTGATATAAGCCATGACGGTTGCTCCTTAAGAAGCGTCTTGATAACCGTATTAGTAGTTTTCCAGTCCTTCCTCATTTCAGAGAAGTATTTATCGAAAGACTCCTTTAGCCCAGTTGTCGACTTAAAGGAGGAGAACAAGACTGCCGTGGAAATTTAGTCTTCGGCAATCCGCTTAAATAACTAGAGTTAATGGATTCTATGACTTTGTTACTTACTTTGGAAATCTAAGCTTGTAACGCTTTCTAGAGCGGTTACGAAGAAGTCTGCGCCCCTCTTACTTCGATGCTACTTCCGTACTCCATCCTTAATGAGCTTGGCCATAATCGGGCTTGATCCTTCATTTGCTGCGACGTTGAGTAACGGGACTCCGCCTATGAATATCTCGTTTCTACGTTCGCGTGGAAGTACATCAAGTAGTTTAGAAACCTTTTCGTATTTCATTGATCGTATAGCCTCGTACAGTTCGGTTTTATTAGGTCTAATCATTTTTAGTACTCTGAATTAGAAGATTTTGGTACTTCTACGACAGCTGTCCCTTCTTATAGGGCTAATGTTCCTGACGCCAGTTTGTAGTACGTTTGCTTACTATTACTGTCATACTATTGACAACCGATCCGCTTAAAGGAGGTAATCACAGTGATTGATTAGGTCAAATTTATGATTACCATGGGTAATAAATCTACTGTGCTAAGCCGATTAAGTTAGTTAACTTTGCTCACAATAGTTTTATACGATATGATATCTTTTGAAACCCGTTTCAAAGTGGCAGCTGACAGTGATAGATGCACTTATGTATTACTAATTAGGACAGTACTTGTGAAGGCGCTAGGTAAAGAACACTTAGACGGGAGCATATGCTGACAAGAGGCTGCTGGCGCATCCGGTCTACGTCACAGCTACCAGCCCTAGATTATATCAGCCTTAACGTGAAGGTGATTTTTAAGGCCCAGTAACTGCTAGTCAGCAAAAATTCTGCGGAGCCCTATAAGACCTAACTTAGGTAAATTTCTTGTTAATGTATTCTCTAGCAATTCTATTAATTCAAAAAATAGTTTCTATACTAACTCTAGCAAAATATCGCAGCCATAGAAAGCCATCCCTAGCAAGCCTCTACTTGCTACCAATTCCTCTACAGTCAACATCGAGAACGCTTCACCTACTATCAATCCAACAAGCCCGATACATAGCGAACTTAAGGTGCCTAAGCCTGCTAGCTCTTAAAGCGCTCGGCTGGCGACCAACTCCTCTACTGGCAACATCGAGCATTTATAGAAAGTGTAACGTTCAGGGCCTCTAGTACTCGGGCCGCGATATCCGGCACATAACTTTCTTTGGCAAGATTTTAGTTGGTCGACAGTTGAATGCAATACCGTCAGAACCTCCTGAAGTTCAAGTCTTAAATCCATTTCTATGCCGTATAAAGCGTCTCTGAGCCCCTTACACATTCCACTACATTATGACCAACTAAGCAGAGAATGACTTGACCGGTCTTTTTTACTAACACTATAATGATTTCTAAATATGATTGCTAAACTTATGCATAACGTTAGCTCCTGGCTAATTGTTGCCTTATTCTTGCACATATTGATCATGCTAGCTAAGTTACCTTTCTGCCCGCATTCGCGTTGGCCACGACTATTTCGCCGTCTTTGATGCTAAGACATGCCCACCTGTCAACCAACCGAACGGTACCCGGGAGGTACGTTATTGTTAGATTTAAGGACTATTTGGCTTGATCTTTGATGAACGTGATTGATTCTATTCGTGTGTTCCCTATTTTCTCCTTTTATGGAGTGTGTGTGTGCCAAGTGGTTACACCCGAGCTTTGTACTACAATACAGTATCGCGTACCCTCGCTGCTATGCTGTTTTATCTGACACACCCCCTTAGCTTGGAAACCATTTCAAGCTGGACAAGAACCACTTTCGATGTCTTCTAGTGAATCTATAGGTCGTGTACAAGGAGTATTGATCGCCGTCTAGCTACGCCTGTTCGATCTCTAGCTTCTTAATTTGGCTTTGGATCTCTTTAAGGCGTGCTGCTGTTAGATCTCTGCTTCCTGTGAGCTCTACAAGGCCTATTTGGCTTAGAAACTGCGTCCAGTTGTTGGCTGGCAACGCCTTTGTAAAGCTATCAGCTAGCATGTCAGCCGATTGGACATGGATGACCCGAATACTTTTTCTTGACACCTCCTGTCTCAGCCAATGATTGTGAATGTCCACATGCCGGAGCTTGGTTTGCAGCCGTGAGACTTTATTATTGATTAGCCGGATGGTTTGAGTGTTATCGCATTGTATCGTGATTGTGTCCTTAGGCAGATTGATTTGCAGTTCCTTAAGTAGTCGTGATATGAATATAGCTTCTTTTGCGGCAGTTTTGCCACTTGTGATAGCGCAAGAAGCTCAGCTTCTGTAGTCGATGTTGTGACTGTATCTTGCTTACTTGCTTTCCAAGCAATCAAACCGCCGAATAACTTGATTGTGTATCCCTGCGAGCTCTTTCTATCGATTGTGTTGTCTGCAAACGAGGCATCGCTTGCTACTTTAAGACAGTCATCTCCACCAAGCTCAAGGGCTCTTGATTTGGTGCTTTGGAGGTAAAGGAGAACTCGGTTAGCTGCTGTATGGTGCTCAGTGCCAGGGTTCATAAGGAATCGGGCTAGCCTTGATGTTGCAAAGGCGATGTCCGGTCGGGTTGTAACAGCTGCATATAGCAGAGATCTGATCTTGCGTTGGTACTTGTTGATTTCTGATGGACAGTGATCGGAATGGTCTGGTTTGGTCTGGTCTAGAGGTTAAACCAGACCAGACCAGATGTTTTGGTTTGGTCTGGTCCGGTCTAACCGGTTAGACCAACAAGACCGCCAAGACCGCTAAGAACGAGGCTGAAGGAAGGAAGGAAAGAAATGTATTATGCTACTAGATATCAACCATACTGTTGTTATTCTCACTATCCTTGCTGTTGTTGTCATCTTTAAATTGGGGCCTTCTATACCAGGCCCGGAGGCACTCACACGCCTCTATAATATCTGCCTTCAGCCTAGTGATGTAAATGGTCTGGATTTGATGTGGACTGGACTGGATATCCAGCTGGATTTCTTGGCGGTTTTATGTGGATATTTTGTCTGGTCTGGACTGGATTCGATCTCCTGAATGTCCACATAAATCCAAATCCAGATATATATAGGTGCATGGTGTTTGGGGTTGTGTCAGCCAATAGAATGGTGATGGCCAGCCTCATCCGGAACGATTGCGTCAGCAACGTCTTTCAGCTCACTTTTGGTTAGTTTTCAGCTCATGCGACTGTGCAAGCTCGCACCGCGATCATCTACTCATCGCGTATATTATTTCTTACTTAAAAAGCCACTAGATTAACATGCAAATTAATCAGCTTACACCCCCTTTCTTCGCTCGTAGAGTGAACAGCGCCCTCGTTGCCCGTATCACGCTCATCATACTCATCATCCTCAGCTCTAAGCTCATCGTTTCCAGCACTAATATGCCCCCAAAACGAGCTGCCCGTACCTCTACAAACGCCAAGAAGCGTCGGAAATGTCAACAAGAAGCTGCAGATCCTAAGCCAACATTTATTAGTTCGTCACCTTCTCTCTCTGAAGATGAGTTCGAACCCGCAGCTCAGCCTACTCTTCCACCTCAATCCTTTGAACTCCACGGACGTAGATATTATAAGGCGTCAGAAATTATCACCTCAGGGCGTCCTCCAAAGAAAACAACGTCGCATATTTAGGAGGAGGAAAAGGGCTACAAGATCATTGACATCGAATCAATAACCGAGCACTACTACTGCTGTGAGTGTCTTGATCGAAAGAAGGACCGTACATACCGCCCTCTCAAATTAAATAGCAATTCAAGCGTTTTGAATCACTGGGAGACCGAACACAATATTGATAGGAGCGGCAAGCCTCTACCAAAGAAGGGATCAATCGACAAGCAGTTAGTTAATCAACCAAAGAAGAACCTCTCACAGGTTGTCTGGGCGCCAGACTTTATGTTGTTTAAAATGCTTCTAATTCGGTGGATCGTGTTCTGCCATATCGCCTTTGCTCAGCTTGAAAATGGTTACTTTTTAGAGCTTCTTACATACCTTAATCGTAAGCTTACAAAGCTCATCCCTGGCCGACATACCATTCGAAAATAGGTTATCAATGAGTTCCTAAAACAGAAGAAAAGCCTACAGAAGGAGCTACGTTGTGCCCGTTCAAGTATCCACCTCTCATTTGATCTTTGGACGTCACCAAATTGCCACGCAATTATTGCTATCTGCGCTCACTACGTCGATCAAAACGGCGCCTTGCAAACCAAGCTGATAGCACTCCGTCGCGTTGAAGGAGAGCACTCTAGTGAGAACCAGGCGGCTATTGTATTAAAGGTGATCAAAGAATATAGAATTCGGAAGAAGATTAGCTACTTCATGCTTGATAACGCATCTTCAAACGATACCTGCGTTGATTGTATTTTACGCAAGCTATATCCAAACATGACCGAGAAACAGCGCAAGAGTCGTCGCCTCCGTTGCCTTGGACACGTCGTTAACCTTATTGCCCAGGCCTTCCTCTTAGGAACGAAGTCGGATGAAGCTTTAGAAGAGCTGGAACTTGCATATTTAAGGAAGGACTACAACAAGATTGCTGCGTTTTGGAGAAGGCGTGGCGCCCTAGGACGCCTCCACAACGTTGTTCGGTATATTCGAATGACGCCTCAGCGCCGTTCTGAGTTTAGAAGATATAGGATAGGTGGTACGTGGGCGCTCTTCGATAATTTGGAGGTGAGTGATTTTGTAGAGCAAACTAACCAATTAGAAGCCGTGGAACACTAACTACTAATAGCTTATTTAAACCAACTCTACACGTTGGAACACCTTTTTTGTATCAATCGGCCGAGCCCTTAATTGCAAGCAACGGATTGAACGCTTCTGTGCCACCCATATACCTAGACGCGGCGTTGGTATCGAAAAAGATCGCCTTAACGCTCAACATTGGCTTCTCCTTGAACAGCTTCATACATGCCTCCAACCGTTCTATGAGGCCACACTTTTGACCCAAGGACAAAAGGATACACTCTGCCGATATTTCACAACGTTAGACTTTGTTCTACAAGAGACGTATAGGGCTCAGGCATATTTTCAGGAGCAAGTCCAAGAGCACCCCGAGAGGGATGAATTCAATATTTTAGCAGCTGGAGCAGCTACTGCTTGGGAAAAGGCAGAGACCTACTACAATCTAGTAGATGAATCTCCTGCTTATTACGCCTCCCACGTCCTTCGGCCTGCAAAGAAGTGGCTCTGGTTTCATGAGCAATGGGACGATCATGAAGAGAAAAAGAATTGGCTGGTTAATCGTAAGATTACTCAGGGCGTTCAGGAACTCTGGGAGAGCAAATATAAAGGGAAGAACGCCGCGGAGTTGTTAAGTGATAAAAACCAACCACAGAAGCCACAGAAACCTCGTCAATCTAACAACTTTGGTCGCCTTCGAGCTTACAAAGAAGTCAAGCAAAAGGCCTCTGCCACTTCAGATCGATACACGGCCTTCATTAACACTGATCCAGAGGATGAAGAAGACGTCTTAGCGTACTGGAATGCCCGCTATACCACACAACCTGATCTTGCTCGATTTGCGCTCGATATGCTGTCTATACCAATAATGTCAGCTGAATGCGAACGCGTATTTAGTAGCGCTAAACTCCTTATCTCTAACACCCGTAACCGACTTTCTGTTAATATTATTAAGGCCAACGAGTGCCTTAAAGGGTGGTATGGCCGCCCGAAGGAGGAGACAACAGATGTAGATATTCAGCAGGAGCTTAGTAAGGAAATAAGAGGTCTAGGGGGAACAGATGTTATATATAGCGAGAAGGATAATAGTATATCTGCGGAGATGAATTCCGATCAAGAACCACCTAAAGAGGTGCTGGAGGAGGCTCAGGAGGAGGCAGAGGATAAGATTCGAATTAATGATGATCAAGAGCTGAGTAAACCTAATGAGGATTGGCTTAGTATGGATGAGGATGGTGAGGTTTTCTTTAAGGATGTAAACTGGCGTTCAATATTATGCCAAAGCTCCACCATCCCTACTTATTTTTACCTAGATTTGGATTTACTTGGTTTGGTCTGGATAATCCAGTAAATCCAGCTAGTTTATCTGGACTGGACTGGATTCGACCTCAAAATCCAGTCCAGTCCAGACCATTTACATCACTAGTTTACTGTAATTGAATCGCTGTAATTGTAATAAGTCATTTCTATCTAAGTTTGGAATAACGGAACCTCACTGTCACTCGCATTGTCTTCGATAGCGGCTTAATAAAGTCATTTCATGCCTTTCATGCTTAGCGAATCTTTGTCCAAAAGAATACCTTCAACTAACTATTAGTAGTAAGATTGACCGGAATGGCTGACAGAAAGGAGGTCAACTATCCACACAAAACCCCGTACCTCTAATACCCCTAAGTCTGTTAGTTAAAGAAGTCGGTTGGTTTAATAGCCCCACCGTCACACTCCCCCCTAGGGCAGCAGCCGTTGCCTCAGGTAAGCCATCTTGTTTAGCTCCCACATCTAGTCTCGTCTGTGTAGAGAAAGTCATAAGGGCTTCTTTAATTCAGCATTTAGGGTTCCAACGATCCTCCCATCTTCTAGTAGGATGCGGTAGTTAGTATTCCCCTCATAGCCTAATAATATGCGCATAGTCTTGTTCGTGGCTCAGTCAGCTTCTTCCTCTGCTTTAGTAGGACCAAGTATTCCCCCTCGACCCGATCACCCTTAGTCGTGATAAATCAGGCTTTTCGCCGTACCATGCCTAGTATAGTGTCATCTGAAGCTTTAACGAGGGCGATCGGTTCGAGAGATATGCAGCCGTTCGAGCTATCTCCGGCCAGAACTTCGATAGAAGCTTTGCGTGTGCTAGTGTAGGTCCAACTCAATCATATATTGTCTTATAGGCTCTTTCAGCCACGCCATTCTGTTGGTGCTAATCTACACCTGTAATCTCAGGCTGAATCGCCCGGGAAAATAGGATGAATTTCATTTCTTCTCCCACTTGTTCAGGGATTCAATCAAGTCGTATCCGTCTACACTTCCGTTCAGGGCGCTCATTGTAGTCAAGAAAGAAGCGCAACAATTCAATGACAAATCCCTGCCGTCGTGGTATAGGGATGACCTCGATCCAGCCAGTCGAGTCGTCAACGATGGTAAGCCAGTAGCGACTGCCATCGAGACCCTCATCAAATGGGCCTGCGACGTCCATATGGAGGAGTTCCATTGGAAATTCCCCCTTTCGACCTGAGCGGCTGTGCGGCGTTTCGGTCATTCGCCCCTAAAGGCATGGCTTGCATGGTTCTCGTGGCTCTACATCTCGAATGCCATAGGCTTGCTTCTTGAGCCGCCGTAGATTTGAATCGCTTAGATGAGCCAGTCGGTTGTGCCAAAGCGTCAATTGTGGGCTGACATGGTAGGCTAGAAAAGAAAGATTTGTCCATAGGTCGAGCGCATAAACGCCATGGTATTTGCTTGCAGTATATGAGCTCCTCTTACTTGACTTATTGCGTACACTAGCGCCCTTGCTAGAGAATTCGACCTTAGCTCCGCGCTCGAGCAGCTGCGGCACGGATATGAGGTTTGCATGAAAGAGGACGTTATCAAGGACAAGCCATCTTCTTCTGCCGTGTGAATTGCATAGAATATTGATCGTTCCTACTCCTGAGGGAGATGTGGATGCATCAACGCTCCTGAGTGCAGGCCCATGATATGTGCCTATTTGGACAAACTTCGAGGCATTGTTGCACACATGCTGAGCACAGCCGCTGTCGACGATCCAAGCGTCGCGAATTGGGAGCATCTTAGTGGCCATCATCGCGAGGGTATGGCTGACAGTGGTGCAGTTGTTTTCAACGTCCTTTTCAAATGCTGCATTGACGTCTTCTCCGGTAACCTTTATTACCATAAAGGTAGGCTTCTTCGGGTCTTTTGGGCCACCTGCATCGTCGTCCTCGTCGTTGCTAGAGTACGGTCTCTTTAGCGGCTTGTGTCCACTAGCTTGCGAGCCCTGTGCCCTTGCCTTGTGTCCCATTTCGTCTTTCCCTTAGCCTTTTAGTCTTAGATTTTTCCTAAAGCACTCAGTTTCAACGTGGTAGGGCTTTCGGCAGAAGGAGCAATAGGGTACATTATCAATCTCGATTCGGCATGTGGTTCCATCCGAAGATGGTATGAGATTCTTCTAACCAGGTCCCCGGATCAACGCGAGGATAGGAAGTGTTTGCCCTAGGCTCGATCGTTCTCTTAGCTGCCCTTTTCTATGCTCTTCCTCGATTGCTTTATTTTCAATGTAATCGAAGGTCGGTGCCGCTTTAACTATATTCCCATCTGAATCTCTATCCGTTAACAAGATCCATTTGTCTAAAGATATAATCGCGAAAGCCTTCATACTCAGCACCCAGCGCATGCAAGAAGAAAAATGTTCGCTTAATCTCTAAGGTGACACAGTCAGGATCGAGTAAAAGTTTCTCAGCGTGAATCCCTCTGATCTCAGCTCCAAGCGCCTGGGCGCTCCCGCACTTTTCTCGCGTGAGAGACATATATCGTCGTTGAAGGTTAACATAAGTCCCAGAGCCTTCTAGTTTAAAGTTGTCCAGTCCCATACTTCTGCCTCTTTAATCGTTGCTTCGCTGCAATCCTCTAACCTCTTCTCCGCCACAATTATGTTCTCTGGTACCGTGTTGCTAATGATGTCCCTCTCTCGTACCTTCGACAGTAGTATTATACCCTCTATTAGCTTATCATCTGAGCGCCAGGATATAAGCATGCGCTAGAACTATATCCAAAATGAGACTCATCACAAAATTTCTAAGAATCCAGAATCCAGAATCCAAGCCACTGACATCTTGATAGCGTGACCATAGCTAGCTGCAGAGATGTCAACAATCAAGCCGATCAAGCCCTCGTCGTCGGCTTGGCTTGAGGCTTGATTTGGAGTCGTTAGGCTTGACTTGTTTGACTTGATTACTTAGATGAGGCTGGCTTGGCTTGAAGCTTGATCGGTGGCTTGATTGTTTATTGTTGTAGAGATCGCTCGGTTATACTAATTACTCGACCTCCTGGCCCCAATAGCACAACTTGTATATAGCGTCTATTTCAGTGTCAGTTATTCTTGCTGTAGCAACGCTGCTGCCTTGATCAAAGCCAGCCTTATACCACCGCCTTATACACTGAATAGCAGCCAGTAACTGGGGTGAGATCTTCCGCCTTCGGGGCTCAAGCAGGTCGCCAAGCTCGCTGAACATACGCTCACACTCGCAGCTTGAAGTTTGCGGCATCACTACCCTTCTCAACCCTTGGCTCGCACCTCTTCGACCTATCAAACTCGTCCATCTCGCTGTCCTCAGCAGCCGCGCTAGCCTTAGGATCGATGAGGGCTTCAATAGCCTCGTCGATATCGTTAGTAACAACCTTTGGCCGCCTCACTAGGCGTGGTGAGCGGTTGTATTCAGCCCAAAGCGCGCGGAACGCGCAATTATTAGCGTCCAGCCACTCAGGCTTGTCAGCCCAGGCAACGTCGCAGTAAGTTTTATAGCGCGGATGGAGTATCGTTGCCGCGTAGTACGCTGGTAAGAGGTCGAGTTTATTGTAGTAATCGCTAGCCTTCGCCCAGGCAGCGCGAAGGTTGATCGCGAGATGGTCCTCAGGCGCGTCGTCGTGCGCATTATAGTCGACTGCCTCGTACACCTTGACGCGCTGCTCGTAGTAAGTAAGTATAAACTTAAAGACTGGGATGACCTCAGCAATAGCGCCATAACGGCCACTTTTGCCGCGACCTTTAAGCCGCTTTGTTGCCAACTTTAGCGGCTTTAGTACGTCTATGTACTCAGTAACGACCGCCCAATCGGCGGCTGTTAGCCCGTCCGATCGCATCCAGGGCGCTGCCTCCGGCAGCTTGTTGCCGCGACTTATCGCGTACGTGTCCTCATCTCGCACGCGGCGTATATAGTGGTTAGCGTAGGCGTTAACTGCTGGCTGCAGTTCCACGGCGCGCTTAAAGGCAGAGTAGTACGAGTTCCAGCGCGTAACAACTAGCTTAATTGGCTCAAGTATCCTGTGTTAATCTGTGGGCAGCTCAGCGTTAGCGAGGCGCTGAAAGTTTTTAAAAAGCTCATGTTGTTGCGGCGTTTTGATGTAGTTAATAACGCTAAGAAGCACGCCTAAAGGCCCATCCTCGCGCCATTTGCGCATTAACTCGCTCTCAGCAGCAAGCTCACCGCTATCGTTGTCGTACGCGTCGTCGTTGTTACCCCAGAGTAGCGTCTGACTGATGAGGTTAAGGATGTGAGGGCTGCAACGGAGGCGGCGATGGGGAGCGATGAAGCCCATCTGCTGCGCGAGCTTGAGGACGGCAGCGTCGTTGTTAGTAGCGTTGTCAAGCATAAAGTAGCCAACTGTACGCGGATTTATGCCGAACTGCTGCAGCGTTTTGCTAACTACTTTAGCAATCTTCTTGCCAGTGTGAGCGCCCGTCAGCTGCGGCAGCGCGATAGGTACGTCTACAAGGTCACCAACGCTGTTAACGTAGTGAGCAACAACGCCTAAGAAGCCACGCTTGCCGCCTTTAGTCGTCCAGCTGTCAAAGCTAATGTAGACCTTGCTTATTGATCGCGACAGCTCAGCGATAACCTGCGGCTGCATAAAGTCGAAACGGCGCATTACAAAGCGTGAAACACTCGCATAGGAGGTCCATAATGCCGCTACTGCCTTAGGATTTGTAGCTTCAAGCAGCCGTCGAAACGCGGGGGACTTAAACTTAGAAATTGGATGGTTGTTCTCGACGAGCCATGCGACAGCAGCATGTTAAAAATCCTGAATGCTAAAGCCGGCAAGCTCGTTGGCAACGTCTTAGGATACCTTGACTTTGCCGGCCTTAAAGACAGCGCGCAGCCCGCTCTTACCTGCCTTCGTCGCAGCGTGCGCTTTGCCTAGAGCTGCGTAACGATGGCCGCGTTTATTCTGCTCTAAATGGCGCGCTGAGGTCGACGTTGATAGCGTTGTTTTGTATATGCCGCCGCCACTAGCGTCGATAATCTTGTGCTCATAACAATAGCGACAGACAAAGAAGGTGCGGTCTGGGTCCTTAATGAGCGCAACGCGAAAGCCGTAGAGGTATATCTAGCTCTTTTTCTGCCTCTGCGTAGCCAACGGCTTGCAGTATTAAGGTAAACGTGACTAATTAATCCCCTCGAAGTCGTCTGCAAAGCGCTTATTAAAGCCCTTACTACTATTATTATTATCTTCTAACGTAGCTACTGTTGCAGCCTTGCTGCCCTTAATAGACGTGACGATCGCAACGTTAGGCTAAGACTCGCGCAACTGCGACTTAAAGGTGGGTGGCTTGGTGGCCTGAGACGCGGCAGTCGTCAGTGCTTTGCGCGGCGATAGACGCTGAGATAGTTGCTGGGTTGTATTAACGTCGACAGGCTGGGACTCGATGCTATAAGCAGCGACCCTTAGCAGACTTCTCAATAATAAATAAATAAATATAGAAGCTTTATTTCTATCTATTTATTGTTAAGCCCTTATATTTATATCGATTATTAGCTTATCAATAATTAATAATATGAGCCTTGGCATGAATACCTAGCCACTGCTACCAGAGATATCCATAATCTCGTCATCCACAGCCACATAGAGCTTCCTAATCAAGTCATTCTGCACCCAATTGCCCAGGCACTCAAGCTTTTTGATAGTCTCTGCCAAGAGACGTGTTCTGTCCCAAGAGATCGTACGCCTTATGTAAGAGAACACCCGTTCCGGGTCGTCTGACATAGCCGGCACGCTTAATACTTTAATAGCTATTTGATGTAGGCGAGGATATGCAAGTCTCTGCTCTTCTCGGCACCACCATTCAAGCGGAGTCTTTGTTTTTATATATCTTAGTGTAGCATTAATAAACTGTTCGAAATTATCCTCATCTTCAGGCCCATCCAAAACACTCATTAACTGTTTAAGGCGCTCGTACGCTGATAGTTCGCGTTGCTTCTCGCCTAATATAGTCGCCGATATTAATACTAGCGTGCTGCTGCAACAGCAGGTTCTCGCCAGTCCTTCTCCTAGTGACGATTAATATACTTCCAGCGCTTCTCAGGATAGAGCAGTAATGCAGTAGCATATATAGGGGTTTTGTCGCTCTCTTCGTAATACTTAGAGAGCACCCACCAACCTATATTAATAGAGTTGACCATATGCTTATTATTGGCATATTTGACCTACATTAACGTAAGCAAGCTAGGCAGAAGGTAGTTCTTATAATTACTTACTTTGGCGTCCTCAAATTGCTTGAATAGAATATCCATATTCGCTAACACTTGATCTATTGATGCCCACTCCATCTGTTACTCTAAAGCTGCTTAATAGAATGGCTGCAGGAACTCGTAGGTTATTTTAAGTACTTGCTAATCATCGTGTGTGAGGATATTATCTTCTAACTCCTTGTGGTACTGGTTCAAAAATATTAATATAGCACCTTCCTGCTTAATAGCTGCACTAAGTAACATAAACTAAGAGTTCCAGCGGGTAATGTTGTCTATGCTAAGCGCCTTTCCTGCAATAGCTTCCTAAATATTATTATAGATATTCGAACTGCGGATAAACACTGCAATGTTATAGAGTTTACCCATTGCGCCAATGCTCCGCCAGCCTGTAGCATCGTTACGTGCCTTTTGCCCGCCTTAACCTCTTTGCAAATTATTTGACTGGATCTGCTCTTGTAACACCTTAACAACAGTTGTTTTATTTGCTTCATCCTGCGCCTCTTTAATTACAGCTTAAAGGGCACTCTTGCTTGTTGCAAAGAGGAAGGCTTAAAGAGATAGATTAATAATGTGGCCGCCGCATCTTGTTTGATAGAAGACTAGATCAAATGTAACGTCGTACTCTCGTAATAATTCTTCAGCAAGTTAGCGGAGGCAGGTATCGTTTCTTGCGTCATTGTCGCTAGTGAAGTAGCCAATTCAAGCGGATAGATTGTATTTTCGGATTATCTCTATTAAATAGGGTGCCATCGCAGCCCCAGCATGAGAGTAGCGGAGGTTTAGTAACCCTAATAGAGCCTTCCGTAGCATGTAGTTCTCATCAACCTATTATGCGTAAACGGCGATAAAAGCTTTCTAGTAAGGAGATAACCACACATCTATAGAAAAATGTATAGGGCTCTAGGCAAGCTTTAGCCTCTCCTTTATTAACTCTTAATGTGCAGAATATGCCCTATCCAAATCCGCCGCAACAGTGTTGCCGGAATTAGTAAGGAACTCTTCAGCTGCAGGATTTATAGCTATTAAAAGCGCTTGGTATTCTGGCCACGTTACAAAGTTTAGTGGAACGTGCCTACGTGCCGCTAGCAGCATCTAGGCCTCTCGGAAACTATCAAAGTTAATTGCTTTTCGCAGCGTATTTATATCCTTTTCTTTAACCTGCTGCATCTGCTTAATGGCTGTTCTTGCAAAGGCATTTTCGATAGCTTATTAACGCTTTTTTTGAGACCTAGAATCCTCTTAAACAAAAATATGATGTTCGTTCTTGAGATAATAGCGGGCATTGCCTGTTACGTGTGTTAACCAGCCTGGATTGCCACATTTCTTGTAATAGTAGAGTATCTTGCCGTCCCTTGCATGTGGTTCATCACCTTCAGCTTCTTGAAAGTAGTCCTATGTTGATGTAGCTCTTAATCTTCTTCTCTTTACTATAGGCTGTGATGAAGAGGTTTCTACTTTAGAGGGTGTAGGGCGACTAATAAAGGCTTGTGAGAAGCTATTAGAGGGTAGGAGGGAGGAAGGGCCTAAAGTTGCGTTAGATTAGGAGAATAAGGACCTTCTGGAGCTCATTATCGCGTTAGAAAGGATATGCTGTTAATATGTTGACTTAAGATATTAAATTGAAATAAACCCGTGTGCGGAAGGTTCGCTTAATATTGTTAATAATTAATAATATATTTATTAATAAGATGAGTATTCTTATTGATATCGTTAAGCTTAACAATAAATATGCGCTTAACAATAAATATATATTTATTACTGAGAAGTCTGACCCTTAGGCGCTTGTTCGGGACAGCAGCGCTGTTACGGGGACGTTTAGGGGCTTTGTTAAGCGGCATAGTAACAATAGGGGCGTAAAAAACCACTAAGTAACTGTCTATATAGGCAAAGGCGACAGTATAGGTAGATGACGCGTAAGATGGACGCGTAAAGTAGCTTTAGGTTTACCTCAGTTTCCTCAGGCGTTCCACGTGATCGTTGAGCTATACCACATTAGGATGTGGCTGATTCGGCTTTTTCGTGGAACGTCTGAGCAGCGAATGTGGTGAGCCCATACAAATATCCGAGGTTTTAGCTGCATCCCCCACCAGAGCTGTCTGAGACTGCTTGTTTGCAATTCGATAGTTATTAACATTACAACGCCGATATCAAAAATCCGGCTTCGATGTCCTCTTCGCCTTGACGAGTCAGATCTGAATCTGTACGAAATTTAAAATTCGGCTATGTTTTGGGTACGCTATGCGTTCCTAAAGATGGCGTCCCTGAAAGCCCCTACTGTTGACAATTGCCATGCAATCTTAACTACTCACTCAAATTAGTGCTCACTCTGCAAACAGCATCTAGGGCATCCCTATGCCACATATTGACTTCGTTTGCTCTCGTTAGATCGACATTATTGCCGTCGCAAGCATGCCACGCCGGCGAGTCTGACACCCTCCTAAGAGGACGCCAGCCGAGTTTATAAGGCGAACCAGTTTGCAGATATTATCATATGCCTCAATTAGGATAAGTGGCCAATCTAGGACTCGGTTCTCTCCTGATACCTCCGCGTCAACCGTCAACAACTTCGATCCTGTGGAACCCGCGTCCACTGACAACTCAAACCTCACAGAGGCAATTGAAGAGGGCCCTATGGAGGAGATTATCCAGGTGGGACAGACTGTGTCTGCCGAGGAAATGCCAATTCGATTAGAGATTGAATTTACTGATGATGTTGGAAATACTAAGGTGGAAACACGGAGTGTCTTGGCTAATCAGGTGGCTTAGGCTCAAAGAATAATTGCTGGTGCTACATGGATAGGGAGGGCAGGGCAGAATAATGCTATTGATGAAGCAGTCCAACTTCTCTATCCCTATGCACCCCGCGAAGGTCAACGCAATGCTCTACAACACCTTATCTATAAGCGGGAGGACCTTATACTTATCGCGAAAACTTCATTTAGAAAGAGTATGATCCTACAGGCAGTATCGATCCTAATACGCAAGTCAATTACTGTTGTTGTGTTGCTATTGGATTAGATTGGCTAGGAGCAGGCTGAATATATCACCCATACTGGTGGCACGCCGTGTTTTCTAAACGCAGATACAATTAGTTTAAAGGTCCTTGTAGATATACGGAATGGGAAGTATACGCATATCCTTATAAGCCCCGAACTAGCAATTAGTGATAAGTTCTATGTTACGGCAACCAATCCAGCATTTAAGGAACGGCTCCGTCTAGTAGTTATTAACGAAGCCCATCTTGTGTCACAATGGGGTAGGAACTTCAGAACTGACTACGCACGACTGGGCTGCTTACGCAGCTTATTTAGAAGCTATATCCCTTAGTTTGCCTGCTCTGCATTATTGGACAACGAGGCACTTAAGATGCTAAAGAAGGGAGTTGGTTTTAAGGATGATGTCTCTATTATGCGCACATCAATCGATCGACCAGAGCTAATAATTAGAATTGGCTGGATACTAACAGGATCGCGCTAAAAGGCTTCTGCCTTACGCTTTATATTTGATGACGGTGTTCGAACAAACACTGTATCTGCTCCCCTGCCACGAAAAATACCAAAAACAGTCGTTTTCTTTGACTCTAAAAAGGAGGCATACATCGCTATGCAGGAGTGTAGGATCTGGTTGCAAGAGAGCGATACCTATAGATATCCAAAGAAGCTTTCTAGAGAGACGATTAAGATTTTCCACCGTAATATAGCTAAGTCCGACAAAAACGCCATTATTAAAGAGTTCTAGAAGCTATCTGCAGATTCGTCGATACGCGTAATATTTGCCTTAGAAGCACTTGGACTGGGCGTAGATCTACTGGACGTTCGACGTATTGTACAGAACAGGTTACCGAAAGGAGAAGAGCCTGCTATTATGTAGCAGCGAGGCGGTAGAGCTAGTAGGGACAGAGAGGACGGCGAAATAATCCTCCTAATAGACAGGTGGGTGGACGGTCCACGAATAACTTCCTCGTTGGCTAGAAAAAAAGGCCTACACAGTAAGTGCTAATCATGCCAGAGCTTGCAGCGCCTAAATGAAGGTATATTAGCAGACGAACATAACAAAAAAAGGACCTTGACACTTCCTGAGCGCCGTGGTAACCTACCTAACTTCTGGTATATGCTAGCGAACGAACCTAGCTGCCTCAGAGCACGATTTCTAGATTACTTTGATGAACTACAAGAGTTTCGGGAATATATTCGAAAGAACCGCTGCTGCAGCAATTGTAATCCTGACCGTCAGCTCGGCAAGCTAGATAATCACTACCTATACAGTGAGCGTGGTAACAGCCTCAATACTAGACGCAAGGAGGTGCTCGGACTGATAACGGCCTGGGCAAAAAATCAAGTACCTGCAGCGTTTCCTAACCCGTCGTTTCGGCCAACAGTCAACTGCTTCATATCAGCAGATCAATTGACGCAGCTAGCCCAAGGACGCACATCTTATTACGAATCTAGATAAGCTACACAAAGCTCTTAGGTCATGGTACTTCTTCCAGACCTATGGCGCTGAACTCCTTGCGAATCTACAAAGCGCTAGCCGTACAGCGGAAGAAGTTGTATCCCAGGCCTTTAGGAAGGCTAGCAGTTAAACTCAGGCATCCAGCCAAAGCCAAGACGGTAATATCTGGGTTAACACCGCTACTCCGATATCTATAAACCAGTCAACGTCCTAGGCGTCGACACAATCAATTCCCACTCGCCGACCCCTCGATTTAGTATCTAGAAATGTACCTAGTAGCACTTAAAAAAGTTCGAAACAAGACAAAACGGGGCACACGATATCTTCGGCGCCAGTGGCTTCTCGAGATCTACCTGCATCTAGTTTTAGCCGCCTGAGAAAGGCACCGAAGAAGCTTAGGGAGTAGCGGGGGCGCTAATTCATATAAAGGGCATCCTGGCTGATTAGGCGAGCTTTTAAGGACTGACAGCGAAAGGCAAAGCAGAAGGAGACAGCTATTCAAGCCGTTGCCGCCACCTATGCGAAGCCTCAGTCAACAGACGCTCAGCCGCCTAGGGGGGTTTGAAAATAGCAAATCCAACGCCCCCTAAGGAGGGGAAAGGAGAGAATATTATTTGAATAGCCTGATTCAGAGACCCCAATAGCAATATTACCATCTCTTATATCTGCAAACCAACGATATTGGATAACGACTCCTTTAATAATTATGAATGGAGAACTTACCACGCTGTCGGCGGATATTGATTCGATGATAGAAACCTGCTCCTAGGTACACTGTTACGCACTACGAAAGGAGTTCCCCGGCTACGGTGCTTGCAAAGTCCTCGTCTGGTGTAGGTAGATTATCAATAAGAGCCAATAGCTCGGTGTCCCATATCTGGTTTATACCACTAGAAGCATCTGTATTATCGCCCCCCATATATGTATTTCCTCTAGGTGTTAGTCGTTAACGTCGTCGTCTAGAGTGACAATATCGTCCAACGCAGAAATAGGCGTCGCCGTCGCATTATTAAGGTATTCTCCCTCCTCCCACTCGCCTTCAACGACTGCGCAGTTGAATCTTTTAACCCCGTTGTTTAATAACTTGACCCCTCGCTGCAGGATATCCGTAGGTTAAAATAGAGAGCTCCTTCCACGAGCATGTTTAGTAATTGACCGTGACGCTGCTATTTGGTAAGCCAGGTAGCGCACCTCCCGACTGGCATCCTTGATCTAGTGCCTAGCGTTGCTGTATTCGCCGAACGCAGCTTCCATGGCGACTTTTAAGTCAGTACAGTAGCTTGCAGTTAGGGCGGTACAGCGGAAGAGATCAGCAATGTCAATTATCGATGTCCTTCGTGTTGCCATTAAGACCTTCATCTGGAGGTTGAAAAACTCGTTCAGCCTATCCATTTCAAACCAACCGTCATCAGTACCGCGTAAATTAACTAGGCCATTTGCTAGAATAGCGTTCTGTAATTCTTTGCTAGCAGCGACAGTCTGGGTAAGCCAGGTCATGTAGAGTGATAGGAAGGCGTATTTGGACTTATCACTCCCATGAAATAGCAAGCAACATCGCGCTAGCGCTCGTTTGATAAGGCCCACGTCAGCGTGTTTAATAGCGTATTTAAGCGTCTTGTACGTCTCCATCTGCTGTAGGAACTTTGCATAAGCAGAAAACTTATAGTCCACAGGCTTGGACTCATCGGGCGACTGCTCCGCAACAGTGAAGATATACTGTCGTATTTGCTCAACCTTGCTGTAGAAAGTGGCGCGGCTGAGCTTTCTAATATAGTGGTCAACTTGGTTAGGCTGAGAGGCCTGCACGCTCGACGGAAGAAGACGATAGAACAGAGCTGTTATCCTTGCATCGAATGCTCGCGTAGCCACCTCCTCTTTGTGATGGAATGGACTTTTGTGGCCCTGTACACAGCCAAGGTAGTTCTTATTGTGGTAGAGCGTCGACTCCGCTGCGGCTTGCTCAGACCCAGAGTACGTATCATAGATCATATCCATGTAGTTAGTACGCCAGTGAAACAATCCAGGCACAGGTAGAAGCCAATTATATTTATCGTATAGAAGCGTTGCCTCCTGACGCTCCTTCTGAACTGTACGGATTAAGGAAACTGTCTTCTGATTA
This sequence comes from Pseudopyrenochaeta lycopersici, assembly GCA_003313425.1. NCBI lineage: Eukaryota > Fungi > Ascomycota > Dothideomycetes > Pleosporales > Pseudopyrenochaetaceae > Pseudopyrenochaeta > Pseudopyrenochaeta lycopersici. The sequence goes on from NHZP01000005.1 coordinate 1,790,561, forward strand.
CTATAGACTAGGTGTAGTCGCCCACCAAAGCCATCGGCACGGTCGTACCCTAGTTGCTCGGTAAATACTTTGTCAATAACGCTGTAAGTTCCGTTTATTGTGCCCTCGTTCTCTAAAATAGGCCCTAGACTGTAGTGAGGTGTTTTGCGCGGAGGGAGACGCTTAATTAATGGAAGCTCTAGACAATCTGTAAGGGTAACTTGTTTTTTTATCTGTTTAAGGTTGTGATCGGTGAACAACCCTTCTACAGCTTCACAGTGTGTGTAGCGGATAGCCTCAGCAATCCAGAAACGCTGACAGCCGCGAAGGATTTCATCATCCTGATTACCGGGTGCTAGATAAATGTCACAAGGATCAAGTGCTACTTCTAGGCGTAGCATTGACTTGTAGAGGCCTCTAGCAGGTATACTGTAACTAATACAGAGCTTCCTAGTAGTAGCGGATACGTGCTTTGCAGGTTCGCGTAGCGTCTAGTAACGAACATTCTAGTTATAGTCGAAATTATCCCAGGAAATAATGATTTCATTGCGGTGGTTTTTCGCTAGGCTGGTAATCAGTTTCTACTTAAGTTAGTCGCTGGGCAGTACTCTTTAGGGGCAGGCTAGGTACGTGAGAGGGACGATACTTTTCCGATATCAGCTAATTCGCCATGTCTACTGTTGATTACTCCATAGCTTAACGTAACGCCCAGCCCAGCAAGGACGTTGAGAGTGCGCCGCTTAACCCCCATTGAATGTAAATGTAACCCGAGCAACATAGGAAGGTTGTTGCATTTCCTTAGAGCGCGGGCATGTGCTATGATAGAGCTGATCATAACTATGTGGCCCTGGTATTCGATCACGGTGTCACGGCGGCTGGCGCGCTGTTGCTCTATAAGCCCCGCAAGCAGACTCCAGAGCTCTGGTGCTGCCTTTTGTACCCGCTTAGCTAAGGCAAGTATGTCTAGTTGAGCGATGTCCTTCTCAGATTCAAACTCCCCTATGCTAACCTCGGGTTTCCCCAATGCGTTAAGCTCAGTGCGTAGCCGTGTGATCAGATTCGTGTTCCCTACATTTCGAATATCTTCCAAAGCGCGCGACAGTTGTTCAACCACCTCTTTCCGCTTATATATTGCATCTGATAGTGCCTTTGCCCGAGCTGAACACTTCATACTATACTTTTTGGTCGGCTGGGCAGTGACCAGATGGTATATTAAGTCTTTGATCGACCATCGGTGCTTTTCATTTAGCTTATACAGCAACCATATCAACTCTCTCGCGCGCGCTTAGGCCTTTGACGTATCGTGTCGGCTTGTTAGGGTCAATGACGCGCCGTTTTCTGGCTGGAGAGGTCGCACCAACCTGGATGGGGGTTGGACTTCGCCGCGGGCGACGTCTCGACGCAGGGGCCGAATTCGGCGATTTTGACGTCATCATCTTATTCTCGGAGGCCAGTTTAACGGTCCTACAATATGTTAGAGCTTAATCTAAAGTTGTGGTGGCGTAGGATATACTTGACCAAAGTTCGGATATTTATATGGTGGAGTGCATTCGCTGCTCAGACTATAGATTGGGTAGCAGACCAGAATGGTCTAGCGCGCCTTGGCGCACACGTGAATCTGTAGTCTGAGGGAACTGAGGTAACTTTAGGTAGGTAGCTGAGATGCTTACTAAGCTAACTATAACACCAGGAAAATATCGCGAGATCGCTCGTACAGCAAACTTAGTAGCCTCATTGAAATCGAAGCTAAAACATGTTGCTGAACACTCCCGCAACACTAAAACATCAAGCCAATCAAGCTAACCAATCAAGCTTCGTATTAAGGCTTGATTTGATTGCAAAAATACTAGGACGAGGCTTGGATTGATCGAATTGACGATCGTCAAGCCAATCAATCAAGTGCTTGATTGTAGCTTGATTGTTGACATCTCTGGCTAGCTGTTGCACTGTAGGTGTTAACTGAACAGTGAAAATGATTGGGATATGAGGCACAAAGTTAAGATAGTTTTTGTGATTGTATTTTTGTGTACGACAATGTGTGTCGTCTTTTTTTAAGAGATGGCACCAGTCTCTGAGTCTTTTATGAAGACATCACGTGGACTGCTACGCGAACTACTGCCCTCGGCCAATGGCGTGCGACATTAACTTATGTTTCCTCAGCAACTTCACCACCCCCGTGTGGCCATTGGCTTTAGCCACATCAATTGCGCTGAGTGCAATAGCGCCATTCTTAATCAGCAGATTTACTACCTGGTAGTGGCCTTTGTCTGCCGCTACATATAGTGGGTTGTTGTAATCCGCACCCTGTTCAAGAACATCTGCACCATTGCAAATCAGCAGCTTTACCACGTTGGAGTGGCCTTCCTTTGCAGCTACGCAGAGTGGAGTCCTGTCGAGTATGTCCTTTTTTTTGATGTCCGCACCGCTCTGGATCAACAGTTGTACTATATTAATGTAGCCTTTTTCTGCAGCTACAAAAAGCGGGGTCCTGTCAAATTCATCTTTGTCGTTGACACCCGCACCACTTTTGATTAAAAGTTTTGCCACATTGAGATGGCCTGATCTTGCAGCTATGTTGAGTGGACCAAAAGGTGCACTCTGCGCGTTGACATTGGCACCCCTGTTAAGTAGCAACTTTGTCACACGGTAATGGCCGCTCGCCGCAGCTGCACAGAGTGGACGACCGTTCGGTTTATCCTCCCCATTTACATCCGCATCCCTGTAAATCAGCAGCTCTGCCACATCGTCATGGCCGTTCGCCGCAGCTGCACAGAGCGGACTACCGTTAAGTCCATCCTCCCCATTTACATCCGCACCCTCGTAAATCAGCAGCTCTGCCACATCGTAATGGCCGTTCGCCGCAGCTGCACAGAGCGGACTACCGTTAAGTCCATCCTCCCCATTGACATCCGCACCTTTCTTGATTAACAGTCCTGCCACATTGTTATGGCCGCTCGCCGCAGCTGCACAGAGCGGACGACAGTTCGGTTTATCCTCCCCATTGGCATCTGCACCTTTCTTGATTAACAGTTTTGCCATACGGTAATGGCCGCTCGCCGCAGCTGCACAGAGCGGACTACGGTTCGGTTTATCCTCCCCATTTACATCTGCACCCTCGTAAATCAGCAGCTCTGCCACTTCGTCATGGCCGTTCGCCGCAGCTGCACAGAGCGGACTACCGTTAAGTCCATCCTCCCCATTAACATCCGCACCTTGCTTGATTAACAGACTTGCCATACGGTAATGGCCGCTCGCCGCAGCTGCACGGAGCGGACTACCGTTCGGTTTATCCTCCCTATTTACATTCGCACCCTCGTAAATCAGCAGCTCTGCCACATCGTAATGGCCGTTCGCCGCAGCTGCACAGAGTGGACGACCGTTCGGTTTATCCCTCCCATTAACACTCGCATCTTTCTCGATTAACAGTCTTGCCATACGGAAATGGCCGCTCGCCGCAGCTACACAGAGTGGACGACCGTTCGGTTTATCCTCCCTATTTACATCTGCACCCTCGTAAATCAGCAGCTCTGCCACATCGTAACGGCCGTTCGCCGCAGCTGCACAGAGCGGACTACCGTTCGGTTTATCCTCCCCATTGACATCCGCACCCTCGTAAATCAGCAGCTCTGCCACTTCGTTATGGCCGTTCGCCGCAGCTGTGCAGAGTGGACGACCGTTAAGTCCATCCTCCCTATTAACATCCGCACCTTTCTTGATTAACAGTCCTGCCACATCGTCATGGCCGCTCGCCGCAGCTGCAGAGAGCGGACTACCGTTCCGTTCATCCTTCCAATTAACATCTGCACCTTTCTCGATTAACAGCTTTACCACATCGTAATAGCCCTTCGCTGCAACTCTGCAAAGTAGACCACTGAGGAGTTCACTCTGCGCGTCGACGTCGCCGTCATCCCTGAGCAGCAGCTCTATTGTTGCCCTGTCGCCTCTATTTGCAGCTCTGGAAGGGTCTCTATGGTAATCCATATATGAACAAAGGTTTTGGAAGCGGAACGGTTTTTGTATATATTGCAGCTAAGATCATCCACTAGATGAAATTGGCTTGCGGCTGGTCCTCAGGGTCGCTCTACTAAGCAATTAGTATGAGTACAAGGTACATAAGTCTTGTATACTGTCATTAAATTAGACTATAGCTGACAGATAATCTTGTAAAGTGTACGCACTGTGAGCCAATAAAGCTAGCATCAGCGGAGTTGTCGAGCGATGAAAAAATACCGAAAACAAAACGCAAACGCGAAGGAACAGTATAGTACATAACCCTAAGTGGATGGCGGAGACGAAGTTTTGTTAAGAGTCAACGGAATGGTGCGAAACAAGCGTAATTGTCTCCGCCGCGATTGATGACCGTGCTGACATGTTGACGATGACTGGACACACTTGCTATTAGGTCGGCACAAAACGTTGCAGCTTTTTGGAAGGGTGAAATTACTTTCGCTCGTGACTTAGTTGGCTATGCGAGCCCTCCTAACGACTGTCCAATCTAGTGATCAATATCCGTTATACCTGTATGTACTTTGAACCACAATAGAGGAAATTGCCGACAGAATATCTTACGTCGACATTAACGACATTACGACCACGCTGCGTGCGTTGTATCCTCACACGGACCTCTACTCCCTGCGATGCCTTAGACCGCTGTCGCCTTTATAGCCCTTGCTACTTATACAATGTTTGTCATGGGAGGTACGCCAGGCGCTGTGTTCTTGCTCGGACCCGGCTTGGGCACGATTATGCGTGTGGGCGGAGGGCGAAGTGGGATCCTGTCATCCTTTAAGATTTCCGAGAGAGCCGGGCTTAGACGGTAACATGGCAGATAAAGTAAGCAGTATTGGTCCGGACCCTAGTGCAGTTTGCGAGTTCTTTACGGAAGACAACTGTATGGGCAAGTCTTTGACCCTGGATTATCCTGGCCTTGATCAGCTTCTACCTGAATTTGAAGACCATATCTACAGTTTTTGGTGTAGGCTGATTTGAGCAATATTCACGTAGACATGCGCTGATTGTGATTGTGTGGCCTGGCATGGATGGGCACGGAGGGACGTGCTTCGGCATGTAATGGATGCAGCAGGTTGGGCTACGATTGCAAGCGCGACCAGAGTTCACGTAGAGTCAGTTCACCCTCGCCAATTGAAGGTCCATTATATCTCACACAGTACATGTCATGTCTGCTCAAAGCGTGAACAATTGGCAACCAGACGATACTGCGAACTCACCCATGTTCATTTGTAACTTAGGTTAGCTTACATTGCACAACCTTCTTCTGTCCTCCTTGGCCATGTGTAACGATGTCATCTGCGATGATTCTGAGTTGGTTGAATTTTATGGAGGTGAGTCAAATCTCGTTTGGACATGTTCGTTCTTTGCGAATGTCGTGATTTACATAAGTTACTTCGTGGTCATATAATGAGGCAAGTCTCCTCGGTTAATGAACCCACTGCAAACATAAATTAAGTCTCTTTTTTGGGGAGTTTTACGGGAACTATGCTGTCCTTCACGCGCATACTAGCCGGTTGTCTTTTGACAAGCTTTGTTTACGCGCTGCCGCCCACACAAGGCCTCGCCAGACTCGCCGCTTTGGCACCTAAAAGTTCGTTAGCAGCGCCAACCGGCAAGCTCAGATACGTAGTTCTTAGCCTAGGCACCCAAAACTATACCTGCACCAGCGGGAGCGAAAATGACACTCCCGGGACCACAGGCGCAATAGGTGAGTATCGTGAGTGAGGAGCGCGAGTGCAAAGCTGACCGACCACAAGCTACTCTCTATGATATCGGACAAGCGCTAGACAAAGACAAAGCAGCTGCATGGAAGATACCAATCATTTCAGGCATGGCGTTGTCGCTGAGCGACAAACGCGGGATATTGGAAGGCTTCCTCAAGCAGCAGGGATATCATCATATCATTGGCCAGCACTTCTTCAGCAAGTTAAATGAAATCAGCACACCCATTTTCGCTCTTGATGGGGCATACCAGTCTCCATACCCTGTAGCACAGGTCAGTAAAATTGGCGGAATGGATGCACCTGAATCAGCATATCCTGGCCTCAGTGGCGAGGGCGCGATCCAGTGGCTACACCTCACGGATACTAAAAATATGTCTTGAGGTGGTATCGACACTGTGTACCGGTTACAGACGGCCGGAGGCAAGGCACCGACGGCCTGTAATGGCTTGCCGACTAGCTTTCAGGTCAAGTATGCCGCGCAATGTAAGTATAGCCTAGATTATTCTATAATAGGTAGATAAGCACTAATGTCTATAGACTGGATTTTTGGGCCTAAGGACGCTATTGTCTGAGAACCTTAGATTTGGTCTAATTCTTATCTATCGTGCGGCTGCGTTTCAACATGCCGCCTGAGTCGGCGTGCATGCCGAGATTCCTGACAACGAAACAGCATAATGGAGACCAATCTGTATGGAGAGAGGCACAGAGGCGTACTTGACATTTTTGACGGGAAGCGTAGTTAGATAACTTGCAAATCTGATTGACTGTGATCATGCGTTGATTCTCTGAACCGTGCTTCCAGCAAGTGTGGTGTATTCGGAAGAGGCTCGGGACGTGAGCCAAGTGTGTAAGTCGGCGAGCACTTGCTGTGTATGCCGCAATTTAATCACTTTTCTTCTTTAAATAACTAAATAGGACGCCCGCCCTTAATCAACCATAAAGAACAGGAAAGGACTGGTAATTTTAGATTTCTAAGCGCAAGACTTGTTCTTAAGAGGGCCTTTAATATCATTGCGGCGAAAGAACCTAAAAAAGCGGGTGAAATAATAAATGTAGTTAACTCAAAATCAAAGTACTAGTACTTTATCTCGTCTCAGTGTGTGTTTGCGTCGCAGTCTTACATGTTACAATGGCATCCGGCATGGAGACGCGATGCCGACGGGCGGGAATGATGCGCAATTCTAATGCAATCCTTCACACGTAAGCCTGGCGTCATTATACTCACTGCCATTCAGCCAGGAACTCTGTTAGCCTCCTGCCACATGGGACAGACGGCAATCCGGGCCCAGCCTCTTCTTCATCCACAGGTAGATCATGGCTTGGTCGGCACCTGCGATCCATGTTATGGACCCCGTCTCGCAACGCTCGGCAATCGTCGGTGGATGCAATTGAGCATGTCCTCAGCCTTAGTCTAGGCTTCCACCTTGGCGAAATACAGGCGAAGTCTTGTCGTCGCTGGGAAAAGGAGCATCCATGCCTGGTGTGAGGATTGTAGGCTTTGTAGTAGCAGCGAGCACAACATAGTATGGAAGTTGTTGACAGGTCTAGAAAGTACGGGTGATATCTGATCGGAGAGACCGAAACTTTAGACTTTTCGGTAAAACCGAGAATATCTCGGCCAGTCCGAAGAGCTGAAGTTAAGACCGTAGATATAAAGACTAGGCTGCGCTTTGAAGAAAGAATGCGAGACAACTTAAAATAAAGATAATTTCAAGTCTATTGAGAATTGCATTACATGCGTAACATTATTAGAGTACTCATACTAACAGAAGTCAGATGAGCTTTTGTTTGGATTGTAATAAGATTAATTCGTGTCGTGTCGCTTCTCGCGTTTTGAGGGCGCGGCGCTGTGTGCGCGCTAGGCCTACTTTGCCAGTGCGCCGTCGCAGCGCTCTGATTGGTGGAGTTACACCACACCCTTACACCTGCTTTGCTTGAGCAGACGACGTTCATAGTCATGCCGATACTAATCGATTAGCCACCGCCATCGCGCGCTTATTATCAGCCATTGCACCTCTCAATACTTACGGCTCAGCCTTGTCTTGAGAAATGGCCAATGCTGAGAGGAAAGAGAACGAGGGTACGTTGTGATGGCATTGTATTGCTATGACGGTATCTCGCTACCGTGGACAAACCATCCAATGGCTAACGTCCGTTCATATTTCCATGCTCCCCCTGAATTTCTGAACACTAGCAATGAAGTGTACTTTCGTGGCTGCAGTGTTCGACTTACTATTCTGTTGATACGCTGCTCCTTCAGAACCGCCTCGCACTTTTCATGCGCAGCTGATCATCGCTGTTGGCTGAGGCACGCTCGCTTAAGAAGGGCCATCAGCCAGTGATCTCAATGGTTCAATTCAATTCAGTTCATGGGTCTGAGCTGAATTGAACCGAGTCTTGGCGGTAAGTTCAGTTCGGTTTAAATGGTAAACTGAACCATTGAGATCACTGCCATCAGCGCTTACTATAGTATGTAACCTCGCTAGCGGATACTGCACACGGTTCCGCCAATTCCCATACTGCTCCGAGTCAGAAATGGCCAATCATGGATTGGCAGCCAATTCTAGTCACGTGTCAAATCACGCGCTTCTTATCCACGTAATTTCTCATCGCTCTACAAGACAACAAGGGCTGCAGAAGGTTGGTAAGCACATAGTAACATCGTTCCTATAAGCGAAGTCATAGTCCAGGAGTTTACACGTACGATAGTAAGCAATTTGCACAGTCATCAATCAAGTAAGGAATGAAAAGGGTTTAATATACGCCCACGCCTACGTCTACGTCTATGATCTAACATAATTACAGACAAGATAGATCTACACTGCCGTTATCACTACATTCGGGCTACAGGCGCCCTCCAGGATTTCAACATTGGATCTACCGGTATTTCGCTTGTCCATGCTAGTCCAGGTGATGGCTGAGACGCATCTGGTTCAATGTCATCTGGCTTACTTGCCTCTGGACCAGCGGTCTCGTGTTGACGACCACTATTCGCATCATCTGTTGGACCGTCTCTAGCCTGTGTAGTTACCTTCCGTGGCCGGCCACGCTTTCTTTTACTTTTGCCTTGAGCTTGAGCCGCAGCATCCCTCCTGGCACGTTCTGCGACGATATCCTCGTAAGTCATCACCCTTGCTTTCCCAAGGATTTCAGACTTCGTCGTTCTACGAGTCTTTGCCTCGTTGTTTACAGTTTTGAGGACTCTGATATAGTTCTGATCAAGTGCCTGACGAGCAAAAGATCTCTCAGCGGCGTTGGCATCTGATGACACGGGCGTTACTGGTGTTTGAATAGGTTCGCTCTGGGAAGCTTCATCTGTTCGAGGTGCCTGAACAGTCAGTGGAGCGTCTGGCTTTGTAAGGTCACGAAGAACCCTCGCAGGGTTGAATGGAAATAGTCCAGCCTTTGCCCAGCCTGCGAGGATACTCTTTTTGGTCATTGCCTTCTCTCTTGCCTGGCTATATATGGTGGTGAAGTGCTCCTTGTTAATATTCGTCAGACCGCCGCGGTACAGTCGTTCTACTTGCTCTCGATATGCTGACTTCAAGGGGCCAAAGACCGATACGTCGCATGGCTGGAGCTTATGAGAGGTATGAGAAGGAAGTCTGCATAACACAACGTTGTTCTCAAAGCAAAATTCTAGAATCTCAAGGGTTTCGTGTGTTCCGAAGCCGTCACATACTAGTACCCGCGGTTTCCTGTTAGCACGAGCTTTAGTCTGGGGAT